>CM022955.1:22793062-23393062 GCA_012931725.1 Litsea cubeba | reverse complement strand
CTTCTGAAACAAGATAAAAAATATATTGGAATGCTAAGAACTGACTTGATAAGAGCAGCACGTCCTCCCAAAGATAAGTACCTCCCCTTCCACGTAGATGACCTTTTTTCAAGCCTTTCCACAACCGGATCCCATAAATGTTTCTTCGGTGTTCCCAAACATAAGGGCAAGCCCAGATACTTTGTTGGAAGCCACCCTACTCTGCAGCCCAAACCAGCAGCCAGCAACTGAACATGAGTATCCTCCATACGAATTCCAATAAGTTCACATTTTCCATAGTTAATCTTAAGACTTGATAACATTTGGAACCATTGTAAAATATATTTCACTGCATCAACCTGCTCCATTGAAGCATCACAAAATATAACCGTTTCATCTGCAAATTGCACGTGTTAAATCATGGATAGAGCTACTTGTAGAAGAGCCTTTTATTATCCTGTGTAATTTTGCTCTCTCCTTTAAAACATTAAAAGCTTCGGCTACTAAAACAAAAAGCATAGGAGAAAGAGGATCTCCTTGTCTTAATCCATGAGAACTTTTAAAGTAACCCTTAGTAGAACCATTAATCAATATAGAAAAATTGGCAGATGAAACACAGTTATTAATCCAACCACTCCACTTCTTCCCAAAGCCCATCTGGCCCATCACGTATTGTAAAAAACCCCAGTCTACCATATTGTAAGCCTTCTCAAAATCCAACTTGCAAATCAAACCAGGACGATGTTGCTTGAAACGAGAATCAATACATTCATGGGCAATAAGCACAGTATCTAATATCTGACGACCATCTACGAAAACCCCTTGGAAATCTGAAATAACCTCTCCTAAGCCGATTAGCCAAAACCTTTGCCAAGATCTTATAGAGGCTACCAATCAAACTGATCGGTCTGAAATCCCTGAGCGAGATGGCACCTTCTTTCTTTGGGATCAACGCAATGAAAGAAGCACCCAACTCCTTTGCGATTGCACAATTAGAATGAAATTCATTCAAGAATACAAGCATATCATCCTCTAATAAATTCCAAAAGTGTTGAAAAAACACTATAGGAAAACCATCCGGGCCTGGCGCATGATCACCATCCATCCCAAACACAGCTGATTTAATCTCTTCTTTAGAGAAAGAAGCTTCTAGAGAAGACGCACTCTGAGAAGAGAGACATTTGAAAGTAGCACCATCCAACCGAGGTCGAACTCTCCTTTCGTTAGTATAAAGTTGTTGAAAAAAATGAATAATCTCCCTTTCTATATCTGATTTATTCTCCCAAATTCTTCCTCTAGAATCAATAGCAGTGATCCGATTAACATGTCGCCGAGCACAAGCTGTAGCATGAAAAAATCTAGTGTTACGATCCCCTTCTTTTCACCATTTATTCCTTGAGCGTTGCTTCCATATAATTTCCTCTTGAAAAATCAACCTGCAAAGTTGCTCCTGAAGCTTAATTCTATTCTCCTTCTCATTACAATCTAAAAGCCCACCATCTTCTTTCATATCTAAGCTCTGAATCTCCGCAAGCAAGAGGTTTTTCTTCTCATTAATGCTACCAACAACCTCCTTATGCCAACTTTTCATTTTACCTTTCTGGTCCTTTCAAATATTTTAACTTTTGGGCCAATTGAAAACCCATCCATCCACCCACTTTGACTTCCCCCCACCAATCTTTGACACATTGGGAAAAATTATTCTCATGTAACCACATAATTTCAAATCGAAATGGAGGAGGATCCCAATCTTCCATACCTGATTCCCAGAGAATTGGGCAATGATCAGAAATCGGATGAGCTAAAGTTCTTTGATTACAATCTGGAAAGATATCCAACCAGTCCGGAGACACTAAGAATCGATCCAACCGACTCATCATAGGGTCCTGTTGATTATTAGTCCAAGTAAATTTGGCCCCACTCAAAGGTAAATCAATAAGGTCATGTTGGCGAATCCAATCTGAAAAATCCCTCAAAGCTGAATTCATAGAACAGCCATCTTTCTTCTCATGAGGGAAGCGAATAACATTGAAATCTCCTCCCAGCACCCAAGGTTTTCTCCATGTACCTGCCACCTGAGTAAGTTCTGTCCAAAACTCTGCTCTATCACTAGCATTGTGTGGCTCATAAACTGATGTAGCTACCCACTCAACATTACTTTGAACATCTTTTAAAAGAACAGAAATTGAAAATTCCCCTACATACTCATCAATCTTCTGCCAGAAAGCAGCATTCCGAAGTAACAAAATTTCACCTGCTGAACCAATAGAAAGACCCATCACAAATTGACTATTAGACCACGGACAGAGCGAATTAATTACTTGATTCTCTATAACCTCCATCTTAGTCTCCTGAATTTCACCCTTACAAGACTGAAACACCCCTTTCATAACAGCTCTGTTCGAAACAGAATTCATTCCACGAACATTCCAAGTAACTAGCTTCATAATCCAACTAACTGCACACCTGAGTCTTTCTGATCTGCCCTTCGATCATAATTAATAGAAGAAGCCAACTTGTCTGATTCCCTTTTGGTCTTTGATTTTTTCCTGTTTTTATTGAACCCTTGTTGCTTAAAACTCCCCTCTTGAAGCATCTTCTCATGAATGAAACTCCTAACTTCTTCTATTCGACCATCCATAGTAATGCCCAAAATCTGGGCTATGTCAAACCTCTTTTCTTCAATAATCTTATTTGCATTCTCTTCTACCCAATCAAACCCTAAATAATCTTCGTTAGGAATAGCAACCGCAGTCTTATCTTCCACCACCACCATTACCCGAGCTTGATCACTTATATTATCATCATTCTGATCTTCTTCCACCAGCGAATCATCATCAATTGAAGATGAGTCAGCCCATCGCTTGGAAGAATTGTAGCCAATATAATGACCCCCTTCATTACACTCTCCCTTTTCCTCCTTTAGACGAGATTTGTGACTTCCAGAGCTCCATCGTGAACCAGAATGAATATCGTGGTTCGTCTCTTGACGAGTTTCATCATCCTGGGCTCCTCCCAAAAGCCCATCAACAACACCAGCATTATTATCCTGAAGCCCTCTCAACTTAATTTGTGGAGGCCCATTAGTTAAAGATGCTTCAGGGATAGAGAGGTCACTCCTTTAATATTAGGAGGCCCATTTGTTGAGAATTTGTTGAGAGAGGATACAAGGATTTCCAGCACATGAACGACTAGGGCATTGTTGATCCTTTGTTTTTTATCATGAGGCCTTGGGTTCCATGGCTTCTGGTGTCACTCGGCAACATGAGGTGCCACTGCGGCTTGCTGGCGGTGTAAAATGCTAAATTGTTTTTTTGGCTTCTTGATTTGTGGATCTAGCTTTTGGGTTTTTCATTTTTTTTATAGGCGTGCAACCTAGCCCATCTTGAGCTTGGCTTGAACCTTAAACAGGCTGCTGAGCTTGAGCTGAGCCGAGCTTTGTCCAGCTTAAGCTTGGCTTGATTCAGGTTGAGCTAGCCTCGATATTACTAAATCGAGCTTGAGATTGAGCTTCGGTTTGATTGGAGTTCCAGCCGAACTATACAAGACTTAAGCTTGGCTTGACAATGCATCTTAAGTTTAATCTCAAGTCAAACCCGATTCAAACATTTGTAAATGAAGTTAAGGTTAATGTATTATATTTGCAATATAATTAGTAGTATACCATGATCTAATCTTTTTTTTTTTCCCTTTTTGCGGAAACTTAAATTGATACCCAAACATTGATACTCTCTATGAAGTATATAGTTAAAGTATACACACACCAAGCCAGATTGAGCCCCTTAACAAGCTGAGCTCGAGTTGAACTAGTCATGTTTGTAGCAAACTGAGCCAGCCCTAGCTTGAGCTTGGCTTATGACACAATTTGCCAAGATTGATGTCGAGCTTTATTGAGTCGAACCTAGCTGGCACATGAGCTAGCTTAGCTTGTTGACATCCCTACTTTTTGATCCTCCTCTGCCTTTTGAATAAAATGGATCAAACTTTAATTCTCTTTCATTAAAATGGTTGAAATTTAATTTGTTTACATCCTCTATATGTTTGTGTTTCTTTTTTCGTTATTTTTTACGTGGTTATATTATTATAAGATTCAAGGATGAGGTTTCTAGGAAGGTAATGCCTATCTCATCCAAAGACAAACGTTATATGATATTTCAAGGGTGCTAAAGTGGTACTGACTTGAGTTATACCTACATATAGTTTTGGTAACTGTAAAGTTGATCTGTAACAAAATGGAGGGTACAGAATACTGACAAATAAGGTCTGTACAAGAGCAATATAGCAACAGATGGCTAAGAACAGAAAAGATAAAAAAGGAAATAGAGAAACATAGAAAAACAGAAACTACGACAAAGGACCGAGGTTGGAGTCAGCTACATGAATTTTGTTTCTCCATTTCAGTCTATCTTGGGCCAAATCCTTGAATAGGTTGCACTTCTTCATATCTATCCTTGCTACTTCCATCCATGTCCTCTTTGGCATGCTCCTTGTACTTGAGGACCCATCAACTTGCATAGAAGAATTTTCCTCTCTGGTGCCGTTGTTGACTTACATTGGACATGTCCAAACCATCTCAAATGCGTCTCTCTTTAGGTCCGAGGTTTTAAGGTTGTGACCCAACCCATATCAACAGTCAGATGAATGTGGTACTACTCATCTTGGAATTGGTCTTAATGACCAAAGAGTTTTATTTCCTGAGTTCTTGTGGACCAACAACCCTTGTTTTGATGACAGATAAGTTGTAATTTGTATTAAGGAGAATTGGTAAGGTCGAGCCAAATACAGTCACTGTTGAAAGTTTGGTGCCAATAGAAGTATTGAAGGATCCGGTAATTAGATTCTGTGTTACAACTGTTAGTTTTTTATGGTACAAATTATCTCTGCTGGTCTCAATTAATGGATATTTATCTTTGTGGTGTAAAAAGGCATTGTTATAACAATTGTACACTTTCAAAACTGTCATTAGATTGCGAAGTAGATACAAATAGAAGTATGAAGTAGCTTGTAGGCTTAGCTGGGATGAGGTCTGGAAACATGGATCAAAATCTCGGCCGATACCGGTTCATATCATACCGGGATGATATTTTGCCGCAATATCGGACTTGGTATCGCAGGGCAAAATATCCCTAAAATATCAGCCAATCTCGGCTGATATGGTCAAAATATCGGTTTGGCCAATATCTCGGCCTGAAAATATCGGCCGAGATGGAGTAATGGTCAAAAACCCTAATTTTTTGTAACTTTTTCCCCATTCCCCCATCTTGTTCCCCTCTCCCCTCATCTCCTTAGAGCAGCCATGTCTCCATAGCTCATTCTCTTGCATATTTCCAAATTTCAACACTATTTCTTGAAGAAGTCATTTTTTGGTTTGTGTTGTGTTCTTCACTTAGATATACACACTTTCATGCTAGATCTACTTTATACATGATTTTGGGTGTCAAAAAATGATTTTTTTTTTTGAAATCTTCTACTTTTAAAAAAAAATATTGTTGGAGTATTTATGATACTAAATAGTAAATACTAATGGCTTATTAATAGTGTATAGATAATTAATATTTTTACTATTATGCATTTTTTATTTTTAGATAAAGCATAATAAAGATCATCGGCATGTCATTTTTTGGTTTGTGTTGTGTTCTTCACTTAGATATACACACTTTCATGCTAGATCTACTTATATACATGATTTTGGGTGTCAAAAAATGTTTTTTTTTTTTTTTGAAATCTTCTACTTTTAAAAAAAAAAAATTGTTGGAGTATTTATGATACTAAATAGTAAATACTAATGGCTTATTAATAGTGTATAGATAATTAATATGTTATCTTTATTTTCTTATATTTTACACTAATAAATTCATCATGAGCCAAAATAATGGTTGCATTATATAAACTACTGGAGAAGACACCGAACTGCGACACAGACATGACTCACAACTTAAGTGACCGATATTTTGATTTATTGTTGTTACTAATGGAAAAAAAAATGGTCGCGACCGATATCGATATCATATCGGTTTTTTGTCCCGGCCGATACCTCGACCGATACCGCGATTTTAAACCATGTCTGGAAATAAGGAGTCATATTGCATAATACTAAGTATGCCGAACTATTTTTCGCATTGCTTCACCCCAAAATGTTGCTGGAAGTGGAATGGAGAATTCTATTAGCATGTTTGAACTGTCTCTTTGAAAGATTTGCTAGCAAATGTGGTGATATTGGTGAGAGGATATGTTTTTGCTAGCAAACATGAAGCTTCAAGAGTTGTTTGCATGGAAAATCATTTTAAAGATTATTGAAATTGGAGGACATGATTGTGATTTGTTATCCTTGTAATTCGCTTTTATATCATATGCTTTTATTTCTTTAATAAAATATGTTTCCTTTCCAATAAATAATGGTCTGCATAAGATTACCTCTACATGTTTACTCTTTTTCTTCTTTTTGATTCTTCTATTGGTAGGCGCTTTGGTGCTTCTCTATTTTGGGGCTTTCTTTTTGCACGTTCGTTTGCATTCAAATTAAATCCCCAAAAGAAACTTAATATTGGAAAATTCCCCAACATCTCCATCATGGGAAACTTCCAAGAATGAGAATTTTGACAAGTGATTTATTAATAATCCTTGTTGCTTAGCAAAATTCTCCTAAACCTTGCTTTACAATGATGTCATTTGAAAACTTTACGGCAGCAACGATTTTCCTCTGGCTCTTTCATTGGAAATTTCCTTTTCCTTTTTTCTTATTTAATGCTATGGAAGTTCTCTTTCAGAAACATCTGGTTGTTTCTTTTTGGTTCTAGAGAAATCAGGTTGTTGACTGGTTTTAACCTGCAAAGAAATATCCATCTTTTTTAAGATTGCAAATATCTATAACTTGTGAAATCCATCACAATGTGTTGAGTGCGTGCTATCTTGACATGATGCGACTTGGTAAACAAGATAAACTTTAGGTTGTGAGATGTTAGTGTTTTGGGATTGTCATCCAGGAGACAAAATTTGGTGGCAGTCTTTGTAAATGGCTGAAGCAATTAATGCTCTTTTTTACTACTTATTCCTAGGTTCCCTGCTTCTAATTTTCCATTCCAGTGTATTCTATCTGATGATTCTACTCCCATTGTATTATGTGGTAAACGGTAGGTAGCTGAGTCTTATATTTTGCAGGAGCATCTCTTGATTGTCTGTGAACTTCTCAAGGCGAACTTATATGAATTTCAAAAATTTAATCGAGAATCTGGGGGAGAAGTCTACTTTACAATGCCTAGACTGCAGGTTTGTGGTGCTTCTGGATTCTTGTTAAAGCTTGAAACCTTTTATGTTTAATTTCTATTTAGTTTCTTAGTAACTGCTGGTTTATAACATTTTTGGAAGTTTGTTGTGCAGTCGATCACTATTCAGTGTCTGGAGGCACTTCAGTTTTTGCATGGCCTTGGCCTTATTCACTGTGATTTGAAGCCTGAGAATATCTTGGTAAAGAGTTACAGTAGGTGTGAAGTGAAAGTAATTGATCTCGGGAGTAGTTGCTTCCAAACGGACCATCTCTGCTCATATGTGCAGTCCCGTTCTTATCGTGCACCTGAGGTTATTTTGGGTCTTCCATATGATAAAAAGATAGACATTTGGTCACTTGGATGCATCTTGGCAGAGCTTTGCACTGGCAATGTAAGTTGTTCTCACCTTAAACTATGGTTTTGGTATCATCACGCCACTCTCTCTATGCCCATTTGTGTACTTTGTAGCCAGGATCAAAATAGCGGTTGCGGCAGGCGTAGCGGTTAGTGGCCAAAACGCTACGTAGCGGTCTAGCGGTGTGAATTTTTTTAAAATGGTCAGAGTTTTTTGAATCTTGTATAGCAACCAATATTGTGTATTTTTAGTGATTTGAAACCATATAAGGGCAGAGACAACTTTATGGAAGGCTATTGAAGAGAAGAAACAGCAAAAATATTATTTAAAACTAAAATTACTTGGCTCTACTAGGTTTTAGACCGTAGTGCCGCTATTTTCAAAATAGTGTAGCGGCCTCAACCGCTACGACCGATAATGCGGGCGCGACCACGGTATAAAATATCGGCCGATACCGGTACATATCGGCCCGAACCGGTTTGATATTTCGGTGCGATATCGGAATCGGTATCAGACACCAAAATAACCCCAAAATATCGGACAATCTCGGCCGATATTTTGAAAATATTGGTTTAGCCGATATATCATATCGGCTGATATTTTCAAAATATCGGCCGAGTGGAATAAACCCTAATATTTTTTTTCTTTTCCCTCATTCCCTCATCTTCTTCCTTTCCCCTCATCTCCTTAGAGCAGCCCATCCTCCTTGGCTCCTTCTCTTCCATATTTCCACCCCTCTTCCTTCAAGAAATCATTTTATTTGGTAAAAGAAAATCAACTTAACACTCTTATTTTTACTATTTTTTTAAGATAAAGCATAAAAATGAATAAAAAGATCACCGGCATGTCATTTTTGGGTTTGGGTTGTGTTCTTTTCTTAGATCTACACACTTTCATACTAAATCTACTCATATATATGATTTAAATCTTCTACTTTTAAAAAAAATAATTGTTGGAGTATTTATGATACCTAATACTAATGGCTTATTAATAGTGTAGCTAATAGATCTACTCATACTCATGATTTTGTTTTTTTTTTTTTAATTCTTTTATTTTTGGATTTTTAATACTTGAATTATAATATATCATTTTTTGGGGATTTCACCATAAATATATTCTTTTAATGATCCATTATCATTGTATGGTGTGTAAGTGATTGATCTACATACCTTTATGCTAGATCTATATATTTAGGGTTTTAAAAATGATTTTTTTTTTAAATCTTCTACTTTTTCTTAAAATAACTGTTGTTAGAGTATTTATGATACTCGTGTGTAGACGATTGATCTACCCATACACATGATTTTGGTTTTTTTTTTTTTAATTATTTTATTTTCGGATTTTTTAATATTTGAATTATAATATATCATTTTTTGGGAATTTCACCATAATAAGATAGCGAGTCAGCGACACAGACAGGACTCATGAGTTAAGGTGACTGATATTTTGATTTATTGTTGTTACTAGTGGAAAAAAACATTGTTTTCTAGCATTTTCTAATATTATGGATTTTTTGTATCGTTTTGCGAATTTTTTTGGATAAAAAAAGTTCACACCGCGACGGACCGATAACCGTGACCGATACCCAATATGATATCGGTTTTTTGTCCCGGCCAATACCGCGATTTTGAAAAATGGGCGCTACGCTATGTAGCGGCCACTATTTTGAACCATGCTTTGTAGACTTTGTGGTACAACAAACAGGCTAATCTGTTATCAGGTTGGCCTTGCCTTTATGTTGGCTGCAGACTTTTGGCTACTTCTCTGTTTAGACATTTTTCAACCATCAATTTTTTTCGTACACTGACCTAATGAGTTTTCTGGATCTAAGTTTGAGCTAGAGCCTCGATATAATGGGGGACACCTTGATAGTTACCTGTATCTTGCCCATATTTTCCACCTTTCAACTTGCACCTTGGCTTGAATTTACTTTGTGATGCACATGGTGAATGGAGTACCTGGTTGCTATTTTTTTTTTTTTTTCAGTGAGTAAAAAAAAAAAAGAAATAGACACTTCAGCACGTTTGCTGTGGGATGTGTTGCCTTTTTTTTTATATCATTTCTTAAAATGATAGATTGTGCTATCTGCTCTGTCAACTGGTATTGCAAACACTGAAATTGTACTCATGTACAGAAATAGACCATCAGTCTTTCTGAGAAAGAAAAAATTCATTTGAATATTAACAATCAATTAGCTTGAAGGAGTGAAGGACAGCTAGTTTGGATCCAAATATTGTGTCAATAGAATGATGGAAACTAGCAGTGATGGATGGGTATTGAATTACCTTTTCAATGAGTTTCAATGAGCATAATGATGTAAAAATGAGTGCTGTCCAGACCTATCCTGGGGTGTAGTCCAGATTGATTCAAGTCAATAAAAGCCCCGTTTGGCATTGTTCCAATGTTGTTCCAGATTCTGTGCTGAGATCGGGTTGTACTGACATTAGGTTGTGCCGAGACTGTGTTGTGCAGTCATAGAACTTGTTTGGCAATAATATATTATATTAAATTGTTCTACGTAGAATATGCTGTTTGGAACTTGTTTGGTAACACCATAACAGTTTTGTTTTAAGAAATAGAATCAAGAAAATCACATTTGGAAACACTATTGCATTTAAATATGTGATAACTATTTATGGATTCATATTAAATATTAGAAAATATAATTCATAATTAATTAAGAATATTCATACAAAAACTTTTTCAAGAGAATAATAATTAGACAACTAATATTAGGTAAAACACCATACTATAATGCGCAAATTAGACATGAGTTTTCAGCTACAAGCTATTTAATCATGGTTTAGTCTATACCCTATTGTAATTGCAAATCTACATTTGGAGTTTTCTTGCCTCATCTTTGCAAGATGCTAAAATCTGAAACTAGGAAAGATCTATTTGACAATGTAAAATGGCTGAGATTTTGTATTGCCTTGAGCCATTTAATCATGATTTTATGGCAACATGATATCCTAATTTTCATACCTCATGTCTGTAATTTTCATGTCTTATGTTTGTATGATTACTGAAATCTAGAACTAGGAAATAATTTTTCTTTCACTTCAAATCAGGGAAAGAGCCAAGCACAATCTCAGACGAATAGAATTCAAAACCTATCCTTAATTATACATCAAATCCAACCGGGGAGAGAGAGAGAGAGAGAGGAGAGAGAGAGAGAGAGAGAGAGAGAGAGAGAGAGAGAGAGAGAGAGAGAGAGAGAGAGTCTGGGTTGAAGAGAAAGAGAGGAACATGAGGAGATGTAAACAGATCTAAAAAGTTATCATGAGGCTATTTCCAGAACTCTAACCTTGCCACTGAGTTGTATCTTTTAAAAAATGAAATAATATCGTTCCACAGATCTTGTTCCATCGGGTCATGATTCTCACAATCGTTCCAATGAGTTAGAAACAGCTAAAAATACTACTAAACATGTTTCTCATGGGAACATCCTGACGGCATGTTGCCAAATGGGCCCTAATGTTCCAAGACAACCAAATGGTTGGTTTCTTATCCAAAAATAATTTTCAATATGCAATTTAGATTTGTACAATACATAAATTCCAGCAAATAATAAAGTGAATTTAGAGAAATGATCCAGATTATTGAAATGTCAAGACTCGTGCTTAAGTACGTTCGTGTAGATCGTTATACCATAATGGGTTTTGGCAGAAATGTTTCTCTGTATTGATAATCTGGCCAATAAACTTCATGGATATTAGCTGAATCCTTAAACTAAATTAGACACCTACGAAACTAGGAATCGCACTACTTGGCATATAGAAAAGATAACAATGAATTATTAAGAAAGCAAAAGACTATGTTGACAGCCACAGATCTTGTGTAATCTAGGATTTCTTTTTTATTTAGTTCTTTGAGTCTTTGGTCGAGCACTTGAAGTCATGGCTTCCTTGTGCACATCCGATGACCTCACCTAAGATTGTAAGATTTGAATGAGACTGGAACAAGAATTGAGTAAAATTATGGTGCAGTTACTAGTAGGATGTAGGTGATGAGTTAGTAATTAAGGGTAGAAAATCTGATGTGACCCACTAACCTAACCAGCGTCCTAATGGGCCATTCACAGGTCAGGGAAATCTGACCCGCAGTGAAATGGGTTTGGTTAAGTTGATGTGCATAACCCGTCTTAACTGAGTTCTCAAAAGGAGTCTCTTTCAAGTGGGGCATGAAGCATTGGATGATATTGACAACCCTTTGTATGCCTGATCACTGCATTTCCAATGGTGGTCACAGAGTTCCCAGATGTCCTGTTGGTAATTGTGAAAGGTATGTTTATGCAGTAGAGATATGACATGCACCACAACGTATTGGGGATAGTTGCAAATAGAGGTTTCTAATTTGCTCTGCAGTTTTCTAGGGTTTTCATGTGCTCTTCCGTCAACGGTGCACTTTTCTTCTCCAGAATCAGACAAGGGATAAAAGAAAATCCTTTGAATTGGTTGTAGCTGGATCTAATTTTTACCTATCGAATGCAACATTGCAGTTTGATGGAGGTGATGTTATGAAATTCCTTCTCTCTCTCTCTCTCTCCTGCTTCTTCCTCCTTTTTTTGTGGGTTATGTGGGTCATGTGGGGTCGGCCCACTTTAGGTAAGTTGGGCTTTAACCTGTAGACACTCCTAGACAATCCAACTTGTTTTTACCTCTATTAGTAATGATCAAGATCAGTTTATTGTTGAGGATGGTTTGCATCAGGTTAGTAATCATCTAGTATGTGCAGAATCATATGGTTTGGACTTGTAGATGGTAGTGTTTCTAAAATCAACCAAGTCTGAATTGACTCAATGGACTTTGATTCTAACTTGGTCAAATCTGTTCCGGTTCAAGCGTCACTTGCCAAGTTGCATGTTAAGGGTTAAAAACCCTATTTTGACCATTTCTTCTCCTTTTCATGCTGTCAGAAGGCAATGGAGATGGAGAGAGAGTTTGGAGATGGGATGGATTGTAGGAGATGAAGAGAGGGTTTGGAGATGAGATGGATTGTGGGAGATGGAGAGAGGATGGATCATGGGAGATGGAGACTAGAGGGAGGGTTTGTAGATGAGATGTGGATTGTGGGACATGAATATTGCCTCGGGCAAGGGTCTGGAGATGGAGATGAGATCCTTCCTCCGGTTCCTTTTCGTTCGCAGGTGTCCCCTGAATTCAAAGCCGAGCTAACCCAAAGAGGGAAAAAAGGTCCGGAGACTCGGCCGAGCGCAACTGCGACTCAGCCTAGTTGACTCGGAATCCAACTCGACTTGTTCTGGTCAAGTCTGAGTCCGAGTCTACTTTTTTAAACCTTATTAGATGTTGATAGCATTCTATAAGATAGAATGGTAATTTAGATGTTGATGGTTGGTAAGGTGGTGGGGCTTTTGTTTGTACTTAGCACTTACAACGTGATGCTTTTTGTGGAACGGTTTCTAGGCATAGATAAATGGGGTGAGAAATCAAAATGGAAGGGAAAGATAGTTTGATTATTTATGATCACCTGGTAATGTGGTTTTGTCTTTTGTTTCTTGTGATGGGCATCCTTTCTTGGGAGGTTCTATCAAGTGTTTAAATGTTAGTGCTGGTTGGGGCATGGACAAGTCAGTGCCATCTATGCTGGTCTAGCCGTTCTTGCCAGACTGGTAAAAATATAAGAAACAGCAGAAAGCAATTAAAGATGTGAAACTAAGTTATTTAAGTAGTATCTCAATTATAGAGATGTTATTCTTACTAAACAGTAAGTTGCTGACAAGATGCTCATGACCTAAGGTATGTTTGTTTATGATTAGAATGTCCATTAACCAAAATACATAAAAAAAATGCCTCTTGTGAAAACTCCAAATCCTCTATTTAATTATTCTAGGTTTTCAGGTTTAGATTTTAAGAATAGTGCTTGAAATCTTGATGTTCATCTCAAGACTTGGTAGATCTAAGCCTTATAAGCCTTGAGAGAGAAACAAAGGGTAGGAAGGAAGAAAATGTGAAAATGAGAGAAGAATTAGATCCAATGACTTTAGATGATGAAATCTTGCAATTAAATAGTCTCCACCAAAAAACCACATGTAGAGAGCCTTATTAAATAGGAGTAAAGCAACACAAATGAGTTAGGGTCCGGGATGCAACTTGGCTAAAAAAAACTTTTAAATGACTTTAGAGCCCCATGCTGAACAAAAGTTTCCTGGATGGGTTGGGATGAGTCGCCTTGATTTGTTTGAAATTGAAGGAAACTAGGCCCATTACCTGTACCAGAGCTGACTCGTTTTGGTACCCAGCGGCACTGTGTAAACTTGAAAGACAATGAAATCTAAGACAATGGGTTCCACAAATTTTTTATGTATATTAATTTCTTCATTGGTAAAATCAGTTACCTTTCTTTTAAACATAAGGTCCCAAAGCGAAGGTTTGGGGTGGAAAAGGTGAGGAGATGTTCTTGCATAATTCCCGTTTTTTATGCCTCAAATGCACTAAGAAACAAATGGATGATTCCAATGAAATACCTTTTGCATTTGCATTCCGGGGTACATCCAGAGGTCTTGATACTTCAAATATGGAAGGGTTTTATGTTCTTGCATCCATTGGAGCTTTTTAGCATTGTTTATCTCCGGTATTTTCCTTTTCATCAGAATTTTAATGTGGATGATTTCCAGGTGAGAGATGTCAACACAGGCCCATTATAATATTGATCCATCCTTGGCCCATCTATAAAGCCCATCATATTATGAGTCTTGTACAGCAATACATACTAAGTTTGATAGATACTAGATTGACTTGTACAGCAATACATGCTAAGATAGGATATCTAATTGATTGTAATTGTAGCCCAAGATTGGGCATTTCTGATCTATAAATACAAATGGTGAATCCTCAAGGAGACATCAAATTCCATTCAATCTTTGTTATTACTTTTCTGGCTGGTTCGTGACAAGAGATACATAAATAAGTTCTGTATTTCATTCAGTAGGAATCTCAGAGTGTTGTTGTAGTAGTTATGAGTTGCTCGTCCTGCTACATGGTACTATCAGCTGGATGTATACATTTGTGATCTCATGATTTGTGAACATTGTTTTTATTAAGTTGTCATTAAGTAGTTTGAGATAATTTGCTCTGGTGCAGGTTCTGTTCCAAAATGATTCGCCTGCCACATTACTTGCACGTGTAATTGGAATCATAGGTTCCATTGATCAGGGCATGCTTGCGAAGGGACGAGATACTTACAAATATTTTACAAAGAACCATATGCTTTATGAACGGAATCAGGTATGCATTTTCTTTCTTTTATGCTTGTGCATTTTTCATCTCTGATACCTGGATACTAGTACAAGCTCAACATTTCTACCCCAGACCGATACAGCATTCGTATCAGTACCTGATACTGCACTGATACTTCTAGGGTGCAAATTTAGCATATCCTACTTACCAACTCCATTATTTCATATGGTTATTTTAATTTTCTTACTTGTCAAATGTTAGAAAGGAATATAATAATTGATGATTTCATTAATTCAAAAGTGATCTAAAAAAGTTAGGACACCCACAGACACATTTGTGGCCTAGATTGTCAAAAGTGTAGAGTTGCATCTGTGATACCCGTTTCCGTGTCCTTACCCGTATCCATATTTGGGCATCAGAGTTTTTCACTCCCAAAGAATCTTAGAACAAAGAGAGGATTTGAGTTAGATACCGCAAATAAGGACAGTGTGGGCAAGGTGTAGACAAGCTTGTTGAGTATTATGCAATCATATGGTGCCACTTAAATTAAAGGGAACTTTCCAATAAGATGGCAGTTTGACCTCTGCTGTTGTATGGAGGTGAATGTTAGGTGACTAAAAAATGTGAAGTTCATGTGGTTGGTGGAGTGACAAGAAAGGATATAATTAGGAATGAGCACATACGAGGAAACCTAAGGCAAGCGGCAATAGAAGAAAAAAAAAACAAGGAATATTATTGTGATAGTTTGAGCATGTTCATGCAAGGGTAGAGCCATTGTAAGATGAATTGAATAGGAAGATCTTAGGTGTACTAGTAAGGAAGGGTATATTATGAATGATTGTTCTGTTTGAGGAGTCTGGGAAAAATATTATTGCTATGTACTTGCCAGCTTAGGTTCTGATGTGCACATACATCACACAGGAAGTCCGTTTGAGGAATCTGGGCAGATTATTATTGCTATGAACTTGCCAACTTAGTTTCTGATACACTAAGCTAAGTCTGCCGACTGGCTTGTGTTAATTACTTTGAAAACTACGGCCAACCTGTGTGGGACACTCAAATCCTTTCCTGAGAATTGCACTTGCACTGGAGTCTTTTGTGTTTCTTTTCAACATGTTAGAAGGTCTGTTAATGACATGGTAGACACTTTAGCTAAGCAAGGGATTGATCGTGTTTGTAATTTTAGTGCTGCCATTGATTAGGTGTCAAAGGTGGTGCCTGGTACATATCTTTTATACCAGCATTACTTTGTCTCTGTGTTTTAGTGCTCTTCGTTGTACTGATTTCCCCTTCTAATATATATCTTTGTTAGTTCTTCAAAAAAAAAAAAAAGAATTGCACTTGCACTTAAAACATTGCTTGGTAATTTATTTTAAGCCTATGATGCTAATAGTTTATATAGTAGAAGAATCAAGAAAAGTCGTCTGCCACTACATGAGATTCCTGTGGGGAATTATTTTAATGCAGTTCTTGTTAGTTGTGAATTTGCTTTTTACCTGTATGATGAGAATCAGAGATTTAGATAATCCACACACTCAGATTCTTGTTGTGCTTGCTGTCAACATGTTTTACATGTATTAAAGTCACTCTCATGTAGGAACTAAAGAGACAATTATGCTTTAAGAATCTGGGTGCCATGCAGAATTATATGATGCTGGCCTTTAGAACCCACAGAATCATGTGATTGTTGGGCCTTAGAATGTATTAGTTGACATGATCAGTGATCCTTAATTGATGACCAGAACATTGACTTAGTGATCCCTGTGCATGCACCATGCCCACCATGATGCTTTCAGGATGATGCTCAAATAGATGATTCTAATAAAAAAAATGCAAATAATAATAAAAAAAAACAATGCAAATTCAACATTGCAGCGTCTGAATATTGGATCCTGGGCTCTTTGAATGTCCTTTTCGGAACATTCTCTACCCATGGTGGGGCCAATCAGCTTACCAGTGTAGATCACTGAATCACTGACCTCACCTGTACAGCCTACAAACTCTACGCGCCAGTGTCTCTAGGTGCCATTTATGACTACCTGTTGATCCAATGTGGCCGGTACCTTTGGTATTGCTTAAAAAGAACAGAAAGAAAAAAAATAATAATAATGGTATTGTTACTAGCAAAAATAATGGTATTGTTACTGGCAAGCCTGACATATTTGAACCTTCATGTTTCTCAAATGTTTTCTTTCCAGGACACCAACAGGCTTGAATACTTGATTCCAAAGAAAACATCTCTTCGGCACCGACTACCCATGGGAGACCAAGGCTTCATCGATTTTGTTGCTCATCTCCTCGAAATAAGTCCAAAGAAGCGTCCAACTGCATCAGAAGCGCTTCAACATCCATGGCTTTCCTATCCATATGAACCCATCTCATCTTGATCCATCTAACAAAATTATCAGAGATCGTTAGCACAACCTGCACTGTCTCTTGAGATCAAAGAGTGCCCCAAATGAGTGTTCTTTGCAACTGTGGTTGAACGGGCTCTACTGTTTCACACGCATCAAATGCTCCAGAAGGGCGTGTCAGTTTGTGGCAGACATGATGCCTTTCCTAAAACCAATGTTGTATCCTAACCCCACAGTAACTTTGAAATGTAATTTTTTGCATGCATCAAGTTTTTTTTAAGGCTTCTTTGTCATGCTGGGTGGGGAATCTGCCCTCTCATGTATATGATGTGATTATTCTTTTCTTCTTTTAGTAATTGCTGCTTGGAGTTGCAATTGAGATTTGAGAATAGGAGTTGAAACATTGTTTTGTTTTCTCACAGTTCCACAATACTTTTGGTAAATTATCTTGTACTTTGTAGGGGGAAGGAACTCAATCCTACAGGCTGAGGAAGTTGAGCTGGGTTTGGCCTTTTCTTTAGCATGTATTAGCGGTTAACATGGATATACTGAGGGCTTTTAATTTTTTTGTAGTTGTGCTGCAGTTTAAAGTTGTTAAAGATGCTGCCATAACCAATGTTTCCATCAGGATATTAAAAAAAAAAAATTAAATTGCAAAATAGAAATATAGCAAAATGTTGTGTAAATGATTTGAATGCTGAGGTTGAAAAAGAAAAGTAAAATATAGTACTATGAGAAGAGAGGACATTAGAAAAGTAGTATGGTTTTGTGTGGTGTTCTATGTAGAAATGTAAGAGCAATTGTTACTTGACTAGGTAATGTTTATAAGTTTATTTATTTGCATTGATTGTCAGTTTCACTTCTTTGATGTAATGGTTTCAAACCTATCCTTTAAGAATTGACACACCTTTACCTCTTGACCATTAGGCAGGAAGTTGCTTTTTCCAGTTTTCATCATGTGGTTCCTCATTCCCTTTTTCCCTCTATTTGTTCAAATCATTTACACAATACTTATATTTTTTTATATTTCTGATTTAATTTATTATTATTATTTTAATGTTATTTGCCGGACTATCCTATTGGTGTATTATGGAAGCTTCATCGTTCAGTTTAAGCCTTGTGTGTATAGTTTGTGGTCAAGGAGTTAAGGTGGTGTGTTTTCTTTCCGAAAGCACAAAGATATTTAGAACGTAGGACTACGGTTTGCACTCGGAGGTTATAGGTTCAAAACTACACTATTACATTGGGGCTACATGGGAGTTTATCCGGCTTCTCTCTGGGCCCGGAGGGATTAGTCCAGCCCAAAGGGTTGGGAACCCTTAAATAAAAAAAAAAAAAAAAGATATTTAGAACCTGTCAGAATTATAACACCATCAAGTTTCTGGGGCATCGACGATAATAAAGTAATGCCTGCCTGTTGAGTTCATGAGTTTACACATTTACGCATCATTTTATAATGAATAAGGGGTTTAATTAGGTGAATAGCGTCATTCTTCATCTAATTCCATCATTTCATACATTTTCATCTAAAAACCTGAATTTTCATACTTTTCATACATTTTCTGCATTAATTTAGAATTTTTGCAAATTTTCTTCGAAGAGTCCCAGTTGTAGTAGGACTTTGTCCGGATGGGTCCCGCTTCAATATGGGCTCTTCAGTATTTGATGTGTTGAATTAAAATGTGCAGAAAACGAGAATTGCAGGCCTCCGTCATGGAACCCACTTTCAAGCACACATAGTCACCATGGGTCCTGCATTGCTGAATTGAAGTTTGAAAAGAAGAACTCACCACGTGGACCCCACACACAAGCCATGTGAATATCAATCAAAGGATGGGTCCACTCATCATGTCAGTTGAAGAGTCCTAACTACAATAGAAGACTTCTCATAGGGCCCACTATTCAAGCAGATGAAATGTCCTACATGGTAGGGTCCGCAGTAGTTGCAGATTTGAAATTATTAATGGATAATTCAAAGAGTACAATTATGATTGGAATAAAAGAAGAAGAGTTTGGATCATCCATATTTAATCTCCTTTGGAAAATAAGAGTTGTGGAGAGAAAGAATCATTTGCAAATCAAATTTCAAAAGTTAATCCCGTTTTTCTCAGGATAACTCATCTTCAAATGGCCATAACTTTCAATCCAACCGTCGGATCGATGAAATTTACATACCGTTGGAAAGCTTATTCAGGGTAGATATCCATGGAGCCCAAGAATGTGCAAATCAAAGCTAAATTGACAAAGTTACGGGCCTGAAGATTTTCACGTTCATTTTTAGACGGGATTGCAATTAAATCCACACCGTTGATAATCAATTGCTGCACATCCCTTGTGGGACCCCATCTGAAGATTAGCCAAGCCATCCAGAGGTTTCCAGAACCTTTCACCTCATTCAAATTCAAAAGAGATAAGAGATATACCTTATCTATGAAGATAAATCAAATTTGCAGAGAAGGTGTACAGATTCAATGTATCTGTAAGATAACCGGGGTTACAAGAGGAACCAAAAGGAAGCATACGTGAGACACTCCCTCCCTTGGACGTCCACCATTATTCTCTCTCATTTTTTTCTTCTTTTCCTAATTAATAGAATTTAAGAATTATTTTTGGGTATTCTGAAGCCCTGTTTCAGAAATTAGGATTTTTAGAAGAGAGATTTTTGAGAGGCCATTGTACAAGGAGATGCTATTAATGGAATTACTTATGGAGTTCTTTTCAATGGCTGGCTAGATTTCTGGATTGGAGCACACAGATGAAGTTAAGTAGATCTTTATTTTAATCTATGTGATTTTTCTATTTACTTTCTTGTCTCTTTTAAATGTATGCTCTATTAGAATAATAGATCTGTCTTCATGCCTTAGGCCGCCTCTATTTTGATTTCTAATGAAAATAGTTTGATGATTTATACTTATTTTGATAGATTATGCTTAGGGTTGAGATCCTTTGATAGTTTATGCTTAATTTGATGAGTCATGCTTATGATTTTTCATTCTGTTATGAGGTGAAGGAGGTCTTGGGTTGTGATCTTATTATTTTTATTAAAATCTGGTTTTTACAAAAGACAAATCCTCCGGATCCGAAACATTGATTTGTTTCTGATCTGAGTTATTTTGAGACAAATAGTAGAATAATTGTATGATGGATTAATTATCTTGCTTAGTGGATTCTGGATGCTCCGATCTATTTTTTTATATATATTTGGTTAGTTTATTTCTGAATTCTTCTAGATTTTCTTAGATCTCAATTATGAGAGATTCTATATGCACCCACATGTATTGCTGTATGCACCCACTTGCTGAACTCACCCCCCTTTTTATTTTCTTAATATCGTTTTGCTGAGCCCACCCACCATATCTCCCAGAATACCCACGCTCTAGTCCTCTTCGTTCTCCTCTGCATTTCCCGCATTTCCCTCGTCGACCCACTTTGAAAAATCGAGCAAAAGCAGTGCACATCGCTTCTCCTTCTTTTGCCTTCCCTCTTCTCGGTCGTTCTCCCTCCAAAGAGCATCAGTGCACATCGTTCCTTCTTCTTTTTTCTTTACAAGACGCGTGAGGTGAGTCTTCTTCTTCTTTTTCCTTTTTCTTCTTCTTCATACGTTTATCATTTTTACATTCCTTTTAGGTCGTAATTTCTTTGTTAGGTAGTAGATAAGTTTATTACGAGCTAATTCATGTATATTCGAAGTACTGAATCCCTTCAATTTGCCAAAAATCGTGGCATTTTTCGCGATCTGCTCGGCAATGCAGAACCATGCACCAATTGTTATGCACGGCAAATGTTTACCGTGTATAGATTTTTTGCACGATAAAAGAAACCGTGCATAAATGTTTTGCACAATACCTGTAAACCGTGCAAAACAAATATGCATGATAAACATATACCGTGCATAAAATTGTTGCACGGAAAAGTTGTACCGCAGAACAATTTTGCACGACACTGTTAAACCGAGCAGTACAAGAAAAAAAGATTTCTTCCTAGAATGCTTTTTTCTTCCTACTGATTTTTATTTTAAATCCACATTGGAAGATATGCCTAGGAGACCAGCTCGCCGTATTGGTGGCATCTCGCATCCTATAGGTGGACGTGGTAGTACTTCTAGCGATCCATCCAGAGTGCGGGTGAAGGTTGGCGTTACTAGACCTCCTCGCCGAGGTGTGCATGCTATTACTTCGACCGCCGGCCGTCAATGGCCAACGGCGTCTGAACGAAGACGCAAATTACGGCAGGATCCACTGCCTGAGAGCTCTTCAGAGGATGATTCCTCAGAGGATGAGGCAGGGCCGTCTAGTCCTCCCCAGCCGTCTAGTACTCCTATTGCGCCAGCAGGGGAGGATGATTCCTCAGAGGATCAGGCACAGCCATCCAGTCCTCATGCCTCGGCAGCAGGGGATGGCCCTATTCCAGGCGGTCCGGCCGACGAGTCCGTCCTTGTGAGTATCAGGACTCACGTGGCCATATCCATATGGGACGGGGAGGTACACGTTAATTCTTTATATGTTTTAAGTAATTCTTTATATAATACCAGATGCTAATGAAGATTTATACTATACTTGTAATGTGCAGGAACGTGGCCCGCTCAAATGTATCAGTCATTGGCGCTAGTTGAAGGACTGGTACATACCTCGCCCTGGAGATCGTCTTGATATTGAGGTGCCTCTGTTTCGCGCTATCATAGAAGAGTCTGGATTGGCAGACCTGAGGCGTTTCAGCTACCGATATATCTCCTGCCCCTTGGTCTCGAGCTTTGTGGAGAGATGGCAGCCCGAGACCAATACCTTCCACATGCCGTTTGGGGAGATGACGATCACATTAGATGATGTGAGTTCTCTACTCGGCATCCCAGTCACTGGACTTCCTGTCTACGTATCTACTACTATGGGATTTACTGACCAAGTAGATCTACTCGAGTTAGGACTGGGTGTGGATAGGGAAACTGCGACAGCAGAGTTGAACCTGGCACGGGGTGGGGTAGTGAGGATGGGGTGGATCCAACGGGTGTACGGCGATGTGACTCCTGCGTCGTCGGTTGAGGAGGTAAAGTGTGCAGCCAGAGGATATCTTCTTTATCTGTTGGGCTGTACACTATTCACTGATAAGTCCGCCACGAGGGTCCCTGTCTACTACTTATCCTTATTGATGGACCTGCCACGGGTCCGTCATTACGCATGGGGGGCTGCCGCACTGGCGTATCTGTATCGCCAGTTGGGGACCGCCACGAGGGCAGATGTGCGGCAGATTGCTGGATATTTGACACTGCTCACGGTAAGACTGATACATTTTGTATATGCATATACCTTTTCCATTATAATTGATATAAGTATTGTATAATTATTAATATTTATCATTTGTAGTCTTGGGTGTACAGCACTTCCCATTCGCCAGTCCTCCTGCACAATGGGGATACACTGCAGGGATGCCTCTAGCAAGCCGCTGGAATCTTGGACAGGATTCCGGAAATGCCATTGAAAACATACAGCTGATGCGGGAGAGATTGGATGCCTTACACCCGAGTGAGGTGAGCACCCAATAGAGCTTTTTATGTTATATATTTTTGACGTTCTTTACTTTTTCTTTTACGTTTTTTGACAAGGAGCATGTTTTATTATATTAGTGACTTATTTCATTTACTTGTGACAGATTGCTTGGGATCCGTATGCTAGTGCTAGGGCCCATCATCCACTACAGCAGATATCCTTCTTCTGTGGTTGCTTGAGAGCCCTAGATGTCATTGAACCCTACCACCCACACAGGGTTCTTCGGCAATTCGGCTACGTACAGACCATCCCACCCGCACCTCTCGCCCCCATCCGTGCTACTCGGGGTAGTACTGCCGGTAAATACAAGGTCTCCTATACGTTTCTGGACCAGTATTGGATTACTTGGGAGGACCATGTATTATCTCTTGCGCACCGCGGCCATCGTGCACATCATGCATGGGAGTGTTCACCAGACTACCTCGAGTGGTACACTAGGATATCTCACCCTCGTGTACAGAACCTCGCCCGCCATTCCCACTATGACCCTAATGAGGGTAAAGAGGACCCGACTCCGAGAACGGTGAGTGCATTGTAAACTATCTTATTTCATACATCGATGCAACTATTCTTTAAAATTTCCTTTGACACATTCTATTGTTTCTTATAGATCCTTCGAGTGAAGGACCATATTCGTGCCACGCTTGAACGAACGGACTAGCCAGTTGACTTTTACCAGAGGGCACTGCAGACTACCCTCGAAATTCTTGATGGCTTGCCTGTGACGTATCGTCGGCGTGCGCAACAGTGATGCTCGGAGGGCTTTTGGATTGGTCAATTTGTTTTTTTCTTCTTTTTTTTTGGATGTATAAGTAATTTCATGAAGGAATATTTTCACTTTTTGTTTGAGATGGGATATATATTAGCTTACAGTTTCACTGTTGGAGAGTATCATTGGGTTATGTTCGCTTGTCCATCGAACACGACATTACCAGATGACTTTCTCAATCGTATTAAGAGTAAGTGGATTCTGATACATATGAGCTTTAGAACCCCATAAAACACTGATATGGATTTCTAAAGCCCATATGTGTCAGAATCCATTTACTCTTAATACGATTGAAGAATTCATCTGGTAATGTCGTGTTCGATGGTTCTGTCAACATAATCCAATGATACTCTCCAACAGTGAAACTGTAAGCTAAGATTGCTCCAGGCTCTTTAGGAATTTTGGATTGGACAATGTAATCTTTTTTTGAGATGTATAAGTAATTGCAAGAAAACAGTGTACTACAAACTTTAATATGTCAATCAAGGATTATTGATTCTTGTATAAGAACTTGTATTCTTTTTTACTTCTGGTCATGAAATGGTTGATGCCTTTTATTTATTTATTTTTTATGAACATCTACATGCCTCTTCGAAGTGGGATACAAAAAGTTCCACTAGTCTACATTAATGCATGACTAATCCACGCATATCAATATTGCACGGCCAACATATACCATGCAGATGCAATCTGTTCGGCCAACATGTACCGTGCAGATTAATTCTGCTCGGCTAACATGTACTGTGCAGAAACTATATATTCGGCCAACATGTACCGAGCAGTTCCATTCTGCACAACAACTGTTGGCCGTGCAGAATGGTTTTGCACATCTACTTGTGTGCCTTGTAATATATTTTTAATGCATGATAGATTTGCCAACCCACAATCAACTAAGGAGGGTTATGAAGGAATAAACCAAAAAAAAAAAAAAATTCATAACATAAAAGCTTGATTGCATTTCAACATCCTTTACTAAATGTGTTTACATCAAGTTCAAACAACAAGAAATCAATCACTGTCAAGATTAACCGACTCCCGTGTTGCGACACTGTCTCCAATTATTTCTTTGAATCGCTCGATGTTCTGAGCATATGGTAGATGCCATCCGTCAGCATTAGGATGGTGGTGTCTAAACCAATTTGTCGCAATGGGAGGCATGGGAGCCCCGAGTGTCATGAAGACTTGAACAAAATGGTTACCATTGACGAAACCAATCGCGATAACTTTGCGATCAGAAGATGGAATCGGGGTTGATCTCAAAGGCAGGAAAGTAAGGCACTGTTGTAAGGAAAGATGGACCAATACAACATTATAATATGAAGCTACCAGGTGACCCATGTTTGGCATTGTCATCCAACGAGCATATGGAGGATTGCTATCATAATACGCCAAGGCATAATACAGCTCCCCAACCCTATCATCTCCTCCATATAGCAATGAATAATAATTTTGATACCTCTGTAGTTCATTGCTCAAATCCAGCCTAACCTGCATCCAACCATCCTCGCTCATTCCCAAAAGACCAGCTATTGCTCTGAATCCACAGTTACCATCCACCTCGACATCCTTAATAGTCTCGATATAGGGTCCTAATGACTTAGGAAGATGATGCTCGAACGTGCTTGAACGAGTGCGCCGGACATTTAATTTCTCCTTCCCCTTCTTTAAATATAGACTGTTGGTTCTCGATGGAACGCTATCTTCGATCGAGAGTGCATACTCAAAAGCAGATGGTTCCCGATGCGTAGACCGATCAAACTTCTTCTTCTTCGAGGATGAACGACCCCGGGTGTTCAATTTAACATCCGGCTCAAGAAGAGAAGTAGACAAAGGACACCCCAACTCTCTTAGTTTTTTCAATATTTGTATTTTACCGGCCTGATTAGTACTCTGAAATTTCTTATTGATCAACTCGAACTCGGAAGTTGTGGTTAATTCGGGGGCTTCATTCTCCTTAGTGGAGTCTAAATTGAGCTTCCTCCAGTACTGATGGACACAACTCAATGGTATTTGAGTGCCTTCCCTTATGTATTCGGCAATCTCGTGTGCACATGGTAACCCATGGGTTCATCGAATTACGCACCCACATGCCAAGAAATCAGGACCAATATAACCAGCTCTTATCGACTTATTCAGTACTATATCCAAAGCATTCCTTGATATAAATCCTCTCAACTCGCGAAACAGTGCCGATTTGAACTTATGTTGCACGGTGTTCATGCTCTTTTCAAATGAATCCTTTATCTCCGTAAAGAGCAACTCAAGCAATGCATGGATAACTTGCCCAGACGCATCAAAGCTACTGTTCGATGTGCCAAGGTGTCTCTTCAATTTTGCATGTGCGCTCTCAGCCCTATTCGTAGTCACGTTTTCAAAGTGCATATGCCGATCCGTCCAAGCAGCTACAAATTATTCCTTGTGGTTATTCAACCACGATTTCTTCACATAATCAACAGCGTTTGGATACCCACATAAATTCCGGTCCAATGCACTTAGAAACTGAATGTAGTAATTTTCAGTGGGAGAGACTACCAACATATTCCAACTAGATATAAACGCATCCCATCTGTCGTTGGTCTCAAAATACTTCTTACAATTTGCCAAGATGTTCCTAGAAATGTGCCACCTGCATAATAAGCTTGCTGCATTCGGAAAAAACAACGTGTATTGCATTGATTAGTGCTAACTCTCTATCGGTTACAACGACACGGGGCATAATACATCCATCCATCAATTCCTTAAGCCTCTCCAAAGCCCATCTGTAATTGCCCCCCCTCTCTGATTCAAGGTACACAAAAGCAACGGAAAAAGTCAGTTGAGTGGATGTCACACCAACAATCTTAAGCAATGGAAGTCGATATCTATTAGTCTTGTATGTGCAATTCATTATCAGAACTTCTGGAAATGCATGTAACAACTGAATAGATGATGGATGTGCCCAGAATAGGTCCATCGTAGCATCTGTAGCGGGGTTGCTAGTGTGATACTCAATGTAGTTGTTCTGCTCCAAATGCATCATGAGTTGTTGCATCTGTGATCGACCGGCCAACTCAGACACCCTCCACTTCTGACGGGCATTGTAGATCTCTTCATCGTACTGGTGTTGTGCACGTCTTTTTCCTGCAACGTACGAAGGATGTTCCTTGGCTTCACCATACTCTTTGACATATCAATCAAAACATCGATTTCCTCCCCTGAAAGCCTTCCAGCAAATGAGTGCCCCTCGAGATGTTGTGCGTTTGGATGATTGTGCAACCCACATACCACTGTTAACATCCAATCATCATCATTTGCCAACTTTCGGCCCTTCAAAGCAAAAGGGCAATTACACTTCTTCGTTCCCGTAGCCTTATTAGGATTTCTCTTTTCGGGGACCTTCGATGGACCCTTATAGCTTCTGCTTCTCTCACAAGATAAAATTATTTTCAGCTTCCTACCATCTCCACCAGCATCTGAAGTTTTGATTACAATTACCAAGCCATATTTCTTTCCAACTTCCCTTGTCCATTGGATTAGGTCCTCTCGGCTTCTAAATATCATGTCAGTGGTGAAGACGTTAATAAAATCCAAGGAGCACTCACTCGCACCGGTTGACTGATTCTCCTGAAAATATGATTGCTAAATCTTAGTATATTAATGCACGAGACTATATACTGTCCTTGTGAAATATGCTCGGTTTACTATTGCCGTGCAAAATATTTTTGTACGGCATAAATATGCCGTGCAAATATTTTATGCACGGCCTAAATATCCGTGCAAAACTTATTTGAACGGCATAAATATGCCGTGGAAAATATTTTTGCACGTCATGTTTATGCCGTTCAAATCTAATATGTTTGATAGTATTCCGCCGTGCAATATTCATTTGCACGGCTCTGGAATGTCGAGCAGGACGCGCGAATTTTAATTAAAATGCTGGAAACTAAGTCAAGTGTATACCTCCTCTTGGTAGACCGTTAGTTGAAAGTCCATATTGAAAATGCCTACTTCCGATGGACAATGTGGTGTAGGGAGATGAGTGCCTCCAATATCTTTAAATAAATGGAGGAGACTTTGATACTTTTTAAGAGTTGGAGAAGATGATGATGAGGAAAGAGATGAAGATCAATGGGGATGAATGAGGCTAGAACAGTATGGAAATAAGGGATAATGAAGAATAAGAAGAAGCAGAGGCAAGAAGAAGATGATGAAACCTCCCAAGTTCATCTGAAACACCGTGCAAAGGAAGAGAGGGAGGATGTTGATGAAGAGAGGGTGATTTCGTCATTTCACCTGAGGCTATTTTGGTAATTACAAAAAAATTATGGGTGTGTACAGCAATACATGTGGGTGCGTTTAGAATCTCCCTTCAATTATTCATTAATCTTTGATTTTAAAAAAAATCAGATTTATTTCAGTTTTGCAATTGATTGTGTGGTAGCATTCAAGCTCTGAACAGTGCTTTGCTGGAACTGGAGGGTATTATGAGCTAACAGTTTCATGGTTTCCTCAAGAGAATCTATCCGCTGATTTTGCGGATTGGGGGTGAAATTGGGCTTTTGGAAACCGGGTGGGGCATTGGATTGAGATTGAATGGGCTGAAATTGATGTGATTGTGATGGGCCACCCTGAGTTGGACCCTTGGTCCAAGAAAAATTAGGATTATCCCTCCAACCTGGATTGTATGTGTTGGAGTATGGGTCATACCTCTGACGATTATCAAAACGAGTGTTTTGATAAAGCGCATTCACCTCCTCAATAGACTTGATCTGACCCAAAGTTGTTGGGTCAATCCCTCCATTCATGGCCTGAGTATATTTCAATGACTCCAAAGTGTTTGGAGTAGGCTTTTGGTTCAGTTCTAAGGCATCTATTCTCCTCGCCAATTGGCCAATTTGGCATCTGCTTTTTGGGTTCAATCTTGAACATCCCCCCTTTTTCAGGAATGGTGGGTTTGATGGGCTCCCTCTTGATAGGGGCCCACTGCAATGTATTTTCAGCGGTTTCTTCCAAAAATGTCCATGCTTCATCCGATGTCTTCTGTGTAAACTGCCCACCACAGAAAGATTCCACCATCTGCTTAGTAGGGTAATCCAAACCCTCATACATGATCTGGACCAATCAGAAATTTTCAAATCCATGGTGGGGACACTGGATTAAGAGGTCCTTGAACCGTTCCAAATAACTGCAAAGTGTCTCCCCTTCCATTTGATGGAATCCATTGATCGCCTGCCTAATCGAAGCGGTTTTCTACTTAGAGTAGAATTTTTTGTAAAATTCTTCGACTAGCTTGTCCCATGTAGTGATGGACCCGGCCTGTAAGGCATAAAGCCAGGCTTTAACCTTTTCTTTTAGGGAGAAAGGAAATAATCTAAGTTTAAGGGCCTCTTCAGTCATGTTATTAATTCTCATGGTCCCACAGATGTCCTCAAATTCCCTAACATGTTGATATGGGTTTTCTTGGTCTAGCCCATGGAATACTGGGAGCATCTGGATCATGCCAGATTTCAGCTCAAATGTGGCATTGGTTTGAGGCAGGGTGATGCAGGACGGTTGAGTTGTCCTGGTGGGGTACATGTAGTCCTTCAAAGTCAAGGGTGGGTCCACTTGATCAGCCATCCAAATAATTTCTTCAAAGATGGAAGAATTTCCAACAACGGTTAAGGCTAATTCGGGCTCTATCCTGACTAACCTTTTACTCTTGCATACCCACAATTTCTCTCTCTCGGGTCTAGAACGCATGCATCGGGTTTAACCTTAAAGAAATGCAAGCCTAATTTATGTGCGGGGCCCTAATGGTCTTACTAGATGATGCACAAGCAGTCAAGCATAAAAAATTATCCTAGGGTTAGCCTAACTCTCTAGACAGCTCCTAACTGGTTTGAAGAGTGCACTAAGGCCTACAATCCGGTCTTATGAAGCCAAATCGACCAAGTAAGTCCCCAGGATGAGTGGTGGGGTCACAATGCACCTGGCAAGGGTCCCGCTTAAGAACCAAACTCCTAGAACAAAGACTGTCACCCTTTTTTTGTAGGGACATGACTTACTTAGACATCAACTTGACCAAAGAGCGCAACTGGTGCAACCTTTTGTGGTCTTCGTCCTAATGAGCTCGAGTTCTATGGTCTCGTTTCTACTTGATTTTAATTAATGGTTAGGTTACTATGTGAGAGGTGGTTAAACCTAATTGGGCAAGGATCTGGTGATGAAATCCAGTCCTTATCTTATTGGGGTCAATTGCCCTTAACTAAGTGTGTGGGTCCAATTTGCTTGGTGTGTCAATCACACAATCATATTTGCTCAAATTTAAATTACCTAAGCCCCACTTGCAAGTAAAAGATTCGTGGGATAAAGTTTAGAAACTCTTACAGCGGGCCCACGCTAATCCTTAAACTGTGTAAGGAAAACCTCTTTTGACAAATTTTGCAATTCTGAGAGCAACTTGTTTGCTTAGAGCAAATCCACGCAGTTTCCTATTTTTGTGCAACTCTCCTCTTAGCAAGGTAACCTATCCAAAATGAACTCTTGTTAGTAAATCCTAAGTTAACAAACCAACTCAAAAGTCTATCTTATCCTAATTTTGAAAAAAAAAAAAAAAGAAAATTCAAAAGACACCAAGTAAATCAAAACTCTATCCAAAGTGGACTCTAAGTTATTGAAATAAATAAAAAATTCTATCTACAGAATAAAAAAAATGAGAAATTCTAAATTATCCAAACAAGTGTCCAGATATGATTAGAGTTTTCAAAAAGTTTCAATTATAAGAAATCCAATCTTATCCAATTCAAATTTCAGATTTTAAAACTCCAACTAAACTAAACAACTTAAGAGATAGAATTTTAAAATTTCTAACTACCTAATTTAAGAATTCAAAAGTTAGCATATTAATCAAAACTACATAGTCCTAAAAATTTTAAACTCTACCTTACCAATCCTAATCTAATCAAAACATTAGTTAAACCAATCCAAAATATTTTTTTTTTGTGTTTTTATTTACTGAAATTCGAAATTAAAGGAAATAATTCAAAGAATTTTTTTATTAATTATTTATTCCGAAAATTCAATTAATTATAAAAAAAATATATAAAAAAATAAAAAAAGACTAGAAAACTTAGCAAAGTAAAATAATAACTAATACTAACTGCAAATAACACTACTGATGCAAATTAGATGACTAAAAAACTAATGCAACCTAAATATGAGCATGCATATGAATCTAATATAACAAAAATTCATATTTTTATCAAAACTCAGATTTGGCTCCCAGGCAACGGCGCCAAAAACTTGATGTGGCCCATGCATTGTACGTAATGTCTACTTTCATGTGCTGTGGAAATTGAAAATCCCAAGAACAGGGAAATTTTTTAAGGTTAATGGTCAAAGGTTGAAATCTTTTCTGGAACTGAAGGATAAAAACATTGAGGATATCCTTCTGGACGATCCAATTTACCAGGACTAATCATTTTTTTTGTCATGTCGGGCTGACGACATTAAACTTAGTGCTATTTGGGAGGCAACTCAAATTTTGGAAAGTAATTGAGCTGGTTGATCACATTCTTTTGCAATCACCCCATTCCTTATTCTTCATTTTCATATTACACATGCATTCATAACATTGAGGACAATGTTTAGTTTAGGTTTGGGGGTGTGAGTTAGAACTTGACATGTGATCATTTGTTAAATTTTTATTCTACATTTTCTTTTCTTTTTTCGCTTTGCTTTGGTTTTTAGTATATAAAAAAAATTTTTTTTGAGGGAAACTTTCGAGAGAATTTTTATTGGCTGAAGATATTTATTTTTGGCAAAAGAAAACAATGGTTCACTATTTTATTTATGGAAAGGATTTTTGGAAAAGTGCTGAATTTTGATCCCTCACTTTTAAACAGGATGTATACGTTTTTAAGGTTTTGAATGTGAAGCTAATATTTCCATTTTTTTTAATTGAAAAAAAAAATGGAAAACTGAACCTTAGTTTACAGAGCTTCCTGGTTCGACGGGTGGATACATGGAAAGGGCTGCCTATTGTTGGGGACCGCAAAAAAAAAAAACGAGAAAAATAAAAAAATATATAAATAAATAAAAGTGTTTTGTTAGAAATCTTGAAAAGAATAAAAAGTTTTGTGACTAGTTTGGGTTCGTAGCCTTTTTAACCCGAGCCAGTAAGCCCTTAGGGGTATTTACATGCCTAGTGCCCTAAAGCCATCTGGTTTGGGAGACATTGGCCTAATGCTCGTTACATGAGTTAATTAGAAAGCTTAAGGGACTTAGGCATTACACAGTCACATGTGTGTGAAAAAGAAAAAAAGAAGAAGTTTTTTTTTGCACCCTTAGAAAAAAACAGTAGCTATAAATAGAGAGAAAGAGAGCTGAAACTTTTTTTATGCTATTCTCATCCTTGAGATTCACGCCCAAGAGGTTGTCTAGTCCAAGTGGTGGACGTCCATCCCTTTGTGTGCAAGAGTTGCACATGGTCTTTCTCCTTTCCCTCTTCTAGTTCTTCTTCTAGTTCATCCTTTGAGTTAGTAGTTTCTTCTTGGAGATCCCACCATCTTCTTGAGAAAAAGAGAATCTGATACGGGTCATAGCATGGAAGATAAAGAGGTCTTGGAGATTCCTATTTGATTAGTGAAAGCGTTTCAGCATCAAAGAAATACGCAAATTCTCCATTTGAGCACAACCGAGCTCCAAAGGTATAATCCACTTCCTTGCATGTTGTAGATTACTATGGATGCTTGTTAGTTGCTGTTTCTATCTTCTAGATATATTGTTTTACTGGTCATGATGGCTGAGATTGAGGGTATGCATCTTGGATTGGATTTTGAAGCCTTCTCGATAGTATATCCCTACATCAAGTAGGTCAAAAAAAATTTAAAACCTATACTAGATGCCCACCTATTTTCAACACTTCACCAAGGTATTCCCTTACATCATGAATGTGAAGAGGGGGATGTGGCTGACGTATACTGCTCTTATACCGATCATTATCAGCATCATCATCAGTTTAGAGAAATGACTTTTCCCTATACACTACTAGAAAAATGACTTTTAGCGGCCGCCAGTAGCCGTCGCTAAAAGTCTCCTGGCGGTCGCTAATACTCTTTAGCGACCGCCTAGCGACCGCTTAGTAGCCGCCGCGAAAACCTCGTCTCTAAAGGTTATTAGCGACCGCCATTGACGGTCGCTAAGTATTAGCGACCGCCAATGGCGGTCGCTAATACTCAATTAAAAAAAATTAAAAAAATATTAGCGACCGCCATTGGCGGTCGCTAATACTCAACAAAAAATTTTTAAAAAAGTATTAGCGACCGCCAATGGCGGTCGCTAATATTTTTAATTTTTTCAAAAAAAAAAAAAGATTTGTATATGTTTCCCTTTTTTTTTTTTTTTTTTTGCTCGACCCCCGCCGGGGGATACCCCCGGACCCCCTTCGTAAAGGGCATGTATTAACACCATCAAAATCTCTTTCAAACATTAAAATAAATCATAACCATTCATTTACTAACAACCAATGCTATCATTTCATAAAAAAATAAAAAAAAAACCCAACAAGCACAACAAATTACACTATATTCCACCAATCCAACCTAAACCCAATCTATTCATTGTGGGTTCGGATTGAGCCCTTATTAACTTATTGGTTGGGTTCGTGTTGACATTTTAACCCGATTGATAAATGAGTCCATTTAGGGATGATCCTATACATGTTATTTATAGTGCTCAACCCAAACCTAACCAAACACAATGCACATAAAGCAAACTGGAAAACATACCATTTCTGCACCATAGCAAGAACCACAGTATGTCTCATTGTGCTCAAGCCTTCCGCCGTGTCTTTGCAAAGGTTTTCTATCTGCATCACATGAAATGAAAACGTGAACACTTTAAAAGTGCATCAAAAGTAGACAAAAAGAACAAGATGATGTATGCTATGCCAAAAGAGAAGCAAAAGAAATGAAGTCAGCTCCTAACTATAGGTGAACCAAGGATGGAAGTACAAGGATAAAGACCACTACAACTTGATTAACATGCGATGCCTTCTTTCAAGAAATATCGACTTTTAAAACAACTTATCACCGACAAATGCCATTCAACAGTCTTTCACTAAAGATGGAGACATTAAAGAAAACAACAGTCTTCCATTGAAGAAGACCTATTAATGGATACAAAGAATGGATTAAAACTACCCCTCAATATTAATGGATTAAAAAGTAAAAAACTACCCCTACATACTCAAGAAGTCCACATAGTTGGTGAAGCTATCATTACTTTATTTTGATTTCTCTGAACACATAGCCAGTACATCATCTCCACATCATCTCTGAGTATTCAGCTTGACTAGCTAGTAAGAGCGTATGAAAAGAAGCATAAGTTCCATTCAAGGGTATTATGATGAATCATAAAGAGCATGTCAGTAGTATTTGGATGGCAAATATGGATTTAATATGGATGTCACAGCTAGTATAATATCAAATCATGGTTTATAATTTTATTGGATTGGTGGGAGACAAAAAGTACTTGATGGGGACTAGCCAACAATAACAGCAAAACTGACACACCAAACAAGCTTCTAGTACAATCCACCAATTTGTATATTCTAACAGGTTCATTCTCCAACCATAGACAACAATAATGCACACATCATTAAGCTTGATTACTAATTTGCAATTATAATTCATCAACTGAAAATCAACCCAAAAAGCATACATACTAATAGCAAAACATTGATGAATCTCCAATGGATAGTACTAGAAGCCCACTTGATCAAACAAGAAGAATCCCATTAAATTAATAACGGTGAAAAAAAAACTATAACAGGTTCAAAATAGTTAATCTCACACCTGACATTTCTTTCCAATGCTACAGAAAGCTCTCAGATCTCAGGCTCTGAATGATGAACTGGAATCCTTAGCAATATCATGAAAACCCACAAAGACCTGGAACAATATTAAAAAAAAAAAAAAAACTGTGAATAAACCTCTTTAGATTGAATACACCCACAAAAAGAGAGGAACCAATTAGCCAAAGGGTCACAATAAGTAAATGCATAGTTGAGAAATACGGAATGGGAAAAAAAAACTGGCATAGTATCTGAATGCAGGATGTTGATAACCTAAATACTACATCAAAATGAAATTGCAAAAATACTTGAAAGTCAACTGTCAGATGGATGCCGGAAACAATAACAGTCAAAAAATAGTCATGAAAGTAGAACAGGCCTCATAAAAAAAACTTCCACAGATCCGGCATTATTTGCGAATTTTACAATTCAAAACCTGCATTTCACAAACTGTTACTTTCCAGAAACAAAAAACTCACTACTCTGAAGAACACTCATCTTATAATCGTATCAATAAAGATGAAAAAACGCATCTCATAATCACAATTCCATCTCAAACAATGCCTTCTAAAGTTATTCAAAAGAAAAAGGCCAATCTCAAGAGAAATGCATCCCAAAGAAACAAGATCAGTAGGAATAAGCGAGAATCAAAGATACATCACAAAGACCTTAATTCCAGATCTGGATTAGCCATTTCAGAGGGAGTTCTCAAATCAATGCTGGTAACGATACCGTGTTGTTCAGATGGAAACAGAGAGATCATGAAAGGCTAAAAATAAAAAAGATCAACCAATACACGATCATTAAGAATCTAAAACGTCAATTGGCATCGTAAAACATGGAATATAGCTCAAGATCAGTTGAGATCTCAACGTACATTTCCCCTGTAGAAGAAAGCCCAAATCATCAAACCAACCAACTCACACTAAATATAAAAAAAAAATCTATTTCTTTTAGAAGCCCATAGTAAACACAACCAACTCCACCCCCCAAAAAAATTTTAAGAAATATTTCTTCTTAAAATTATTAAAAGATCAAACCCATATTCAAAGTCACGCGCCAAGAGCAAGATGGAAGTAGTCTAGGTTCATTTTCTCCTGACCTTGACAAGGGCTGGTTTCACTAGAAAAAACTGCAATAATTAAACCAAACTTGGAATGGCTAATGACAATAGAGCAATCCAATTAATCCCATCCAAACAGTGAGCCTTATCAAGGAATTAAGGTGATCAATCAGATTCATAAAAGTTCAAGGTGAGCCCATGTAAGCACTTACAAACACAAGCCCAATAAGGGTCCAACTCAAGTGCAGCGGGCTGGGTAGCTGTTGCCAATTGCCCAAACCAGGCTCAATTTCATGTGGGTAAGCTCAACCCATATTTAAAATCTGGGCTTGAAGACCAAACCATTGTGATTTTGTTTTAATCAGTAAGAGCTGAACTTGTATTCCCAACTAAACAAAGAGAACAAAACTAAAAACCCAAGAACAAAGAAAAAGGTACAAGAGCATTATACCCTCCACAAACAAACAAAAAAAAAAACCCATTAAAATTACAGCAACCAATAGAACAGAAGAAACAACACAATCAACTCCATGGTTAGCCAGACTATTCAAGCCAAGGTGATACTACAAGTATAATGCATATACATTGTTGAAAGGCCCAAGGTATCCAAGCCCACTCCAAATTTCGGGCCTTTATATGTCATTTCAGGTATAAAGGATTTGAGATAGAAGCCTCAAGCACACCCATACAAAAGTCTTGAATCTTGGAACTGAACACAGCCTGTGAAAGAGATGCTCCACCTCAGCAAAAAGATGGACATATTGATTTGTCACTGTTAGCATATATATGCATACAGTATTGGGCAGATAACTATTAGATACTTCCAGATTGTAGACTTGATCGAAGCCTCACAGCTCCTGCTCATCGAACCAAATTTATCAAGGAAACCATACTCTTAAACCTGCAGGACCTGAGCCTGGCTCTTAAGGCAGTATGGTCCCAGAGGCAGTTCAACCTGGGTTAACCAGCCAACTGCCCTTTTCCAGCTATATATTTAGTACAAACATAGATTTAAAGAATATAGTTTCACAAAACTGTTGCTTGACTTGGTCGTTTGATCACATTGTTTGTATAGACATGAATGGTTCTTTACTCAATATGAATCAAATCCAAGAACATGAGGAGCAGATCAAAGTTCCTTTAATTTTGCATTCCATAACTGGGAGAAGGAAACCCATAACAAAAACAACTAGAAGAACAGAACTAATAAATTGCCAAGGAACCCAGCAAGTGCAAAATCCAAAACAGCTAGAAAGCAATCTGAAAAACTGTAGGAAATGTTATCTAAAGAAACAGAGACACTACATGGAATCATCTAATGGCTGGGGAATACAATAAAGAGTTCCAGTGTGAGAAACTGATGCTCAACTAATGGGTTTAACTCAAAGGTGGAACACCTTTCACAGCCTTCATTGAATCAATATTCCAAGCACAAATGCTCAGGGGCAGGTTGTCATATTCTAGCAATCCAGCTGGGCCAGTGCTATCTGCTGATATATCTCTTAATAGATATGATGGTCTCAGATGTCTTTGAGGTTCACATAGAACACCTACAGTAGCTTTGTAACTTCGCCTGGATTATAACTACAGAACTGAGATGCCAAACCTGTATTACAATGATATACTAGGCAATGTTGGGCCTAACCCATTATCACTTTCATCTTATTGACAATACTAGCTTGTAACAAATCCACTAAACTTGCAATCCATATATTTTATCGTTGTTTAACTAATATCAAAGTATTTGACCGAAATTCTTTTCTTTGAAATTCTAGAATCTCAGCTACTTCCTTCTCTGATTAATTGCACATATATGTGGCACAAGTAACAATGACTGAGAAGGAGAGGAAACAAAATCATAAAACATGATGAATGCTTTTTCTTGAAAAAGTACAATTTGTGAAATTTTATGTGAAGACTTGAGAATAGCTAGCTGTGATAAGAACATGCCTCTGCCACCTTTGCATAGTTTTCCACCCTGCACTTAAACTATAAGCAATAATGTTGTCACATATTTTGTTTTATAGTTGCTCCATATGGGAACTTAATTACGTCTCTGGTGGTTTTAAATTTTGATCAATGCCATTGCTAGTCTCCAATTTATTAAATTTGCAGTTCATACATTATCTCATTCTTCTACCTACTGACTTCAAACTATTTGATTCAAAATCCTTTCTTCAACATTGTAGGTCGGCTCTAATTTTTTAACTGATTAGCACATATAGAAGCAAATAACATAAAACAATGAACTTTAGATCAGCTGCTATCAAGTTGAACATAATCAAGGTAAATAAGGGCTCAAAGTGGACCTCTGATCCAATCCAACTCCAACTTGAACTTACCTGTCTCACTGCATAGAGTTCCCTCTACTTCACAAATGCCATGTGTACTCTCATTATAACATAACCACCATGTCTGCTTCTTTTCTCCAATTAAAGCATCAAAGCCATTAAAAGATCAAACCCATACACATCATTAAACTAAAACAGAGAGATTTCAGTAAAGAGAGACAGAGAAACAGAGAAAAGGGTAGTCAAGACAAGAGTATGAGATACTGACAATGGGTATATCCTTGATGCTCAGATGAGGCAAAGGGGTCAGCAGTGCTAACGTGCATCGGGGCGAGTGGGGCACCCATAATACCCAGCAGAAGCCTCAGATCCGACCTTCTGTATGCAAAAGAAGCAGCAGAGGAAGAAGAAGACGGAGCTCTCGACAGCTGCCCCTTCATCCAATGCCCCCCACCCTTCTTTCTTCCCCCTTCCCCTCCTCCATCACACCCTTCGCATCTGGCCCTTCCATCAACGGCGTCAGCGTCTCCCCCATCGGCCTCAAGCTCCCGGATCTCGCGATCAACGGCTCCGACGCAACCACGTGGTTCTTCCGCCGCCTCAACAACCCAGAGAGCGGCTAAGCGCTCCTCGCCGGGCTCTTCGCTTTCGACCTCGCCGGAGATAGCCCCCGCACTACTTCGTCCTTCAGGGCCGAAAAAAACCCTTGCTTTTTCTCCATCTATGGATGGTTTTTTCTTCTTCTTTCTTTTTGCAGATTGGAAAAGAAGAAGAAGAAAAAGAGGGCGAGGGCGAAATGGAAGCTGGCGCGGGAGCGGGGGAAAAAACAGGGGGAATGGAAAAGTGAAGAAAAAAGGGTTTCGGGAGGTGATATGTATATAGGGAATTAGCGACCGCCTGTGGCGGTCGCTAATGAGCCTATTTGCGACCGCCACAGGCGGCCGCCCGCTTTTTGCTGCGCCAATGCTCTAATCTCTAGTAGTGATAGTGGATCGCTTTTCTTTGATGTGCACTTTTAGATCATAAAATTTTATTTTGATTTTTGTAAACCAATACAAAAGTAAAAGACTTGTTCTTAAAATAATTTACATTGCTTTTATGTGACTTGGAGGCAAATGCATACTTATCCCTTTTTCTCCTCTCTTTAATATTTTATTAAAACATCTTCTTCCCTTATTTATTACTATGATGGGATATTTACACCAGTGGAGACTTCTCTTTCCATATTTTACTTCTATATTTTTAATCAATTTTCTTCCTTATAATGATTTGTTTTTACCTTACATCAGTGACAATGCAAACTATCTTATTTTTAAACTAGTCTAATGTAACAACCCAGGGGTTCTCCATGCACTGCCTGCTTCGCCTGCATGAGCTCCCCGCCTAAGTACGCTTCCTCTCTCATCCTTTATGTCTCTTCAGTACACGTCCATCTAGTTCCATCTAGTTCTCCGCCCAAGTACACTCGTGATAGTGCTCTAATAGTGCTTGGGTTGATCCCTACCTCAATAATCGCTGAAAACGACAGCCATACACCATTATTTTTCAAAAAAAAAAAAAGAACTTATATGCATGGTTTAAAATCTCGGTATCGGTCGCGATATCGGTCGGGCCGAAAAACCGATATCGTCGCGGATATCGGTCCGTCGCGGTCGTCGCGGTGTGATTTTTTTTTAATAAAAAAAAATCACAAAAATATTCAGAAAATCCATAATATTAGAAAATGTTGGAAAACAATATTTTTTTCCATTAGTAACAATAATAAATCAAAATCTCGGTCACCTTAAGTTATGAGTCCTGTTTGTGTCGCTGTTCGCTTTATTCTCCAGTATTTTATATAATGCAACCATTATTGATGCTCATGATCAATAAGATGAAATATCATAAATTTGACATAATGCAACCACATTTTTTGGCAAAAACTCATACTTTTTTGTTCAAAAAGTATAGATCTATTTTAAACTAACACATTATCAATGCATTTGAACACTAATGTGAAAAAATGTAATTTATTTCAATAAAAGCCCCAAATTTTGAAAATAAAAAAATTTAGATCTACACTTTAAAATACTAGATATAGGGAAAAATAAGTGAGTAACATTGAATCTAACTCAATATAAAGCATTTTGGTTCATGAATTAGTGTATTACACAATCTTTACTATTATGTCATTCCAAACATAATTAAATAGGTTTAATATTATATCTAGCAGCTTATGATAATAATAGACATCCAAGCACAAAAAAAAGGAAAGACAATTAGTAAAAGAGTCCTAGCTATCATGGTCAAGTAGGATTTTTTTGTCTTCTTGATTGCTACTTCTCTAAAACATGCGCTTCGCAAAGGGGGTCCGGGGGTATCCCCCGGCTGGGGTCGAGCTGACCGGTCAGCTCGCGGGGGTCCAGGGGGCAGGGCCCCAAAAAAAAAAAGAAAAAAAAAGAAGGATATCGGCCGATATTTTCAAAATATCGGCCGAGATATCGTCACGGCCGATATGAACATCATATCGGCCGAGATATCGTCACGGCCGATATGAACATCATATCGGCCGATATCTCGCGATATTTTGGCGAGTTATAAACCGGTATCGCCGATACCGATATCTCAGCGAGATATTGGTTCATGCTTATATGGGAAGGCGGATATTTTGAAGTAGTTTTTAAAAAACGACGGCCTGTAGGTGTCAGTAAGTTTTAAAAACGACCGTCAAAAGTTGTCGTCTTTTAAATATATATATATATTTTTTTTAAAGAAACTTTTATTTTTAAAAAATTTTTTTTTAAAAAGGATGGCCTTGGACCATTGATAATAACCGATAGTTAATATTACTCTTTTTTTTTTTTTAAAGTACTTCAAAATATCCGACTTCCCATATAAGTGGGTTTTCGTGCTTTTCCGTGATTTTGAGACAGCAACTTTGGCACCTTTTTTTTTTTAAGTTTCTTTTGCTCTAGTTTTTTTACCACTTAAATCAAATTCTTAGATAATGATGATAGTATTTAGTCTTTAAGTATCTATGTTAAACTCTTCATCGGTCACCCTTCGAATGATATGAAATGGCCGGTCTTAGCCAACTCATTTGGCATCTTCCTTTTTTTCCTAATTTCTTTTGCTGGGAGATGTCCCTCTTCCGAAGGCTGTGCCCCCGTTTGAAGCAGGTGTTTTTGGTGTCATAACACTGAATGATGCATATGAAATTTTGGTTCCTCCGTCCCGTACCATGCAAGTATTTGCTTACATTTCCTTTTCCCATTGTCTTTTCTTCTTTTGGCTATTCAAATGCATTTTAGATTGTATCAAGGTATAATTTATTTTTTTTAACTGCTTAAATCACAAGCTTATGGGATGATGGGAAAACTTCCACCTCCACAAAACACATCCAGACTATGCGTAATGCGCATTCAGAGGTGGATCCCGCCTCTGAGATGGTGCATTGTGCACAGGAGAGTATTTTTTAATGAGGTTGTTTACACTTTAGATATCCATGTTAAACCCTTAATTGATCATCCAATTCAAGCACCTTTTGTTACTAATAGGTGCCGAATTGTACTACTAATTTTGTAGCTTTCAATTTTATTAATTTTAATATTGCTTCTATTTTCAAACTCTATGTATTAGCCTGCACAAATTGCTCCAGGTTTTTATTTTCTTAACTTTACGAAAATGTTATGTCCTCCGTTCCTTTAGTTATTTATAACTGGTGTCAGATTTTAATGGTTTTGGTTTTCTAACTTTCTTGATACATCTGGTTTTTTAAATTAGTTTTTTCTTTGTTTTTTTTTTTTTAGTGTCCGAGCTTAACACGGGCTCTTTCACTAGTTTATATTGACACCTATGGAAATTAGATTCTTTCCCTTTCCGCCAACCATTTAGTAATGTTTGAGTCATATATATATATATATATATACTTTTGTACTCTCGTAAGTTATTGAGATCTTGTCTTAGGAGGTGCACAAGAATATTTAAGCCCCACGGCCCTCTGAAGAGACATAACTTAGCACTATAAATCCATAATCAGATCATTCCAATGGCATCATATTCATATCTTCCATCTTGAGTGAAAGGAAATTATGAGGTTGACAAGGAATATGGTGCATGATCTCCTGATTGTTGAGCTTGACAGAGAATATGATTCTTAAGAAAAAGATGCACGAGGATTAAAACATCCGCATAGCGTTTTTTTATACTACGTGTTAGGTTTTTGAGTGTTGACTAATTCATGGGTTAGATAAAAGTTGGGTGTATTGTGTTTTAATTTTTATTTTTAGTAAAGGACTGTGATTCTGCTATGAAGATAGAAGACTAGAAGGATTAGAAGAAGAAAGTCTGAAAAAATTAAAAGTTTGCTGAATTTTCGAAACATAATAAGGGGCTTGCTCGAGCGGATGTTGTCAGTAAGCAGACAGCAGCCAGACGCCAGACATAACCTTCATCCGCTCGAGCGCGCCTCCATCTGCTCGTACGAGCGACGCAAATTAGTTATGCACGAATCAAAAAATCTATGTCTAATTTTATTTAAACTGCTTTTTTAGTCCCGATCAATTTTGGCAACTATGACCACGTCTCTAACGTAATTTAAAGGATTTTATGGCTGTCCTAAAAGAGCCACCTCAATCATTGTTCTGAGTTGGAAGACCATGATTAAGAGAATTCTTCTCTAAAAACTTTATTGAAGACTTGTACCGCAGATTTCATATAGAGAGATGTTCTACATCCCTTTGCAAGATCAAATATTCTGCTCCAACTCCCACCTAGACTTTTCTTTTTTGTGGGGTCCACCTTGAACTACTTCCTGTCGGACGCTACGTGTCCAGCTCTAGTTCGCCATGCACAAAGCTGTCTACTCTCCGATAGATGAGAAAAAACACTGTGCCCTATAGTACATCAATTCAATTGTGCCAAAACCGGGCCCCTGTACCATACAGTCACAAGACCACAGCTCACGTAATCAGAATCGTCTGTCTGGTGGACCCCAGGGGTAATGAAGCTGGCAGCTAGACAAGCGCCAACTCATCGGGCAGTAGAGGGCCCCATGAGAGCTACCATGGGCAAGAAACAGAACAACTAACAGCTCCCGTCTCACGGGCAAAAGTCAAAAGCTCATTAATTGGAAGCTATGTGTTTAATGATTGTCCGATCTGTGCAGTTGAAAGCTGTCCCTTTTTTTCCTCATTTTAATATTCTACTAAAATATTTTCTTCCTTATTTATTACTATGATGGGATATTTACACCGGTGGAGACTTCTTTTTCGAGATTTTACTATTGTGTGGGGAGATTTCTAGAACCACAGGATTACGCTAATCACAGCCATCAGATGAGGCTAAGCACTCTCACGTGCCATCCGCGTGCCATCCACGTGGCACCAAGCTCACCCCGGCTACCAGGACAGGGGGTCCGGCCGAAGTCAGACAGCTCCGGGCCACTAGCGCCGAACTGAGCCACCCCGGGTGCCATTTCGGCAGAAAGCTCCACCCCGGCTGAAGAAGCCGGGATGGAAGCCGAAGCAAGAAAGAGCCTCCACTTGCGCCCCTCATCCCCCACGTCATCAGGCACGTGGAGGGATAGGGGCACGAGCTAGTGGGACAGACGCGACATCCAGCCGCTCACAATCTTCGCCAGATCCCTGACAGGGCGGCATCCAGCGGCTGAGGCCACATCAGGGCAGGGCCCGAGGGCGGATCCGATGGTGCCCCTACTGCCAAAAGCGTCCAACACGATCTGGCCCAACAAGACGCGCATTAAATGCGACGTGGGTTGATCCGACGCGCATTTAATGCAGAGTGGGCTGGATTGGACCGCATTAATTGCAACGTGGGCTGATCATGACTTCCCAGTCGAATCATGAGACCCATGCCAAGATATCGTCCAAGATATCTTCCAAATCGTCTATAAAAAGGACTGCATTTCACATGCAAGGTACGCACAATACAACTCATAGAGCTGTTACTCTGCCTCTCTTCTTCCTCTCCTTCCATTGTTCCAGTTCCTTCACTGACTTTGGCATCGGAGAGCCTTGCGCCGCCCAGGCCAGGGTCCTCTGACCGTGTGTTCTTCCCTTTCAGGCTTTCGGACGGCACCCAATCATCACCATCATTGGATAAGTCCTCTAAGGCTCCCCAGTTATTATGGGTCATTATTTTCTGCACCTACAATTGGCGCCGTCTGTGGGAAAGTAATATCCCAACCTTCCCAACCTTCTTAACCCCAATCTCTCAGAAGCCATGCCTCCGAAAGCTAGGAAGGGCGTAGAGTCCTCGAGAGCAGCGCTCGAGCTGCCACCACCGTCGACGGACGTCCCTCCTCAAGGGCGCTCCCGCACGGTGCATGGCACGTCCGCAGGCGAGGGCCGCTTAGGCTCTCAGCTCTTTGTCGAGTTCCCCCTCCAAGAGGGGCTCGAGGCCTCGATCTCAGCAGAAGAAGTCATGCCACCCAGACGCGATGAGCGTCGGCATGAGCGTCCTCGGAAGGACAAAGCCGTGGCCGTAGGAGAGACGCGCCACGTTCAACCCCCTGCCACTGGAGGGGTTCTCGAAGCCCAAACTGCTCTCCTCCAGAGGCAAGAGCAGCTGATTCGCGAGCTCCAGCAGCAGCTGAGGGCAGCGCAAACTGCCTCCTTGAGGCAGGTCTCTGAGCCTCAAGGGAAGAAGAGGGACGCCCCCAGCAGAGCAGCCCAGCCTCCCCGCGAGGACCTCAGAAATCATCTGGACCATAAACGGAGCCAGATTCATGACGAAGGCTCGAGCAACAGCCGAAGTCATCATAGCCGCGGTGGCCGAACTCATAGCCATCGTAGCCCAAACCACTCCAAGCGAAAGCCAAGAGCTCAATCTCCACAGAAAGACGATGAGCAGGAGCGATTTGACAAACGCGTCAGATTGGCTCTCCAGCACAACCTGGACGTGCAGGACCAGAAGCAGATCTGTGGTCACACTGATCTGGGGGGCTCACCCTTCACAAAAGAGATCGAGCGCACCCCCTTGCCCAGAAAGTTCTCCGTCCCGCGGTTCGTCCCCTATGACGGACTGTCCGACCCATCCGCTCACCTCCGACACTTCTCCCAGAAGATGTCCATCTGGGGGAATGAGGGTCACCTGAACTGCAAAATCTTCTCCTCCAGTTTGGGTGACCTCCCCCTGAAGTGGTTCTGTTCTCTCCCAGAGAAGTCCATTTCGAGTTGGAAGGAGCTCCAGCTCTCCTTCCTGAAGAAGTTCCAAGCCTACACCGTCGTCCCCAAGAAGGAAGGGGACCTCCTCGCCCTGAGAATGAAGCAGGGTGAGACCCTCGCCATCTTCGCCCGGCGATTCTGGGCGGTCTACAGCCAGATTGAGGGCACCAGGGAAGAGATAGCGATCTACGCCTTCCAGCATGCCCTGATCCCCGGCCACGACTTGCGGAAGGACTTGGCCGGGAACCCCCCAGAATCCATGCCAGAGTTGATGTCCCGGGTGAAGCGCTTTATCGCCCAGGAGGAAGACGAGATCCGAGCCCGGGATCAGGACGGGCATCCGGAGCTCGAGCAGAAGAGTAGCCAGCCTCGGCAGAGAGGCGGGAGGCCCTTCCAGAAGCAGGAGCCCAAGCAGGCCTGGGTCTCCAGTTCGGCGAAGCCTTCGTCGTCCAGATCCGGGGGCGCCTGGAAGCCCAGACCTCCCTCCAGCGCCAGTCAGAGCGTCAGCGTCGTCTTCAAGGAGCCGATCTACCGCATCCTGACCAAGATCAGGTCCAAGCCGTTCTTCAAGTACCCTCAGCCCATGAAGAATGAGCCCACCGCCGGCAGCGAAGCAAGCTCTACTGCTCCTTCCATAGGGGTAACGGGCACAAGACCGAGGACTGCAAGACTTTGCAGTGGTACCTGGAGAAGCTGGCCGAAGAGGGCCACATTCCAGAATTCGTGAAGGCAGGTGATGCCGGCGGCAGCGAGGGCCGGATTCACCAGAGCGCAGCCCAGGCTCCAGACAGCGAGGATTCAGAGAAGATCATTAACGTGATCCATCTGGCGTCCTCAGCTCCCGCTTCCTCGTCCCGAGGCAGCTCCCAGGCCCGTGCCGAAGCCAGGCGGGCTTCGCACGGCAAGGAAGTAATGAAAGCCGAGCTCGCTTCGGCATCCAAGAAAGCCCGTCGCGACCGACCCGCCATCTCGTTCTCAGACAGAGACCTAGAGGGAATCCAGCTCCCTCACAACGACCCCCTGCTCCTCACCATGAAGCTGAGAGACTTCACAGTGAAGAGGATCCTCGTCGACTCCGACAGTTCCTCTGAGGTCCTCTACTACGACTGCTTCAAGAAGATGAAACTCTCCGAAGCAGACCTCACGGAGGTCCGTGCACCCCTGCTAGGGTTGTCCGCCACGCCAGTCTATCCCAAGGGTAGGATCACCTTGGAGACCCGAGTTGGCGGAGCCTCCGTGTCGGCCGACTTCCTGGTCGTGGATGCCCCTTCTCCCTACAACGTCATTTTGGGCAGAACGTGGCTCCATAAGTTAGAAGCAGTCCCTTCTTCCCTCCATCAAAAGCTGAAGTTCGTCCTTGAGAACAAGGAGGGCAAGATGGAAGTAGTCACAGTGGAGGGAGATCAGCAGCAAGCCAGGCAGTGCATGCTGGCCGCAGTCCCGGCAGTGAAGGAGCCAGAGCGCGTCAACCTCGCCGAATTCGAGAAAGGCCTCGACGAAATCGGCCGAGATCCCGAGAAGAAGAGCATCGAAGACCTGGCCGAGAGGCTAAACCCGGCAGATCCAGACAGGTTCTTCCTGATTGGCACCCAGCTGCCAGACGAGGAGAGGGCCGAACTCTCTCGGTTCCTGATGCAGAACGTCGACGTCTTCGCTTGGAGCCCAAGCGAAATGCCTGGGGTCGGCCCTGAGGTCATATGCCACAAGCTGAATGTGGACCCCGACCACAAGCCGGTAGTGCAGAGGGCCCGTAGGACAGGGCTGCAGCAGACAGATGCGGTCGTCGAAGAGATCGACAACCTGCTAAAGGCAGGAGCCATCCGGGAAGTCCTATACCCGGTATGGCTGGCCAACACGGTGGTGGTCAAGAAGAAAACTGGAAAGTGAAGGGTGTGCGTGGACTTCACAGACCTGAACAGGGCCTGCCCTAAAGATAGCTTCCCCCTTCCAAAGATTGACCAACTGATCGACGCCACCGCCGGTCCCGACCGAATGAGCTTCCTCGACGCCTACAGAGGCTACCACCAGATCCCGCTCTACGAGCCTGACGAGGAGAAAACATTATTCATAACCCCCCGCGGCACTTACTGCTACAAGGTGATGCCCTTCGGGCTAAAGAATGCGGGGGCAACCTATCAGCGCCTCGTCACAAAAATGTTCCATGCTCAGCTCGGCCGAACGGTAGAAGTATACATCGACGACATGGTCGTCAAATCAGTGCACTCCGGCGATCATCTGGCGGATCTCGGCCAAGTCTTCGACATCCTCCGCGCATACAAGCTCAAACTAAACGCTTCCAAGTGCGCCTTCGGCGTAGCCTCTGGCAAGTTCCTCGGCAGCTTGGTAACGCGGAGGGGGATAGAGGCTAATCCGGACCAGATCACCGCGATCCAGAGCATCCAGAGCCCCTCTACCACGAAGGAAGTTCAGAAGCTCATAGGAATGGCTGCAGCACTTAACCGCTTCATCAGCCAGTCAGCAGATAAGTGCAGGCCTTTCTTTCAGCTTTTAAAGAAAAATTTGAAGTTCCAGTGGACCCCTGAGTGCGACCAGGCATTGGCCGCACTCAAAACTTATTTAATGACACCACCCTTACTCTCCACCCCAACTTTGGGGGAGATTCTGTATCTGTACCTGGCGGTCTCGGATCACGCAGTGAGCTCCGTCCTCATCAGGGAGGATGAGGGAGTTCAAAAGCCAATTTATTATACGAGCAAGACCCTGCTCGATGCCGAGACCAGGTACCTTCTATTGGAGAAGCTTGCGTTGGCTCTCGTCGGTGCCTCCCGCAAGCTCTCCCATTATTTCCAATCCCACACCATTGTGGTGATCACGGAGCATCCACTCCGTTCAGTGTTCAAGAAGGCTGACTTTTCAGGGCGAATATCAAAGTGGGCAGTTGAACTGGGGCAGTATGATATACAGTACCGTCCCCGAACTGCGATCAAAGCCCAGATTCTGGCAGACTTTATTGTCGAATTCATCTCCCCCAACCCGGCTCCGACCCAGCTCGGCACGGCACTGGGGGGCACGGGGCACGGGCCAGTAGAAACTGAGGACGAGCAGTCTCCCACCTCGGCATGGAAGATCTTTGTCGACGGATCGTCCACCTCCAAGAGAGCTGGCGCCGGCATAGTTCTCCAATCGCCAGAGGGTCTGGTCATAGAGCAGGCCTTCACCCTCGACTTCAAAGCGACAAACAATGAGGCAGAGTACGAAGCACTGATTGCAGGGTTGAACAGCGCCCAAATCCTCGGAGCCCAGCACCTGGTGATCTTCAGCGACTCTCAACTGGTAACTAGCCAGCTCGCTGGAGACTACCAGGCCAGGGACGACAGGATGGCGGCCTACTTAGCCCTTGCGAAAAAACTGCTCTCTCATTTCCAGAAAGCCGAGGTCAGGCAAATATCCCGAGATACCAACACGCACGCAGATGCGCTTGCAAACCCGGCCTCCGCTGTCGAAGCAGGGAAGAAAAGGACCATCGAGGTTGGGTCAGTATCAAGGTCAAGCTTAGAACTCCATTCATCTCGGCTTGTCCTCTGTGCTGACCTCGGCCCAAGCTGGATGGATCCAATTGTCGCCTACTTGAAGGACGACCGGCTCCCCGAGGACAAGGCTGAAGCCCACAGGATCAGACTCAAGGCAGCGCGATTCTGGCTCTCTCCCGAAGGCAAACTCTACAGGAAATCCTTCACAGGTCCATACCTCCAATGCGTCCATCCAAGCAAGGTGGACGACTTCCTGTATGAGATCCACGAAGGAATCTGCGGCAGTCACATAGGAGGTCGATCCCTGGCTTACAGAGCAATAAGCCAGGGCTACTGGTGGCCCTACATGCAGAAAGACGCGCAGGTCTACGCCAGGAAATGCGAGAAGTGCCAGAAGTTCTCCCACTCCCTCCATCAGCCAGCACAGGATCTGAGTCCCCTCTCTAGCCCATGGCCTTTCGCTCAATGGGGCCTGGACATTGTGGGACCTCTTCACCGAGCTCCAGGAAATAAGAGATGGCTGATAGTGGCTACGGACTACTTCACAAAATGGATAGAAGCTGAACCGTTGTCTTCAATCACGGACAGGGGCTCCAGGAACTTCGTTTGGAAAAACATCCTTACGAGGTTCGGCATCCCCCGGACCCTGATTTCGGATAACGGGACTCAGTTCGACTCCAAGTCCTTCAAAGACTTCTGCCAAGAGCACGGCATCAGAAATCATTACTCCACTCCGGCATATCCACAGAGTAATGGCCAGGCAGAAATCTCCAACAAAGTGATCCTGGACGGCCTGAAGAAGCGACTGGACAAGGCAAAGGGCGGATGGACAGAGGAGCTTCCGAGCGTGCTGTGGGCATACAGAACAACCCCAAGGAGGTCCACCTCGGCAACACCCTTCTCTCTGGCCTACGGGATGGAGGCGGTCATTCCTTTGGAAATCGGCCTTCCTACCCTGAGGACAGAGCTGGTCGACCAAGGCCGAAATGAGACAAACCTGGCACTGGAGCTGGAGCTGGCAGACGAGCGACGAGAGGTAGCAGCCCTGCGACTGACCGACTATCAGCAGCGGTTAGCCAGGGCATACAATCAAAATGTCAGAGAAAGAAAGTTCTCCGCGGGGGCCCCGAACTGGCATGGCCCGTTCAGAATAGTCTCACCGGCAGGAAAGTCAGCCTACAAGCTCGAAGACTTAGAAGGCAAGCCACCGCCGAGACCATGGAATGCATCCCACTTGAAGAAATTTTATTTCTAAGGGTGTATGGAATCTCAGAATCAATAAAAGCAGCTTTCGCCTTGTCATCAATTTGTCGTCTCTCTCTGACTGATTCCGGTAGCACTGGGTCTACGCCCTGGAAATGGCCTGGAGTTCTTACACTCAGCCTTTCCTAAAGTCCCGGGTTTTGAACCCACTCAAGGGTCTACGCCCTGAAAATGGCCTGGAGTTCTTACACTCAGCCTTTCCTAAAGTCCCGGGTTTTGAACCCACTCAAGGGTCTACGCCCTGGAAATGGCCTGGAGTTCTTACACTCAGCCTTTCCTAAAGTCCCGGGTTTTGAACCCACTCAAGGGTCTACGCCCTGGAAATGGCCTGGAGTTCTTACACTCAGCCTTTCCTAAAGTCCCGGGTTTTGAACCCACTCAAGGGTCTACGCCCTGGAAATGGCCTGGAGTTCTTACACTCAGCCTTTCCTAAAGTCCCGGGTTTTGAACCCACTCAAGGGTCTACGCCCTGGAAATAGCCTGGAGTTCTTACACTCGGCCGAATTCCTAAAGTCCCGGGTTTGGAACCCACTCAAGGGTTAACAGTCCTGGAAAAGGCCTCGAGTTCGGACACTCAGCCGAATTCCTAAAATCAGGGATTTATCCCATTCTACAAGGGTTCGTAGCCCTGGAAGGAGGCCTCGAGTTCGGATACTCGGCCGAATTCCTAAAATCAGGGATTTATCCCATTCTACAAGGGTTCGTAGCCTTGGAAGGAGGCCTCGAGTTCGGACACTCGGCCGAATTCCTAAAATCAGGGATTTATCCCATTCTACAAGGGTTCGTAGCCTTGGAAGGAGGCCTCGAGTTCGGACACTCGGCCGAATTCCTAAAATCAGGTTTTTACCCCTCTACAAGGGTCTACAGTCCGGGTGCATACACCCCTCAAAGATCATTGCCGAGCTCACGCTCCCATAGCCGAGACCAGCGGAATGGTGACTCCACTTCGGCACAGGGCAGCTCGTCTCGGCCAAAGCCAGCCATTTCGGCCAAGGTCAACTTTTCAGAAAGAAAGAGCTGTGCCAGCACTCAAACACACAAAAATGCAAGTATTCCAGAACAGTGCAAGGAAAGTAAGAAAGAACTCAAAAGCCAAAAGCATTTTACACGGTTTGGGTGATCACAGAACTCCTTTTTATTCATTGTAAACTGCTTCATTACAAAAGTTGCAGAACAGAGAGCAAAGTACAAAAAGGAGGATCGCAGTCCTCTAAAAACAGAAAATAAAGAAAAGCTGGCAGACTTTGATCTTCACTGACTCTTCGGGCTGCAGACTCTAAGATGCCAGATCATAGACTGGAGGTTCTGAGTGATCCTGAATTTCAGCGAGCTCTACAATACGCTGTGGTTGGTCAGACCAAAGCGATTGCAGAAGCCCCTCCAGTGTGGAGGCCCTGGACATCGCTGAGCTCTTCAACACCCCCCGGTCAGTGAGACCAAAGTTTGAAGAGCCCCAGGTCCAGCGGGCCTCAACTCCACCCTTAGTCTTACCATCCTGACACTGCGCACGGCGCAAGGGGCTCGCAGGGAGCTCGATGCGACATAGGACCCTGCAGGATCGGCAGACACCCAGGACCCGACCATCCCGCAGTTGCAGAGGATTCCCCTGCAACCTGACCAGGGACGGTCGGCCATGAACCCGCGTTCAGAGAGCACGTGGTCCACGGGGAGTTCCTTCAGAGAGCGCGCAGACCACGATGGGCTTCCCCCCTTGGAAAAGGCCGTCCACAGGCGCAAGGGTTCCCCCCGGATCGAAGATTACAGAATGACTGCCTGGCATGGCTCCTATGTCTACGTGATTTAAACTATCCTACGTTCTGTTCTTTTCATCGCCCATGGCAAGCCTGTCGCCCCTACTTATAGGAAGAAGAAGGGCGCAGTCTCCGAAGGAAGTTATGGGGGCGAAGTCTCCCACGCGTTACTCGGGATGCACGACTGTTGACCAGCAATCCCTATGACGCCAAGTGGAGACATCCGTCCGTTTCCCTCATAAGCCGTGCCACCATGTTTATTGCTATTTATGGCCTCCAGAATACGGAGAATCGACACAGACAGCTATGAGGACCGTTTGACTCCTTCTATCTCAAGAGTCACGCGTTATATCAAAGGCATTCAACACCATTCAATGCACATCCAGAAGTGAAGGAGAAACAAATGCAGAGAAAGAATACACAAGTAAAGAAGCCCGTCTTTCATTGATTACAGAGAATATTACAAGGCTAAGAAGCAAAAACATTACTTGCAAGAAGACAGAAATATAGAGGAGCCCGGCTACTATGGTTTCGGCGACTCCACTAGGTCGATCACCGTATCTGATGGACCAGTGGACTCGGCCGAAACCGTGACCTTGCTTGGAGCGTCGCTGGCAGAGGAGGCTTTGACCGGTACCTCACCCGAACCAGGGGCAGAAGAGGTCTCACCCTGAGGCACGGCCGAAGCATCGCTGGCGACCGGGGCAGCGGGAGCGTCGTCAGCAGCAGGAGCAACTGCAGGAGCTTCAACTGGGGCACTTTCGGCTGCAGGAGCGGAGCTCGGCTCAGGAGCAGAGTCCGAGTACTTCGGCAGGTCCCGATAGACAGGATGGTCTTCGGGGACCCCCGCACGTCTCAGTGCGGCCAGGCATCCTTCCTCGAATAGGATGGCGGTGATCTCCTCCACCTGCTTCTCATATAGCTCGGTGGCGTGATCCACCCCATCCTGGAAGGCGGACTGGGCCTCGGACAGAAGAGAGGCCTTCTCCTTCTCCAGCTCGGTGTTCGCCGTCTTCAACCTCGCCGTTTCGGCTCGCCCAGCCAGCACTTCCCCGCGCAGCCTCGTCCCCTCGGCCCTCGATTCAGCCTTTAACCTGGCCAGCTCCGACTCCAGCTCGGCGGTCTTCTTGTTCCTTGCCCAGACCTCGCCCTTCAGCTGGTTGGTCTTCGCCGTAAGTTCGGCGACACCAGCCAGAGCCGACGCCAGCCGAGTGGCCTCCTCAGCGCTGGCCTTCTTCATCCGCTCCATTCCCGCCTGCAGCTCCTCCAGCTCCTTCTTCAGCTTGTCCCTCTCGGACTCCAGCTGAGTGACCCGTGCAGCATTCCTATCACTCCGCCCCACCACGGTCAGGAGCCTCTGCACTTTCTGCAAATGGAGAAAGATGAGTCAAGCTGGGGCAGTCGAGCCAGATTACTTGGAAGGAAAACACTGAAAGCACTTACCAGGAGGTTAGCCTGAATCGCCGAGACCATCAGGCTCTCGTTATCGAACCTCTCGTGCGTGTCCATATCCCGTGGGAGAGCGCAGACCTTGGCGAGAGCCCCGATGACGTCGGCGTTCCCCATCAGCCGGTCCTCGACGTTCAGAGGCTTACCGGGCTGAGTCTCCATCCTCGGCCTCCATGGCGCTGGGGCAGTTCGGGGTCCGGAGGACGACCCGGATCCTTGTCCCGCCGAGGTGCCGTGCTCGCGAGTCGTCCCGCCGGATGGCCTGCCTGCCGGCACGCTCTTCTCAGCTGGTGCACTCTTCTCAGCCGGTGCACTCTTTTCAGCTGGAGCCTTGACTCCGGGGGCCCGCGCAGGGGTTTTGCCCTTCGGAGGATGTTCGGCCCCCAGGTCCTTCTCCCCCGAGCTCGAAGCTGCTCGGGTGCTGGCAGAAGATGGCGTCGCAGAGGAAGAGGACCCCCGCCTGAACTTGGCCGTTAGGTCCTTGACGGCCGGCTCCCTCGACCTTCCCGCCATATCTTCTTCCTGATCAGAAGAGTAAGCGTCCACTATCTGCCTCAAGTTCGGCGGCTCCGAACTGGAAGTGGACGCCTCGGACCCAGACGCGGCTCGGCTAGCGGCAGGATCGCTCAAGGGGATCCCGGCAGGTACAGCAAGGGAGACGGTTGGACGATCAGGGTGCGCTTCGTCCACCTCGGGTACCCCGGTCCTCTGGTAGTGGCCGCGGTATCTCGGCGTGTATCCGAGCAGCTTCCAGGCTGACCTGGTCTCGTGCCCCTTGTACCTCTCAACCTTGTTGATGTCGTCGGGGTTCCTCCTCCAGCCTTCACTCGCAGCTCGGCGTCGTCTCGCACCTGCCTCTGCATAACAAATGTTAGAAGAGTCAGCTCGGCATCGCCGAAATCAAGCAAAGAAGATGAGTAAAAAGGAGCGATGTTTACTTGGGACTGTCCCGGGGCGGCGCGGGACCGATAACCTCCTACTTTCGCCAGCGCCGAACTCCCAGTCCCCCGAGACGCAGAAGAAGGCTTCTTCGGCATTCTTACTTGAATCTTCCAAGGCCAGGACGAAGCCTCTTCGCTGCGGCTTCACCCGGAGATAATATTTCCCTTCCCTGGCCTTGCAGATATCATAGGTGTCCTCGATATCATGAACACCTAGGTCGGTCCCCAGAATCTCATTCAGCTTCGCCGTGCCCATGATGACCTTATAGCCATTGGGCATCAGCTGGCACGGGGTGAGGGACCAGGTACTGAGGCAAGCTCTAAGTAGAGGGTGCAGGGGGAATCTGACCCCGCCCTCGATCACAGAGATCAGAGGGAACGGCATCCAGCCGCCGGACCAGCGCATCGTGGCATAGTCGACGGAGTCTGCCGGCTTGAGCAGGACTCGCTCCGGAATATCGAAGGCAGCCCTAAATCTGGCTATGCCCTCTTCGGTGTCTAAACTGAACCTAGGGGTGCCCATGTCTAGAAAGAAGGATACAGCAAAAGAAAAAACCCTAAAGGCTGCTAAACCCTAGGAAAAAGCTACACAGAGGCGTGAAGCAACTTACAGAGACGAAAAAGGGCGACTCGAGTACAGATCCAGACACGCCCTACGGTCGTCCTCGCTAGAAAGATCTTGAGCAGCAGAGCAGAAATCGGAGATGAGGGCGAAGGCGAAAAGAAATCAGAAGCGAGAGAAGAAGAAGACGACCCTATTTATGGAGAAGAAACCCTCAGCGCGCGCTGCTTTCGAAATTCGAAAGGACGGATTTCGCGATCCGCGCCCATTCCATCAATAAGACAGCGCAACTAGTGAAGAGGCGACGCGTGTAACCGTCGACTCGCTTCCCAGTACAGGCAAGACAGAGCATTCATTGCTTCAGGACGGTTGAAGCGACACCAGGCAATGACCGTCGCATCCCCATGCGAGTTTTCTAGCTTTCGACCGCTAAAGGCCAGGGCGCTTAAGAGGTCAAAAGCTAGGGGGCAATTGTGTGGGGAGATTTCCAGAACCACAGGATTACGCTAATCACAGCCATCAGATGAGGCTAAGCACTCTCACGTGCCATCCGCGTGCCATCCACGTGGCACCAAGCTCACCCCGGCTACCAGGACAGGGGGGTCCGGCCGAAGTCAGACAGCTCCGGGCCACTAGCGCCGAACTGAGCCACCCCGGGTGCCATTTCGGCAGAAAGCTCCACCCCGGCTGAAGAAGCCGGGATGGAAGCCGAAGCAAGAAAGAGCCTCCACTTGCGCCCCTCATCCCCCACGTCATCAGGCACGTGGAGGGATAGGGGCACGAGCTAGTGGGACAGACGCGACATCTAGCCGCTCACAATCTTCGCCAGATTCCTGACAGGGCGGCATCCAGCGGCTGAGGCCACATCAGGGCAGGGCCCGAGGGCGGATCCGATGGTGCCCCTACCGCCAAAAGCGTCCAACACGATCTGGCCCAACAAGACGCGCATTAAATGCGACGTGGGTTGATCCGACGCGCATTTAATGCAGAGTGGGCTGGATTGGACCGCATTAATTGCAACGTGGGCTGATCATGACTTCCCAGTCGAATCATGAGACCCATGCCAAGATATCGTCCAAGATATCTTCCAAATCGTCTATAAAAAGGACTGCATTTCACATGCAAGGTACGCACAATACAACTCATAGAGCTGTTACTCTGCCTCTCTTCTTCCTCTCCTTCCATTGTTCCAGTTCCTTCACTGACTTTGGCATCGGAGAGCCTTGCGCCGCCCAGGCCAGGGTCCTCTGACCGTGTGTTCTTCCCTTTCAGGCTTTCGGACGGCACCCAGTCATCACCATCATTGGATAAGTCCTCTAAGGCTCCCCAGTTATTGTGGGTCATTATTTTCTGCACCTACAACTATTATATTTTTATTCAATTTTCTTCCTTATAATGATTTGTTTTTACCTTACATCGGAGACAATGGTAAAATATCTTATTCTTAAATTAGTCTAATATAACAACCCAGGGTCCTCCATGCACTACCTGCTTCGTCTGCATGAGCTCCCCGCCTAAGTATACTTCCTCTGTCATCCTTTTGATGTCTCTTGAGTACACCTTCACCTAGTTCTCCGCCCAAGTACACCGCCCAAGTACACTCGTGATGGTGCTTTAGTAGTGCTTGGTATGCCCTAGCTCAATAATCGGTGAAAACGACGCCTTAGACCATTATTTTTCACCAAAAAAACCTACTTATATGGAAAGTTTGAAGTAGTTTTTAAAAAACGACAGCCTGTAGGTGTCTGTAAATTCTAAAAATGACTGTCAAAAGCTGCCGTCTTATAAAATTACTTTTTTAAAGAGAAAATTTTATTTTTAAAAAAATATTTAAACAACGATGGCCTTGAACCATCGATAATAACCGACAGTTAATATTAGTCTTTTTTTTTTTTTAAACTTTGCCGACAGCTTCAAGCCATCATTTATTTATTTTTTTTAAAAAGTAGAGAATTTTACCTGAAAAGGGACCTTAGAGGTCCAGTGATCATAAAATGGGCCAATAGTAAATCTGGCACGGAAGTGGTCCCCTGGGACCACTTCCGTTTTTTTTTATCAATAGTGGAACAAGTGACGACGTCGTCGCTACATTGAACCCCAATAAAAAGCGCGCGAAACCCCCACTTTCCCCTTCTTCCTCCCATCCCTACCTCCATTGCCCCTGGCGATTTCAGTTCCTCCTTCTGCAAAAGAGCAAGCAGGTGGTCCCAAAGGTCATTTTCCATGTTTGGATTGTAGCATCAAGATTCGAGCATCTTTATTTGGAAAACCCACCGAGACCCCACTTCCCCATTTTTCCCTTCATCCTCCCATCACTTTTGCACCTTCTTTTCTCCTTCCTCAAAAGGTCGTTTTCCCACCTATTGGATTGTAGCATCAAGCTTCCAGTATCTTTTTCGGGCTATGGTATTCTTCTTGTCTCTTTTTCTTTTTCTGTATTACACAATGATGATTTACTGTGGTTTCTTCATCTTCTTTCCATTTACTTGACATCCTAAAATGGTTAATATTCATGCATTGTACATGATTTTTGCATTGAATCGACCCACGACTTAGTCCTTCCATTTTCCCCATTCTCGACTGGGTTGGCAATCCTAGTGGACATGCAGAGACTTCATGTTTGGACTACTTCATTGCTACTGAAATAGGGAGACATCAAGCATAATGCCGATCATTTTGAATTTGATTATAGTGTGATGATATTGTAGAACATAACAATTGGGTTTTACTAAACAAAAATTTGGGTGTGCAAAGAGGAAATTAAATTAACAGTTACCAAAATCATATAAGTAGAGACTTTTCTAAATTGATAAGTTAATCAAAATTATACAGTAGTGGCGGAATCCGGATCCAGCTATAGCCCTATTCTCATTGAAAATTCATCACTTCTTTTTTTTTTGTTTTGTTGGATCATCACAATTCTGATACACACACTAAAATATAGAGACTTGTAGTGGTGGAAAAAAACCCATAGGCTTTGGACCATTCGCAATAATAAGTATGATTTGGCCCATTGACAACATAGGCTTCCTAATGACAATAGGATGGAATTAAGCTACACATGTGGCCCTTGCATAAAAATGGACCCATTATACCATTATAATTGTTATTGTTCTTCTTATTCATCATGTTTCCATTGTAATGGCTTCATCATTAATTATTTTAGTAATACAAGTGTTGTAAATAAATTTATTCATATAAGAGTATTTGAACTAACTTCAATACCTATTCATTTGCAATGAATTAAAGCCAGAAACAATTGTATAGAGGAAGCGGTGGGAAAGGTTGCATTCTGTTTTTGCAACCATTAAATTTAAATAAGTATTGCTATGATTCTAATTCATACATACAGGCCTAGATAAACGTTGCTATGATTTATTTTTAAGTGAATGTAATGAGTCTGTACCCATCAAAATAAGTAGTCTCATATTTGGAATTCTCCAAATCATGAAGACAAATTGCCCCCAGATGTTTGCAACCAAACATGACTTAAATTTCAAATACTGCTATAAGGGAAAGAAGAACTTGAGGGAATTTCCTTATTAGTTTTTAATTTCCTTATTAGTTAGCTTTACTTCTCGCTCTAGTTATGTTTACATCTCCCTCTCTCGATCTATTTATTTTTTGCAGATGGCTGGAAGTGAGGGAATAAGAAATAGGCTTCTATATGACCAGGACAATCATATTTCAGAATCCATAAACCATGGACATGTATATTCTTAGCCACCCTTTCATATATATATATAGTTTACCTTTTTCTTAACTGTAATAACTTGAAACTGTCTCGCAGGAATTTGGTACATTTCGATGCATACCTATGAACCCGGACAAATCTGTTTGGGTGTTAAATGATATCCAAAAGGAGTATGTAAGGCAAGCTGGTTTACATCATTTTGCAGAAATGGAACATATTAGGATAGATCATGCTCTCATTACAGCCTTGGTTGAGAGATGGCGTCCTGAAACAAACACCTTCCACTTCCCATCCGGTGAGGCCACTGTTACTCTTGAAGACGTGGCCTACATATACGGGCTACCTATCGATGGCCCAATTGTTACCGGGAGAACTTTCCCGAGTTCAATGGTTAGTGATGTATGTCTTGAATTACTTGGCAAGGCCCCTATTCAGGGTACCGAAGTAAATGGGATTAATATTAAATTCACTTGGCTGGAGGACAATTTCGCAGCGGTGCCATCAAATAAGAAGAGTACGAAGAAGAAAAAGAAACTTTCTAAGGATGATGAGATCTACAACACTAGGGCGTACCTTTTCTTCTTAGTTTCCAGTCAAATTATGTCTAACACATCGGGTGGAAGGGGTCCGGCATATCTTCTAGAGTTGTTCAAGGAATTTAAGCCATATGCATGGGCCCCTGCCTGTCTTGCCAATCTTTACTGGATTTTAGCAAAGGCAGTTAAATATGTTAAGGACAAGTCTGAAGATAGACATCAGGAGGGAGATGAAAGCAAATCACCGAACAGAACTGATGATTCTAGGAAGTTTAGAACTTTGACTGGACCTCTTCAACTTCTCCAGGTGATAACATTTTTATTTGAACATATTTACAGTTTTTCTACAACTGTTACATTTGTATTTACTTATTAATGACTGTTTTTTGCAGCTATGGGCGTACACGAGAATGCAAATTGGACGTTGTCCACCACCAACGGATACATGGAAAAGTGATATTCAGTTCCCATTGATGAAAACATGGGCAGTTAGGTTGAATTCATTCAAAGCTGTAACCACACTGATTAAGACTCGGGAAGAGTTGAACAAATTGCCAGAGGACTGGTGTAAGTTCAATATAATCGGATGGTATACAATTGGGATTTGATGCTTTTATCATTACATTGAAACTAATCTTGTTTTATTTCTTTTTCTGTAGTTCAAATGGCAACCATATAGCAAGTTCGGAAAGACATTCCGTCATACTGTTTCTAAAGCCGACCGTGACCTATTTTCATCTTCAACGGTCTTGGCTTTTTATTGGGTAGTGGAGCGACATAATACGGGTCGCGTTATGAAACAGTTTGGATTTGTTCAGGAAGTTCCCCCACCAGTTCAGCATGCCCTATCCAAGAGTGGAGCGAGTAGAAAAAATCGTGTATGACTACAGTGCACCTGGCAGGGTACCTAATTATGTGTTGTGGGACAGTAGATCCCGGTGCACTCTGAAGGGAAAAAAAGCATCTTCAAAGACACATAATGATGAGTATATGCATTGGTATCGGGCCAACACGATCATGTACATCGGTCGAGGGCAGGAGCATGAGGAGATTGATAAAAAAAAAACGTGATGAACATGAGGGTTGTTGTGAGCAGAAGCACGTAAGATACCGGTGGCTCTTTCTGTCGATATAATTTTTCATTTCCACATGCCTTATGGCTGATTTTCTTGTTATGTCCACAGGTTCATCAACTCTTGCTTCACATGGAAAGGTCAGTTGACCGTGCTGTTCGGAAGAAAACCTCAATTGAGCATTTCCGGAAATCATGGATCAGGAAGATACTCAGATTTAGATCTGGTCTGAATACCAAATTCGTCAAATTTAAGGATGACCACTTATACAGCTCAGCATCAGAAGATGTAAGCAAAAATTTCATCGATTTATTTTTACTGTTACCTCAGGGATGTCATTCTATGCAATGTGTGAAAGATTTTATCCTCAAGTTGATGTATTTGAAATTAAACAATGACAGGATAAAAAGGCGTCCACCGACGGATTGAGGGTTAAAAAGCCTGCATCCAAAAGAAGCCCAGGGAAAAAGAATGGAAAGAAGCAGAAGAGCGTGAAGCACAATATTGATGTTCCAGGTTCACCTATGTCACACACCCCTACTGAACATGCCCCTGAAGTAGCCAAGGAGGATTGCAGTATGGATCCAGATTCAGTAGAAAGACAAACTTCTACACCTTCCACTTCCAATGAGCCACCAGTGGTTGATATCTTTTCCACTCCTCGGGGGGCATCAACCTCGCAAGCAATAATAGTTTCACCGATCAGGGCGTCCATTGATTCACTAGTTTGGAGGTTAAAAAGATTGCCCCGAACGAGGAAGATTCCAGAAAAGTATGATGATTACTTACACTCAATGGGTGGATCGGAGTATTCACTCTCCAAAAGTGACAGGTTTCTACTGAATGGGTTCAAACGATATTTCAATGAGAGGTATAATGTAATTACATTTCCATCGTAATGGTTTCATTCCATATATGGCCTTATGTGTATTGTATTTTGCAGTAAGAATGAGCTCGACATTGTATGCACATTGGTATCCAGTGAAGTCCTCTATTCTGCTCTAGAGGAGGGAATTTGGTTCGACACCAATATTCTGTATTATTGGTTTGATGTGTTGAGGGAGAAGTGTCAAACGGCCTTTTTGGCAGACCCAAGCATTTCTGTAAGTATATAGATTCTGATTTGCAGTTATGACTTCGTCGCCAGTTGGAGGTTAAAAACTCACTTTTAATTTTTTTGCAGAGCTGGTGGCAGTCTGGATTGCCAACCGCTGAAGAAGCAGCCTTCGGTCCCGGAGGTTCTCGAGTGTGTGAGGCTAGAGAATGTAAAACATTGGTTTACGTTCTTCACTCTGTCAATCATTTCACATTACTTGTTGGGTATACGGACGAGAGGAAATGGGAATTCTACAATAGTTCAAGCAGTGATCGTCATGCTTTAACTACCTGTAAACGATTTGTAAGTATACCATAATGGTACAAAAATTTAAAAGAGCTTCTTAAGGTGTTATCGTACAAGATTTAGTCAGATTTCTTTTACTGACCTTGCAGGTTGAGTGGCTGACGACGAAGTTCAGCCAATATGGGTGGGAAGACCCATACATATGGACAATCAACGTTAAAACGAACATCCCACTGCAGGAAAACGGCTACGACTGCGGTGTCTTCGCCGCTGCGTTCGCTGAGCACTGTATATTTCGTCGTCCGATTAACTTCACGCAGGCTGACATGATGTATTACCGGGAACGAGTCATCATTGAGATCTTCAAGCGCAGTTGGGAGTTGAATGCATACCGATTGAATATTGATGAGATTCCACTTGACTCAATTGATCCTCAGAAATGATGAAAATTTGATCTTTTGTTGTGATCCATTGTTGAATGTAAATCTAACATGTACAACATTCTTGTTTGGGTGCCATATAACTTTTTGTATGTAAAAAGTTCAAATGAATGTAAAGGGAAGTTTTGTTTGCTTCTGTATGATCAAAGATAGTTGTTTGGCTTTATTGAATGTTGCCCTCCTATGTATTTTTTAATGCAGCTTGTAATATGGACGTGAATGTAGTATGGTAGTTGTAGTGCATTCGCACATCCAACCATTACAGAAGTAACAGGTTTATTGTCATTGCTTAAAACTGACGACGTCGTTGCTTCACAGAACCTAATATATAGGGTCCAGTATTAAGAACTGACGACGTCGTCACTTCACAGAATCTAGTGGAACATAGTTGTGTGTTAATAACTGACGACGTCGTCGCTTCACAGAAACGTTTATAAAAATCACAGATGTAATAAATGACGACGTCGTCGCCTCACAGAACATAGCGCAAACTATATGTTTGTTAATACTGACGACGTCGTCACTTCACAGAATCTAGTGGAACATAGTTGTGTGTTAATAACTGACGACGTCGTCGCTTCACAGAAACGCTTATAAAAATCACAGATGTAATAAATGACGACGTCGTCGCCTCACAGAACATAGCGCAAACAATATGTTTGTTAATACTGACGACGTCGTCGCTTCACAGTATCTGGCCTAAAATAAATGGTTGCTGATACTGACGACGTCGTTGCTTAACATAAACTATTGGAATCACTTCTAGTGTTAAACTGACGACGTCGTTGCTTCACAGAATCTAGTAGAACATAGTTGTGTGTTACTAACTGACGACGTCGTTGCTTCACAGAAATGTTTAAAAAAAAACAATTATAATAACTGACGACGTCGTTGCTTCACAGAATCTAGTGGAACATAGTTGTGTGTTAATAACTGACGACGTCGTCGCTTCACAGAATCTTTTAAAAAAAAACAATTATAATAACTGACGACGTCGTTGCTTCACAGAATCTAGTGGAATATAGTTGTGTGTTAATAACTGACGACGTCGTCGCTTCACAGAATCTTTTAAAAAAAAACACTTATAATAACTGACGACGTCGTTGCTTCACAGAATCTAGAGGAACATAGTTGTTTGTTAATACTGACGATGTCGTATTTTCACAGAGGGATATGGTGACAATAGTTGATAAAAGTTGATAACAAAAATGGTGACATAGTTGATAAAAGTTGATAACAAATTTGTTGAAACTGTTATATATAAAGTTGTATTACAAAAGTATGATCCACATCAAGGGATATGCACAAGATATGCTAGAAAGCTACCCCACAAAAGTATGATCCACAGCAGGGGCTATGTACAAGGTATGCTATCAAATCACCCCAACATAAAGTATTTCTATCCCACAAAAGTATGATCCACATCAATGGATATGTACAAGGTATGCTAGAAAGCCACCCACAAAAAGTATTTCTACCCCTCAAAAGTATGATATTGACAAGATATGCTAGTTGGATCTATGCAACATGATCTGATGGTGGATTGCGACAACTCTTTCGGTTATGTCCCCTATGTTTGCAGTTAGAGCAAGTAACAACCCTGCGTTGTCGATTTCTGTCCTCAACACGAATCCGGGATTTCTTTGGACGCCCTGGTTGTTTGGTAGCATGTGGAGGCAAGACGATTTCATTTGATGTATGTTCCCATTGTCTGCTATCACGAGTGGCATGAATGACCTCACTATACTGAAGCACGATAAGTAGTTGTTAGGTAACAATCCTCAACATAGTCATACGGATTCAGGTGCCTAACTTTCATCGCTGCTAGTGCATGACAGCATGGAATCCCCATTATTTCCCATCTACGACAGCTACACTTCTTCAGTTCAAGATCCACAATATCTATGAATTGTGCTGATTGAACCTGAAACTCAACGAGCCCGGCAACACGTACATGCACGCGGCTGTGAGTCTTCAGCCTCTTGGCTCATTAGTTTCTCTGCATAGGGCGTTAATCGCGATGTAATATCCAGTGACTCGAGATGTCTTCTCTGGAAGAACTCCATCAACTTCGCACGGATTTCTTCGACTTGCTTTGTAATAGGAAGCACCCTAATGTCCTTTAAAAGCGCGTTCGTACATTCGGCAGCGTTGCTGGTTATCATGTCATAGCGCCGACCCTCAACAAACGCATTTGACCAACGTTGTTTTCCAATGGCATTGATATAATTATGCGCCCCTTGGTCTACAGACATGATGTCATTCATATAGGCCTCATACTCACATGGTCTAAAAGACTTGGCAGCCCGCCAGAATTTCAATACAATGGCACGATCACAGAAGGCTGTTTTAATGTTCTCTGCAATGTGATAACAACAGTAGCAGTGAATCGCGCTTGGAATGATGTTGGCCAATGCCGGGACAAGACCCTTTTGTCGATCAGACACAATAGTCAAATTTGTTGGACTTCCCAAAGCAAGAGATAGGTTGGCAAGAAACCACTCCCAACTGTCACGACGTTCGGCCTCGGCCAAAGCGAAAGCTATAGGAAATAGCTTATGATTACCATCATAGGTGACAGCCACTAGAAGCACACCCGGATACTTGCCCCGAAGATGTGACCCATCAACAGCGATCATCGGCCTCATCGACGAACAGAATGATCGGATACAAGGACCGAAAGCCCAGAAGAATCTTCTAAACCTGTCTTCAACAGTCGTGTCGATATTAGTCACAGTACCTGGATTGGTCATGTGTAATTCTTTACAATATAGAGGTAAAATCTTAAAAGATTCTTCATATGATCCCCGAACTACACGCAAGGCCATCTCTTTTGCAATATGTGCTTTTCTATAAGTGATACGGGTGCCAAACTCCTTTTGGTATTCATTCATAATTTCTTTTGGCTTCAAGTGGTTATTGCATCGGACTCTGTCCTCAATGAACTCTTCAATAAGTTTCGAGGATGCTTGGGGATGTGTCATTCCCATCATTGGTTTTGAGCAACAATGTCTTGGGTTATAAGTCCGCACCTTAAATTCCGGGCCTGAATCAACGATGGAAGCATGTATACGCCAGGGACAACAATCATCTCTGCAACGTGCCGTGACTTTTTTCGTCTTGGTCGACACATGTCGTAGAGTAAAATTGTTATAAATTGCAAATTTCGCAAGAGATCTTCTGAAGCTTTCACGATCAGGAAATTGACTGCCCTACCCACATTTCTCGTGCTGAGTCCGTACCAGTATCGGCTATAACATCTTGAGGGGCCATTGTGTCTACAAAATTGATATCTCTCATAGCCACTGAATGAAGCACAGCCTGAATGGTTTCAGATCCTTGTTGACTACCAATATAATTGACATCTTCCATAGCAAGTGAATGATCCACAGCATGAATGGTTTCACCTCCTTGTTCATTAGCCCCCGGAATTGACATCTTCAATAGTAAATGAATGATTCATAGCATGAATGACTTCAGCTCCTTGTTCATTGCCAACAAAATTTACATCTTCCAAATCAAATGAATGATTCGCATCATGATTGGTTTCGGTGCCTTGTTTATTACCAGCCATCATCGAAGAGGGAGTTCCACGAACCATTGATATATCAAAAGTAGCACATACAGCATCGTGTGCATCAACAGCCTCTCGATCTATACCATTCACATCAAAAACAGCTCTTGTAGAACGATTTGTTGCATGAGGATCCAATGAGGTAGAGAAATGCATATCAACGTTTTCATGGAGATCCACGGTGGGAAATACTAGGCCAGACGTGGGCATTTTTATCTCGCAAATCCCTTTGCACATTTTCTTCTTGGCACTTGGACAGCCAACCTTCACTCGTTCTCTGCAAGGCATGGACAAGAATTTAAGTTAGGCACGACAAGTGCAACTATATAAATATTAAAAAAAATATAACATAGATACGTACATAGAGCCTTCGCGTTTCTTGTTATTAACGTGTAGTTTCCTGTTGACATACACATGTAGCCCATGTTGCTCACTTCCAGACGCCATCAACATTCCCAGCATATCATTTTCATCTTCCAAACTGATCAACGAAAAAACGAGTCCATTGTGATGAAGGTATTTCATGCTTACATCCTTCATATTTGCATCCCAATTAGACAATGCAATGGCTTCATTCATCAACATGTCATATGTTAAGGTCTTAGGTAGAGACCTCATCTTCTGTCTTCCACCATTGTAGACCGGGCGTATAATGTCAAAGACAAACTCTCCATCAAAGTGAAATATGATGGAAATCTCAGACTTGGTCATTCTGCCGACGCAAATAAAGCATATATTAATTTGGTGGTATTAGCAAATGTAGTCCAAGGGTCACCTTTCACATAATGCTAATAGAGAGATGATTGTATGAGTCAAACTGTCCATTTCTATTTCTATTTACAAGGAAAAAAATCACAAGAGAAGTTAACTCCCCTAACACTGTTTTTTCCTAGGGTTACTGACAGATGAGGAGTGAAAATGAAATCATTTTATTGGTGTTTGCTCCCACTTTATACAAGACATATTCACCAAGATTTCTGCACGTATTTGAGTACCCATCTTCATATTACTTATAAGGGTTTAACCCTAACGTGCAAATACGTAGATTCACAATCTTCATATGCTCTCAACTAGGGGTTGTGACAATAAACAACCTTAGAACAGCCAGAGTTGTTACCTTTCTCAAAAGCCTTAATAAACTTTTCTCAAAAAAATGTATATCAAATGCCCTAATGAACTTTTCTGAAAAGGGTAAACATGAAACACAGAATCTTTGGTAGCTAATGCATGAAAGAACACATAAATAGCGATATACCTACCTCTTAATGGAGTTCAACAACCTCCATAAAGAAGCCCACCCGTTGGGGAAGACGCCTGCATCGTCTCTATTCGTCGGCAGCTAAAAAGGATCCCACGAAAAAGAAGCTGTGACGGGATATGTATATATATATAGAACATAAGCGACGACGTCGATACTAACCCACTATTATAAGTGACGACGTCGTCGCTTGTAGAAAATAAGCAAAAAAAATATATTTTCTGGCGGGAAGACCCATTCCGTTACATATTATCTATGGGGACCTCTTCCGGTGAGTGACCAACTAGGGTCCTTTTTCAGGTAAAATTCTCTAAAAAGTACTTCGAAATATCCGACTTCCCATATAAGTGGGTTTTCGTGAAAAACGACAGTCAATGTCTGTCCTTTTCCGTGAATTTTTAAGCAGCAACTTTTGGAAACTTTTTTTTTTTTTAAGTTTCTTCTGCTCTAGTTTTGTTACCACTTATAAATCAAATTCTTAGATAATGATGATGGTGTTTAGTCTCTAGGTATCTATGTCAAACTCTTCATCGGTCAACCTTTGATGGTTTTAAAAACCCCAAATTTTAGGGTTTAAGGACCCAAATCATATCTAAAAATACAATTCAAACAACACAAACAATAATCACAAAATCAACAATCAATCACCACGAGAGAGACAACGATATACATGGAAAAACCCCAAACAACGAAAAAAACCACGGGCCTTGGAACTCGGTCCAGGAAAGAGATCAAACACTAACCATTTGAAGATTAAAAGAGCAGTTACAACCCCTCCCCAGTTGAACAAGAACCTAAGGACCGGAGAACCTCATGCCGGCGCCTCGCCGTTCATCTTCTCTCTTGCTTGACTCTCCGTCTACACCCTCGAAGCAACTCTGAGATGAAACGAACCAAAGATAGAAGAAATGAACTCTAGAGATGGAAATCTCAGGTCAAAATGGATGAATCTCTTTAGAAAATGAAAAGCCCTCTCTCAATGTTAGCAGCCGTCCTTGAATGTCTAAGAGAGGTATTTTAGGCAAAATATAACAACCCTTATATAGTAGAACCACTAGGGTTTGCCCAAAATAGAATTCTGTAACGAACGTTCAAACACTTAAGTGGAACGTTCGAACACTTGTGCTTTCGGGAAAACTGGCTGAAGGCTTCTGGGGAACCAACGTTCGAACGCTTGTCACATGCGTTCGAGCTCTTGTGCTCTCGGGAAAATGGCTTGATGACTCTGCATGACCAACGTTCGAACGAAGGCAGTGTGCGTTCGAACTCTTGAGCTCTCGGGAAACTTGGCTTGAAAGGCTCTGAACAACAACGTTCGAACTCTGTTCGAACGTTCTAACTCTGCTTCTGAACTTTCTAACTCTGGAGCTCTGGTCCCATGGGATTTTGCAGTCCAGTATAGAAAAATGAAAAACACATAAATCAAATCCAAGTTTTGTCCAATCCCATGAATTATGCCAACACTCAAAATCATTCAATCTCCCCCATTGGCAATTCTTGGACAAAACTTCCTAAAATATACATTCTACCCTTGATAATCCAAAACAATCAAAAGATCTGAAGAACCATCACAAGAGGAGCCTGTATAACCTGCAAACCAAATACCAAACCTAAACCACTAGGCAAAGATATTGTCAGCAAAACAAGATAATCATATAAACCAAATGCCAAAAAGAGATCCAAACCAAAGCCAAACAAAATAAAGCTATTCTCCCCCTTTTTGTACATAATTGTCAAAGGAGTTAAAGTTCAACACAAGATAGTCAAAATAGCCAACACAAGACAAAGCCATCAACATAACAAAAATCAACTCTTCTCAACAATGCATATATAACTCCCCCTATACACCATCCCATTTTCTTCACAAAATCATCTATTCAAACACAACCAAGAGAAATAAGAATCAGTAGCCATGTATCTATCATATGAGACAAAAGATGACAAGAATTTATCAAGAAATAGGGAAACCACAAGGTATGTCCAAGAAACCACGAGGAAAAGAACAAAAACATATTTTCGGCTTACAACCTAGCAAAGAAGAAGATTTTGAGCACACCATATGATGAAGAAGGTTCCTTGTAGAGGAAGGAGAGAGGGGGCGGCGGCTGCAAATGAAAGAGTTCGAAGAAAATTATAATTTTCTAAAAGATTTGACCAGTGAGACGTGTGTGAGGGGCAAATCAATTCTCAAGTTAATCAAACTCCCCCTGAATATTAAAATCCATCTGGATGTCTCCTTCTAAACTGAACAACACTAAGAAAAATTTTAAACATTTTCTCACGAGCCTTAGCATTTTTTTTATTATATATATTATCACAAAGCCTGATTCCTTAAGCTTTCTATTTAACCCTTGTAACGAGTAGTAGGCCAATGACTCCCAAGTCAGATGACTTTAGGGCACTAGGTATAGAAATACCCCTACGGATTAACGGCTTGGGTCGAAAAGGCTACGAACCCAAACCTTTTTTATTAAACACTCAACTATGAAAATGAGAACTCATTGGGGAGCAAACTCAATGAGTCTACATAACCGAGCTTATCTAGCCAAACAAGACCAATTAGGGAGCAAACCCAATATGTCTTCATCAGCAAACTAAAATCATCAAACAAGACGAGCTAGGGATCAGACCCAGCAAGACTTCGTCAACGACCTAAAATCGCCAGGAGACAAAAAGATAAACTAACATTCAGAAGAAGTAATGGAAATAAGGAGCAAACTCATCCCATTTGAAATACTTTCAAACTGAAGTGCCGTACGAAGAGAATGATCAAAACTTTCAGAAATGTAGGGAATTAGAAAACAAACAAATACCTAGGGACTTTCTAAGGGATACAGCCCTATATCGAACAAGTGGCTTAGAAAAGAAATCAGCTAAGGGATTATCAAACAAGATGTATTCCAAAACCAAAATCTTCTCCTCCACTAAGTCATGAAATAAAAACATGTTGGATATCTATGTGTATTGTTCTAAAGAGCTGCATCGGATTGAAAATATCTATGGTATTCTTGTTACCATAGAAAACACTCACCATCCCTTGAGAAATCCCATAGATAGACAACATTTGCTTCACCCAAAGTAGTTGTGTGCAATAATTTTCCCTGCAATATAATCTGCCTTTGCTACAATGTAACAATTATCAGAAGTCCTCTTGCCCTCAAGAACACTCTTTCCCTTTTTGTCAACAATAGTGCATTTTTTTAGGGAAAAGTGTACATCATACTCAATGTCACACAATTGGCGAATACTAAGTAAGTTAGCCTTCAAACCATCAACAAAAAATACATCAGAAAGAGTAGATATCCCGGGAATGTAAACTGTGCATCTTCCAACAATTTTTGACTTACCTCCATCACCAAATTGAACAACACCCTCATCACACATCTCAAGTGAAGTGAACAATGACTTGTTCCCAGTCATATGTCTTGAACAACCACTGTCCAAGTACCACACATTTGAGTCTTGTGCTTTTAGTGCAGATAAGACCGCATTGCAACACAAGTCTGATTTACGAATCCATATCGATTTGGTCTTGACTTGTGGAGGAGAATATTGTATCATCTTCTGTTGCTCATGTAAGTGCCTTTTCAGTTTTCGACACTGTGGTCGAATATGTCCTCTTATCCCACAATAATGACAAGTTGGGATAAAGTTTGTCCTCAATTTTCGATAAAAAGGTCAAATATGACCTTTCACTCCACAATGGTGACAAATAGGCACAAACTTAGTTTGAATGACTTTTCCTTTTGATGCACTAGGAACAGGATTCACATGAGTGACAGTAGGAACAATAGGGGTGTTTTCATTTTGGATGGGGCTTTTAACAAAAATAGTGTTACCCTTTGAGTTGGATGAAGAAGCAACATCACCATACCCTATCCCGCATTTATCCCTCTTTTGTTGGCTCAAGATCTCATCCAAGGTTAAGGAGCCATTATTCATCCTTTTGAGTGTATTTTTTGTTGTAGCCAGTTCATTGTACACCATATTCAATTTTCCTTCAAGATCACATTTTTGAGTTTTGAGAATGACTACTTCACTTTGGAGATCTTTCAGGTGCTTCTCATCATCACACCCATTTTTACCTACATCATTTAACAGTTCAGTCAACTTAGAACACTTCAATTCTAACTGATTTACCTTGCTCTGAGCTTCATTCAATTCATTTGACAAGGTAGAGTTTTCAAGTTTCAAGTGTTTCAACTTGACTGACTTCTTGTCATTTCTCCTTGCAAGCTTCATTGAGTCTTTAAGAAGCTTTTTCATACTGTGTTTCCAAGTCTTGATCATCATCAGATGATTCATGAAAATTCACTTCATGTTCTGACTAAGAATTTTTGTCAGAAGAACCCTGCACAGAAGAGATTTTAGAAGATCGAGACATCAAAGCAATAAATTTTCTACCACCTTCTGGGATTGACTCTGATTCACTCTTCTCATCTTCTGAGTCATCATCCCAAGTAACATTCAGAGCTCTATCCAATCGCCTATCAACATGATTAGCACATTTAGCAGCAATGTGCTCATATCCTTGGCATTCAAAGCATTTGATGTCCTTTGAAGAGTTCTTCGAAAAACTTTTACCAGTGGGCTTGTCAACCTTAGGGACATAGTTGTTCCTAGTTTGTCCCTTGCTTTTCAAAGAATTCTTCTTCATGCCACTCTTGCTGTTAGTCAAAAACTTCTTAAACTTCTTCACAAAGAAAGCCTCCAGCTCTTCATTTTCTGAAGTAGCATCTGTTTCATCATCAGACTCACAGCTCTCATTTTTAGATGAAACAAGAGCCATTCCTTTAGGTTTGAGAGAAGGTAAGTAATTGGCCTCATAAGTTTGCAGATTTCCAACTAATTCATCAACTCTTAAGGAGTCCAGATTTACAGTCTTCTCAATTGCCACCACTTTAGCATGATACTTTGGGGGAAGAGATCTTAAGATCTTCTTAACAACTTTACTGTCTGAAATTGGTTCCCCTAAGATAAAACAATTGTTAACTATGTCACTCAATTTCAGATTGAATTCATCAAAAGTTTCAGAATCCTTCATCTTTAATGACTCAAAAGCAGTGGCATAATTTTGGAGCTTAGTCTGTCTGACCTTAGCTGTACCCTCATGGACCGTTTGAAGAATGTCCCAAGCTTCCTTGGCGATGGTGCAAGAGGAAATTCTTCGAAACTCCGAAGGAGATAGACCATTGTAGATGGCATTAATGGCTTTGCTATTATAATTTGAAGCATATTTCTCCTCCTTGGTCCATTCAGACTTACGTTTGAGAACAAAACTCCCATCGATTTCAATTTTGGGTAGAGAATGCCCATCTTCAACGCAATTCCAAACATCATCATCAATAGATTTCAAAAACGCTATCATCTGAACCTTCCAATACGCATAATTTGACCCAATTAACAAAGGAGGCTTTATGGTGGAGGATCCTTCTTGGTCAAATTCCATATTCTAGATCCAATTGATCGTTTCACATAATATCTTAGCATGACCTGCTCTGATACCAATTGATGGTTTTAAAACCCTAAATCCTAGGGTTTAAAGACCCAAATCAGATCTCTAATATGCAATTCAAACAACACAAACAATAATCACAAAATCAACAATCAATCACCACGAGAGAGACAACAATATACGTGGAAAAACCCTAAACAAGGAAAAAAACCACGGGCCCTGGAACTCGGTACAGGAAAGAAATCAAACACTAACCATTCGAAGATTACAAGAGAACTTACAACCCCTCCCCAGTTGAACAACAACCTAAGGACTGCAGAACCTCATGCCGGCACCTCGCCGTTCATCTTCTCTCGTGCTTGACTCTCCGTCTACACCCTCGAAGCAACTTCGAGATGAAACGAACCAAAGATAGAAGAAATGGACTTTAGAAATGGAAGTCTCAGCTCAAAATGGATGAATCTCTCTAGAGAATGAAAAGCCCTCTCTCAATGTTAGCAACCGTCCTTGAATGTCTAAGAGAGGTATTTAGGGAAAAATATAGCAACCCTTATATAGTAGAACCACTAGGGTTGCCCAAAATAGAAATTTGTAATGAATGTTCGAACTAATGGAACGTTCGAACACTTGTGCTTTCGGAAAAACTGGCTGAAGGCTTCTGGGGGACCAACGTTCGAACGCTTGTGCTCTCGGGAAAATGGCTTGATGACTCTGCATGACCAACGTTCGAACGAAGGCAGTGTGCGTTCGAACTCTTGAGCTCTCGGGAAACTTGGCTTGAAAGGCTCTGGACAGAGTTCGAACGTTCTAACTCTGCTTCTGAACTTTCTAACTTTGGAGCTCTGGTCCCATGGGATTTTGCAGTCCAGTATAGAAAAATGAAAAACACATAAATAAAATCCAAGTTTTATCCAATCCCATGAATTGTGCCAACACTCAAAACCTTACACCCTTCCAATGATATCAAATGGCCCATCTTACCCAATTCATTTGGCATCTTCCTTTTTTTCCTAGTTTCTTTTGCTCGGAGATTTCTCTCTTCCGAAGGATGTGCCCTCGTTTGAAGCAGCTCAGTGTTTATGGTGTCATATCAATGAATAAAGCATATGAAAATTTGGTTCCTCCGTCCTGTACCTTGCAAGTATTTGCTTACATTTCCTTCTCTCATTGTCTTTTCTTCTTTTGGATATTCAAATGCATTTTAGATTATATCAAGGTATATTTTAGCTTTTTTAACAGCTTAAATCACAAGCTTAGATGATGATGGGAAAACTTCCACCTCCACAAAACACATCCAGACTATGCGTAATGCGCATTCAGAGGTGGATCCCGCCTCTAAGATGGTGCATTGTGCACAAGAGAGTATTTTCAATTGAAAATGTTTAAACTTTAGATATCCATGTTAAACCCTTAATTGGTCATCCAATTCAAGCACCTTTTGTTACTAATAGGTGCCGTATTTTACTACTAATTTTGTAGCTTTCAATTTTATTAATTTAATATTGCTTCTATTTTCAAACTCTATGTAATGGCCTGTACAAATTGCGCCAGGTTTTTGTTTTCTTAAACTTTACGAAATTTTTATGTCCTCTGTTCCTTTAGTTATTAATAACTGGTGTCAGATTTTAATGGTTTTGGTTTTCTAACTTTCTTGATACATCTAGATTTTTAAATTAGTTTTTTTTCTTTTGTTTGTTTTTTTTTTTTTTTTGTTAGTGTCCGAGCTTAACACGGGCCTCTTTCACTAGTTTATATTGACACCTATAGAAATTAGATTCTTTCGCTTTCCGCCAACCATTCAATAATGTTTGAGTCATATATACTTTTGTCTTCTCGTAAGTTATTGAGATCTTGTCTTAGGAGGTTGTGTGCACAAGAATATTTAAGCCCACGGCCCAGTGAAGAGACATAACTTGGCACTATAAATCCATAATCAGATCATTCCAATGGCATCATATTCATATCCTCCATCTTGAGTGAAGGAAAAGTATCAGGTTGACAAGGAATATGGTGCATGATCTCTTGATTGTTGAGCTTGATAGAGAATATGATTCGTAAGAGTAAGATGCATGAGGATTAAAACATCCGCATAGCGTTCTTTTATACTCCATGTTAGGTTTTTGAGTGTTGGCTAATTCATAGGTTAGACAAAAGTCTGGGTGCATTATGTTTTAATTTTTATTTTTAGAAAAGGACTGTGATTTTGTTATGAAGATAGAAGACTGGAAGGATTAAAAGAAAAAAGTCTGGAAGAATTAGAAGTTTGTTGAATTTTCGGAACAGAATAAGGGGCCCACTCAAGCGGAAGTTGTCAGTAAGCAGCTAAACGCCAGACATAACCTTTTGCACTGAGACAGAACCTTGGCCTCTCGAGCGCTCCTCCATCCGCTCGAGCGGGCGATGCAAATTAGTTATGCGTGAATTAGAAGTTCTATTTCTAATTTTGTTCAAACTGTTTTTTTAGTCCTAATCAACTTTGGCAACTGTGACCACGTCCCTAAGCCAATTTAAAAGACTTTATGGCTTCCCTAAAGGAGTCGACTCTCTCATTGTTCTGAGTTGGAAGACCATAATTGAGAGAACTATTCTCTAGAGACTTTATTGAAGATTTGTGCTGCAGAGTTCATCTAGAGAGATGTTTCTTCTATGTCTCTTGTAGAAGATCATCTTCTTTCATAGAAGATCTGAGGAGTCAAACAAGATGGAATGTGTTGCAATCAACAGTGTGAAGTCGTAAAGGCGTGAAGTTACAAAAGAGGAAACTGTAGTCCTTATGTAGTGATTATCTGGGGAGGGATCTATGAGTGTTTTGTCATTGTAAAATGTATAGTGCTTGATTATTGATCTAGTTTAGATCCGTGGTTTTTTTACCCGATTAGGGTTTTTCACATTATATTTGGTGTTCCTTGTAGTGTGTGCTTTTGACTGAGGATACTTGGTTGGTCACTACTAGATGTTGACACAAGAAATGTCACTTTGCCTTTTCAAACATCAAGAAGCTACATGAAGCCGCAGCCTACCACAAAACAGGCAATGCTACTTCAAAAATTAAAACTTGTCATAGTCAAACAAAAACTTCAAGATCCTTCAAAACAGCCAAAAGAAGAGTACACATGAAGTTTCAGGCCATTTCAACATTATTTGGCCTAACTTCACTCTTCTAACAGCTGAACAAGAGCTCTCAACGGCGATAGCATCAAAGAAATCAGATCTTTGATCTGAGCCTGTGGATGGTCTCAAAATACCTCCAAAAGGATCCACGCCAAGTTTCAGGTCAAACCGACAACGTTTGACCCCACATCAACCCTCGAACAGCAAAATCAAGCCTCTCGGTGGGGAGAACCACCGAGGCCATAACTCATCAAACAGAGCACATGGGTGACTTCAAAATGCTTCGAAAGGGTTACATGTCAAGTTTCAGGTCATTTCGACAACATTTCACCAAACTTTGACTCTCCGAAGCTAAATCAAGCCTCCCGGCGGTGAATCTCCCTGGGACCATGGTTTCCAGATCGAAGCTAATGGATCATCTCAAAATGACTCCAATAGATTACCTGTCAAATTTCAAGTCAATCGGACATCGGTTGACCGCACATCAAGATGCGACATCTTCCTCGCGACAAAATCAATTCTACTGGCGACAGGACCCCATATGGCTTCAAAACTCAAAGAAAATCCTATGGTTGGTCTTATTTATTGCTCAGGAGGCTTCACCTCAAATTTCAGGTCATTCCGACATCGTTTGTCCCAGTTTCAGCTTCTGACGGAAAATCGGCAGCTCTACGCTACAAAGTCTTCGGCTCTCCCGGAAAATTAAAAACTTTGCACCCCAAAATGCAAGGATCCTCGTCAAGATTTCTATAGGGAAATTAGGCCAATAAATGTGCAAAAATGTCAAGAAAAATATAGGAAATAAAAGAATGAAAAAAGACCTCGAAACGGTCGCAAAACGGGACCAAAAGGGGATAATTCACCCTAGGGTCGCATCCTTCGACCCTGGCCCATGGTTGTCGGCAACCCTGGAGCCCCGAATCCCCAGATTCACCCCGAAAAGCCCCGTTTTTCGTCATTTTTCGCATTTTGAAGCTTCCAACCCTTGTGATTTTCCAAAATTCATACTTTTGAGGCACCAAATCCTTCGACATCCTTTAAAATCATGGGCCCGTCTTCAAGAGTATCAAAATCAACATTGATCGCCAACCGGTCGACCAAAAAAGTGCAGTTTCAAGCCGATCGATCGAGAAATCGACAGGACAGATGTCACCGGCCTGCTGTTAGCTATCAATGTCTGAAGTTACATGTTCATCTGATGTTGATCAGCATGTAGATCCATCGATGATCATCGCCAAAAAAACTGCAAAAGACGCGGCACGGCCCGCGACTCTTCAACTGCTCGGTGACCACGTGATGCAGTTAATTGACTAGCTTTATTACAGTCATTAATTCATAACTTTGGACGGCCCAATCAGAAGCAAGCATTCGGGAGTTACAAGTCAATGGTTTCATGGCATTTAAACCATGAAACTCCTCCCATGATGGTGATTAAAGGTGATTAAATGCACTCAATATCCACCGGCCAATCAGAAGCCAAGAAAAAGGAGTTACAAAATAAAGAAATAAATCTTGTAACTCCTAAATGGCTTCCTAAAAACCTATAAATAGGAGAGCACTCCAAGCATTCTACACCACTTCCAAAGCATCAGACACAGATCCGAAAATCCTGAATTCTGAAGTCCAAAATAAAAAAGAGAGAAAACTATGTTGAAGTTCTGCACCGGCCACCACTATAAGGTGACAAAAGTCCCTTGGGGGGTACCCCCCAAAGGTCCTTGCCTTCTCCTTCGGCCTCCAATGGCTTAGACGTGGCTTTTCGGCCCGTCTACTTAGCTTTTTATTGGACATAGGACCTCCTCTTGGTCTTTGTCCTCTAAAAATCTGAGGTTATAGCCAAGCCAAGTGAATCATGAGCATCCTCTATTCTCATCTGCATGGATGATGGCAAAGTCCACACATGGCTTGCGACCGTCAATCTGAACGAGTCCCCTAGAATCTCCTGAGAAGTTAGATCCTCATTTTCTTTGTTTTTCATTGTATTTTGTATTTTTCTAAAAGAGACAAAAATCACAACTCTTGCCTTTCATTATTGATAAGAATTGTCTTTCATTAATGATAAGAATTGTAAATTGGCTATAAACGCCAAAAATCGTCTATAAATGCCAAAACATCGCCTTTCACGGCAAATCAAGAAAATGTCTCTTTTCTTAAATATATGTGCAATGAAAAACATGAAAGAAGTTGATTTCCTTTTTACTTGCGAAGGTCGATCTCCGGATCTCCACTTGCAATTCCAAATAAAATAGAAAATCTGGCACACCCGCACAAAAAAATGTTGATGCACGCTTTTCGCCCTCTGGGCGCGAATGGGTTGGAACAAATAGACTCCCACGTCTGCCGACCTCGGTAGCCCCCACCGAAAATGCGCTGTCCATCAAGCTGGCACACCCGGTGGGACTCATTCATTTGAGAACACGATACTTGAAAATGAAGTATTTGCATACCATATTCTTGCTCTATGCTTATACTTCTTTTCTGGATTCCTTGGCTACTTTCTAGTTGGTGGCCTATGTTGGATTTCACATCTAAAAAAAATGAGATGGGATTTTTTGGAAATTTCTAATTCTTTGAATTTATTTCCACTCTTTATCTTTTAAAAAAAATAAAAAATCAGATTTCTCAGTTTTGATTCAAAATTGAAAAACTTTGATCATTTTCCTTCTGGGCACTGGCGCTCGCGGAAATCGTTGAGACCGTGTTCGGATCAGGGATTGGGCCATGGTTTCTATTCGATGAATTTGTCAGAAAAAAAAATCAAATTTCTCATTTTGGATTCAAAATTGAGAAACTTTGATCCTTTCCCTTCTGGGCATTGGTGCTAGCGGAAATCGTTGAGCACGTGTTCGGATCAGGGATTGGGCCATCGTTTCTCTTCGATGAATCTGTCAGGGATAAAATATATATATATAAATTAAGAAAAAAAATTAAATTTCTCATTTTGGATTCAAAATTGAGAAACTTTGATCCTTTCCCTTCTTGCACTGGCGCTCGCGAAAATCGTTGAGCCCGTGTTCGGATCATGGATTGGGCCATCGTTTCTCTTCGATGGGTCTATTTGGGATTAAAAAAAAGGCATAGACCACTAAGGTTAAACCAATTGCTTTCTTTTATCACAGTTGATTCAAGAAAAGCATTGTCCAGAGTGTGGAGACAGCTTGACTGTTCTAGGCAAGGGTCATCCAAACGGGTTCATTAAGTAATCCTACCCTTACCTGGGGGTAATTCTATCAATTGAGATTTCATAAGACTGATGGACCGTGCATCTGCGCACTGTTCTACTGAGGTCGGTGAACGTGAGAGTCCGTGGGGTCCAACCTGATGGACCGCGCGTTCATGCTCGGAGCTACCGAGGTCGACGGACGTGGGAGTCTGTTGGGTACGACCCTTTCGAGCCCGGGGGGCAGAAGCGAGTATCAACATTTTTTTGGGTGGGTGTGCCAAATTTTCAATTTTACTTGAAATTACAAGTGGTGATCCAAAGATCGACCTTCGCAAGTAAAAAGGAAATCAACTTCTTTCGAGTTTCCATTGCACATATATTTAAGAAAAGAGACATTTTTCTTGATTTGCCGTGAAAGGCATTTTTTTGGCATTTATAACCGATTTTTGGCGTTTATAGCCGATTTTTGTCGATTTTGGCATTTATAGCCGATTTTGGCGTTTATAGCCGATTTACAATTCTTATCAATAATGAAAGACAAGAGTTGTAATTTTTGTCTCTTTAGAAAAATACAAACTACAATGAAAAGTAAGAAAAAGGAGGATCTAACTTCTCAGGAGATTGGGGGGGACTCATTTAGATTGACGGTCACAAGCCATTTGTGGACTTCGCCATCATCCATGCAGATGAGAACAGAGGATGCTCTTCATTCGCTTGACTTCGCTATAACCACAGATTTTTAGAGGACAAAGGCCAAGAGGAGGTCCTATGTCCAATAAAAAACTAAGTAGACGGGCTGAAAAGCCACGTCTAAGCCATTGGAGGCAGAAGGAGAAGGCAAGGATCTTGGGGATACCCCCCAAGGGACTTTTGTCACCTTGTAGTGGTGGCCGGTTCAGAACTTCGGCAGAGTTTTCTTTCTTCTTTCTCTCGGACTTTCTGTGCTTTTTTTTTATCTGGGATCTCTGTTTTTCTTCCGATCTTGATTTCTTTGGAGTGCTCTCCTATTTATAGGCTCTTGGTAGCCATTTAGGAGGTTTTATGGGCTTTTATTGTCATTAAGCTGCATAATGGGAGGAGTTACAGGATTTAATTCCTTTATTTTGTAACTCATTTTTCTTGGCTTTTGATTGGCCGATGGAGATTGAGGGCATTTAATAGCCTTTAATCGCCATGATGGGAGGAGTTTCATGGGTTAAATGCCATGAATCAATTGACTTGTAACTCCCATTTGCTTGCTCTTGATTGGACCGTCCAAAGAAATGAATTAATGACTGCAATAAAGCTAGTCAATTAATTGCATTAAGTGGTCGCCGAGCAGTTGAAGAGTCGCAGGCCGTGCCGCTTTTTTTGGGAGATGATCATCGATGGATCTTCATGTAGATCAACATCGAATGACCATGTAACTTCAGGTATTGGTTGCCAACAGCGGGTCGGCGCCATCTGTCCTGTCGATTTCTCGATCGGTCGGGTAGAAAGCACACTTTTTTGGTCGACCGGTTGGCGATCAATGTTGATTTTGATACTCTTGATGATTGACCCGTGATTTTGACGGATGTCAAAGGATTTGGCTCCTCAAAAGTATGAATTTTGAAAAATCCCAGGAGTTGAAAGCTTCGAATCGCGAAAAATGATGAAAAACAGGCTTTTCGGGGCGAACCCGGCGACCATGGGCCAAGGTCGGATTTCCCCCCTTTTGTCCCGTTTTACGACCGTTTTTTATGTTTTTCGATTTTTTTTCTTCTGTATTTTTTCTTGGCATTTTTTATCATTTATTGGCCTGATTGCCCCGTAGAAAACTTGACGAGAATCCTTGCATTTTAGAGTGCAAAGTTTCCAATTTTCCGGGAAAGTCGAAGACTTTGTAGCGTAGAGCTGCCGATTTCCGTCAGAAGCTAAAATTGGGTCAAACGATGTCGGAATGACCTGAAATTTGAGTTTTGAAGCCGTATGGGTTTTCTTTGAGTTTTGAAGCCGTATGGGGTCCTGCCGCCAATAGACTTGACTTTGTCTCGAGGATGATGTCGCGCTTTGATGTGTTTTCAATCGATGTCTGATTGACCTGAAATTTGATAGAGAACCTATTGGAGTCATTTTGAGATGATTCACAGGCTCTGTCTTAGAAACCATGGTCCCGGGGAGCTTCGCCGCCGAGAGGCCTGATTTGGCTTCCAAGAGTCAAAGTCTGATCAAATGTTACTGAAATGACCTGAAACTTGACGTGTAGCCCTTTGTAAGCATCTTGAAGCCGTCCATCTGCTCTTTTTGATGAGTGATGGCCTTGGTGGTTCTCGCCGCCGAGAGGCTTGATTTAACTATTTGAGGGTTGATGGAGGGTTAAACGTTGTCGGTTTGACTCAGAACTTGACGTGGAGCCTTTTGGATGTATTTTGAGACTATCCATAGGCTATGATCGAAGATTTGGTGTCTCCGATGCTATCACCGCTGAGAGCTCCTGTTCAGCTATCGGAGAAGCGAAGTTAGGCCAAATGATTTTGAAATGGCCCGAAACTTCTTGTGTACTCCTCTTTTGGCTGTCTTGAAGGATATTACAGTTTTTGTTTGATTCTACAAGATTTAATTTTTTGAGATATAGCATCGCCCATTTGTGGTAGGCTACAGCTTTAGGTGGCTTTCTTGATGTTGAGGAGGGAAAGTGATTTTTTTTTGTCAATAAATGCCCCCTCGAGGTACAGCGACGAGTTGCTTAACTTTTGTAGTCGATGTGCCTCGAAGAGATTTCTGAAGGAGAGCTTGTGACTTGACCAAGAGTCTTTGAGCAGTCTTTCTTTTAGTAGATTGGCCTTCTTAGCTTCCAGGGGAATTTTATGGTAGTGAAAGGAAGCACGTACCATCTCGAGGCAAAGTTTTAAAGTTGACATCAGGGATGTGGATTTGGATTTTGGTTTTGACCTTGTAACCTAACAAGCTGTATGTGGCAGGTTAGGGGGTCGGGTTTGGTTTTGACCGTGTGACCCAACAACCTGTATGTGGAAAGTTGGGGGGTCGATTTTGATTTTGATCTTGTGACTTAACAGGCTGTATATGGCAAGTTAGGGGATCAAGTTTTGGTTTTTTGATTTTGGTCTTGTGACCTATCAAGCTGTATGTAGCAAGTTAGGGGACCAGGATTTGGTTTGGATTTTTGTGAAATGTCAATTTCAAGATTTTGGCTCAATTTGGTATATGAGGCTGGATGGTTTGATTTTTGAAAGCTCATGGGGCTTGGTATTCTTTTTTGTATGATCCTATCAACTTAAAAGAGGCATGGAACCATTTTTGTACGCTCTTGGTAAGAGGAATTTCTCTTTGACTAAAAGCCCTTTTTTTCATTTTTTATTTAGTGCCTAGGTGGTCAAACCTGGCTCATATGGGCTAACCCATGGGACCTTAAGCTTTTGAAGATGGCTTAGATCTCATATGGTTTCACTTTTGTAAAGAATATCTAAGAATATCTTGTTTGGATAGAGAATATCTAAGAATATCCTTACTTGGAGAGAATCTCTCATGTTTTCTTTATTCTGGGAGAGAATATCTCAAAGTATATTTTTTTGGGAGAGATTATCTCAAATCTCCTATCCTTTGGGAGAAAATCTCTCATTGCTTTCTTTTGGGGAGAGAATCCCTTAAGATATCTTTCTTTTGGGAAAGAATATTTCTAATTTCTTTCTTTTGGTAAGGTTACTAATTAGTAACACTTATCTGTTTCTTCTTTCCTTCTTTGGTTTGCTCTCTTCTATAAAAGCAACGGGAGGTTGGGTCTATTGCTCTTATTGCTTTCTTTTGCAAAAATCTCAAGAGGGCTTCAAGACCAAGAGTTCTTCAAGAATCTTCAAGCTTTTTCTTCTTTTTCTCCATCAATGGCTTCAAGTAAGTTTTCTTTCTCAAGAAAACTCCTGTCTAGAAAATAGGATGGTAAAAAAAAATATTTTTTATGTTTCTTTCTTTTCTTTTCTTTTTCACGTGTTTCCTTCTTCTTCTTTTTTTACATGTGTTTTTTTCTCGTGCGTTTTTTTTCTTTTTTTTTTTGCTGATCGTTTTTTTTTTATCTTTCTTCCCCCCCTTTTTTTCCTTTTTTTTAGAAAGTTTCTTTTTCTTTTTTTTTTCTCATCATGAGAATGCATTTTTTTATGGCAAACCAAGATGTTCATGCATGCATTTTTTGTAAATTGAATTGGTAGCATGATGTGATAGCATACCTAAAAGTTTTTGCAAATTTAGGAATTTTGGAGCTCGCAGTGATGTTGAGCCCTTCTTGATTTTGTGGAGACTCTAGGGAATATCTCGTTTGGATAGAGAATATCTAAGAATATCCTTACTTGGAGAGAATCTCTCATGTTTCCTTTATTCTGGGAGAGAATATCTCAAAGTATCTTTCTTTGGGAGAGATTATCTCAAATCTCCTATCCTTTGGGAGAAAATCTCTCATTGCTTTCTTTTGGGGAGAGAATCCCTTAAGATATCTTTCTTTTGCTTGAAAGCCAAGTTTTGGTTGGTGGCATTGATAGCCAGTTTTGTTTTGTGGCATTGATAGCCGGTTTGCTAGCATTTATAGCCGATTTTGTTTTGTGGCATTGATAGCCGATTTGTTGGCATCTATAACGGTTTGTTGGCATCTATAGCCAGTTTGTGGCATCTATATAGCCAATTTTGGTTTTTAAAATTGCAAGTATCGACTAAAAGTCGCCTCCCTGCTGAATGGTCTTGCAAGTATCGATAGAATGTCGCATCCTTGCTCATTCGGTTGTAAGTATCGATGGAATGTCGCCTCCTCGCGGATTTGGGTGCAAGTATCGACTAAGCTGTCACTTCCTTACTTTTCAAAAAATTTATTTTGTGGGTACTGACTTGATGTCGTTTTCCCACGATTTTTGAAATTTGCAATTTTCTCGAACCTTTGGGTTGTGGATATCAATGCAATGTTATATCTCTACGATTTCTTGGTTTTTTCGAACATTTGAAATTTGGGTTGTGGATATCAACTGAAATGTTGCGTCTCCAAGATTTTAGGTTTTCTCGAACCTTTGAAATTTGGGTTGTGGATATCAACTGAAATGTTGCATCTCCACGATTTTAGGTTTTCTCGAACCTTTGAAATTTGGGTTGTGGATACCAACTGAGATGTTGTGTCTCCACGAATTTTGGATTTTGCAAGTATCGACGAAATGTCGCTTCCCTGCGATTTTTGGAAGTGTCGAACGTGGTTCGTGTGCTTCCGATTTGTACGAGTATCGACTAAGTGTCGCTTCGTCGCGGTTTTGAAAAACCATTTTTTGTTTAAAGACGCGAGGGTCGTGAATTTTGACCTAAAACCATTTTGGCGGTAAAAGACAGGGTGGACTAGGGTGGAAATCCCTGAATCCAGATTTTATTTCAAACCATGAATTTTGGGTTCAAGGATCGAAAATTTTTGGTCAAGTCAGGGAGAGGCTCCTAAACTTGGATTTCAATGAAACGATGAAAGTATGCATTGTTTGAATTTCTAGAAATTTCAACATTTATTATGAAAAATCTAAAAGAGTGGGTTGACGAGCGAGTACCTGGAAATAGGTTTTGGCCATACAGGCATTGCTTTTACCCAGTTGGGTAAGTCCTCAAGGGTAGTACCACTTTAAGAACTTGTCGTTGATTGGCAGCATACATCTGTCACCCTCCATGTTTAGGAGTGTGTATGCGCCGTTGGAGAAAACATTGTCGATGACATAGGGTCCTTCCCATTTTGGCTCAAACTTGCCTTTGAACTTGTGAGTGAAGTGAAAGAAACTGCGATTCAGATCTGAACATCACTAGGGAAAGACGTTCATTGCTGATTTGTAACATGACAGATTTTAAAAATCTGATTTGAGCAGCATAAATCAGCCATAATGATCGCAAAAGAACTCCATGAATTCATGACCAACAAGTGTATAATTAAAGGAGAATCAAGAAGACTATTACCTTGAAGATTTGTGGACTTCAAATCTCTGAAAAAATAGATCCAAAGGGCTGAACTCAGACTTGCAATTACCAAACAACTTGCTGGAATGTTCTGCAGTAGAATTGCCTTTGATCTTCTTCTCTATCTCACATCCAAATCTGATTGGCTAAGATGGTGGGATCTTAATCTAGGGATTTAAGAACTATTTTCTAAGGAAAAATCTCAGACCTTAAACTTTCTTCAATGAAGAAGAAAGAACCCAAGGGCTGGACGTGTGGGACACTTTGTGGCTCTTTCTATGTTGGACGTCCAAGGGGGTGCAAGGTCCCTTTTATAGAAACTTTGGAATGGCCTTTCCTAAAAAGTTATCTCTTCTAATTCTCATAGATGTCCTAAAAGGAAAGAATAATCTAAAGATTTATTTCCTTTTAGAAACACTCCAATTAGAAAAGGAAACTAAGGAACATCCCACAAACTTAGGCAATTAGTAATCCTAGTTGCACAACACTTACTAATTTAAGTTTTTAATTCAAAAAGGAAACTTTCTTATAGGAATACTAATCCAAAGAGGAGTCCAACCTTCCAAGTAGAGAGACCTACTCAAAATTGGAAACCTTACCCATGGAAATCCCATTATGGACGTCCCACATACTAATGCACACCATGGCCCACAAATAATTTATCTAGAATTAAATTCATGTATGCCATCAAAGGCCTATTTGAATTTAAACTCAAAATTATTTTTCCACTAAAATAATTCAACCATATGTCATCTAAACAACTTAGGAAACCATGCCAATCTTGGAAAGTGACTAGAGAAGGGACCAAAAGACATATTTGCCCTTGGCTCCCAAAATGACCAAAATGTCCATGCTAAACCCATAGCAACATAAAGACCATTTTAACCTTAACTCATTCCACTAAAGAGTTATGGTTGAACTCCAGGGACAAATATATAATATAACAAGCTCGTCATAAAATGATAGTTGTCTTCGACCTACTAAGTAAAATGACCTAAATGCCCCTCTATGTAACATCTATAATCAAGTCAGGTTATCCGATGTACTATCAACCTTCTTGATTACATCTAAACCTTAGAACTTCATATCCTTAACTTAATCATCATTCGGATATTATTCTCTTGGTCCAGGGAGCGACCCACAAGTTCAATATCCATATGGAACATCCATATACTAAGATCTTAGATTTTGATGATCAATCGGATAATTCAAAGGGGATGATCATTCCATCATTAGATGGCATAGATTCTTTATTGCATCTGCACGTCCCAACTGATCAAGTCCGAGTACCCAAAACACAGAGCTGTTGACCCATGAAAAGAATCTCACCCATAGTGAATTAAAACACAAGAACTTGACTTCGTCAGTTCATCCACAAATGCTCAAGATTAAGAGCACTGGTCACTCAGTAGCATGAGGTGACTTGATCTCTCTCAGTGATAGTACTATTTTAGCGATCACACCTACCAGAGTCCTGTTCAATGCATTGCATATGCACTAATGAGATAAATCCAGGAAAGTCCTCCCATGACTTAGGTAAGTCACCCTGAATACAGGAGAGTCTCTCACTATAACTTATACCAAGATGAAGTGCCCAGCTCCATCTCTCAGTTATGAACAAATATGTTGTTTCCAGTGTCCATGAATTAGACCTATCTGTGTGTAGACACTACACACCTAATTCATTTATTAGAAACAATGGGCCTTACACAACCATACATATATACATGTTTAAAGAGAAAAGAGTCATTCCATTAAATAACCAGTAAATATCCAGTAACAAAAGATGAGAGTGCAGCTACTGGGCTTTAGGGCATACACCAATCCCAACAAACTCCCACTTGCACTAAAGATCACTACTTCCTAACCTAACACCCATAGACTCAACATGAGAAGTAAAGACTTTCTCAGTAGGAGTCTTAGTGAATGGATCAGCTAAGTTATTCGCCGAAGCAATATGCTCCACCACTATTTCTCCATCCTGAATGAATTCCCGGATCAAGTGGTACTTTCTCTGAATGTGCTTGCCTTTCTTGTGATTCCTGGGCTCTTTGCACTTTGCTACAGCACCAGTGTTATCGTAGTACATGACAATCGATTTTTGCACTGCAGGAACAACTCCCAATTCCAATAGGAATTTCCTAAGCCATACTGCTTCCTTCGCAGCTTCCGATTCCGCCACATACTCTGCTTCCATGGTAGAATCAGCAGTACAGGATTGCTTGACACTTCTCCATGATATTGCCCCTCCTGACAGAGTAAAGACGCACCTTGAAGTAGACTTTCTGGCATCACTATCATATTGGAAATCAAAGTCTGCATACGCCAAAGGCGTTAGATCATCTGCTCGAAAGGTTAGCATATAATCTTTCGTTCTCCGAAGATACTTAAATATATGCTTAACAGCTGTCCAATGCATAGGTCCAGGGTTTGACTGATATCTGCTAACCATGCCAACAGCAAAGCAAATATCTGGTCTAGTACATAACATAGCATACATGAGGCTTCCAACAGTGGATGTATATGGAACTCTCCTCATGCTCTCTATCTCTTCAGATGTCTTTGGACATTGATCTCGAGATAGTGGTACTCCATGTCTAGAAGGTAACAAGCCCTTCTTAGAGTCATGCATGTTAAACTTGACCAATATCTTCTCAATATATGAAGATTGGGATAAGGCTAACATCTTATTCTTGCGATCACGCAAAAGCTTGATCCCTAAGATATAGCTGGCCTCACCCAAATCCTTCATCTGAAATTGAGAGGACAACCAAACCTTTGTGGATGACAATATACCTACATCATTTCCAATGAGGAATATGTCATCTACATACAAAACCAAAAATGCAACTGCTTTTCCACTTCCTTTCTTATACACACATGGTTCATCAATGTTTTGATCAAAGCCAAAAGATTTGACTGCCTGATTAAACTTGATGTTCCATGCTTTAGATGCTTGCTTAAGTCCATAAATGGAGTTCTTAAGTTTACAAACCATGTTATCTTGGCCACTAGCAATGAAACCCTCTGGTTGCATCATATAGATGCATTCGTCAAGACTTCCATTAAGAAAAGCTGTCTTGACATCCATTTGCCATATCTCGTAGTCATAATGACATGCGATGGCCAAGAGAATCCTTATGGACTTAAGCATAGCCACTGGTGAAAAGGTTTCCTCATAATCGATACCCTCTTTCTGAGTATATCCTTTCGCCACCAGTCTTGCTTTGAAGGTTTCCACCTTCCCATCCACTCCTCTCTTCCTCCTGTAGATCCACTTGCACCCTATGGGTTTAATCCCTTCAGGTGCATCTACAAGTTCCCAGACTTGATTGGAATACAAAGAATCCATTTCAGATTTCATCGCTTGTTGCCACATGTCAGCATCTATATCCGTTACTGCTTCATCATAACTAGTAGGATCCTCAACCAGATCTTCAGAGTCTGTCTTAAAAGACACTCCTAGATATCTTTCTGGCTGTCTAGAAATTCTCCCACTACGACGAGGCTCCGGAGTGTTAAAAAGAATATCTTGTTCATCTACCGCCTCAAGATCTGGTACAGATGTTATAGGAGATCCCGGAAGAATCTCCTCAAGGGTTTCTTTACAACTAAGCTCTTGGTGCATCATACAATCATCCTCCAAGTACCTAGCATGAGTGCTGATAAGCACTTTTTACTCCTTTGGATGATAAAAGATGCCACCTCTTATTCCCTTAGGATACCCAATGAAGTAGCACATTTCTGATCTGGGTTCCAGCTTGGTAGCTTTATCATTCAGTACATAGGCCGGACAACCCAAAATGTGGATATGTCTTAAACTAGGTTTTCGACTTGTCCACATTTCTTAGGGTGTCCTAGGTACTGATTTAGAAGGTACCAGATTTAAAATGTATGCTGCTGCTTCTAGGGCATATCCCCAAAAAGATATAGGTAGGGTTGCATGACTCATCATGGACCTTACCATATCAAGAAGGGTACGGTTTCTTCTCTCCGCTACACCATTTTGCTAGGGTGTACCCGGTGCAGACAACTGAGACACAATCCCATGTTGTGTGAGGTACTCTTTGAACTCACCCAGGAGGTACTCGCCACCTCGATCAGATCGAAGGGCTTTGATATGTTTCCCTAGTTGTAACTCCGCCTCAGCCTTGAATTGCTTGAATTTATCAAACGCCTCAGACTTGTGTCGCATTAAGTACACATATCCATACCTAGAGTAATCATCAGTGAAGGTGATGTAATTCTCATACCCTCCTCGAGCTGGTTTGTTCATAGGACCACACACATCAGTGTGAATCAATTCTAACAACTCCTTTGACCTTAGTCCCTTTTCAGAGAATGACCGTTTGGTCATCTTTCCCTTGAGACAAGATTCGCACTGAGGAAAAGGTTCGAAATCTAATGAGCTTAAAGGCCCATCTTCTACCAACCTCTGAATCCGTTTTAGGTTAATGTGACCCAAACGTAAGTGCCAAAGATATGTGTCATTGATTGAAGATACCTTCCTTTTAAGGGAAGTTGAGTTTTCTTGTTGTACATTATGCAGTGTGGGAGCAATAGGATATATATAAAATAAGTTGTCATGTATTCTACCGGAACATATAATATTTCCATCTTTACTGATATCAACACCAGAATGGAAAGAAACTGAATAATTAAATTCAATTAATCTGGAAACTGAAATTAAATTCTTCCTCATGTCCGGAACATAGAAAACATTATTTAAAACTAATATCCTATTACATGGAAAATGTAAGGTAACAACTCCTACTACAACTGCCCAAACTTTAGCTCCAGTTCCAACTCTAAAGGCAAACTCTCCTTTCTCAATCCTCTGCATTATCTGAAACCCCTGCAATGAATTGCAGATATGATTAGTGGCTCCTGAGTCTACTATCCATGAGTCAGTAGAATCAACCACTAGACAAGTTTCAATGTAGTATGAAAAAGATGTACCTTTCTTAACTGAGGCTAGCAACTTGGGACAATCTTTCTTCCAATGACCTTTGAGGCCACACTTGAAGCATTTCCCTTTGGGCTTTCCATCTGTACCATTGTCATTCTTTTTGCCAGTATTGTCCTTTTTCTGCCCTTTTCCCTTATTCTTCTTCTTCTTGAACTTCTTCCCTTTCGGGTTTAGTTTAGAGGAAGACTGGAAAAAGTGAGCTTGGGCTTTGGGCTTCATGATGGCCTCCGCCGCCTGGAGTTCTTTCATTAACTCAGGTAAAGTCATGTCCATCTTGCTCATATTGAAATTGAGCTTGAACTGATTGAAAGAGTCCGGCAGAGTTTCGAGAATCATATCAGTTTGACTTTCTGCATCAATCTCAGCCCCTAGAATCTCAGCTACATTGAAACAATCCATCAGCTTGAGCATATGCTCTCTGACAGGTGTTCCCTCAGCCATCCTAGTATTCATGATAGTCTTCATAGCAGCTTGCCTAGCTGGCCTGCTCTTGTCTGCGAACATCTCAGACAAGGACATCATGATTTCATAGGCTATGTCCATATGCTCGTGCTGTGTTTGCAACACGTTGGACATGGAAGCAAGCATGTAGCATTTAGCCATGCTATTCGCTTTTTTCCATTTCCTCTCAGCCTCTAACTGGTTATCAGTAGAATTAGCATCAACATCAGGATAGGTTTCCAACAAGACATACTTGTACTCCTCAGCAGTGATTACTATGTCAATATTTCTCTTCCAATCTACGTAGTTAGGTCCAGTCAGTTTGTTCTCACGAAGAATGCACATCAGCGGACTAAATGAATCTTTACCCATCTCTCTCTGGATATGAAACAGTTTATAATTAGACAGGCAGTATATATGCAATATGCATATGGTGCTTGTTATAAAAGGAAAAACAAAGCACAAAACTTTTTACATTATTTAACCCTAATCATAATGTATCAGTGTTTCAACCTCCTCATAGACCCTCCATCGAAGGGATGGCCGAGCCTACAGTCACTGTGTGGGGATATTTCCGAACTCACCGGAGTACCGATCGATGCTCCATCTCGTGCTCCGGCGCTAGCTAGGCCATCTCGGCCAGGCTCGTCTCGACTACCACCAGCTCGGCCAAGTGCTCCCACGTCAGCCAAAGGCTCATCTCAGCCCCTCACACAACTCCTCCACCTCGACATAGCTCCAGCTCGGCTATGGACTTCATCACGTTCCTCCACTTCGGCATCTCCACGAGGTCTCTAGCCAAGTCAGGGCCATCCCCGACCTCGGCTCCCCAACCTCGGTCGGGATGCCAGGGCTAGCCAAGGCAGGGGCTGACAGCTGTCCACCCTTGGACACTTAAGCACGCTAGAGCACGCGCGACAAGACAAGGGCACGCCTATACTCTCTGACAGACAGAGCCTCCCATGCCGCCCATGCTTCCTGACAAAACGGCGTCCACAGACGCCAGAGTGGGCTGTGATGGGACGGCTAACCACCTCATTGTCTCCTGCCTCCTCTCTCTCCAAAGTCTACTATCTCCCTCTCCTCCTCTATAAAAGGGGCCAAACCAGAACAATAAAGGGACTCTCTGTAAGATCCCGACCCCAGTTCTTTTGTTTAGTATTGATTTAATCGTGGTTTGGCTTTTTAAGCGAGATTTGATTTAGTTTGACCTTGTTTTTGAGTTTGATTGGATTTTTCCATAGCCTTTGAAATTTTGAAGACCGTTGACTTTGGTTTGACCCGGTTTATACGATACGTATTTTTTTTATGAGAAATTACTTTTGATTTCTAAAAATTCTGAATTTGGTGTATTTTGACTTATTTTATGAAGTTTAACAACTTTCATGTTTTGACCATTATGATTTGATGATCAGAAAATGCGTTTTTCGAGGAAAAAGGGCAAAAATGACTTTTCACACTAAATCTGTCCATGAATTTCGAAAATTTCAGAAATTGGGGAAAATATACTTTTTAGAAAATAGATTTTTTGAGGATCATTTTATCCTTCTTCGTCGATCTCGTCCGGGGCCCCCAAGATGATGTTTTAGCCATTGCAAGTTTTAGACCTGGTGGGGCCCACTTTCCACTCAACTTTATCAACCCATCTCCCTCACTCACGTTTTCAAATCTGCAACCCATTTTCAGTTTCAGCACTCAGAAACTAGAGAGAAAACCTTCTTCTCCTTTCATCTTTCTCCTCCTTGCATGTTAGCCATTTGAGCTTGGATTGAAAATCTGAGAGCACCATCTTCTTCCTCTCCTTCCTAGCTCTCCATTGCACCCATTTATTTGAGGATTTCAGCTGGACTACTACCTCTTCTTCTTCCTTGCTTCTTGTTTGGATAGCTTCAGGTAAGAACTCCTCTTCATCTCTTCAATGGAGTCTTTTCAGCTCCTAAAATATCCGTTTTTCAAACATGCAAACCCATTTTCGAATTGGGTCTTTGTTTTCAAGATTTTGGTTGGATTTTGAGGTGTCTTTCTTGGGGCTTTTTGTAGAGCTCAGTTCAGCTGTAGGAAGAGATTCTTGAGGAGATTTTTGGTTTGACATTGGGCTAAGGCAAGTGAATAAATTGATGAAATGCATGCATTTGAATCTTGTTTATATAGTTTTTGATTTGAAAAATGTGTTCCATTTGAATGATCTGATTAGTTGTTTAAAGCTGGATTTTTTTTTTAGAAGATTGTAGTGTTTGATTTATGCTCAGTTTTGGAAATGACTTTGTTTAGATTAGCATGGAAAAGCCTGGTTTCTTTGTTAAGAACTCTCCATGTGAAAGTTCAGTTCAGTTTTTACATCTACTTATGAATTATTTCTGATTTTCATGTTAAATCTGTAAATGAGATGTGATATTTTGATTTAATGTTGAATGGAGAATGAATGAGGCTTGATCAATCTGATTCTTAATGTTGGAAAGTTGTTGGATGTGAAGGAGGGAAAAAGAGGTTTCAAAAAGGGATGAAAAATCACCCCAAACAGTGCTGAAACGCACTTCCAGCCATGTCAAACAGAGGGCAGGCTCGCTAGAGCGAGCCTGGTCTCGCTCTAGCGAGCCCAGCATCTGGCAGGGTCTGCTCCAGGCCCGCTCGAGCGGACCCAGCCCAGTTCTGGGCCCTTTTCAGGGCCTGGTTTGGGGGGATTTTTGAGGGACTTTTTGGGCCTGATTCAAGATGGTTTTGGGGCCATTTTAAAACCTGTTTTTTGGGTCATCTTTGGGCCTGATATTGGACAGATTTAAAACTTATTTTGTGGGCCTGGTTGAGATTAGTTTTGGGCTGCTTTTAAAGTTTGTTTTGTGGGCCATTCAAGTTTGGTTTTGGGGCTGTTTTAAAACTTGTTGGTGGGCCTGTTTCATGGTTAGTTTGGGCTTGTTTCAAAACTTATTTCTTGGACCATTAAAGGTTCAGTTTTGGGGCTGTTTTAAAGTTTGTTTTGTGGGCCATTAAAAGATTAGTTTTGGGCTGTGTTAAAAACTTGTTTGTGGGCTATTCAAGGTCAGTTTTGGACTGTTATTAAGGACTGTTGTGGGCTCGGTTTAAGGCCAACTATAGGCCTGTTTTAAAGAGTTTGGATTTACTTGTAATGCTTGGAATTTGTGAAATGGGAATGGGACCAATGAGAGAATGAACGTATGTAAAATTACCCGGGAACCGTTCGAGTCTTAATGCGCACTTTATCATTTAAATATTATGGATTTTCATTGGCATCAAACTCACTCCTTAATGATTAATGTTTAAAGGTTAAATGTGCATTGAGATGGTTCCTTGGCAAGGCATTAAGTCATTCTCCACTATCCATTCCATTTCAAGTTAGAAAAATATGTTGGTATTCGTATTTGCACTCTTTGGTAAACTAATTTGAATAGCATCGGTGATTTGCTATAAAATCATGTGGCTTTCCATGTTCGAAAGGATTGACCGTATGATTTTATACAAATCACTTTGATGTGTATTTGAACGGTTCACCATCGAAATTCGTATGTTTTCTCCGATTCGATTTGAAAAGAGATTGGAGTATGTTCGTCACATTCGGGATTTCTTCGATGAGATTACTATTTTGATAAGACTAGTATTTTGGGAATAAAAACCTCGAGGCAAGACTGGGCCAGAGCTTTGTAGTGCGAGCCCATGAGCCAAAGAGGCTATGATTTCGAAAATAAAACCTCGAGGCAAGACGGGGCCAGAGCTATGTGGTGTGAGCCCCTGAGCCAAAGGGATTAGTATTATGGTTTGATTCGTATCGGTTCGAGTTTTGAAAACTAAAGGCACCACTAGGCTTAGGTCACCTTGTCGGGCTGATCACCCGGCTTGGGATCTTTAATTTGTCCGCCAGCTGCAGCTTGGATTCTGTCTGTACCGACCATGGCAACGGTTTTATCTGCCGGTCCCATTTGTATGGCTACGGTTCTGATTTTTGATCTGCCGGTCCCATTTGTATGGCTACGGTTCTGATCCTATTTCTAGTACCACGTTCAGTGGCTACGTTCTGTGTGCTCTTGTTACTTCGGTAATAGGAGGATTTAGATATTTGTGGTCGCCAAGGTTTTATCTGCATATTACTTTATTTTATGATTCTTGTTGGTTATACTCTTTATGCGTTGATTTGGTTAATGTTTACGATATCGATCATTTATCATATTGTCGCTATTATTCAGGATTTGAAATGTATTTCCGACTATTAAATGTTTTATTAGACTGTTATCTTTTCGAGATACTTATGTTTCAGAGACTGTTCCTTTATTTGCTTTGATACTTATGTTCGGTCTTTCGATCGTTTTAGCATACTTTATTGTCATTATTGTCTAGACTCTTTATTCAGTTTTACGATGATTTCATCAGGTCTTATGTATGTTCTTTTGTTTCATATTATTTGTTTATTTGCTTGCCAGACCGTTGTGTCTGACCCTTTTTGTTTGGTGCCAGTTTCTTCTCTTTCTGTTTTTAGGTGTTTGATCAGAGGAGGCGGTGGGACCGCCGGTCTGACGTGAGAGGCTGCCCATTGATATCATCTAGATATCAAGTTCGGCACCGGAGTTCGTATCAAATCTTTGAGGGTAGTATTTCTGTTAGTTGGATATATTTTTGTATGGCTTTATCAGCCTTTTTCTTTGGGTTTGTAATTAAGACATTTGTTAATTGTAACTTGAATATGTGGGAATTAATTAGTCTTGTTACTACCAGCTCAGTGTGTTCTGATATATGATTTATGCCAGTCTGCTTATATGATGGCTTTATGGAATTGGTTGCGTGCGACATGGAACCCGATGGCCACGGATTCCGGGTCGTAACACCATGTTTAGCTTCCGCGATAAATATACTCTGATTGTGTTGGAATGTGATTATCCTCATTCACGCGGATCTTGGGAACTATAACAAAAAGTTTCAAATTTATCCCAAAATTTCGCACCCCGAGGTCGGATTACTGCAGGGCCCGGTTTCGGGGTGTGACACTCTCTCTCCCGTCTGAGAGAAACACACTGGTATCACCTTCTCCCCCAAAATCTCCTCCTACTGTCCAGTACTCATACTGACTTAGGCATCGGAGAGCCCTGCGCTGCCCACAGCCAGGGTCCTCTGACCTGTTTCTTCTCCCTCTTCCAGGTTCTCAGGCATCGGTTCTTCCACCTTCAACGAGGAGACGGGGAGCCTCAGTCTTCGTCCTCCTCAGTGAGTCTCAAGAACACCACCCTCACCGGGTTCGTGAATTTTTGTGCACTTACAATTGGCGCCGTCTGTGGGAAACGCTACAAAAAGCCATCTTCCCAAACACCATGCCTCGAAGAATCAGAAAGGGAAAGGAACCCCTGACACTGTCGACACAGCTGCCGACGGTCCCCCACCGGGAAAGGCCAGGAGCAAGATCTAATCCAGCGAGCGTCCAACAGCAGGGTACTCAGTCGGGTTCATCCTCTAGGGGTTCGACCTCGACCCCACCTTCCAAAAAGCGCACCCTGAAGGACAACAGAAGCAACCAAGCTCATGGCGAAAGCCCGGGTAACAACCACGACTTCAGAAAGTGGCTTGATCGACACATCGAGCAAGCAGTACGACAAAGCATGGAGGCTGCCGGTTTCGCTCGAGTTCGGCGGAACTCTGACGGTCTCGGCACATCTCCCCTCTCTCCAGAGATCAGGAGCTTCCCCCTTCCCGACGATTTCGCAGCACACCTCCGGCACTTCACTCAGAGGATGTCGGTGTGGGGCGACGCAGGCCACCTGAACTGCAGAGTCTTCTCTTCCAGCCTCGGGGACCTCCCCCTAAAATGGTTCTGCGCACTCCCCCAAGGATCAATCAAAAGTTGGCAGCAGCTCCGGAATTCCTTCATGACGAAGTTTCAAGCTCACAGGGTCGTCCCCAGGTCGACCGCCGACCTGATGGCCCTCCGAATGAAGCAGACCGAGAGCATCACGCAGTTCGCCCAAAGGTTCTGGACTGTCTACAGCCAGATCGAGAATACATCAGATGCAATAGCGGTCCTGTCTTTCCGACAAGCCCTCCTGCCAGGCAGCGAGCTTCGGAGGGACTTGGTCATGCATCCCGTGGTCACCATGGCAGCTCTAATGACCAGGGTAAACCAGTTCGTCAGGCAAGAAGCAGACGAAGCCCGAGCCCAGAAGCATTTCAACGACAATGACCAGGCAGCGTCCATCTCGGCGGATGCCTCCAGCTCCGCAGCAGCATCCATCTCGGCGGATGCCTCCATCTCGGCGGATGCCTCCAGCTCCGCAACATCGTCCATCTCGGCTGACGCCTCCATGACAGAAGTCTCCTCCAGCTCGAGGGGCTACTGAAGCCTCCAATCATCTTTCAGCTTCGACCGCCCGTCAGCTTTGATCGCACGACCCTCTACCGTCATTTCTGGCGGCACAGGCCCCTGGTGAAGAGCCAGGGGGATCTCCATTGCGTGCGGCAGGCGCATCTCGGCCACGCGCCAGACGCCCGGCACAGGCCACTGGTGAAGAGACTAGCCCAAGTGGTACCAGGATGCTTCCCAACTTACTCTTAAGGGAGAGGTTGCGGGTTCGAGTCCTGGGGAGGCTACTCCACGGAGCCAAATGCATGATTAAGGAGGACTTCTCCTGAAGTGTAAACAAATGGCTCTACTGTGGGGAGGTGTCAGGTACTTAGAATGAAATCCTACCCTCCTACAAAAAAATTGTAAGTGCACAAAAATTCACGAACCCGGTGAGGGTGGTGTTCTTGAGACTCACTGAGGAGGACGAAGACTGAGGCTCCCCGTCTCCTCGTTGAAGGTGGAAGAACCGATGCCTGAGAACCTGGAAGAGGGAGAAGAAACAGGTCAGAGGACCCTGGCTGTGGGCAGCGCAGGGCTCTCCGATGCCTAAGTCAGTATGAGTACTGGACAGTAGGAGGAGATTTTTGGGGAGAAGGTGATACCAGTGTGTTTCTCTCAGACGGGAGAGAGAGTCCCTTTATTGTTCTGGTTTGGCCCCTTTTATAGAGGAGGAGAGGGAGATAGTAGACTTTGGAGAGAGAGGAGGCAGGAGACAATGAGGTGGTTAGCCGTCCCATCACAGCCCACTCTGGCGTCTATGGACGCCGTTCTGTCAGGAAGCATGGGCGGCATGGGAGGCTCTGTCTGTCAGAGAGTATAGGCGTGCCCTTGTCTTGTCGCGCGTGCTCTAGCGTGCTTAAGTGTCCAAGGGTGGACAGCTGTCAGCCCCTGCCTTGGCTAGCCCTGGCATCCCGACCGAGGTCGGGGATGGCCCTGACTTGGCTAGAGACCTCGTGGAGATGCCGAAGTGGAGATGCCGAAGTGGAGGAACGTGATGAAGTCCATAGCCGAGCTGGAGCTATGTCGAGGTGGAGGAGTTGTGTGAGGGGCTGAGATGAGCCTTTGGCTGACGTGGGAGCACTTGGCCGAGCTGGTGGTAGTCGAGACGAGCCTGGCCGAGATGGCCTAGCTAGCGCCGGAGCACGAGATGGAGCATCGACCGGTACTCCGGTGAGTTCGGAAATATCCCCACACAGTCACGTTGAATTAAGGTATGCTTATTTGGATTTTCACTATCTGGATACACATATCCAGTGGTAGTCCAATCACTGATTGGTTTGGCCTCATATGACAAATAACCCTTAACTCCTAGGGAGAGGTCATTACCGTCTTATGTCAAGCGTTTTACCATTTCTTATGAAATTTCCCAGAATGTCTATGATTCAAGTCCTCCGAAGGGAAGAGACTTTTATCCATTCTAGAAGTGACCTTTAGCAAAGAGCTCCACCGAAGGGATGGCCGCTCCCACCAACATTTCATTGACATTCTATAGAAATGATCTTTAGTAAAGAACTCCACCGAAGGGATGGCCGCTCCTACTAACACCTCATTACGAATATTCACATTAGTTCATCCATTAACCCATCAAAGCGGTCTTTAGTAAAAAACTCCACCGAAGGGGTGGCCACTCCTACTAACACCTTAATGAGATAACATGAACCGAAAATGGAAGGCCGTGGGGTCTTTCCAAAAACCCCTCTCCCACTTGATTATTTATCACTAGGGTTTATAATATTTGACCTTTACATTGTTTACTCAAAAGCTCTTTTAAATCTAGCAAACTTGGTTAATTAAATTTATGACTCAATGATTTAAGTCATCTTAAAATAAATAACCTTTGCTTTAAAATATTTGAGCAAATCCCTTTAAAGAATCAAAAACCTAACTTGGGTTATGGAAACCCATAGGTAGCATCTAATTAGATTTTAGTTTAGCCTTCTTTGGAAACCAAGGGTACCAAGATAAACTAAACCCTATCCAATTTTAAACCTTAGACAAAATAGAAGGTACTGGTCTAAGTTCTGTTTAAAATAATTTGCCAAACTAAAAACAATCTAATACAAAAAGATGCCAATTTTAGAACCTAATGGTGGCCATGTTTCTAGGTGACAATTATAGCAATTATATAAAGCATTCATCCATGCATTCCATATATAAGAGCAAATAAAAGTATGCAATCCTTGATGGCTCCCTGCTCTTCGGACTTCTAATCCTTATCAAACTAGGACATCAAAAATAGATCTCATCTTGCACCAAGAAGTCTTGTCTCCTCCACCACTAGGGAGTCCGGTTACTTGCAACCTATCTTGCTTGAAACTTTCTTCTTCTTGCTTGTTCCAATAAATTAAATTTATACAAGCAAACCCATAAAAAATAAAATCCCAAATTACATTGGAGATCCCTATGCCTTTCAAGAAAGCTTACATCAAGACTAGTTGGAATAAAAATTAAAGAAAGAATTACAACTTCCTATGATTGCTAGACGCGCAATCGTACACTTTCCAACTAAAGAAAAAACATCCAAACCCACATAACAATCATGCGAACCATCAAGGATGCATTATAAGGCTGCAAACAAAGAGGTTAGTGCATGCAAACACACTATGTACATCATTAAACAAATCTTAAAAATAAATTTCAGCATTGTTAATGAAACTTGTACACAACATGCATCTAAATATAACTTTAGTAGGGTGCCACCATGCCCATAATCAATCTAGGATTAATTAAACACAACATGGGATCATGATTTCACATGGACTGGCTCTGATACCACTGAAAGAAACTGCGATTCAGATCTGAACATCACTAGGGAAAGACGTTCATTGCTGATTTGTAACATGACAGAATTTAAAAATCTGATTTGAGCAGCATAAATCAGCCATAATGATCGCAAAAGAACTCCATGAATTCATGACCAACAAGTGTATAATTAAAGGAGAATCAAGAAGACTATTACCTTGAAGATTTGTGGACTTCAAATCTCTGAAAAAATAGATCCAAAGGGCTGAACTCAGACTTGCAATTACCAAAGAACTTGCTGGAATTTTCTGCAGTAGAATTGCCTTTGATCTTCTTCTCTATCTCACTTCCAAATCTGATGGGCTAAGATGGTGGGATCTTAATCTAGGAATTTAAGAACTATTTTCTAAGGAAAAATCTCAGACCTTAAACTTTCTTCAATGAAGAAGAAAGAACCCAAGGGCTGGACGTGTGGGACACTTTGTGGCTCTTTCTATGTTGGACGTCCAAGGGGGTGCAAGGTCCCTTTTATAGAAACTTTGGAATGACCTTTCCTAAAAAGTTATCACTTCTAATTCTCATAGATGTCCTAAAAGGAAAGAATAATCTATAGATTTATTTCCTTTTAGAAACACTCCAATTAGAAAAGGAAACTAAGGAACATCCCACAAACTTAGGCAATTAGTAATCCTAGTTGCACAACACTTACTAATTTAAGTTTCTAATTCAAAAAAGAAACTTTCTTATAGGAATACTAATTCAAAGAGGAGTCCAACCTTCCAAGTAGAGAGACCTACTCAAAATTGGAAACCTTACCCATGGAAATCCCATTATGGACGTCCCAGATACTAATGCACACCATGGCCCACAAATAATTTATCTAGAATTAAATTCATGTATACCATCAAAGGCCTATTTGAATTTAAACTCAAAATTATTTTTCCACTAAAATAATTCAACCATATGTCATCTAAACAACTTAGGAAACCATGCCAATCTTGGAAAGTGACTAGAGAAGGGACCAAAAGACATATTTGCCCTTGGCTCCCAAAATGACCAAAATGTCCATGCTAAACCCATAGCAACATAAAGACCATTTTAACCTTAACTCATTCCACTAAAGAGTTATGGTTGAACTCCAGGGACAAATATATAATATAATAAGCTCGTCATAAAATGACAGTTGTCTTCGACCTACTAAGTAAAATGACCTAAATGCCCCTTTATGTAACATCTATAATCAAGTCAGGTTATCCGATGTACTATCAACCTTCTTGATTACATCTAAACCTTAGAACTTCATATCCTTAACTTAATCATCATTCGGATATCATTCTCTTGGTCCAGGGAGCGACCCACAAGTTCAATATCCTTATGGAACATCCATATACTAAGATCTTAGATTTTGATGATCAATCGGATAATTCAAAGGGGACGATCATTCCATCATTAGATGGCATAGATTCTTTATTGCATCTGCACGTCCCAACTGATCAAGTCCGAGTACCCAAAACACAGAGCTGTTGACCCATGAAAAGAATCTCACCCATAGTGAATTAAAGCACAAGAACTTGACTTCGTCAGTTCATCCACAAATGCTCAAGATTAAGAGCACTGCTCACTCAGTAGCATGAGGTGACTTGATCTCTCTCAGTGATAGTACTATTTTAGAGATCACACCTACCATGGTCATGTTCAATGCATTGCATATGCACTAATGAGATAAATCCAGGAAAGTCCTCCCATGACTTAGGTAAGTCACCCTGAATACAGGAGAGTCTCTCACTATAACTTATACCAAGATGAAGTGCCCAGCTCCATCTCTCAGTTATGAACAAATATGTTGTTTCCAGTGTCCGTGAATTAGACCTATCTGTGTGTAGATACTACACACCTAATTCATTTACTAGAAACAATGGGCCTTACACAACCATACATATATACATGTTTAAAGAGAAAAGAGTCATTCCATTAAATAACCAGTAAATATCCAGTAACAAAAGATGAGAGTGCAGCTACAGGGCTTTAGGGCATACACCAATCCCAACATGAAGTCCATTGGTCTTTTTACCGTAAGAACCAAGTCGCCCTTTTTGTAGGCGCATTGCCTGACCTTTTTGTCGAAAGATCCTGCCATGCGTGCTTGGTAAAGGTGAGAGTCTCCAAAGACTTCCAGCACGGTGATGCCAGATTCGATGCTGAGTTCCAATCCTAGGATTAGAGCTTGGTATTCAGCTGCATTGTTTGTGCATGGTTCCAGTAGCAAGAAAGCGTGTGGAATCTTGTATTTATCGGGGCTAACAAAGAGGATGCCAACTCCCGAGATCAGCTGTCTTTTTTCATTTGTCCTGGTTGCACCGTCAAAGTACATGTCCTAGGAGGCATTTTGTGAGAAAGTCTCCACGTTGTAGATTGCTTCGTCTAGGAGATCATCTTTGAGTGGAGAATCTTTAGGCAATGGATGCTATGCGAGGAAGTCTGCTAGAGCTTGGCCTTTGATTGCTTTTTGCGGTACATACCTAATATCAAGTTGTGACAGAAGGATGGACCATTTTGCCAGCCGGGCATTGAGAGAACCTGCTTTTATGACAAGGACCTTCAAGAGGTTGATCCTCAAGACCAGGTAGACTGTGTTGGAAAGTAAGTAGTGACGTAGCTTTTGTACGGCGAACATCACTGCAAGGCATTCTTTTTCGACTGGAGAGTATCGATGCTCTGCACCTACTAGCAAGGGGCTGAGGTAGTATAGAGCAGCTTCTTTTCTTTTATCATTTTCTTATGCAAGTAGCGCCTAGTGAGTGATCAAGGGCTCTTGTGTACAAGATGAATGGTTTTCCAGAGGTAGGAGCAACTAACACTGGAGGTTTGGTCAGGTATGACTTGATATCTTGGAATGCAGTTTCACAGTCAGCATCCCAGACAAAGTTTACACCTTTTTTCATCAACCGGGAGAATGGACGGCATTTCCTCGAAAGATTGGAGATGAACCGTCTAATGTAGGCTAATCTCCCTTGAAGCCCTTTGAGTTCTTTCAAGGTTCTTGGAGAGGGCATTTCTAGGATAGCCTTGACTTTTATGGGGCCAAACTCTATTCCAGCTTTCCGAACTAGGAATCTGATGAACTTACCCGACGAGACGCCGAAGAAGCACTTCAGAGGATTCATTCGTAGTTTGTGTTTGCGAAGCCCGAGGAAGACTTCTCGAAGATCTTTGATATGGTCTTCTTTTCTTTTGCTTTTGACGGCGAGGTCATCAACGTAACATTTGACCATCTTGTGCTGTATATCTTGGAATATTTTCATCATAGCTATCTGATATGTGGCACCAGTATTTTTTAGACCAATTGGCATGACAGTGTAGCAATACACACCAAATGGGGTCCGAAAGGATGTGTGTTTTTCATCTTCATGATGCATCTTTATCTGATTGTAGCTAGAGAAGTCATCCATGAATGTCATTCGCTCAAATCCATAGGTATTGTCAATCATTACCTCTGGTATGGGGAGCGGGAATTCATCTTTAGGGCATGCGCCATTCAGGTCTCTATAGTCAATACAAACCCTGATCTACCCATTTTTCTTTGTCACGGGGACAATGTTGGCCAACCATTCAGGATGTTGTTCCTCATGGATGAAGCCAACTCTTTTGAGTTTTTAAACTTCTTGTTCAATTTTATCCATCACATCTAGACGGAATCTTTTTTGGCCCTGCTTGACAGGCTTGATGTCTTCCTGAAGATTGAGTTTGTGGACTGCTACTTTAGGGTCTAAACCAGGCATTTCAGTGTAAGACCATGCATAGTAATCAACGAATTCAAGAAGAAAAGCAATATACTTGGGTAACTCATCATCCTTTATATTCTTGCTTATGAATACAGGTCGTGGGCAATCTGGTGTTCCTAAGTCTATCTTTTGAACAGGATCTTCTAGTTGGAAGGTTCGAAGGTGGTTCCTCCATAATATTTTCGGAGGCTTCCAACTCAACGAAACCTTCTGGGGTCTCAACGACATTTCCAAACCGAGGTTTTGTTCCTTTCCATGGGTTTTCTTGATCAGTAATCTTCTCAAGGCTTGCTATGAGATGGTCCCAATCGTTTGTTGAAACCTGGTCGAAGTAAGGTACTTTTTTTGGAGACGAGGGTTCTTCTGGGTCAGGATACCATACGTATGTGTTATCGGACAATTCCTCTTCATCATCAGAGAAATCGTACCAATTGGATGAGCTTCCTGGATCTTTGTCAGGTGACTCATTGAAGAGATATCCAGGGAGATCGATGTCTTCATGGACTTGAGATGTTGAGGCTTGGTCAGCAAACTGACTTTTAAGCCTTTCTGTCAACTGTCTCGGAGGAGTGTTGGGATCATACCCTAACCCATGTGAAGACTTTTCTACGTAGCCGTAGAGTCTCAAATCTTCCAGTTGGCTTTTGGTCAAGGCGGGCCCCAATGGCGTGAGAATACCACGGCCTTCTCTCAAACCGACCGGGTTAATTTTGAGCATCATAGCCCATTTTCTTCATAATAGTTTGTGCCACATGACTATATAAGGACAGTTGAGGCATACCTTCATTTTGAAAAGGTTCAAGCATGGAGTTTGATGAAGAAGCATCCGATCTATGGAAGAAGATCGGCTTTTCCTTTACTGAAGTTGCTGGAACAACAAAGGAAGCTGACGTAAGATTTTCTATGTCAGAAGGTGTCTCAATTGGAGTAAGAGCAGGCTGAACTTGCTGAGTGTCGGCTTGGCTTTACGATGTGTCGTCTTCTGGCTCTGAATCCGAATCTGTGTCTTGCATGATAGACACGAAAGAGACAACAAACTTACCCCCAGACTTTTGTTTTGCCTTCTTCACTTTAGTTGCGATGACCAAAGGCTTTGAAGTCTTGAGGGAGATGGCGAAGGGAGTTTGAATGCTCTCTTCGGATTTACCGGATGGTTTGTTTTCTTCCGTGATTGGTGAGGAGCCTTGCCTTTATCTTTCTAGAGATTTTCGACGATAAAGGGTGCTATCTCCTCTTCTTCTTTTTCACCTTCATACATCTGGGTGTCTGCGAAGTGGACTTCTTTACCTTTGAAGGGTTTTCTATCCAGAAAGACTTGATGTATCGTGCCATCATCGCCGACAAATTTGATGCATTGATGTAGAGTTGAAGGGACAACACCATTCTCATGTATCCAGGGGCGTCCGAGAAGGATGTTGTAGCATGAAGGGGTTTTTATTGCATACACAGTGACCTCAGAGATAAGATCACCGATTTGCGATTTGAACCTGATTTTGCCGATAGGCCTTTGAGTACTCCCATCGTATCCAAAGATAGATACATATGTGTGGCTCAGCTTGCTGGGTGGGATGCCCGACTCTTCAAGAGCCGAAGTGGAGATGAGGTTGAGTGCAAAACCTAGGTCGATTTGAACTTTATGCATAGGCATTTCCTTGATGTACCCTGTGAAGTACAGGGTCCGGTTGTGCCTTATTTTGCCAAGTAGGAGGTCTTCCTTAGTGAAGGCGATGGTTGCACTGGCTGCCTTTTGAACCGAGAGGCATTCGATGCATGATCCCTCAGTTTTATTCTTTTCTACTTTAAGGAAGTTTCTGAGTTTTTGACCCGGTAGTCCATTTCAATTTGGAGGACTTGCGGGGCATGTTTGTCGACATCCACATTCAGCTTTTGTAATTCTGAAATGAGATTATCACGAGTGCGTGGCGACATTCACAATAAGTCTAGGATGTGCAGACGTGCAGGTATGTGCTTGAAATGTTCAATCAAGTCATACTTGAAAGCCTCCTTGAGGCCTGCATGTTCATCATTGTTGCCACTAGGGGCGCTTACAACATATTTTCCCTAAGGATTTACATAAGTAAAGGAAGATTGGTTGTAATTCTCATGGTAGTCCCGGCCAGAGCGGGTGCCTCTACCAACTTCGAGAGCTTCTTCAGAAGGGTCTTCATTTGGAAGATTGTCTTCAAGGTCAAGAGGCTGTCGTTTCTCATTTACTGAGGATATATCTGCAGCAGAGTTGCCACCCTCAGTGATTGTGTTACACGGAGCATTTTCCTAGAGTAGGTCCTGAACAACATCAGCAACTTTTCTTCGTTGACCAATTCATCGTCCCAAACATCAATAGCTGGGGATTCTTCATGATGATCAATCGGGAAGAGCGTGAGTTCTGAAGTCATAGTCTCAGGAGAAGAAACCTGAGAGGGTGTTGCCTCAGTAAAAGTCACGTGAGACAAGGTAGCTCCAGAAGATATGGTGCTAGGAGTCGTCGGAGTATAAGTGATTTCATCAGCCGATGCTTCAGAAAAGCTATAATCCTGAATTATCACATTATAGGAATCTCTGACAAGAGACGTTGCCTGTTCGGAGTCAGACTCATCCTCGGATGTAAGAGGATAGTCCACCCAGCAATTTTCTCCATTTTCAGGAGTTAAGGGAGGAAGTACCTGATTGTCTTCAGGGATTTCAGCTCTGGATTGCGAGGAAGCTCATTGACGCGGTCTTGCTCTTATTCTAGGGCAAGACGCTGCAAGATCCTCGCATATTCTTCAAGATCAGGCATGGGAGCCAAATCTTCTTCTTTATCTACTCTTTGTGGCTCAACATAGTTGATTTCCACTGGAGCAATGACGGGTGCTGGGTCAGCATCATTTTCTTGTACAGCCTCTTGATCTTCTTGATCATCAGACCAGGATCCTTGTGGCTGTAGGGGGTTATACCAGATTACTGGCATAAGGTAAGTTTCAGGAATCCATTCTTCATCAGAGAGATATTCTCCAGTTTCAAGGGATTCCTCCCACTCGTCGGTGTTGTTGGATTCGAATCCATCATCGGTGTCACTGGACTCGTATCCATCAATGGAGAATCCAACTACCGAATTGCAAGAGTATGATGCGCCCTACGTGGCTTTTTCTTTGAATTGAGGTGGCATGAAATCACTGAGAGTGAATTTTCTTACCCCCCTTGAAGTCTCTAGAATGGACGTTTCTATTGCCCCCAGTGAAGCGGTAGAGGAGGCCTCTGCCTTTTCTTGGACTTCTTATTTTGGCTGGGTCTTCTCTTGCCGTTTGAGCTTGAGGAGATGTTTCCTAGCCTGCCTTCACTGTTGAGATGTTGGCTTTGTTTTCACGATCTCCCAGTTTTCATCTTCTAGGAGATTGGGATGTACCCATATGGGTTGTTCGTCTGGTGTCGGGTAAGGAACCAGCTCTTCGGACGCTTCAATTCTATTTATCACCTTGAAGGAAGTGGTGATCTTTTTCTTTGGTGTTTGTCCACATGACACCATGTTGACGGAGGCAGACCCATAGTTTTTGTCAAAGGTGATGACTCCAATTTTCTACAACTCGTTTATTTTCTTTCTCACAATGAAGCATTGATTGAGAGGATGCGAGATCATCTGAGGGTATGGACAGTACCGAGGATCATTGGTTTTTCCAATATCTCCCTGTCTTTTTGGTTCAGGCAAAGTGAGCTTGTCGTTTGCCATGAGGGCCCCGAAGATTTCATCAACATCTTCATCGAATGAGTATTTCTTTTCTACTCGCTATTTGAAGGCATCAGAGAGTTCAAGTCTCTTACCAGCAACTTTGTTTTCAGCTTTCTTTGGTGGCTGAGGAGCGGACTTGGTTTGCACATTGAGGACCTCTCTTTTCTTTGCCTTTGAGGTTGCAATGGCGGTTAGCTCTTTTCTTGATGATTTCTGACTGTTAAGGTCTTTGATCACCGTTTCAGCTTCCATGGAAGCTTTTAGGAGTTCTCCCAGGTTCTTTAATTTGTTGCCGATGATCATGGAGTGGATTCTAGCTCTCATGTTGTTTCGGCAGATGTCGACTAGCGACGCTTGTGGCAGTACATCAGAGCATTTGTATGCCATTGCTTTCCACTTGTGAATGAAGTCATATGTTGACTCATTCTCCCCCTATTTTAGGCTACAGAGCTGAGCCATAGTAGCGGGATGATCCTCACCTTTGAAGTGAGTCAGGAAGCGTGTCTCTAGCATGCCTAGTTTTGGATGGAGTCCTCCGGCAAAGTGTAGTATCAATCAAAGGTCGTACCTTTTAGGGTACTTGCAAAGAGGCGGATCTTGAGTGTATCTTCATCTGCGATAGCTCTCGTCAAGATCTTGAAGTGGATGACGTGCTGTCTGGCTGATCCTTTCCCCGTATATGTTTGGAGAGTAAGATGCTTGAATTTTGTAGGGAATGGGACGGAGTCCATCCATGAGGGATATGGTGGCTTGATCCTATACTCTTTGAGTATATCCTCTTCTTTAGCTTTTGCGAGGATACTGTCTACGTCCTTTTAGGTGAGGGCGCGTAACTCATTTTCTTCTCCATTTACCTCATCATCTTGATGATTCGGAGGAGGTTCATTGTTCACCTGATTTTGGAAGACGAGGAGAAGTTTTCCATCAGAGTTTCAATCCTCCGCTGGCCTTGTTCCAACTGCTGGATGCGTGTGAGCGCATCATCTTGAGGTGGGTTGCGAGGTGGTGGCTTAAAATTTGTAGCCAGGACGTTCATCCCTCGGGATTCGAACGAAGAAACTGCCCTGGTGACTGAGCTGGGACTCATTCTTTTTTATGAAGAGCTTGAGAAAGGATCATTCTGCCGTCCTTGGCTTGAAGGAGCAGGGGATTCTTCTGAATGTCTTCTTATCCTGGAGACACTGCGGGTCACCGGACGTCGGACATGGTTTTTTGTTGCTGACTTTTGGCGTCTTCTGGTTTTTCCAACTATATTGGCAGCAGCAACTTGGTCGGGTCTTTCTTTTTCGACCCATTTGTGAGAGATTTGTAGTGTAGGAGACTGGGTCCTTTGCATCTCTAGTCTCTTTTGTCAATATGACGCGTGTCGGCGTATACGACGAGCAATTTGAGCTTCGGTCAACTCTGGCTGGGCTTTGACAATGAAGGATTTACTCCCTCTGGCGCAGCAGCCCAGCCTGTCTTCTTTGTAGCTGGGCAACGACAGGATGCGAACTCGGTCCTTCGCCTGTTGTAGCGAGGCTTTGAATTTTTCGAGTTCGGCCCCTGTAGAGATGAAGGGTCGAACTGCAGGATTGTAGGCCTTAGCAGGTGCTTGTAGAGGCCTAGTGATGTATGACTTGATTTTGGGCTTGTAGGAACAAGCCGACTCATGCTGGTTTGACTTGGGAGTCAGGTTGAAGATGAGTCTCTCCTCTTTTATGTAAGCAATAGGGTAGAACTGGTTCTCTTTGAGTGGGGCCAGGTATGCTGGCTTGGTAGATGTTTGGGACCTTCTTTGTTTTGGTGAAGGTCTTGGGGACCAAGTCTTGGGATAAACCTGGTTGCTTGCGGGTCGAGGCTTCGTGGGGGTGCCACAGGCTTCGGGCTTTTTGGTGCTCCCCTGGTGTCATGGTAGTGACACGTTGGGAGGCGAGCTTCTGCTTCTTGGAATGAGCAGTTTGTTCTTCGGGAAGTGGGAATGGTCTCAGCGTCCCAAAGACAATAGTCCGGGGAGTCGAGGTCGACCCGGAGTTTAAATAGTTGCCAAGGGAGTTGACGCTTCGGCAGCTGACAGGGCGCTTGTAGGTGCGCGTGGTTTGCTTTTATTGAAACATGAGTTGGTGCTTGTTCTCATCAAAAGTAATGGTCAAGGAAGCTGCCATTGTTAGTTTTGAAAATTTCTTAAACAAGACCACATCCATTAGTAATCACAAAAATATAATGATCATAAATGGAAAGTTCCATGTTTTGTCTTTTCAAATCGCTAGAGGGACATGACCCAAGCGACATGAAGAAGGCAAAAGGCCATATATGGTATAATTGTTCTGATCGCAAGTATGATGAGCCCAGAATGAGCGTCCCAGTGACTGCTAGAAGCAATGTGAACCTAAATTCGACTTATCGAGAAGCAAAGCTTGCTCGAGGTAAGAAGAATATAAGGTTGAAGTTACAAATGTGTCAGTCGCGAATACAGTAGACCCTGAAAGGGCGTACCAGTATTGTTAGGCACAAATGTTTGGAGATCGCATCTATGAGATGGCAATCTCTGTTTTGAAAGGTCAAGATTAGTTTCATCAAAGAGAGCAAGTGGTATTCCAATCTAAACACGGGCTCAACGATTTCCGCGAGCGCCAGTGCTCAGAAGGAAGAGACCAAAATTTCTCAAATCTGAATCTAAAAATGACGAGATTTTTTTTTGAAAGGCCAAGATCGGATTCATCAAGGAGAGCAAATGGTATTCCAATCTGAACACGGGCTCAACGATTTCCGCGAGCGCCAGTGCTTAGAAGGGAAGAGACCAAAATTTCTCAGATTTGAATCCAAAAAAGACGGAGTTTTTTTTTTCTTTTTGAAGATTTTTTTTGAAAAATCTTTTTTTAATTTTTTTTTTTAAGATTTTTTTTTGAATTTTTTTTATTTTTTAAAGATTTTTTTGAATTTTTTTAATTTTTAAGTTTTTTTTTTTTAAATCTTTTTTTTATTTTTTTTTTAAGATTTTTTTATTTAAAAGACGAGAGAGTACATATAGGCCTCCTAACCTGGTCTTATGAAATCTCAATTGATAGAATTGCCCCCATGTAAGGGTAGGATTACTTAATGAACCCGTTTGGAGGACCCTTGCCTAGAACAGTCAAGCTATCTCCACACTCTGGACAAGGCTTTTCTTGAATCAACCGTGATCAAAGAACGCAATTGGTTTAACCTTAGTGCTCTATGTCTTTTTTTTTTAGATCCCAAATAGACTTATCGAAGAGAAATGATGGCCCAAAACCTTATTCGAACAGGCTCAACATTTCTACAAGCACGATGAACGATAGGAGATGATCAAAGTTTCTCAATTTTGAATCCAAACTGAGAAATCTGATTTTTATTTTTTTATTTTTTTTTAGATCTCTAATGAACTCATCGAAGAGAAATGATGGCCCAAAACCTTATTCAAACAGGCTCAATATTTCTGCAAGCACGATGAACGATAGGAGAGGATCAAAGTTTCTCAATTTTGAATCCAAACTGAGAAATCTGATTTTTTTTTAAAGAGAAAGAGTGGAAATAAACTAAGAATTAGAAATTTCCAAAAAAATCCCATCTCATATTTAGATGCGAAATCCAACATAGGCCACCAACTGAGAGTAGCCAAGGAATCCGGGAAAGAAGTATAAGCATAGAGCAAAAGATATGATATGCAAATATTTCATTTCCAAGCATCGTGTTCTCAAATGAACGAGTCCCACCGGGTGTGCCAGCTTGATGGACCGCGCTATCCCCGCACTGTTCTACTGAGGTCGGTGGATGTGAGAATCCATGGGGTCCAACCCTTTCGTGACTGGTGGCAAAGCGGGTATCAACATTTTTTTTATGTGTGGGTGTGCCAAATTTTCTATTTTACTTGTAATTGCAGGTAATGATCCGGAGATCGACCTTCGCAAGTAAAAAGGAAATCAACTTCTTTCAAGTTTTCCATTGCACATATATTTAGGAAAAGAGACATTTTTTTTTATTTGTTGTGAAAGGCGATGTTTTGGCATCTATAGCCAATTTTTGGCGTTTATAGCCGATTTTGGCGTTTATAGCCGATTTACAATTCTTTTCAATAATGAAAGACAAGAGTTACGATTTTTGTCTCTTTTAGAAAAATATAAACTACAATGAAACGCAAGAAAATGAGGATCTAACTTCTCAGGAGATTGTGGGGGACTCATTCAGATTGACGGTCGCAAGCCATGTATGAACTTCGCCATCATCCATGCAGATGAGAACAGATGATGCTCTTGATTCGCTTAGTTTGGCTATAACCTCATATTTTTAGAGGACAAAGACCAAGAGGAGGTCCTATGCCCAATAAAAAACTAAGTAGACGAACTGAAAAGCCACGTCTAAGCCATTGGAGGCAGGAGGAGAAGGCAAGGACCTTGGGGGGGGATACCCCCCAAGCGACTTTTGTCACCTTGTAGTGGTGGCCGGTGTAGAACTTTCGCAGAGCTTTCTTTCTTCTTTCTCTTGGATTTTCTGTGTTTTTTTCTGATCTGAGATCTGTGTTTTGGAGTCGTCTTTTTTTGGATTCTTGGAATACTCTCCTATTTATAGGCACTTGGTAGCCATTTAGGAGGGTTTATGGGCTTTATTTGTCATTAAGCCGCATAATGGGAGGAGTTACAGGGTTTAATTCCTTTATTTCGTAACTCCTGGACCTTGGTTTATGATTGGCTGATGGAGGTTAAGGGCATTTAATCGCCTTTAATCACCATGATGGGAGGAGTTTCATGGGTTAAATGTCATGAATCAATTGACTTGTAACTCCTGGATGCTTGCTTCTGATTGGGGCATCCAAAGAAATGAATTAATGACAGTAATAAAGCCGGCCAATTAATTACATTAAGTGGTCGCTGAGCAGTTAAAGAGTCGCGGGCCGTGCCGCGTCTTTTGGGATTTTTCTGGCGATGATCATCGATGGATCTTCTTGTAGATCGACATCGGATGACCATGTACTTCAAGCATTGATTGCCAATAGCGGGTCGGTGCCATCTGTCCTGTCGATTTCTCGATCGGTCGGATAGAAAGCACGCTTTTTTTGGTTGACCCGTTGGCGATCAATGTTGATTTTGATACTCTTGAAGACGGACCCGTGATTTTGAATGATGCTGAAGGATTCAGTGCCTCAAAAGTATGGATTTTAGAAAGCCACAGGAGTTAGACGCTTCGAAACGCGAAAAAAGACGAAAAACGGGCCTCTCCGCGGAAAATCCGGAAACTCGGAGCTCGCCCAGGGTCGCCGGCGACCCTGGGGGGAGTTATCCCCTTTTGGTCCCGTTTCGCTACCGTTTTGAGGTCTTTTCCAATTCTTTTTTCTTCTGTATCTTTCTTGACTTTTTTGTACATTTGTTGGCCTGATTTCCCTGTAGAAAACTTGACGAGAATCCTTACATTTTGGAGTGCAAAGTTTCCAATTTTCCGGGAAAGTCGAAGACTTTGTAGCGTAGAGTTGCCGATTTTCCGTCAGATGCTGAAATTGGGTCAAACGATGTCGGAATGACCTGAAATTTGAGGTGAAGCCTCCTGTCCAATAAATAAGACCAACCATAGGCTTTTCTTTGAGTTTTGAAGCCGTATGGGTCCTGTCGCCAGTAGACTTGACTTTGTCGCGAGGATGATGTCGCCTTTTGATGTGCGGTCAACCGATGTCCGATTGACCTAAAACTTGACAGAGAACTTATTGGAGTCATTTTGAGATGATCCACAGGCTCTGTCTTGGAAACCATGATCCCGGGGAGCTTCGCCGTCGAAAGGCTTGATTTGTCTTCCGAGAGTCAAAGTTTGGTCAAATATTGCTGAAATGGCCTGAAACTTGACGTGTAGCTCTTTGTAAGCATCTTGAAGCCGTCCATCTGCTCTTTTTGATGAGTGATGACCTCGGTAGTTCTCGCCGCCGAGAGGCTTGATTTAGCTTTTTGAGGGTTGATTAAGGGTCAAACGTTGTTGGTTTGACTCGGAACTTGACGTGGAGCCTTTTGGATGTATTTTGAGGCTATCCATATGCTCGTCGAAGATTTGGTATCTCTGATGCTGTCGCCGCCGAGAGCTCCTGTTCAGCTATCGGAGAAGCGAAGTTAGGCCAAATGATTTTGAAATGGCCCGAAACTTCTTGTGTACTCATCTTTTGGCTGTCTTGGAGGATCTTGTAGTTTTTGTTTGATTCTGACAGGATTTGATTTTTTGAGAAGTAGCATCGCCCATTTGTGGTAGGCTGCAGCTTCATGTAGCTTTCTTGATGTTGAGGAGGCAAAGTGACTTTTTTGTTGTCAACAAAGACCGGGTTAGGAGGCCTATGTGTATTCTCTCGTCTTTTAAATAAAAATCTTTAAAATAAAAAAAATCTTTAAAATAAAAATTTTTAAATAAAAAATAAAAAATAAAGATTTGTAAAAAAAAATCTTAAAAAAATATAAAAAAGATTTTTTTAAAAAAAAATTTAAAAAATAAAAAAAGATTTTTTTTTAAATCTTAAAAAAATAAAAAAGATTTTTTTTTTAAAAATCTTAAAAATATATATAAATAATTTTTCAAAAAAAACTTCCGTCATTTTTGGGTTCAGATTTGAGAAATTTTGGTCTCTTGCCTTCTGGGCACTGGCGCTCGCGGAAATCACTGAGCCCGTGTTTAGATTGGAATGCCTTTTGCTCTCCTTGATGAATTCGATCTTGGCCTTTCAAAAAAAAAAACTCTCGTCATTTTTTGGGTTCAGATCTGAGAAATTTTGGTCTCTTCCCTTCTGGGTGCTAGCGCTTGCAGAAATTGTTGAGCCCGTATTTGGATCGGAATACCATCTGCTCTATTTGATGAATCCAATCTTGACCTTTCAAAACAAAGAATCTCATCTCATAGATGCGGTCTCCAAACATTTGTGCCTAGCGGTAATGGTACGCCCTTTGAGGGTCTACTGTATTTGCGACTGGCACATTTGTAACTCCAACCTTATATTCTTCTTATCTCGAGCAAGCTCTGCTTTTCGATAAGTCGAATTTAGGTTCACAATTGCTTTTAGCAGTCACTGGGACGCTCATTCTGGGTTCAACATACTTGCGATCAGAATAATTGTACCATCTATGGCTTTTTGCCTTCTTCATGTCACTTGGGTCATGTCCCTGAAGCGATTTGAAAAGACAAAACCATAGAATTTCCCATTTATGATCATTATATTCTTGTGATTACTAATAGATGTGGTCTTGTTTCAGAACTTTTCAAAACTAACAATGGCAGCTTCCTTGACCATTACTTTTGATGAGAACAAGCCACCAACTCATGCTTCAACAGAAGCAAACCACGCGCACTTACAAGCGCCCTGTCAGCTGCCGAACCGTCAACTCCCTCGGCAACTCTCTGAAATCTGGGTCCACCTTGACTCCCTGGACTATCATCTTTGGGACGTTGGGACCATTCCCACTTCTCGAAGAAGAAACTGCTCCTTCCAAGAAACAGAAGGTCGCCTCTCAATGTGTCACTACCGTGACACCAAAGGCGAACACCAAGAAGCCAAAAGCCCGCGTCCATCATCCAAGGATGGTTGCTTACCATGATCTTATAGAATTCTTCATTCTTGAGAGCAATCAGTCGCTGCCTCATCTTATCTCTATTGAGGGAGTCGCACTCTTCAAGGTTTCTCTCAACATACTGGACCTTCTCCCAGGCCTGCTGAACGACCGGATTGGAAGATCTAGCAGATCGACGTACGCTTGTAGCAGGCTCGTTACCTTTGTTCGTTCTAGAGGAACCACCTGCAAAGGTTGAAAAAGAAAAAGATCAATCATTAAAATGACAGGATTTCGCTAAAAAAAATCTGGCAAAATTTTGGTATGATTCCGGGGCAATTCCGAAGAAAAAGGAAATATCCCGAAAGAAATAGAAAGCTTAAAGATGGGCTCAACATCGCTGCGAGCTCCAAAACTCCAAACTTTCAAAACCTCAAAGTCTCCGCAAAATCAAGAAGGGCTCAACATCACTGTGAGCTCCAAGTTCCCAAATTTGTAAAAACTTTCAGGTATACTATCACATCATGCTACCAATTTAATTTACAAAAAATACATGCATGAACATCTTGGTTTGCCAAAAAAAAAAAAGCATTATCCTGATGAACAAAAAAAAAGAAAACTTTCTCAAAAAAAAAAAAAAAAGAGGAGAAAGAGGAAAAAAAACTTTTTCAAAAAAAAGGGAAATATAAAAAAAAAGAGGAAACAACAAAAAATGGCTGACACAAGCCACGTGGCCGCACGGACAGATCCATACGAATTTGTCCGTACGCCTACAAAAGAAAAAAAAACATGCAAAAAAAAAGAGAAAAAAAAGCAGGAGAAAAAAAAAAGAAAACGTGTAAAAAAAAGAAACACGTGAAAAAGAAAAGAAAAGAAAGAAACAAAAAAAAAACTTTCTTTTTTTTACCATCCTATCTTCTACATAGAGTTTTCTTGAAAAAAGGAACTTACTTGAAGCCATTGATGGAGAAAAGAAGAAAAAACTTGAAGATCCTTGAAGAAGAAGAACTCTTGGTCTTGAAGCCCTCTTGAGATTTTTGCAAAATGAAGCAATAAGAGCAAGAGATCCAACCTCTCCCTTGCTTTTATAGAAGAGAGCAAACCAAAGAAGGAAACAAGAAAGAGGTAAGTGCTACTAATTAGTAACCTTACCAAAAAGAAAAAAATTAGAAAGATTCTTTCCCAAAAGAAATATATCTTGAGGATTGTCTCCCAAAAAAAAAGCAATAAGAGATTTTCTAAGAGATTTGAGATATTATATCCCAAAGAAAGATATCTTGAGAAATTCTCTCCCAAAATAAAGGGGACATGAGAGATTTTCTCCAAGTAAGGATATTGTTAGATATTCTCTATCCAAAGGAGATATTTTTAGATAGCTTGTTGGGTCGCACGGTCAAAACCAAATCTGACCCCCTAACCTGCCACATACAGCTTGTTAGGTCACAAAGTCAAAAACAAAAACCCAAATCCACATCCCTGATGTTATTTTCAAAACTTTGCCTCGAGATGGTACGTGATTCCTTTCACTACCATAAAAATAGGTGAAATCAACCTTAAGCGAAACCGCTTAGACATAAAGGGTTGAGATCCATTCCGATTAACTCCAGAAAAAATCTACTCTAAAGCCCAAGGATAACTTGCAGAGGTATTTTTCCAGGATTTAGAGGCAAATTGAGGTCACTTGGACCCATTTGCTATACACTAACCTTTTAGGTCCAACAAAATTTAAATTGTCTGGCCTAACCCACTGTGATCCAAATTGGCCCACTTCTAAAGGTCGGATCATGATCAAATCTCTCCTGATGATCAACAACAAGTTTCAAAGAGGCTGCCATCAATTTCTCAGGTCATTGGAGATCACCTTGACCAAGATTCTGTTCAAGACAAAGGTCCTCGGACCTATAGGCTAAAGCTCACTTCCAAATGTCAACTGATGGTGAGACACTCCTCGGAGTCCAATAATCAGCCCAAGAAGGGTTCCTCAAAGTTCCAGATCAATTGAAGACCATTTGGGCACACTTTCCACATGTTGGCTCACTAGGTCCGACAAAGACACTGTTTGTCGGACCTAGCCTCACAGAGTATGTTTTGGCACACTTTTTGAATTATAACTTCTTGAAGCACCTGTAACTTCCTCCAATGCCTATAAATAGGGCCCTTCGTTCTCCATCCTAAGGGGTGATGACCTTCAATGCTCCTTCAACACTTCCCAGGGTTTCCCACTCTCCAAGAATCTACCCACTCTCCAAGAATCTACAGACTAAGAGTTTTTCTAGCGGTCTTCTTCCTCTTCAAATCTCCTTTCTAGAAAGGTGAGATTTTGTTCAAAAGTTCTTCTACACAAACACTTAACCTCTCAAATTCTGTCTTCAACTCCTGGAAGGTTCCTCCAAGGGAAGAGACTGAACAATTATGGCCTTACCATCCCCTTTCAACCCAAAATTCTGACTGCCTAATCTCCCTTCTTCTTTGTCTTTCTCACTCAAAGGAGTAAGGGTTTCCTTGTTTAAGGCTCGGTTGTGCTAGCCCTCTATTGATTTCATTCTGGTTTCATTCTGGTTCTCTGTACAGGTATGACCAAGAATGACACAACCCCGAACACCAACTAGAACATAAACTAGTAAACTCTTAGATTGCTGATGAGAGCCTAAAATATACATTTTAGGCCCTTCAATGTGGACTTTGTAACAACTTGGAATTAGATTATTTAGCTTAATTTTGTTATTTCTATGTTTTCAGGATTTTTAAGAGAATAACCAGAAGATGGAGCTAAAGACGAAGAAAAATGGCAAAGATAGAATATCTCCCAGCTTACTGCCTGCTGGCGTCCGGACGCCCGAAGGCTGGCGTCCGGACGCCCGGGCCACACAGAAGCAATCCAGCCCGAAGGCTGGCGTCCGGACGCCCGGACCGGGTGAAGTCCGTCTTGGCGCGTTTTGAGAAAGATTTTTAGGACTCTAACTCTATAAATATGTTTCCAACTTTGATAAGAGACACGAAAATCTTTGGGAAAAGCTCTGGAGCATAGTTTGGGAGAATTGGAAGAAAGCCAATGGTGATTCTGTCAGGGATTCGTCATCAATCTCTCGCCATGTGTAACTAAACTTCTATCTTAGGGTTCCGATGAAGCCCTAACTTCGTATTATTGGTGATGTATAGGTTTTAGGGTTTTACTTTCAATGCTTTTGGTTATATGACAAGATGTTAATCCATTGATTGGATTTTATTAATGCAATATCCCTTTCTTCTGGTAAAAAAAAAAAAAAAAAAAAAAAAAAAAAAAAAAACGGGCCCATCCCGATTAAATATATTAGGTCAATTTGTTAGGTCTACGATCATTTGATCATTTGATCTTTTTAAATCAATTCATGGGTCCCATCCCGCATAATATGGTTTTATGGATGGTTAGAATATAGATGGTGGACCCATTCATCTTGGGGGTCCCACTTAAATAGGTTAGGTTTGGTCAATTTGAAAGGTCTATGATCATTTGATCTTTATCAATCAATTAATGGGTCCCACCCCGCATCATATGATTTTATGAACGGTTAGAATAGAGATGATGGACCCCATTCATCTTGGTCCCACTTAAATATATTAGGTCAATTTGTTAGGTATATGATCATTTGATCTTTCTTAATCAATTCATGCCTCACCTAAAGAATAAAACATTTGGAAAAAAAACATAAAGATCAAATTAGCAACAAAAAAAAAGGACTCACAAGTTTACTAATTAATAAATTTATTAAAAATAATTCATATCAGTCTGTGCATTTGGTGGTTTCGTGGTTATCCACGGGATTTTGCTAGTACGGTATTGTAGCAAGTTGTTGTAATTATCACCCTGATATTGATATTTGGGTTTTCAAACAAAGAACTTGACATTAGTACATGTATATATAGAGAGAGTGCGTACTCAAACAAATAATTCTTTTAGCCCTGTTTTGCTCTTCTTCCTCTGGCAATGTTCTATCTATTTACTTACTAGTGGAGCCCTGTACGTGCAATGCATGTGCACCGAACACATAGTTTTACTAAGAAAATTTTTAAAAAATAACGCTCTTAAAAAATTTAGTAGAAGCTGAAATACATTTAAAAATTAAATTTCAAAAGAAAATTAGTGATTGTAAATTGCAAGGCCCGTGCAATGTCCAAATACAGCTGACACTATTTTTTTCCTATATATTTGAAAACAATAAAACGATGATATAGTGAAAAAAATGAGATCTCAAAAGACAATCGATATGAAATTTATATAACTTTTTGAGTAAATAAATCATATATTTCTAGATATTTTATATTGAATGTGTACAAAGAAATTTAAATTTACTTTATTTAACCTATCAGGTCGACTTATCAGTTTTCTGGTAGACTTGACATGCTAAAGTTGGAGTCCAGTCGAAAGCATAGTCAAATTGATAACCTGCAGTTTTATAAAAAATAAAAATAAAAACTAAGAACCAGATGAGCTTACTGTTTTAACTAATTACCATGAACATTATATGTTCAATAGAATAAGAAAAATTTAAAACGAACAAAGACAAACTGAATTTGTTGCAGCTCAGCATCAAATACTTATTTTATTTGTTCACACTTAAAATGATCACTTCATTCACTGACTCTGAAGTTAGTAGTAATGCTAGCATAACAAATAATTTCTATGAGATTCTTGTTTTTCCTTTATGGAAATGCATGACGCTTCATTGAAATATATGAAAAGAAGAATAAGAACAAGAAGAAGAAAAAACTTGTAATGATAAAAGAAATAAATGTGTTAAAAAATGATCAAAGTTTTTCAATTTAAACCTCCTGAGTAAGAGCAATAATAAATAAATATATTCATGCCCTTGAAATGCCCTTTTATAATAATTTTTTTTACAAAAGTCGTATATTAAGAAACAAAAAATTGTATAGAACAACACTAATTTTACAATAGCAATCTATAAGACTTACCACTAAATTGCATTTATGGAATTATCTTTAGCAATCACTAATATTAGAAGAAAACCAATATTTAGTAGTAGTTATCACATTATCTAACTTGTGATTATTCTTCCAACAGGGGTATAAATAAAGATCAATACAACTATTATGTCAGAAGTGAAAAATAATAACACTAAGTGGGGCCCACATCTTGCAGTTTCTTGGGCATATATATAATAATACTAAGTGGGGCTCACATCTTGCATTTTATTGGGCAAGTGTGTAGTGAAAAATAATAATACTAAGTGGGGCCCACATCTTGCATTTTATTGGGTAGGTATGTAGTGAAAAAGTACTACACTTTACTCTCTTTTATATAAGGGTATAGAAAATTATAAGTGAGCCATGATGTATAGAGAAAAGCATTGTGATTTTGTTCTCTTTTGTAAGAGTAGATAGATAGAGGTAAAGATAGATAATACTAAGTGGGGCCCACATTTTACATTTTATTGAGCAGGTGTATTGTGAAAAAGTACTACATTTTACTCTCTTTTATATAAGGGTATAGATATAGATATAGAGATAGAGATAGAGAAATAATAATAATATATAGATTATATTATTATTATATCGGTGTGGCCCACACAAGTTTTTCTCTTTTATAATCATATTATTATTATATTAGTGGGGCCCAAGTTCTTCTCTTTTAGAAGGGTAAAAATAATATATAGATTATATTATTATTATCTAAAGTGGACCCACACAAGGTATGTCATTTTGTTCTGAATAATAATAATAATAATAATAATGTATAGATTGTATTATTATTATTATATAGGTGGGGCCCACACAAGTTCTTCTCTTTTAGAAGGGTATAATAATCATATATAGATTATATTATTATTATCTTTAGTGGGGCCCACATCTTGCATTTGATTGGGCAAGAGATTATATTATTATTACCTAAGTGAGGCCCACACAAGTTATGTCATTTTGTTCTTAATAATAATAATGTATATATTATATTATTATTATATATGTAGGGTCCACACAAGTTCTTCTCTTTTAGAAGGGTAATAATAATATATAGATTATATTATTATTATTATCTTAAGTGGGGCTCACATCTTGCATTTGATTGGACAAGAGATTATATTATTATTATTATCTAAGTGGGGCCCACACAAGTTATGTCATTTTATTCTTAATAATAATAATGTATAGATTATATTATTATTATATAGGTGGAGCCCACACAAGTTATTCTCTTTTAGAAGGGTAATAATAATATATAAATTATATTATTATTATCTTAAGTGGGGCTCACATCTTGCATTTGAGTAATAATATATAGATTATATTATTATTATCTTAAGTCGGCCCCACATCTTGCATTTGATTGGACAAGATATTATATTATTATTATTATTATCTAAGTGGGGCCCACATAAGTTATGTCATTTTGTTCTTAAGAATAATAATAATGTATAGATTATATTATTATTATATAGGTGGAACCCACACAAGTTCTTCTCTTTTAGAAGGGTAATAATAATATATAGATTATATTATTATTATCTTAAGTGGGGCTCACATCTTGCATTTGAGTGATAATATATAGATTATATTATTATTGGAAGAGACGTGGGCCCCACAACTTGGATTTTATTGGATATTCTTTCTCTCTTTTAAAATAGACATGTGGGCCCCCTAACTTGGATTTCATTGGATATGTGTAGTGAAAAAAATACATCATCCTTCTCTCGTTTATAAGAATAGAGATAGAGAGAATATTATTATATTATATTGTAATATTTGGGGGTGGGCCCCACAATGGTATAGTGAAAAAAGTTTGCATTATAATATTTGAGAGTGGGCCCCACAATGGTTTAATGAAAAAGTTTATAATTTCTCATAATAATAATATATTATATTATATTATAATATTTGGGAGTTATAATATTTTGGGGTGGGCCCCACAATGGTTTAGTGAAAAAAACTTGCAATCTCTCCTCTTTTATAATAGTAGAGATATTGGGGGTGGGCCCCACAATGGTGTATAATAGTACATATAATATATAATATATATAGTATAAGGTGGCCCCCACTATGGTAGAATATATATAGTATAAGGTGGGCCCCAAATTGCATCATTCTATCTTTTATAACAGTATAGATATAGATATATAGAGGAGATGATGAAATGAGATGATGTTGAGATGATGAGATGAGAGATGATGAGATGAGATGATGAGAAGTGGGCCCCATAATGGTTAGACAAAAAAAAAGTTGCAACTTAGCCTCTTTTATAATAGTAGTAGGTAGTAGATTTTTTTTTTTTTTTTTTTGTCTTCTCTCTGTATTTCGTGCCCTCTCTTATTATACAAATTGCCTTTTAATTAAAAAAAGTTAGGCAGACCTGAACACTTTTAAGTATTCTATAATTTCACAACTACGTAGCAAGTATGACATATTCACTTATATTGTGGGCAGTTTAATGCTTTACAACTATAGAACATATATGAAAAAAAATGGACAGTCTTGATCATAAGAGCAGGAGTTCTACTGATAGAGAATTCTAAGCACTCAAAATGAAAGCGCTCTCTCTTTTGTTTATTTATTTTTTGGAGTTAGATGGCGAGGGAGAGGGAGAGAGACAGAGACAGGGAGAGGAAGAGAGGGGGAAGGAGAGGGAGCAAGGGAGGTGGGCGGCGAGCAGGAAGATAGGAAAAAAAAGAGGGGGTAATTTGAAAAATTTTCGGAGGGATCCATCGGGGTACCATGATAAGTCGCAATAAGGGATGTGTGGAGAGTAGCTCCCTATTATATATATTAAAGCAAAGGAAGAGGTGGGTTGTGGAGGGTGCCACCTCATCCCTAAAAAGTCTCTCCTTTCATAAAAATACTTACAAAATTACATAGAGCTTTGGGTGTGAGAGGTGTGCCGTGAGGTGTGCCACGTCATTCCTAAAAAGTTTCTCATTTCAAAGAAATATATAAGAAAAAGTGGGCCACCACACTAATCTAAAACACATTTCTTTCAAGTTAAAAGACCAGACAAACAATGCCATATTTAAACACATTATGATACACCTTAATGAATTAGGATAAGATGCTCACTTTTAAATATTACATCACGTGACCCCACCAATGCTCTTTAGAACACCACATCAACAAGGGCCTACTGACCAAATATTCAATTAGACACACCTTTAGATATTTAGATATGAGCATATTTTTAGATATTACATCATGTGACCCCACTAAGGATCCTCGGAATGATACATCAGCAATGTTCCACTGTCCAATTGGACACACCTTGAAGGAATTAGGATATGAGGCTCACCGTTATATGTTACATCATGTGACCCCATCAAGTTATTTTTTTTATTAAAGATATATATAATAAATATAAACTACTTATTTATTTCTATAAAATTTATTTTTTTCCAATAATATCTCAGAAAAGAATCACATATTTCATTATATTTTTTGAGCCTGGGCACTATACCTCTCCATTTAATTCTGTTAGCTTATGCTTGTGGGGCCCACCCTTGGTCCATCCAAATGGACCAAACACACTACCTCCTTAAATTGTACATGTTCATTAGCTTTTGGTCAGATTTGAATTTACTGAACCGTTGGATCGACTGTGTACCGATCCGAATGGATTGTTGACCTTTAAACTTTTGGGGCTAGATAGAGATGGTAGAAACCACGGTTGAGACTAATTTTTTGCAAAGAGAAGGGTCCCAATGAGTCCTTGAAATCCCCACATCACCACCCCCATGTGGGTCGCCAGGTGGGCCCCACCACAAACTTGAGCTTACCTTAACCTAAGCTTTAGCTTAAGAGAGCTGTCCCTATATAAACACACATTCATACTTGTGTAATGGTCAATGCCTTTAAATTCAAGAGGGCATTATGTTATGTAAGTTTACTTCTCATTTTATAGGCTAGATAGAGATGGTAGAAACCACGGTTGAGACTAATTTTTTGTAAAGAGAAGGGTCCCAGTGAGTCCTTGAAATCCCCATATCACCAACCCCACGTGGGTCACCAGGTGGGCCCCACCACAAACTTGAGCTTACCTTAACCTAAGCTTTAGCTTAGGAGAACTGTCCCTATATAGACACACATTCATACTTGTGTAATGGTCAATGCCTTTAAATTCAAGAGGGCATTATGTTATGTACGTTTACTTCTCATTTTATATTTATTTTCATTACATGTTAAAAGATTCTAATATTCAAAGATAATAAATTTCTTTTTTTTAGATTTATTTTATCTTAATAATATTTTAAAATAACTCTTAAAATTTTAATATATTTTTACTTTTGACCCGGGCTTAGCACGGGCTTTCGGTGCTAGTTATTATTATTATAAAAGTCACCGAAACAAAGATGGTGCGGGTAGCCCAGGTGAGGCACTCAGACGACTATAGGACTCCACCTGGACTAGATACGCCCCTTTTACGTCTCTCTGTCTTGAAAAACAAAAGGCCACAGAGAAACCTTGCCACTGCATCCTCGTGATCATCCTCTCTCAAGTCTCAACGCAGAGTCTTTTGCTGACTTAAGAAGCAGAACGACCGCAAAACGCAAAAGCTACTTCTGATCTTCTCCCGTCTTAACACCCGGCGCACTTTAGTCCTCTCCATCTCTGTTAGTTTCCCTTTTCTTCTTCTCCCTATCTCTTCATCTCTATCTCCCAATATTCTCAGCATCCTACTGAACTGCTGCTGCAGCAGAGATTTTTCTACGGTTAGGTTTTTGCACCAAGAAGCCGATGTCGGCCGTTTCGGAAGGTCCGATCCCTTTCGACCACGTCTCTCAGGAAGAGAACTCTTCGGATCCGGTGGACGCCGTGATCTTCTTCGGAATCTCTCTCGTTCTCGGCATCGCCTCGAGGCATCTTCTCCGTGGCACTCGCGTGCCCTACACGGTCGCTCTTCTCGTGCTGGGTGTGGCGCTTGGATCCATTGGTAAGTCGCGAGATAGATACAATAAGGTTATTTTTGAAGATTTAGTTAGAGGACATTGGATGAAGGATCATCCTGTTTCTTTGCATTAGAGTACGTATATGTAGGAATTTAATACATAGGATTTATGCCATGGTGGGGGTTAAACATGATGAATAAAGTGATTTTTTTTTAAAAAAATTTGAGCATCGAATAACCTTTACTTTTGTACAAATAGAATCGAAGAAAAATGGTGAATTTTCATACGACCACCCTGTGGGACCCACCTTTCCTAACCTATGATCATTGTGTTGATCAATCAAAACATTTGTAGGCCGTTGGATTCATCATGGACATACAACCATCCTACTATCTGATTTGGATGCCCTGAGGAGTGTACCTTCTGTGATGAGATATGATTAACATTTTTCACCGTCACAGGGAGACCTTTTGGAGACCGTATGTAGGCATGGCTGTCATGCTTCCAGGTGGACCTATAGGCCAGCGTGCGAAAGCACAAGATAGTCGGGCCCGTGTGGCCACCTTGCCTAACCAATGATCAATCTAAACATCTGACACTCACAAGTCACTACCCCTACGAATTAATGGTCATCCAAGTTTGGAGGCTTTGGATTGATGGTCCAAAACTGGCAGCTTATCTAAGTTGGACAGCTTTGAGGCCTTCAAATGTGTAGCTCTTGTGATCAGATATGGTTTCCAGTTTTTGCACATAGGTAGGTCATGAGGAGAGATTTCAAAGTCCAAGCCCATATTTAGGCATGATTGTTATGCCTCCAGTTGGGCCTTGCAGGTTAGGCAGTTCGATGGTTAGGGACGGTGTAGGGACGCGAACTGGACCCAGTGTCCGCGTGGCGGTGTCCGGGCAGCTGGTCCCCCACAGGGGATAGGCGGAGCCCAGGGCCCCGCGCCTATTGTATACACTCGGGCTGTAACCTTGTGGCTGTAACCCTCGTGCGTTTGTCCCACATCGAGTGTGAGGGCCTCCCACCCCCGGTATATTAGCCTGAGCGTAACCTAAGAGTGTACCACTACACTCTGGTATAGTGGTACACCCTTAGGTTACGCTACGGCTAATATACCAAGGGTGGGAGGCCCTCACACTCGATGTGGGACAAACGCACAAGGGTTACAGCCAAGAGGTTACAACCCGAGTGTACACAATAGGCGCGGGGCCCTGGGCCTTGCCCATCCCCTGTGGGGGACCAGCTGGGTGGGCACCGCACGCGAGGCAACCCCTCCACGCCGGGCTCCCCTGCTCAGTTCGCGTCCCTACAAAAAAATGTAGGTGCAGAAAATAATGACCCACAATAAAGGGGGAGCCTTAGAGGACTTATCCGAGAAGATGATGACTGAGAATGACTGGGTACCGTCCGAAAGCCTGAAAGAGAAGAGCAAACGATCAAAGGACCCTGGCCTGGGCGGCGCAAGGCTCTCCGATGCCAAAGTCAGTGAATGAACTGGAACAATGGAAGGAGAGGAAGAAGAGAGACAGAGTAACGGCTCTGTGTATGAAATTGTGCGTACCTTAGATGGTGGTTTGAGCCTCTATTTATAGAGTTTGGAACGTATCTTTGGGAGATATTGTGGTGTGGGTCCCGTGATTCGACTGGGAAGTCACGATCAGCCACATTGCATTAATTGCGGTCCAATCCAGCCCACTCTGTATTAAATGCGCGTCCGATCAGCCCACGTCACATTTAATGCGCGTCTTGTTGGGCCAGATCGTGTTGGACGCCTTTGGCGGCAGGGGATCGTGGGATCTGCCCTCGGGCCTTGCCCTGATGTGGCCTCAGCCGCTGGATGCCGCCCTGTCAGGATATGGCAAAGATTGTGAGCGGCTGGATGTCGTGTCTGTCCCACTAGCTCGTGCCCCTATCCCTCCACGTGCCTGGTGACGTGGGGGATGAGGGGCGCATGTGGAGACTCTTTCTTGGTTCGGCTTCCATCCCGGCTTCTTCAGCCGAGGTGGAGCTTTCTGCCGAGATGGCATCCGGGGTGGCTCAGCCGAGGTGGAGCTCCCTGCCGAGATGGCACCCGGGTGGCCAGTTCGGCGCTAGTGGCCCGGAGCCGCCTGACTTCGGCCGGACCTCCTGCCCTGGTGGCCGGGGTGAGCTTGGTGCCACGTGGATAGCACGCGGATGGCACGTGAGAGTGCTTAGTCTCATCTGATGGCTGTGATTAGTGTAATCCTGTGGTTCTGGAAATCTCCCCACACAATTGCCCCCTAGCTTTTGACCTCTTAGGCGCCCTAGCCCTTAGTGGTCGAAAGTTAGAAGAATCCGTCTGGGGATGTGGCGATCGTCGTCTGGTGTCGCTTCAACTGCTCTGAAGCGATAAATGCTCTGTCTTGCCTGTACTGGGAAGCGAGTCGACGGCTACACGCGTCGCCTCTTCACTGATTGCGGTGTCTTTTTGATGGAACGGGCGCGGATTGCGAAGTTCGTCCTTTCGAATTTCGAAAGCAGCGTGCACCGGGGGTTTCCTTTCTACAAACAGGGTCGTCTTCTTCCTTTCTTGTTTCTGATTTCTCTTCGCCTTTGCCTTCATCTCCGATTTCTGCTCTGCTGCTGAAGATCTCTCTAGCAAGGACGGCCATAGGGCGTGCCAGGATCTGTATTCGAGTCGCCCCTTTCGTCTCTGTAAGTTGCTTCGCGCCTTTGTGTAGCCTTTTCTCAGGGTTTAGCAGCCTTTAGGGTTTTTTCTTTCGCTGTACCCTTCTTTCTAGACATGGGCACCCCTAGGTTCAGTTTAGACACCGAAGAGGGCATAGCCAGATTCAGGGCTGCCTTCGGTATTCCGGAGCGAGTCCTACTCAAACCGGCGGACGCCGTCGACTATGCCACGATGCGCTGGTCCGGCGGCTGGATGCCGTTCCCCTTGATCTCTGTGATCGAGGGTGGGGTCAGGTTTCCTCTGCACCCCTTGCTTAGGGATTGTCTCCGCACCTGGTCCCTTACCCCTTGCCAGCTGATGCCAAATGGCTATAAGGTCATCATGGGCACGGCGAAGCTGAATGAGATTCTGGGGACCGACCTAGGTGTCCACGATATCGAGGACACCTACGATATCTGCAAGGCAGGGGAGGGGAAATATTATCTCCGGGTGAAGCCGCAGAGAAGGGGCTTCGTCTTGGCCTTGGAGGATTCAAGTAAGAATGCCGAGGAGACCGTCTTCTGTGTGTCGGGGGACTGGGAGTTCGGCGATGGCGAGAGTAGGAGGCTGGCGGTCCCACGTCGCCCCGGGACTGTCCCAAGTAAACACCGCTCCTTTTCTCTTTGTTGCTTTGCTTGATCTCGGCGATGCCGAGCTGACACTCTTATTGCTTGTTGTGCAGAGGTAGGTGCTAGACGACGCCGAGCTGCAAGCGAAGGCTGGAGGAAGAACGCTGCTGACATCAACAAGGTTGAGGGATACAAGGGGCACGAGACAAGGTCGGCCTGGAAGCTGCTCGGGTACGAGCCAAGGTATCGCGGTCATTACAGGAGGACCGGAGTAGCCGAGGAGGACGAGGCGCACCCCGACCGTCCGACCGTTTCTGTTGCCGTGCCTGCCGGGATCCCTGTGAACGATCCAGTTGCGAGCCGAGCTGCATCCGGTTCCGAGGCGTCCACTTCAAGTTCGGAACCGTCGAACCTGAGGCAAATAGTGGACGCTTATTCTTCCGATCGGGAAGAAGACATGGCGGGAAGGTCGAGGGAGCCGGTCGTTAGGGACCTAGCGGCCAAGTTTAGGCGGGGGTCTTCTTCGTCTGCGACGCCATCTTCTGCCAGCACCCGCGCTGCTTCGAGCTCGGGAGGTGCTGGCGCTACTTCAGCTTCTGCTTCTGCTCCTGCTCCTGCTCCTGCTCCGAGTGCGGGAGTGCGGCGACGCTCGCCGGAGCGCCCAATGGAGGGGTCCCCGCCTAGAAAGAAGTCCAAGGCTGGGGAGAAGGACTCGGGGGCTGAACAGCCTCCGAAGAATAAGGCCCCTGCGCGGGCCCCCGGAGCCAAGGCTCCTATTGAGAAGAGCGCGCAGGTCAGCAAGCCGACCGGTGGAGCGACCCGCGAGCTGACGATCTCGGTGGGGCAAGGGTCTGAATCGGCCTCCGGACCCCGGAGTGCCCCAGCGCCATGGAGGCCGAGGATGGAGACTCAGCCCGGTAAGCCTCTGAACGTCGAGGACCGGCTGTTGGGGAATGCCGAGGTGATCGGAGCTCTCGCCAAGGTCTGTGCTCTGCCAAGAGACATGGAGACGCACGAGAGGTTCGACGATGAGAGCCTGATGGTCTCGGCGATCCAGGCTAATCTTCTGGTAAGTGTTTGCAACGCTTTTCTTCATTCTTCAAGTGTCTTGGTCGAACTTGACCCTCTGTTTCCATTTGCAGAACGTGCAGAGGCTCCTGACCGTGGTGGGAAGGAGCGATAAGAACGCGACGCGGGTCACTCAGCTGGAGTCTGAAAGGGACAAGCTGAAGAGGGAGCTGGAAGAGTCGCGGAAAGGAATGGAGGGGATGAAGAAGGCCAGCGCTGAAGAGGCTGCTCGGCTGGCATCGGCTCTGGCTGATGTCGCCGAACTTACGTCGAAGGCCAATCATCTGAAAGGCGAGGTCTGGGCGAGGAACAAGAAGACCGCCGAACTGGAGTCTGAGCTGGCCAGATTGAAGGCTGAATCTACTGCTGAGGGGACGAGGCTGCGTGGGGAAGTGCTGGCTGGGCGCGCCGAAACGGCAAGGTTAAAGACGGCGAACGCCGAGCTGGAGAAGGAAAAGGCCTCTCTTTAGGCCGAGGCCCAGTCCGCCTTCCAGGATGGGGTGGATCGAGCCACTGAGCTGTACGAGAAGCAGGTGGAGGAGATCACCGCCATCCTGTTCGAGGAAGGATGCCTGGCCGCACTGAGACGTGCGGGGGTCCCTGAAGACCATCCTGTCTATCGGGACCTGCCGAAGTACTCGGACTCGGCTCCTGAGCCGAGCTGCGCTCCTGCAGCCGAAAGTGCCCCAGTTGGAGCTCCTGCAGTGGTTCCTGCTCCGGAAGATGCTCCAGCTGCCCCGGTCTTGAGCGGTGCCCCGGTCGCCAGTGATGCTTCTGCCGTGCCTCAGGGTGAGGCCTCTTCTGCCCCTGGAGCAAATGAGGCTCTGGTCGAAGAATCTCCTGCCAGCGACGCTCCCAGCAAGGTCGCGGTTTCGGCCGAATCCACTGGTCCAGCAGATACGGTGATCGACCTATTGGAGTCGCCGAAGCCATAGTAGCCGGGCTCCTCTTTATTTCTGCCTTTCTGTATGTAAGGTTTTTGCTTCATTTTCTGTTTTCAGAGGACTGCGATCCTCCTTTTTGTACTTTGCTTTCTGTTCTGTAACTTTTGTAACGAAGCTGTTTACAATGAATAAAAAGGAGGAGTTCTGTGATCGCTCGATCCGTGTTCAATGCTTTTGAGTTCTTTTTCTCTTTCTTTGCACTGTTCTGGAATGCTTGCATTTTTGTGTGTTTGAGTGCTGGTACGAGTGCCGGCACAGCTCTCTCCCTCTGGAAAGCTGCCCTTGGCCGAAATGGCTGGCTTTGGCCGAGACGAGATGCTTGTGCCGAAGTGGAGTTGTCATTCCGCTGGTCTCGGCTGTGGAAGCGTGAGATCGGCAATGATCTTTGAGGGGTGTAAAAACCCAGACTTTAGGAATCCGGCCGAGTGTCCGAACTCGAGGCCTTCTCCAGGGTCCAGGACCCGGAGCTTTAGGAAACGACCGAGTTTGGACTCGAGGCCTTTTCCAGGGCGGTAGACCCGGAGCTTTAGGAAACGACCGAGTGTGGACTCGAGGCCTTTTCCAGGGCGATGGACCCGGACCTTTAGGAAACGACCGAGTCTGGACTCGAGGCCTTTTCCAGGGCGATGGACCCGGACCTTTAGGAAACGACCGAGTCTGGACTCGAGGCCTTTTCCAGGGCGTTGGACCCGGACCTTTAGGAAACGACCGAGTCTGGACTCAAGGCCTTTTCCAGGGCGATGGACCCGGACCTTTAGGAAACGACCGAGTCTGGACTCGAGGCCTTTTCCAGGGCGATGACCCGGACCTTTAGGAAACGACCGAGTCTGGACTCGAGGCCTTTTCCAGGGCGTTGGACCCGGACCTTTAGGAAACGACCGAGTCTGGACTCGAGGCCTTTTCCAGGGCGATGGACCCGGACCTTTAGGAAACGACCGAGCTTGGACTCGAGGCCTTTTCCAGGGCGTTGGACCCGGACCTTTAGGAAACGACCGAGTCTGGACTCGAGGCCTTTTCCAGGGCGATGGACCCGGACCTTTAGGAAACGACCGAGCTTGGACTCGAGGCCTTTTCCAGGGCGTTGGACCCGGACCTTTAGGAAACGACCGAGTTTGGACTCGAGGCCTTTTCCAGGGCGTTGAACCCGGAGCTGTAGAAGTCATGCAAGGAGAGATGATACAGATTTGATGACAGGGCAAAAGACACTTTCATTGATCGGGACTTGCTACATCTTTTAGAAACAGAATTTCGTCAGGCGGGACGCATTCCGCGATCTCGGCAGTGGCTTGCCCTGTCTGCGCTTGTAGGCTGACTTCGTTGCCCGTGAGATCACCCCGAACGGGCCATGCCAGCTCGGGGCCGGCCTTCCTTCGGCTCTGTGCTCAGGGCGAGGAGGCCGATCTCTACAGGAATGACCGTTCCCATCTCGCAGGCCAGAGGGTGTTGCCGAGGTGGGAGACTGTCCAGTCTCAGTTACTTCTGGCTCGAGTCCTGTGCCTGTGAGCGTTGTGCCAGCCCTAGCTCGACTTCCGTCACCTTCTCGTGCGATGCGAGCTTCCGTGAGATGAGGGAGAGGGAACCGAGGACGCCAGGTGGATCACGTTAATGATCTTTTCGGAGTCCTCGCTGTCTGGGTCCCGAGCCGTGCTCTGGTGAACTCGGCCCCCGCTGCCGCCGGCGTCTTCTGTCTTGACGAACTCTGGGAGGTGGCCTTCGCTGGCGAGTCTCTCCAGGTACCACTTGAGAGAGTTGCACTCCTCGGTCTTGTGTCCTTTACCTTTGTGGTAGGAACAGTAGAGCTTGCTTCGATCGCCGTTAGTGGGCTCATTTCTCAAGGGTTGAGGCCACTCGAAGAACGGCTTACCCTTTATTTTGTTCAGAATCTGGTGTATCGGCTCTCTGAAGACGACGTTGATGCCTTGATAGGCGCCGGCGTGAGGCCTTGGCCTGCTGGTGCCCCCAGACCTCGGTGGTGTGGGTACCGCCGAACTGGCGTCCCAAGCCTGCTTTGGGTCCTGCTTCTGGAAGGGCTCCCCGCCTTTCTGCCGAGGCTGGTTGCTCTCCTGCTCGGGCTCCGGATGCCCGTCTTGATTCCGGGCTCGGATCTCGTCTTCCTCCTGGGCGATAAAGCGCTTCACCCGGGTCATCAACTCCGGCATAGATTCTGGGGGGTTCCCGGCCAAGTCCTTCTGCAAGTCGTGGCCGGGGATCAGGGCATGCTGGAAGGCGTAGATTGCTATCCCTTCCCTGGCGCCTTCAATCTGGCTGTAGACCGCCCAGAATCGCTGGGCGAACCCGGCGAGGGTCTCGCCCTGCTTCATTCTTAGGGCGAGGAGGTCCCCTTCCTTCTTGGGGACGACGCTGTAGGCTTGGAACTTCTTCAGGAAGGAGAGCTGGAGCTCCTTCCAACTCGAAATGGACTTCTCTGGGAGGGAACAGAACCATTTCAGGGGGAGGTCGCCCAAACTAGAGGAGAAGATTTTGCAGTTTAGGTGGCCCTCATTCCCCCAGATGGACATCTTTTGGGAGTAGTGTCTGAGGTGAGCTGACGGGTCGGACAGTCCGTCATAGGGGACGAACCGCGGGACGGAGAACTTTCTGGGCAAGGGGGTGCGCTCGATTTCTTTTATGAAGGGTGAGCCCCCAAGATCAGTGTGGCCACAGATCTGCTTCTGGTCCCGCATGTCTAGGTTGTGCTGAAGAGCTAGCCTGACGCGTTTGTCGAACAGCTCCTGCTCGTCGTCCTTCTCTGGAGTCTGAGCTCTGGACTTTCGCTTGGGGTGGTTCGGACTGCGATGGCTACGAGCTCGGCCATCGCGGCTATGGTGACTCCGGCTGTTGCTCGAGCCTTCGTCACGAATCTGACTCCGTTTATGGTCCAGATGATTCCCGAGATCCTCGCGGGGAGGCTGGGCTGCCCTGCTGGGGGCGTCCCTCTTCTTCCCTTGAGGCTCGGAGACCTGCCTCAAGGGGGCGGTTCGCGCTGCCCTCAGCTGCTGCTGGAGCTCGCGAATCATCTGCTCCTGCTTCTGGAGGAGAGCAGTTTGGGCTTCGAGAACCCCTCCGGTGGCAGGGGGTTGAACGTGGCGCGTCTCTCCTACGGCCACGGCTTTGTCCTTCCGAGGACGCTCATGTCGACGCTCATCGCGTCTGGGTGGCACGACTTCTTCTGCTGAGATCGAAGCCTCGAGTCCCTCTTGGAGTGGGAACTCGACAAAGAGCTGAGAGCCTAAGCGGCCCTCGCCTGCAGACTTGCCATGCACCGTGCGGGAGCGCCCTTGAGGAGGGACGTCCGTTGACGGTGGTGGCAGCTCGAGCGCTGCTCTTGAGGACTCTACGCCCTTCCTAGCTTTCGGAGGCATGGCTTCTGAGAGATTGAGGTTTAGAAGGTTGGGAAGGTTGGGAAGGTTGGGATATTACTTCCCCACAGACGGCGCCAATTGTAGGTGCAGAAAATAATGACCCACAATAAAGGGGGAGCCTTAGAGGACTTATCCGAGAAGATGATGACTGGGAATGACTGGGTACCGTCCGAAAGCCTGAAAGAGAAGAGCAAACGATCAAAGGACCCTGGCCTGGGCGGCGCAAGGCTCTCCGATGCCAAAGTCAGTGAATGAACTGGAACAATGGAAGGAGAGGAAGAAGAGAGACAGAGTAACGGCTCTGTGTATGAAATTGTGCGTACCTTAGATGGTGGTTTGAGCCTCTATTTATAGAGTTTGGAACGTATTTTTGGGAGATATTGTGGTGTGGGTCCCGTGATTCGACTGGGAAGTCACGATCAGCCCACATTGCATTAATTGCGGTCCAATCCAGCCCACTCTGTATTAAATGCGCGTCCGATCAGCCCACGTCGCATTTAATGCGCGTCTTGTTGGGCCAGATCGTGTTGGACGCCTTTGGCGGCAGGGGATCGTGGGATCTGCCCTCGGGCCTTGCCCTGATGTGGCCTCAGCCGCTGGATGCCGCCCTGTCAGGATATGGCAAAGATTGTGAGCGGCTGGATGTCGTGTCTGTCCCACTAGCTCGTGCCCCTATCCCTCCACGTGCCTGGTGACGTGGGGGATGAGGGGCGCATGTGGAGACTCTTTCTTGGTTCGGCTTCCATCCCGGCTTCTTCAGCCGAGGTGGAGCTTTCTGCCGAGATGGCATCCGGGGTGGCTCAGCCGAGGTGGAGCTCCCTGCCGAGATGGCACCCGGGTGGCCAGTTCGGCGCTAGTGGCCCGGAGCCGCCTGACTTCGGCCGGACCTCCTGCCCTGGTGGCCGGGGTGAGCTTGGTGCCACGTGGATAGCACGCGGATGGCACGTGAGAGTGCTTAGTCTCATCTGATGGCTGTGATTAGTGTAATCCTGTGGTTCTGGAAATCTCCCCACACAATTGCCCCCTAGCTTTTGACCTCTTAGGCGCCCTAGCCCTTAGTGGTCGAAAGTTAGAAGAATCCGTCTGGGGATGTGGCGATCGTCGTCTGGTGTCGCTTCAACTGCTCTGAAGCGATAAATGCTCTGTCTTGCCTGTACTGGGAAGCGAGTCGACGGCTACACGCGTCGCCTCTTCACTGATTGCGGTGTCTTTTTGATGGAACGGGCGCGGATCGCGAAGTCCGTCCTTTCGAATTTCGAAAGCAGCGTGCACCGGGGGTTTCCTTTCTACAAACAGGGTCTTCTTCCTCTCCTTCCATTGTTCCAGTTCATTCACTGACTTTGGCATCGGAGAGCCTTGCGCCGCCCAGGCCAGGGTCCTTTGATCGTTTGCTCTTCTCTTTCAGGCTTTCGGACGGTACCCAGTCATTCCCAGTCATCATCTTCTCGGATAAGTCCTCTAAGGCTCCCCCTTTATTGTGGGTCATTATTTTCTGCACCTACAGACGGCATGGCTGTTCCTAAAAGTGATCCTTGGGCATCTTCATGTTTGCTTGGATCTTTGTTGATTTTATTTTGCATAGAAAGAAGGGGAAAACGAAAAAAATTGGAGTTTGGGTTAGTGTTAAGTATTGATGTTTTTCATTGGGAAACAGTTTTGCTGCTAGTGATCACTTCTTTTAGAGGGATTAATTACAAAACGTGCAAGTTTGATGGATGATTGGATTCAAGTTTTTTTTTTTTTTTTGCTGTTATCTCTTCTGAGAAATTCATTGTCGACGAAACTTATCTATGGGAAACAGTTTTGCTGCTAGTGATCACTTCTTTTAGAGGGATTAATTACAAAACGTGCAAGTTTGATGGATGATTGGATTCAAGTTTTTTTTTTTTTTGCTGTTATCTCTTCTGAGAAATTCATTGTCGACGAAACTTGTCTTTTATAGATATCGACCAGGGTTTTGAAACACTGTTTTGGACGCTGGAGCCAACCAAGTTAGAAAGAAACCTATGCGTGGGCCAGGATATTGGTTCTGCATGATGTTTTGTTTTCTTTAAGGGTTTCTTTTTTAAATTTATTTTAAGACAAAAAGGTTCTTGAAAATAATCCAAACAATAAAAACTAATCCAAACAATAAAAACGTTTCAGGTCTTAATTTTCTTCCCTTTGGTTTTATGTTGATTTAGATTAGATGAAATTCTATGGATTCCCTGTTGCTTCATTGGATTTTCAGCTTTCTAGAGTTTAATCCACATGGTGCTGTGGATCTTACTCTTGTTCTACTTGTTGTACCTTTTGTACCATTAAATTAATTATCATCATTAAAAAATTTCCTTGTTTTGTTTTGTTTGTGTTTTCATATACTTGAATTCATTTCCCCTGAGCTTCAATCACAAATTGCCCCTGTAGTTTGGACTTTGTTGCTATTTCTGTAACAATTAGGTATTGCCATGGGTACACTGATGTTTTCATGTTTCTGTGTTTCTTTGTTCGTCCATCTTACTAAGTTCCTGCATTTTAGTTTCACCAAGTTCTTAAAATATTTAGTGATATTGCTTAAAGCATTATGTGACCAAAATGAATGCTCACATAAAATTAATGATCTTGGAAATCTCATTGAAAAATTTGGTTGTTTGGTATCTTGCTCTGCAGAATACGGCACAAATCATGGATTGGGTCGAGTAGGAGATGGAATCCGTATTTGTAAGTTCAGTTCATTGGATGATGAATGATGCTTCTACTAGTATATATATTTTTTTAAAATGAAAGGTTCTTGGAATCTTCATGAGTATTTTTATTGTAACAGCTGATGGTGTTAATATGCAGGGGCAAATATTAATCCCGACCTTCTATTAGCTGTTTTTCTTCCTGCTCTTCTTTTTGAGAGCTCATTTGCCATGGAAGTGCACCAAATAAAGGTTTGTCTTCTTTAATTTGCAGCCAATTTGTGAAACTTGAACACCCTAGCTGTGAGGTTTGATTTCTAATCAAGTATGAGAAAAAGAAATCTATTGAATTTTATTTTGTTACCACCATTTTCTGTCCCTATTAGACCATATTTGAAATAGAGTTGGTATTTTTGGTTTATAGTTCTGACTTCTGAGTTTGTATGTGCTTCTCTTTGTTTTGGAAGGAAAAATTGTTTGTTGATATGTATGGTTTAAAGTGATCTTTATCCTAAATTGAAATCTGTATTCACTCCTGTTGATATGGTTTTGCGCTATGGCTCTTACTTTTGTGACTATTATATTCTCAGTTTGAACTGTTGCCTTCGAAGAGATAGGAACTAGTTTGGCGGAGCTGATTTCTCAGGTGAGGTTTAATGTGACCTCCTGGCAATTGCTGTTAAAGGAGCTTGGGTTGTTGTAGCTGTACTGTTTCTTGATAGGTGGTTGAGGAGCTTGGTTATTATACCCAGATGGAAGCATTTCTGAAAGGGTTTTAAACTTTGGTAGTGTGATTGGCAACCCGGTGTCAGCTGGATTGGGGTCGCTTGATCTATGATGCTGTGGGGTCCATAAAAGTTTGCTCGTCAAGCTCATTTGTATCTGGGTAATAATGATACAACAGGGAATAAAGAAAAGTTGTGTTCGCTCTTTGAAAAGTCAAATCTATTTCTATTCCATATAGTGCGGTCCAACTACAATAAATCCAAAGCCCTCACACTTGACAATGATCCTAGTATTATCCACCGATCAATTAAACTATGATGAAAATCCAAATCCCTCAAGATCTGATGTGGATCAATCCCATGGATCAAGAAATTATAGTCATGGATTGCGCATTTTTTTTTGAATGGTGTCATGGATCGAGCATTGTCTAAGTTAAGAAAGGGCCCCACACGACGTCAAAATTCCAATGAAAACACAGTGTTGGGGTTATTTTTTCAAAATAGTAAAACAAGGGGCTTTTCTGCAAATTGTAGAAAGATCCTCCAAAACAAAAAGCAAGTGGGTATTTTCTGGGCTCACCCAAATGGCCAAAAAATAGCCAAGCCCATGAAGGAATCTAAACCTCTTAGTCGCCCTAGTGTCTAGTAACTTATGGTGGGGGTCCACATAATGTATTAGTGAGCCATATAGGCTTGAAAATCCCAAACTTCACAAAAGTTTTTAGTCTTTTTGTAAACAGAGTTGCATGGATGAGTCCCTGACCTTTTTGAGCTGGAGTTAATATGGTTAGCATTATTACATGAACAAAGGTGTGATGCATGCCCGCCAGGTGCTCAGTAGCACCAAAATCAATAATTCAGGTGATGATAATGTCAATCCAGGCCCATCCATTTTGGCCCATTTCTTGCTTTGTAATTAGTCAAAGCTGTACCTACTACCTACTAGTTAAAGCTGTACCTACTGCCCACTTATTGCTTTGTAATTAGTCAAAGTTGTTAGTCATACCTACTACCCACTAGTCAAAGCTGTACCTACTACCTACTTATTGCTTTGTAATTAGTCAAAGTTGTTAGTCAAAGTTGTTCCTTAATTTTAGGATCTAAGATTTGTAATTGATTGTAATTAGGGTATTAAGCCCTTATATATACATCAGTTGATCCAAGGAGGAGAGCACATTCATCTCTCTCTCTCGTTCTGTGTTTCATCTCTCTCTCTAAATTTGTCATGGTATCAGAGCCAAATCAATCATCTGATCATCTCCTGAGTCATCTTCCAAGCCTTGGAAGCCATCTGTGATCGTCATCTTCAACTAGATCCTCTCTATTCATCCCTGATCATCTCTGATCAAGCGTGGCCCACCTGTGATCAACATCACCAATCTCAGCGGATTCTTCCCTCTTGGTCGACTGAAAATCTTCTTATTTATGAAGATTTTTTCCAGATTTATTAATCATCAGAGGTAGGTCTTCTACCTATTTTTGTGGAAATTCAATTTTTTCCATTTGTTTTTATCTCGGCCATCCAAAATCCAGGATCTGGATCTGATTTGACCGGGACCACTTTCAAAAGTTACGTGATTATCCTGTTCACTTATCCCCACTCTCTGATCTATCAAGAGATCACCAGGTGGGGCCCAGGTTCTGTTTCTCTCCCTGCCGACCTAGACGATTTAGTGCTGCTGTCTGGCCATTATTTTTGAGTGTGCTCACTGTTCATCCAGGCCTTCTGGGAACTATTCTGGGCTACCGATTGACCTTCTACTTGTGTTCCTAACCACTGATTGTGGTCTGATCAGTCTGTCCCACTGTGCTGCTGCCATCTCTAAGCTACTTATTACTTTCTCTGCAACAACTGGGTGCCGATTGCTGATTTTTGCTGCTGTTCTGCTTATCATTCATCATTCTGGTTGTTTACTACTGTTGGGTTGATTGCTTGTTTGATTACTTATTTTGAGTAGTCATGGACAAATTTGAAATTACCCTGGTTAAGTTTGATGGAAAAAATTATACCTCATGGGCCTTCCAATTTCAAATTTACTTAGAAGGAAAGGAACTCTAGACCCACATTGATGGATCTGACCCTCAACCCGAGGAAGATGACAAGAAGATTTTAGCTTGGAAAACTAAGGATGCTAAAATAAAATCCTGGTTACTGGGCTCAGTTGATCCACATTTTATTCTCAATCTCAGACCTTGCAAAACTGCCCGTGAAATGTGGGAATATCTTAAAAAGATCTATCAACAAGGTAATGTTGCTCGTCAATTTCAGTTAGAACTTGATATTTCTCAATTTACTCAAGGCACCCAGTCTATTCAGGAATATTACAATGGGTTTCGCAGACCGTGGTCCGAGTACGATGAGATTAAGTTTGCCACGGTATCTGAAGCTCTCTTTCCCGAACTACTTCCCTTACAGCAAAGTAGCCATCGGGATCAGTTTCTTATGAAACTTCGTCTGGAGTATGAGACAGTTAGATCTAACTTAATGAGCAGGGCTTCTCTTCCTACCTTGGATGACTGTCTTCAGGAACTTCTTCGGGAAGAACAACGTCTGCTCACTAAAACTACTCTGGAACAACAGAGATCTGTTGAGGCTTCCCTTGCCTATGTTGCTACAACCAGACCTCCTCCTCGGGACATCAGTACAGTTCAGTGCCATAACTGCAAGAAATATGGTCACTATGCAAATCAATGCAAGGCAAAAATCTGTCGGTATTGTAAGGCCACTGGTCATGTTATTGAAGAATGCCGGAAGAAGACTCGCAATTCTACTTCCCGCAACTATGTGCAGTCAGCCCCGGGTACTTACAATGTGCAGTCAGCTCCTAGTGCTTACACAGTCACCACTCCACCATATGCTTCATCTGACTTCAGTGGTTCTCTGCAGCATGATTCTTCCTCCCAACTTGGTTCCTCACGATTTGCGTCACTAGCTCCTCTCACTCCTGAGATGGTAAACCAAATGATCATCAATGCCTTAGCTTCCATGAACATCGCAGGTACTGCTTCATCTCTTTCCAATACCTGGTACTTAGATTCTAGTGCAAGTAACCATATGACCACTTCAGCCCTAAAATTATAAAATGTCGTTCCTTACACTGGTCATCTTACTGTCCAAGCTGCCAATGGAAATCATCTTCCCATCACCTCTGTTGGTGATACCCATAGCCCCTTACCATTAACCAATGTTTTAGTTTCTTCTCATCTTGCTACCGATTTGGTTTCTGTGGGTCAACTTGTTGAAAATAACTGCAATGTCTCTTTTTCTCCTTCTGGTTGTGTTGTGTAGGACCAGACGTCAGGGGAAGTGATAGCGAGGGGGCCTAAGCGTGGAAGGCTTTTTTCTTTACCAGTGTCTTCATTTATTCCGAATAACTCTTCTCATCAGTTACTTTGTTTTTTCCTTAAGAATACTTCTCGGTTGTGGCATAATAGACTTGGTCATCCGAATGACTCTACAATGTCTACTTTATTTAAATCTGGATTATTAAATAAACCTATTGATTCTGCTTCGTTTGAATGTGATGCTTGTAAATTAGGATAGAGCAAAACTTTACCTTTTCCACACTAACACACGGAGCACTGCATGTTTTGACTTAATTCACAGTGATGTTTGGGGCATTGCTCCGACTCTTTCTCATAGTCATTTTAAGTACTTTGTCACCTTCATTGATGACTTCAGCAGATTTACTTGGCTTTATTTATTACATTCCAAGTCTGATGTTCTTCATGCTTTTAAAATTTTTTTAAGCTATGTTGAAACCCAATTCTCCACATGCATTAAGAATCTGCGATCAGACTCAGGGGGGAGTATGTGTCCAATGATTTTCAATCTTTTCTGACCAATAAAGGAATCATTTCTCAACGCACATGTCCGTATACTCCACAACAAAATGGAGTTGCGGAACGGAAAAACAGACATCTCCTTGATGTAACTAGAACACTTCTCATTCAATCTTCCGTTCCCCCTCGTTTTTGGACTGAAGCCCTCACCACCGCAGTTTATCTCATCAATCGTCTTCTATCACCTACCATTGATCATTTCACACCTTATTTTAAACTGCTTGGGCAACAACCTGTGTTTGATCACCTTCTTACATTTGGATGTGTTTGTTTTGTTCATCTTCCTCTCCCGGAACGAACAAAACTAACCGCGTAATCTCGCAGGTGTGCGTTTTTGGGTTATGCAACTAATCAAAAAGGTTTTGTTTGTTATGATCCCATTGGACGTCGTATCAGGGTTTCTCGCAATGTTATTTTCTTTGAAAATCAGAATTTCTTCCCGACTCACATAGAATGTCCTCCACCATCTTCACCAGCTCTCTTACCTGGTTTCTCGGATCAACCAACGGATCAAACAACTGTTACTAGGTTTAGTCCTGATTTTGTGTATCACCGACGGGAAAAACCTACCACTGCAGATGGCCGTCCTCCTGATCCTCCGCCGACCAATGGTTCCGCACCTACTCAAGCCCTGCGTCGCTCCTCCAGAGATTCTAGACCACCTGAGAGGTATGGATTTACCCATACTTCTTTGATGACAACTCTATCTTCTGTCCCTATCCCTAGTTCTTATTTGTAGGCTGTACAACAAGATTGTTGGAACCAGGCCATGAAGGAGGAATTGGATGCATTGGATCAGAATCACACCTGGGATATTGTGGAGTGTCCTTCAGCAGTTAAACCCATTGGTTGCAAATGGGTCTACTCGGTCAAACTTAAATATGATGGGTCGTTGGATAGACACAAAGCTAGACTTGTGGCACTCGGAAACAGACAGGAGTATGGCATTATCTATGAGGAGACGTTTGCCCCTGTGGCAAAGATGGCATCTGTTAGGTTACTTCTCGCCATTGCTGCATCTCAGTCTTGGCCATTATACCAAATGGATGTCAAAAATGCATTTCTCCATGGGGATTTGCAGGAAGAAATCTATATGCGTATACCACAAGGCATACCCTCTCCCTCCAAGAAGTCTGTCTGTCGGCTGCGAAAATCTCTTTATGGACTCAAGCAAGCTCCTCGGGCATGGTTTGATACCTTCAAGGGTCGCTTATGCGATATTGGCTTTACTCCGAGCCCTTACGATTCCTCTCTCTTTCTCTGCCACACATCTACTGGGGTTACTGTGCTTCTGGTGTATGTTGACGATATTATTATCACTGGCACGGATGATGGTATGATCAAATCTCTCCAAGATTCTCTCCGGACTTACTTCAATATGAAGGATTTGGGCCCTTTGCATTATTTCTTGGGCTTAGAGGTGCATCAATCTCCCAACGGTCTCTTTCTTAATCAACAAAAATACACATCAGACCTTATAGAGTTGGTCGACCTCCATGATTCTTCGCCTGTTGATACTCCTGTTGAGGTAAATCTTAAACTAAGTAAAGATGATGGCGATCTCCTTCCTGATCCTCATATATACCGGCGCCTGGTGGGCAGTCTTATATATCTCACCATCACTAGACCTGACATCTCCTATGCTGTTAATCTTGTGAGCCAGTTCATGACAGCTCCTCGTCACCTTCATTTGACAGCTGTAAAGCGGATTATTCGCTATCTATTGCGAACTGTCCCTCGTGGTCTATATTACCCAAAGGATAATCCTCTTCATCTGACAGCTTATGCGGATGCTGACTGGGCGGGCTGTCCAGACACACGCCGTTCTACTACTGGTTGGTGCATGTACCTTGGAAATTCTCTCATTTCTTGGAAATGCAAGAAACAAGAACGTGTGTCCAGATCTTCCACGGAAGCTGAATATAGGGCCATGTCTTCTGCTTGTTCTGAGATCTTATGGTTACGTGGACTTCTTTCAGAACTCGGGTTCGCTCAAACTGCTCCTACTCCATTGCATGTTGATAATACTGGGGCTATCCGCATCACTGCAAATCCAGTCTTTCATGAACGCACCAAATATATCGAAGTCGACTGCCACTTTATTCGAGATGAATATAAGCGTGATGTCATTCGGCTACCTCATGTCCCTACAGAGTTTCAGTTTGCTGATATCTTCACTAAGGGACTTCCTCGGCCTCGACATCAATTTCTTGTCTCCAAATTGCTGCTTTATGACTCCCCAGCATCAATTTGAGGGGGGGTGTCAATCCAGGCCCATCCATTTTGGCCCATTTCTTGCTTTGTAATTAGTCAAAGCTGTACCTACTACCCACTAGTCAAAGCTGTACCTACTGCCCACTTATTGCTTTGTAATTAGTCGAAGTTGTTAGTCATACCTACTACCCACTAGTCAAAGCTGTACCTACTACCCACTTATTGCTTTGTAATTAGTCAAAGTTGTTCCTTAATTTTAGGATCTAAGATTTGTAATTGATTGTAATTAGGGTATTAAGCCCTTATATATACATCAGTTGATCCAAGGAGGAGAGCACATTCATCTCTCTCTCTCTCTTGTTCTGTGTTTCATCTCTCTCTCTAAATTTGTCAGATAAGATGCGTTATGTGATTATATGCAGAAGTACCTAATTGGGCTAAGCGTAAACTGAACTGATCTTGATTACTCCTAGGAAGAAGTATTCTGTTATTCCAGCCCTCTTCTTTAATGTGCTTACATCATCTCAAGAGAGGAAATTAAGTGATCAGGTGCGGTATTAGATCCAAACAACACTGTATTATGACTTTCTCTTGGCTGCTTGGAATGCTTCTGTGTGTAGAACTGTCCAATTAGAACCCAGCATCTGCCAAGATATGTTGAGGATCTATTCTTTCATTGGAGGTTGGGTGGTAAGTCCGTTCCTGGTAAGATTCTTTGGAAGTTGATGTTTTATGCTACGTTTTGGAGGATATGGTTGGAGAGGAATAATTGAGTATTTCAGAATAAAAGTCAATCAGTGGTGGAGATTGTTAAGTCTATCGTATGGCCGGTGTCTGGGTGGGTGTGCAAGAAAAAAGAATTTGATGGTGTTGATTTATTTGATCTTAGTAGGTCTTGAGCAGCTGTTTTAATGGGGGTTTGGATTGTTAAGCGTTCGAAGAGAGTTTAATGGATGTGCCCTCCTATGGGAATCCTTAATCTCAATTTTGATGGTAGATTTATTAAATCTATAAATAGAGGAGGAAATGGAGGTGTTATCCGAGATTGGTCTGATGACATTATTAGGAGCTTTTCAGGTCCGGTGGAATGCTCGAATGCTAGTGAAGCTGAAGTCTTTGCTCTTCTGATTGGTTGTTGTGACTTGTGTCGTCTAGACGAATTAATGCTATTATTGAAGGTGTTTCTTTCTTGGCGATTCAATGGGTGTCACGAAAGACTTCTTTTCCTTGGCTACCGACTTATTTTAGATACTTTGGTGAAGGATGGGGTTTTTCTCACTTCAATGAAATTTTATGTGTAGTCATTGTTTGTGTTTTATCTTTTGTATTTGACCTGTTATTGTTTTCTTTTTCTGGGAGCAATAAAATTTTATTGTTATAAAAAAAAGCTCTATGGATTATATACATAGCAAGAGTAACTTAAAAATAAGATCTAACTGTAATGTACTGTTTTTCTTCACCCATCTATCTGGGAACTTTTTTTTCTTGAGAGTCATCATAGCATACCTCAAATCTCACCAGAAAAGCTCCAAAAAATAACAAAAATCCTTGATAAACAAGGGAAAACCTATAATACCCGGACACTTGTCCATGCCCAGTGCATCCATTCGGACCGATACGACACTTGTATCAGTATCTAATATTGCACTGATACTTCTAGGGTACAAGTTTAGCATATTCTACATACCAAGTCCATTCTATAGTTATTTTAGTTTTCTTACTTTCCAACCTAAAAAAAGTTTGAAACGATTATAAACAATGATAAATTCATTAATTCAGAAATTTTCTGAAGAAAATATTAGGACGGCATATCTGTATCTGTATTTCCAAACGTACGGAGTCGTATTCTCGATCCCCATATCCGTGTCTGTATCCTTTTTCATATCATGTCATCATAGGGGAAAACCCAACCACTGACTCATGTCATATCTCTACCACAACATCTGTACTTTTTTTTTATAACATGAGAGATTATAAGAGGCTCGTTATTGACTTGGATTTTCTGATTTGGATCTCCAATCTAATGAAAATATAAAAATAAAAAAATAGAGCCAATCTAATGAAAGAAAATATAGGGGAGAAGAGAATAGATGTAGGAGGAGAAAGAATGAGATTTTGGGAAGAATTTGTGTGGTCACATAGGGTAGATTGCACAACTAGCATTTTATTTATTTATTTTAATAAGGGTATTATGCCTAGAAATGAAAACACCCCTGCTACTTTCTCTAGTTACAAGTGTGACGAACTTGTCCTCATGGCCATTACAGTCCAAAAACAGATGTTGAGGTCAAGTTATCATGTTCTTAATGGAATCCAAAACTGAGGAAATAAACGACAATGCAAAATGGTGTCTGGGTCATAGAATTATAATTGTGTTATTGCTTTATGACCTTAGACATGTTATTGAAGAAAGAAAATGTCGCATACCTTGTATTTTTTTCTAAATTGTATTTCTCATCCCAAGGGAACTGATTTGTTTATTTGTTCAGAGGTGCATGGTACAAATGCTGCTACTTGCAGGCCCTGGTGTTCTAATATCGACGTTTTGCCTTGGAACTGCAGTAAAGGTACATATTAGTCCTCTTTTTTGGGGAGAAGTTACCATGCTTTTATTAAAAACTCTTGGTGTAAATATACCGCAGTTTGCTTTTCCTTATAACTGGGACTGGAAGACATCATTGTTGCTTGGAGGACTTCTTAGTGCTACTGACCCTGTAGCTGTAGTGGCTCTATTGAAGGAGCTCGGTGCAAGCAAAAAATTGAGTACAATAATAGAAGGAGAATCACTGATGAATGATGGGTATGCACTTGTTTCTATATGTCTGTTATTTCTTCTCTACAGATCATTTCTATGAAATGTTTTTTTCAGGCTGGGAATTTGGGTTTAGTTGGTGCCTTTAATATTTTGGTTAAATAAGTCTGCAATTTATGATATTTGGTCACTTATCTTAGAGTTATCCTTCTGTTTCCAGGACAGCTATCGTGGTATTTCAGCTGTTCTATAAGATGGTGCTTGGCAGGAGCTTTACTGCAGGAGCTATACTTAAATTTCTAACACAAGTTTCAATTGGAGCGTATGTATCACTGCCATTTTGGATAAGCTGCTGGTGGTAAAAAGTACTAAGATGCTTATACGAATTTGTTCCTTGGTTCAGTGTAGCTGTTGGCCTTGCCTTCGGGTTAACATCTGTTTTATGGCTGGGATTCATCTTCAATGACACAGTTATAGAGATTGCACTGACACTTGCTGTGAGCTACCTTGCTTACTTCACTGTAAGATTCGACATCAGTCGTAATGGCCCATTTCAATGTTTTTACAGTATGCACTTTATTGTGTATTGCTTAGTTTTGTATCTAATAGATTACCATTATATCAGGATACTTACACATGTCTAGCGTACTGTCATTAGGTGGGTGGGATACTGATAATGGTGCTAGTACTTCATGGATACTTGTATATTTTGGTTGGGCTATTTGTAAGAGTGTTTGCTTCAGCTTTGTTGATGAGTGTACTGAAGGCTATCCACAAGGAGGTTTTTGTCCATGATAGTTACACAGGTGGGGGAGGTTTTGTGTCTTGCGTGGTGTCCCTACTCTCATTGAGTTGTGGCAGAGATATAACTAGGCACGGGATAAAACCCGGCAAGCAAGCAAGAGGATACCGGTAACAATCAAACATCAAGACCTTATATTCAAGGGGTATTCGATGGTGTACATCCATCACAAAAATCACGATCTGCAGTCGCTCAAGATTCAAATCCCTCATACATGGTGGTGCCCCAGCTATGTTGGACGTTAACAACTGAGTGGTGCCTGACACAAAGAGTCCTAATCATACATCAGTGAAGGGCTAGGCTTGCATGAACAAGATTCTTCAGACGAAAGAGAGACTACTATACATCATCAAGTCAAGACCAATCAAGCAAGCTAACTTCAAAACCTCAATTCCCATAAGTAGTCCTAATCAAGCTTTTACGATCAAAGCCGCCTAGCCTCAACACCTCGGTCAAGCATCGGAACAAGCGGAACATCAAAGGGGATCCTAAGTCCATCATCCAAGTTCTTCATGTGAGCCCAAACAAAGCAAAGCAAGCTAATGAACATGTTCGTTACATGTAGACAAGTACCGGACGCTACAATTCGGAATCAAAAGCGATAAACAATCCAAATCCTACTCAAATGTCATTCTCGATGTCTCGTACATCCCTACTCAGTCAACGAAAGGAATTAGAGTTTGCGATACCCGAACAATTAATCTTTGTGCATAGATACAAAGGAGGGTATCCCGTTGCTCCACACCATCCACGATTGAGATAGGTTGAGTCCCGAAACAACCGGAATGACCGTGAGAAAACGTCAGCTTAAAACATTCTCACGCATAGTCAAATGAGTCATCAAAAGGGTAGCCAAGGTCCCACCTAAGTCCATCTAGTTCTAAGTCAAAGAGGGCCTTCAGAAAAAAACCCAATTTATCCGGTCGACCTCATTCATAGCCGGTCGGCATCTGGTCGATACACAATGGGAATTGGCTCAATTGTCAGGCTTCCTGTACTTGCCGGTTGATCGGGTGATCCCACTCGGTCGACCGCGTGGCTTTAGAAAATAGAATCAAGCTTCTGTAACTGAACTTAATTGGGGAGAAACTCCTTTTTCATCCGCACCTGCAGATAAACACAATAATAGGGCCTAGCACTCTCCAATGACAATAGAAATCCTCCTAAATCCAAGTCCATTCAATCCCATCCAATCCAACCAATCTGACCATCCAATTAAGAATCCATTTCATTAAACATATAGACCAAATTATCATGTTTTCCAAAATCAAAGACATCAATTGAGCATATATGGTCATCTATAAATCATCATCAATCGTCAAATCAAGGAAAGAAGAACATATCAAAGCATATATATACATATCTACTTGCCTTTGGTTAAAATGCCCAAATCCACAAAATCCTAGCTCCATGCCCAACAAATCAAACCTAAGGGAGAATTAGCAAAATAAAACTAAATTAAAGCATAAAACCAAAAGAATGGAAAGCTTTAAGCCATCTTATTACACTATTACACCCAAAGCACATAATCCAAACCTAAGGGGAAAAGAGGAGCTTACCAATTGGTGAAGGAGATGGAGGAAAGTCTTGAAATTGAGGCTGAGAGGCTTGCGGGGTCCATAGGAAGATGACGATGGCCAAGATTGGAGGTGGGGCTGCCTTTGTGGAGAGAGGGAGAAACTGAAATTGAGGTGGTCATCATGGGGCCCACTTGATTGTTGGCCGACTAGAATAGTGGTGATAAAGGGTCTTGGTGGTCCACTGTGCGAGGAGGGAAAGAGAAAAAGAAGAAAGAAAGAATCAGAGAGAGAGAGATGGGTGGGGCTTGATTCACGTGGGCAGTGAGTGAATGGGGGAGATGGAAATAAAGAAAGGAAGAAACAAGAGAAAGAAAGTGAGAATAGAGAGAATGAAATGGGTGGGGGAGGGCTGATTCACGTGACAGAGAGGAGTGAGAGAGAGGAAAGTAAGGTAGAGAGAGAAAGAGAGAAATGAAGAAAGGGGAGAAAGCAGAGAAGGGAAAGGAGAAACAGAGGGGGAAAATAGAGAAAGATGGAGCGGGCTGGGGGAACGCCGGAGATGATGATGCGGGTGGTCGCTGACGGCGACGGCGATGGCGTGGTTCTCCGGGACGGTGGGGCAGTGAGGTGGCTGGGAAGAGGGAGAGGTGGATGAGGGAGATGAGAGATAATGGAGAAGAGAGGGGAGATGGCCGGAGAGGATGGTGGCGGTCGACGGCGGCGGCGTCTGGTAGTAGCAAGGAGAGTGAGGGAGAACGAGAGAGAGATGAGGGAGGGGGCTGGGAACGAATGATGGGGGGGTGGGGGTTGTAAATGGGGAAATGGAATGGCGAGGTGGGGTTTGACTTTTGGGAAATTAATAAAATAAGCTTGAATGGGTTCGGGTCAGGTCAGGTTTTAGGTCGGGTTCGAGGGTCCAGATCAGGATGAGGTAGAAAGACAGTCTGGGAAATTAGGTAATCTACCCGATGGTGCCAAAATCTCGAAAAGAAGAAAATACTAAAAAGCGCTCGAAACTTTCTAGAAATAGCAACACACCCCTATACCCAGAGGCGGACCCAGGATTTTCGTTTAGGTGGGGCTAAACTTCTGCTATAATTTTTTCACATCAACAATAACAAAAAAAAAAAAGTATTCCATGTAAATAGACGCAGATCAACTAAATATATTTCTTGTTTGAAATGATGACTATTCATTTCTCCAAAATTACAGTATAAGAGAAGTATACTGAAAACAAAAAAGTCTCCCAAAAAATGAGGGCAAACCAATCATCCCAAAAAAGAAAGGGTTCACAACCTCCAAAAAATTCGGGTATCAACCCGAAGAAAGAAGTACATATTAACGATTGGACATCAATTAACGTACACTTCTCTCATCAAAAGTCATCTCAACTCCAAAACAAAGTTTTTTAGAATTTCCCTTTACTGCTCTTCATGTTTTGAAAGCGTTGCATGATCGTCTCATCATCAATGCTATTGAATATGTTATTTTCGATATACAGAAGCAAACAATCATTCATCCACTCATCTTCCATTCAATTGTGCAGTTGATTCTTAACGATTTTCATAGCAGAATATACCCTCTCAACAGTAGTAGTGGCAACTGGTAGGGTTAGTGCTAATTTCAAGAGCAAATAAATTAAAGGATATGCAATGTCCCTTTCTGTTTCAACCATCTTCTGGGCAAGGCCGCTAATTCATTTCACTCTGAAAAACTTACCATTGGTGCGCATATCAGTGATATAAGTCGAAAGATGACTATCAAGTCTCACCCGATCTAAGTCCGAAAAATCATTTGGATATAACTGAGTGAGCCGGATCAATTTTTCCTTATCAAAAGCAAAGAATGAATCACTTGGATCCAAGCATGCCACACAAAGAAGCAACTCGGTGTTCACCACATTAAAGCAGCGGTTGAGCTCTTGAAGTTGCGAATCAATAGTAGCATAGAATATGTCGACTTGAAAATGATGGAGATTTGTCAATTCAGCTTTACGTCGTGATCGCTTTCGTCCAACAAACATATCATTCATATTGGGAATGATGATTTCATATTTATCACAAAATGAATGGACTTCAAATAGGAGAGAAGCCCACCCATCGTCTCTCATCATTTGGAGCCGTTGCTTCGACACTCTCACTAGTTCCATGGCAGTGATGATATTTTGATCTTTTCGCTGCAATAACTTTGATAATTCATTGGTGATCCCCAATATATCTCTCATCAAATGCATTTTAAATGCAAAATCAAAATCATCCAATACACTCAATAAGTTAGTGGCAGAGCCCTTGTGTTCACTCGTATTATCATCTGAGATAATTTCAAGTACATCAACCATTGAGGAGAACATGAGTAGCAGGTTAATCAATGTATCATGATGCGAGCCCCAACGTGTATCTCCCGGCCTTTTGAGGCTAGTCTTCTGATTCAAACCCCGTCCACTTTCAAGTTCGCCCAAATCAAGAGCATCAACGACTTTAGCAGCCTGTATATTTTGAAGCATGTCGTGACGTTTGCAGGAGCCTCCAACAACATTCAACACCATAGAAACCGACTCAAAGAAAGCATCGATTAAAATTGTTATCTTTTGCAACAGCAACGAGTGTCAACTGAAGCTGATGTGCAAAACAATGAACATAGAATGTGGTGGGATTCTCATTTTGAATGAGCCTTTGCAGTCCATTAAGCTCACCCTTCATATTAGCAGCCCCATCATAACCTTGCTCACGCAAACTTGACATGCTCAATCCATGCCTGGAAAATATCGCTTCGATGGCCAGCTTAAGGGCCTGTTTGGATAATTGAGGAGTAGAGTGAAGTGGAGTAAATTTCACATAAAAAGTGAAGTGGGGTGAAGTGGGTTGAAGTTAATTAAATTAACTTCACTTCACTCTAAATACTTTGTATGTGTTTGGATACCTATGAGTAAAGTGAAAATGGGAACACAGAGAAAAACAAGCTCTCTTTTTTATTCTCTCTATGAACACTTCATGGGATCGTTTCTTCAGGTCCCATATAATATTAATATTCATGGACACACCTAATATCATATTTTCTATGCCTCCATCTGACCCAAGCAGGTAACAAAAAGGCCAAAAAAAATTAAGGGTGGAAACAGTAATCAGAACAATATAACAAAAACAATAAGAAACAATTAAAACAAAACCAAATGCAGGACAAAACTATCAGAATGAAACATCAAGAAACAATCACCAACAATCAACAGTGAAATTATTGTCTTTCTCCGATAAAATCCAAGTTATATCATAACTAAAAGTTGGACAACCAAAATGAACATCAAGAACACTAGCATGCCACTTGCCAGTGAAAACAAAGAAGAAAAGAAAAGGCCTAGAACTGAGGGAGCCTGTGGAAATGAGCAATATTGTTATCTTGGACTAGCCAACCACACAGAACTGAGGGAGCCTGTGGAAATACTGATCAAGCCTAGTAAATCATGATTGCTGACAAGTTCCCAGTTTCATTTCCTTCTCTCTCTGCTCTATCATACACCTCAGCAGAGAGCGCACTTCTTTCTCAATTTTGTTTCTCCTGTTGTTCACTTTAGTGGGAAAGAACCTGAAATAGATGAGAAGCCATTAGACTATGAATTTTACTGTAATTCATAACATTGAACTACAAATGCCATTCAAATCAACTTAGAACAAAACAGAGAAGTAGATATTAGCAAGTGCACTTTTTTTAGATGTTTCCTTTAAAATCATTGATGCCATTAACTAAGAAAATAAAAATAATACCTTTAGCCTGGGATGATTGTACTCATAGGAGACTGGATAAGAAGCCTGGCCTGTTCTGTTTGGTGTTGGAATATTATCATCCCTTCTTTGTAGCTGCTACCAAATGCAGTCCTAGAATTGACATCTCCAGTAAGATTTTGGAATTTAGGCCACACATCCAATTCACAAGACCCATCAGAACCAATTGATTCCTCCCATCTGGTGATCAGCTCATAACAGCTAGTATGAAATGCTGGTAGCATCCTCTGTGGCCCACAGCATATAGAAAGCTCACATTGGTTAGCTATATTGTATATGGACTCAAAATAAGAGTGTAATTATCAGCAGGCCATGTTGGGAACAACACTGGGCCACAACACCTCATCGAGAACCAAAATTAGGCCCCCGAGTCCATGACCACCCCAACAGTGTTTGCGTCAGCTAAAAAGAGACCCAAGCCACACAAAAATGGGCTAGATCCAAAACCCATACCATAACATCTTAAACCATGTAATTTCCTCATGAAGTATCAGTTTTACTAGGTACTGAAAAGAAAAGAAAAAAAAAGAAAAAAAAAATAGCAGAGCAACTAGCACTGACTTCAATATTGTACCTCATGTAGTGTACCAAGCATCTGAGTAGAGGGTTCCTGAGATATGACATAGTGACTGTTGTTCGCTACTATACTTCAAATCAAAGAGAACAAAAAGACAAACATTCTTTTAGAAGTGACGCGAAAAGAGATTATGTATGATAAAGGTAGCAGTCCCATGTAAAGGAAAAGAGAGATTACAAAGTTGAAAGAAATTCTAGCCACAAGCGCAGACTTGGAATCTTCAGCTTTTGCCAAAGTATGTGGAGAGCATATGGCTCTCCACTCCTTCCTCTTGGAACATGTTCATTCACAACAGCATGGACACTACTAATTCCTATATATTGGGCATTGGGCATTCCAAAACTATGTTTGGAATGAGAAAGGTAGCAGTCCCATTGGGCTCTTGCCCAAGCATGCCACCATGTAGGCTCATTTAGAACTTGAAAGAATATTCTCCTATATAATATTCACACCAATGGTTGGATCATAAGAAACTTCTCTTCCTAAGTAATTATATATAAAAACCATGTATGATTACGATTAGCAATGGTACCATAGAAGTTGATGCATATCCATTTTGCATTTGATCATCAGGGGAGAATGTGAAATTTTTTAGTGATAAGAGGTTCATCTTCTGATAGCTTTTGCTCTTTGGAAAGGCTATGTGTGATTACTCTTTTCCATCAATTTTTTGTTCAAATACATGGAGTGCAACTCTAAACTAATCTATAGGAAAAGAGCCTCTGGTTTCAATATAGAGAAAAACCAGCACAAACAGTTTATATAACCATTCACAGTTTCATACCATCTTGTTCAGTCAATGTAAACGTGACACACATGGGACTCTATGAGCATTTCTTGTTCAGTTTCTCAAGTTTAAAACAGAAAATACATAACATTTCATCATAACATATTTAGACTTAAAATAAAGGAAATAAAAAACCGATATCAAAATTCATAATCCAAATCGCAAATCTAAGCAACCCCAAATAAAAACCCACAAACAAGAAAATCCTAAAGTCCAAATCAGAAATGTACAATTCAAAAAATCTAAGAAACCCCAAATAAAATCCACAAACAAGAAAAACCCATATAATAAAAAACTCAAAACCCCAAATCAGAAATCTACTATTTAAGAATCTAAACAACCCAAATAAAAATCCACAAACAAGGAAGGCAATAAAAACAAAAACCCAAAATCCCAAATCAAAAACCTAGTAGCCCAGATGATTCAATGTTCCACCAGAATCGAACAGTTGCTAGTCAAAAGATGATTGTAGTCATGTGCAGGCAACAAACACATTGAATTCATTCATACAGAAATTGAAACACTTTCATTTTCCTTTCAAATATTTGGATATGACTTCAGCACAGGTACCATTTCATCAACTTCACCTGACACATAACGCAGCAAGTTGTTCTATCTACATTTCAAGAAAATAATCTACACTCTGCTACCGGAAGTGCAACCTAACAGCAAGTACATGGAATCATGTTTCCTCACTATTAAATTTCCATTTTATGAGACACGTTTTTCATAAGACTCTATTATCTAAAAGTGCGTTTGAGTACACCCCAAACCACAAGTAGTTTGAACAGAATTAGTGGTTATTGTTTAACATGTTTTGCAGAAAAGAAATCTGAAACTTTGTTGGGCTGGAACTGGGATAAGGTTTTATTCCTTTTCCCTTTTTATTTATCAGATTGTTGTTTAGTTCATTAACCCACAAATTATATACCTAATGTGATTCCAATCTGCTGAAACATCCAAAAACAGATGTTAACCAAATCTACAAAAAAACTAGCAGGTGTGAAAGCATTTTGGGTTTTTATAAATAGTAATGCATTTAGCTGAAAATCAGAATCAGTTAATCCCAGCAAACTAAGATTTCTTCAGTTTCTTTTATGCTGATATGTGCAAAAAGAGAGAGGGTTGGCCCATTTCTCATGGGTTCTCATTTTGAGATGCACATTTCATGTTTACCGGGCAAATGAAGCCCCCAAAAGGCATTTCTTTGCAAACAGACATCTTCACAGTGAAATGGAAGGAACTTGAAAGTTTGACAATTGCGATTAAAGTTTGAACTCCACTACAGGTGAGACAACTTCTTATGGAGTTCTCCATCCGGATCTCAATCTGTAACTTCATTACTTTAAACATCACTAGTGAAGTTGACAGGCTATATGTAGTCCCATATCTATCTTAGATCACAGAATTACATGTGATTCAAATATAATAATGAAGATTTTACCCATCCAAATTTCAATCTGTAACTCATTACTTTTGACATTTACAATGAAAAGCTGACAAGCCATCCAGGCCGCATCAGTCTAAGACCACAGATTTAGGCGTTGTAATGTCAAATATAATAGTGAAGATTTTGTCGATGGTTATATTCATGCAGCTCGGAGAAAATGAATGCAACCCTCCGTACTCCTGAATCATAAACTAGTGCAAGGTTACCGTTCCATTCCGAAGTTTAAATCAGAAATGTACAAATCAGAAATGTGCAATTCAAAATTCTAAGAAACCCCAAATAAAATTCACAAACAAGAAAGCCCATAAAATCAAAAACTCAAAACCCCAAATCAGAAATCTACTATTTAAGAATCTAAGCAACCCCAATTAAAAATCCACAAACAAGAAAGCCAATAAAAACAAAAATCCAAAACCCCAAATCAAAAAACCTAGTAGCCTAGATGATTCAATGTTCCACCAGAATCGAACATTTGGCAAACCCAGAGTTTGAAAAACCATTATCCAAACTTTCAGTGGAAAGGAAGTATGCAACAAAATCGTAAGCCCTAATCCAATCCATCAAACCATGTCAAGAAACCAAAACTCGTAACCCATTATCGCAAGAGAGGGAGAATTATCGCAAGAGAGGGAGGGAGAGAGGGAGAGAGAGGGAGATTACTTGAGATGTAGAGAGGAAGAGTCCGTCTGCTGCGGGGTAGAATCGATTCCAGTTGCAGGAGTAGAATCAGCTCTTACCGAGAGGAGAGGAGAGGAGTAGAATATATTTTACTCTTGAAAACCAAAGTAATTAGGGTTGAAGTGAAATCCTATTCACGTGGGCCGACCAGTCTACTTCAACTATCGGGCCGGCCCGATCCAAACAACGTTGAGTTGAAATTTCCAACCGTTGAGCCTCATTTAAGTTCACTTTATTTCATTACTTGCCTATCCAAACAGGCCCTAAGTGATTGAGCTTTAGTGTCTGTAACATGTTCTATGGCTAAAAACTGCTCAATCACACATCCCCGCTTATCCACATAGCGTATAACAACGACCATTTGCTCTTTGATAGAGATATCACTAGACTCATCCACCAAAAGAGAAAATGGTGCATCTCCAAGCTCGGAAATGATAGCTTGAGTGGTTTCTATGGCAACCGCATTCACAATGGCTTTTTGAAGGTTAATTTTAGATTCTCAGGAGCATTTCCCAATACAACTCTTCTAATAGCTTCATTTTGATTGGCATGTACTTGCAAAAGCTCAAGGAAATTACCCATATTCTTTGAATCTTCAGATTCATCATGACCATGAAAAGACAATCCTTGGCACAGAAGCAAGTGTTGCCTTCAAACGGATTCGATAATCTGTTCAAGCTTGACTTGATTGCTTGACAATAATCGTCTCAATGTGTTGCTCTTGATTCAATAAGTTTTGACACTTCTCTTATGCTTGATTATGAACACTATTCGGGCCTCCCACATGATTTTCAATTCTTTTTGTTTTCCTCCAACTTTTAAATCCTTGAGTTATAAAAGCATCATAACGCGTTTCCTCCCCAAAAAGATACAAACACATGCAGAATGCGGTATCTTTTTCTATGCTGTACTCCAACCAACTGCCATAATCCTTAAACCAAAAAGGATTAAATCGCCTTTTATCTTGTCCACACCCCATATAAGGAAACTTATGGTCACGAGGCTGACAAGGGCCTTTTTGTAGATACGCTCTTCGGACTTGGTCCCTATCCATAAGATGATAGCTTGAGATTGGATTCCGTAACCCACGATCTATGGGAAGATCAGTCAAGTTAACCTCTACATGCCTTTTCTTTGAGGATGATGGCATTTCATCATTCTTATCATTCTTTGGAGTCGGAGACGGTGGATTGATAATTGATTGTTTTTTGTAATATTTTTCCATATTTCAGATTCAAAGATAAGGTCAATTACATCAAAATCCTCGCCAACCACCAATAATCACCATTTATAACATAGATTAAAGACATGGTTTTGAACAATTTCTTCTTTTTATAAGGAATCCTACTACTAACACTTGATTTGTAAATAAACTTTTAAGCCACAACACCCAAATCGCGAATCCTCAAGAAATTAGCACACATTTTGACAAGCAAACTACAACAATAATAAAGAAACTCTAAAAAAGTAATACACATTATTCCATAGTTTTAATGATCGTGTTGATTGATTGGTTAATGGTTCTCCTTTCTTTTCTTTTTGGATCTCGATTTTTTTTTTGTCTGTACATCTTAAACTCAATTGCTAAGGAAGAACATTATGTATTATGTTCTTTCTCTTCTCTCTTTCTCTCTCTCTTTCTCACAGATATATTTTTTCTTATGAAATATTACTGGGTTTACAACTGTAGAAGATAGTGTGGCTTAGGCCCATAGGTCCGGTCCAGCCCATCAAGGGCCCATAAATCCCACGTGTGGGATTCAGTTTGTAATTATGTTGCTAATTTCTCTCATAGTACTTCCTATATAGACTAGGAGATTGATTTATTTCTGATCCTGATTGTATTAATTGATATGTGTAAATCCCTTGATTAGGGTATAATGATATTATAAATAGATAGACGATCCTTTATTGAGGTATCGGTTTCTCTCCAACTTTCGTCTCTTCCTCTTTCTCTCATTACATATCATTTCATGGTATCAGAGCATAGGTTGTGATCAATCCATCTTCCTTCATTGATCAAACCCTTCCTATTGGCATGAATCCTCTCTCCATTGCTGCTGTCATTACTGATAATAGTGTCTGACGTGCCTTTGATCAAACTGTGGCCCACCACCACCAAGCAACCTCCACAGTTGTGTTCGCCAGTTCTTCAAAGGTTATTGTAAGGATTTTTCTGGAATTTTTCATGACCATCTGAGGTAGGTTTTATCTTCTTCCTCTGTCGTTTTTGACACATTATTATCAGAAAGTTTTCATCACCTCCATCCAGATTTGTGGATCCTTATCCGATACTCATCAGATTTGAACTAGAGGAAGTACATTTGAACTCCTTCAAGAGTTTCAAACTTGATCTTGAGATTAGATCACTCTGTGGGGCCCACGCACAGATCCTGCACCAAATTTCATGGTCGCCTGGCTCTGTCTGGGATAATTTCTGTATTGTTTCATGTTTTCTGTTGCTGGATTCTTCATCAGATCAATACTATACAATCTTCCTGCCGTATTAGCAAATTTATAGCAGATCAATATCAACTCTACCTTCTGTGTTGTTGATCTGAGGGCTGGTCTCTTTTTGCACTACTGATTTGCACTCTTTTGTGTGCTGTTAGAAGCCTCTGCCACCTCTATTACTAGTTATTAAGTTAACTGTGGGCTGTTTCTAACCTTCTTGTGCTGCTACGGGCTGTTCTCTTCTTTACCCACTGCTGATTGGGTGTGCTGCTGCTCTCTGTTTTCCCTCTTCTTCGTATTTTGCAATGGAGAAGTATGATGTGATCCCAATTAAATTTAATGGGCAAAACTATATGTCCTGGTCCTTCCACTTAAGGAACTTTGTAGAAGGACATGGCCTTTTTGGTTATCTTGATGGATCAATATCTAGGCCTACAAGTACCACCGACTCCAAAGGCCTAGCCACCTGGTCCAAAGAAAATGTTAAGGTAGTAACTTGGATCCTTAACTTTATTGATCCTTCTCTTGTCGTGGCTCTTCAATCCTACACTACTGCAGCTGATATGTGGGCTCATTTGAAGACAGTTTACCACCAAACCAATAAAGCCCGAAAATCTCAGTTGGATAGTGAAATTGCCAAATATACTCAAGGGGATAAATCTGTGCAGGAATACTTTAATGGTTTCCTCACCTTGTGGACTGAAAGGGATTCCATGTTGAGCCAAACAATCTCTTCTGGCTTTCTATCTGAGGCTCTCAAGTTACAAGAAGAAACTCACATTAGTCAATTTCTTATGAATCTTCGCCCAGAATTTGAATATGGCCGGTCGGCCCTCATGAACAGAGAAAATTCTACTAATCTAGATACCTGCTTTCAAGAGGTCCTTCGTGAAGAACTTCGTCTCACCTCACAGCGTACTATTCTAGAAGAACCAAAAGCCTTCCTTGCGCCTCTTCCTGCTGACTCGGCTCTTCTGGCAACCCCAAATCCAAAGCTGACTCAATGCTATGAATGCAAAGGCTTCGGTCATATTGCCAAAAACTGCCGCAAGAAATTGGTTTGTAGATACTGCAAACGGACAGGTCATGTTATTGATGACCGTCGCAGGTTACAGCGAAGGAATGAGACACAGCCTAAGAAGCGTCCCTCCAATATGCCAAGACAGAATATTCGAGCTGCATTTTAGGCTCAAGCACCCTTACCTGATACGGGAAGCACTTCCTCCGGGGCTATCTCAATGACCCTGCTCAGATTCAAGAACTGATCCAGAACACAATCACCTCTGCCTATGCGTCTATGGGCCTTTCTCGTGATCGGTATCAAACTCATTCCTCTACAGCTTTTCCTGCCTTCCATTATTCTGCATCTCTTTCTAGATTCAGGAGCCTCAAACCACATGACCTCTGTAGAACACAACTTTACAGATTCCCACCCTTACCTTGGAAAAGATAAAATAACAGCCGATAATGGTGATCAACTACTCATTTCTGGCGTTGGTACCATTGCCTTATCTAGTGTCTCTGGCCAGCCCATCATCCTTCCCAATGTTTACTTTGTTCCTAAATTATTTGCCAATTTACTTTCTGTAGGACAACTTATTGATGATGGCTATCTTGTTCACTTTTCTTCCTCTGGTTGTATTATACAGGGGCGACAAACTGGGAAGGTGATTGCGATGGGGAGTAAACATGGGCGCCTGTTTTTGCTATACATTGGACATCATTCCTTATTTATTTCTTTTAATAATTTCAATAAATTGTGGACTGTTTGGCATAAACGTCTTGGTCACGTGAACAATGCCCATTTGATTTCTCTATTTAAGATTGGTTGTTTGGATTCTAGTATGGATAATAAAATGATGTCTTCTTTTTCTCAGTCAAAGTGTCAAACTTGTTGCTTAAGTAAGAGTCACATTTTGCCCTTTTCTTTTCATAATTCTCGTGCATTGGCATCATTTGACATTATTCATTCTGATGTTTGGGGAATTGCTCCTACTTTGAGTAGGACAGGATTTAAGTACTATATGACTTTTATCGATGACTATTCTCGTTACACTTGGATTTACTTTATGCGCTTGAAATCTGAAGTCCTTTCCATTTTTCAAAAATTTTATGCCATGGTCCAAACCCAATTTCAGAAAGCCATTAAGGTTCTTAGATCATATTCCGGTGGAGAATACATGTCTCGTGATTTCTCTGCCTTCCTTTCTGATAAAGGCATTCTTCACTAAAAATCTTGTCCACATACTCCTCAACAAAATGGGATTGCAGAAAGAAAGAACAGAAACATTCTTGAAACTGTTCGCACTCTTTTAATTGCATCCTTAGTCCCTCCCAAATTTTGGTGTGATGCTGCACAGACTGCTGTGTATCTTATCAACCGTCTTCCTAGCACTGTTCTAGGAAAGACTACTCCTTACGGAGTTCTCTTTGGTCATACCCGTTCATACTCTCACTTGTGTCTTTGGTTGCTTGTGTTTTGTTAATCTTCCTCCTACTGAGCGCACTAAGTTATCACCACAGGCTGCCAAATGCATTTTTCTTGGCTACAGTAACGAACACAAAGGTTTTTTGTGTTATGATCAGTTCGAGAAACGCATGCGCATATCTAGTAATGTGATTTTCTTGGAACAGATTCCTTTATTTTCCTTACAGTTGGATCATCATCCTATTGCTGTGTCCTATTTGCCACAATTCCAGGAATCTGCTTCTCCATCATCTCTTCCCAAAGTCTATGTCCGGCATAACATGGTCTGTCCCTCCTATGGTGGCTCCCTCTCCTGATCCTCTCCCAGTGACGCCTACTGAGCCAGCAGGTAATAATGCTCCCTTTGATAGTATCTCTCTGCGACGCTTTAGCCGTCTTTCCATTCCTCCTAACCGTTATGGATTTCCTGCTCTCTTTTCCTCTCTAGATAGTGCTCCTATACCCACCTCATATTCACAGGCCTCAAAGATCGCTTACTGGCAGGATGCGATGAATTAGGAATTGCTCATTCTTGAAGCAAACCAGACATGGGACTTGGTACCGACTCCTGAAAGAGCCTCTGTAATTGGTAGTAAATGAATCTACTCTATAAAAGTTAACTCTGAGGGGAGTCTTGATCGCTACAAAGCCAGATTGGTTGCGCAGGGTTACAAGCAGGAGTATGGCATTGACTATGAGGAAACATTTGCCCCAGTGGCTAAAATGACCACCGTTCGTACTCTTCTTTGTGTCGCTGCAGCCCGCAATTGGCCTTTATGGCAAATGGATGTCACAAATGCTTTTTGTTCATTGCGATTTGAAAGAGACTGTCTACTTAAAACCTCCTCCGGGATATGCTTGTCCTCCTCAGCATGTTTGTAAGTTGCGGAAATCTCTTTTGGACTTAAGCAGGCTCCCAAGGATTGGTTTGATAAATTCCGGGCAACAATTCTTCAAGCTGGATTTCATCAGTCATTCTGATAGTTCACTATTTCTTAGATGGACACCGAAGGGGTGTACATTCCTTTTGGTCTATGTTGATGATATGATTATCAGTGGCAATGATATTGCTGGCATTACAGATCTCAAACACCATCTCACTCGCCACTTCAGAATGAAGGATCTTGGTCCTCTCACCTACTTTCTGGGGCTTGAGTTTTTGCGTACCAAATCAGGCATTCGGGTCAATCAGCGTAAATATGCTACCGATTTGATCACCTCGGCAAGACTTGATGATGCTCACACTTTTGATGCGCCTATGGAATTAAACAACAAACTCAGTACGGCGGATGGCCCTCCCCTGGATGATCCCTCTATTTTCTGGCGGATAGTTGGTAGTTTGCTCTACTTAACTATGACTTGGCCTGATATTTCTCATGCTGTTCATACGGTTAGCCAGTTTGTGAGCAATCCTCACAAACCCCACCTTGCTGTTGCTTTGCGCATACCTCGCTATGTTAAAGGCACTCTTACCCATGGTCTCTTCTACCCTTCTGGTACTTCTATGCGATTATCCGCTTATGCGGATGCCGACTGGGCTGGTTGCCCTGATTCTCGGCGATCTACCACTGGCTAGTGTATGTACCTTGGCGACTCTCTGATTTCGTGGAAGTGCAAGAAGCAAACCACCGTGTCAAAGTCTTCTGCTGAGGTAGAATATCGGGCGATGTCGTCCGCTAGTGCTGAAATCATCTGGCTACGCCGTCTTGTCTGTGAATTTGTTTAATTGTTGGTAGTTATACACCTTTTCATGGGGACAATACCAGTGCTACCAGAATTGCCAACAATCCGGTCTTTCATGAACGGACGAAGCACATTGAGATTGATTGTCACTTCATCCGTCAGCATGTTGTCACTGAGAAGATAACTTTGCCTCATGTCTCGACTCATGACCAGTTGGCGGATATCTTCACAAAAGCACTTCCCAAACCGCGCCATCATGATCTTACCAACAAATTGTTGTTTTCTGTATTACCACATCAATTTGAGGGGGAGTAAATTGTGTGGCTTAGGCCCATAGGTCCGGTCCAGCCCATCAAGGGCCCATATACAGTTGTATATAAAATCCCACGTGTGAGATTCAGTCTGTAATTATGTTGCTGATTTCTCTCATAGTACTTCCTATATAGACTAGGAGTTTTTGATTTATTTCTGATTCTGATTGTATTAATTGATGTGTAAATCCCTTGATTAGGGTATAATGATATTATAAATAGATAGACGATCCTCTATTGAGGTATCAATTTCTCTCCAACTTTCGTCTCTTCTTCTTTCTCTCATTACATTTCATTTCAACAACATATGATGGCTGATGAAAGAATATTTGTTGGGTAACTCTCTAAATGTTACTTTGAAGGGACTATTGGTAGGGGCAGATGATTTTAGGGGCTATAAGGTTCTTTGAGGTAGTGAAGTAGATGGATTAGAGCTATTAAAAGGGGAAACCCAGAGTGAGGGGATAGTTTCTCTATTGATGTGTGTGGACAATTAGATGATGAGAAAAACCATGGATTAGAGACCCATGTTTAATCCATTCATGTGTATCAAGGATTGGATGATGAGAAATTGGGTTTGAGAGTCATTGTTAGTCTCGCTCTTTTACCCACCTTATGTTGTGTTTTATGCACACCAACTGTATGTTAGAATGTATGAATCAACTGTGATTGTCTTCATAAGTTCATCATAGTATTTTTTTTTTTAAGTAAATGCATCCATTATGCCATCCATCAAATTACATTATGTTTTTCAACTACATTGATATTAACTTACTTTCAAATTCCAATTATGCTTCTGAATACTTATTTTTGTATGATATTTTCATGCCACAGAATATGTTATATACTTCGTTTATGTTTCGGTTAAGGAACATTCAAAAAGTATGAAAGATAATTTCTCTTCTATTGTAACAATATGGTTCATAACTTGATGTGTCAATTGCACGATTGCAGCATGCCAATCTCCTACCACTGCAACAATTTCACCCAACATATTATAATAAAATAAGTTGATCCCCTTTTTGCACGAGATTGCATCAGAAAGCAACTGAAGTTTATCTTCAAATTACCTCATCAGTCCAAAGTGAAGAAATAAAAGATGTGCTATATAGCCTCCTTATCTCATTTACCCAAATCAAATCAAATAAAAAATCACAACTAAAAGAAGAAACAATAGCATAAATGCGATCGAGTCAACAATCAAATCGCCAAGTCCAACCAAAGACGAAAGGGCCAGAGGCCCAGAGACAATATCTCTACACTTTGATTTCCCTAATTCCCTCCATTTATCAGAGAAAAAGAGGCAGAGGGAGAACATATTCTTCCCAAAATCTCAATCACCCTTTTCTCATTTTTAATAGAACAAAGGGCACTGAAATCATCACTAAGATAACTAAAACATAAACCCTAATGTGCAAAGGAGGAAGAAAGAAGGAAAAGAAGAGAGTAAATTGCACAAACCCTAGTTAAAGAGGGAGATGGAGAGAGAGGTGATAGAGAGAGGGAGAGAGAGTTACCTGAACCGTGGAAGGAAGAGAGTAGGTCGAAAGAGCCGAAGAGGGAAGGTAGAAGCTCGAAAGAGGATTCTGGAATTGTTTTTCGTTCTGCCCTTTTGATATGGGTCGTGGGCCAAGGCCCAATACCATTTGAAGAGGACTGCCTATACCCAAACAGGTTTGGATCTCAACCCAACTTCGCACGTGCGATCCTAATGATTAACCGGATCTGTTTGGCTTCTAAACGAGCTTAATTAGCTAAAAGTACAATAACTAGGCTAATTACAACCTTGGAATTCCAGGACCTTACACTTATTACATTGATTGAGTTCACGACTTATTTGGATTTTGGGTTGTGACAGGAGATGTGCGAAGAGATACAACCTATGATGCCCAGATACAGATAAGGGTATGAACACATACAGGGATCAGGGATACGACTCTCCACTTTCAAAAATCTAGGACATGGATATGGATATGGTGTCCTAATTTTTTCTTTAAATCACTTTTGAATTAATGAAATTGTCATTGTTTATGTTAATTTTTAACATTTTTATGCCGAGAGGTAAGAAGATTGAAAGAACTATATGAAATAATGGACTTGGTTAGTAGAATATGCTAAACTTATACCCTAGAAGTATTGGTGCAGTATCAGATACCAATACAAGTCTTGTTTTGGTCTGTTACGGATACGTTGGGCCTGCACAAGAATCTGGATATCATAGGATACAACTCTTGTGAGAATTGAAGCTTAAGAGATACCACAAAAAGAGGTCTTCCTATACCTTGGCTCTATAATTAGTAAGGATAGGGAGATTGAGGAGGATGTCAAACATAGGATAAGAGCTAGAAGGTTGAACTGGAGACATGCTTCAGGAAATGCTTTGTCATTGATGTATACAAACAAGGTTGAAGGGAAAATTTTTTAACACAGTGATTACACCAGCTTTGACCTATGGAGGGCCAATCAGGAAACAATGCATGCCAAAAAAAAAAGTGTACTAGAGAGTACAAAGTTGAGATGGGTATGTGGTGACACTAGAAGAGAGAAAATCAGAAATGAGCACATTTAGGCGCATTTAAGGGAAGCATCTGATAAGTGCTTAATTGTTTGCAATCTAAGTCCTAATATTTGATTCATCTTGTACTAGTCATAGTTATTTTATTTGATTTTACATTGTTTTTGTTAATTTTTATGCTAAGGTCAAAAGGAGTAAAAAAGAGAAGGTTTCATGAAGAATGAAGGGCGTGAATCCCAAGTAGGGCCATGGTGGGTCCCATCCAAGCTATTTCAGATTTCAAGACTAATTTCTAATTCTTTGGGAACTTACAATTCAAAGAAGGAAAGAATTAGAGAGAAATTCTCTTCAAAGAAGAAAAGCGAAAGAAAGAAGCAAAGAAGAAATTCCCAATCAAAGTACACGCCCAAAGGGGGGGGGGGGGGGGTCCCACACTCATGTTGCACGCACCATATGGGCCCACTTTTGTGTGTACAAACTTCAGATTTAATCTCTTTTAATTAATTCTCAGATTTGTGGGTCCATTTGAATAAGTTTCTAGAAGATACAAATGGGACCAGATTTAGAAAGTCTTGCTAAAACAAGAAAGAAGACTCCTAATTCAATCTAATTAGGAAGCAGAATTTTAAAGAAAGTTGGAGACCTATTTCTACAAGGGAACTAAGTACTAAGAGGGCTGTTTTCAAGACTTATAAATAGCATACAAGGGAGTGGACGTGCAGCACACTACCAGCCACAACCCAGCCAAGTCCAGCCATCAAATCAGCCATTCATCATCACCATAAACCACAGCAGCCGTACAGCCCTATTGGGAGAAGCTTTGGAGCATCTTTTGGAGAGCTTTTGGAGCAAGGAAAAGGGGAACAAGCTGCTGGCCATCCACTTCATCCTCATCATCTTCTAGTTTTCTTCATATGACTCTATTTTCTAGTTTACTTTTCATTAAAGACATGAGTAGCTAAACTTTTTCAGGCTAGGGTGTAATTGAAACCCTAGGCTAGTTCTATGTAGTCTCTTTTGGCATCTTTTAATTAAGATTTCAGTTTTATTAGTTGAGTTTCTAAACCATGTTATTAATTGACGAGTTGTGTATATGCCATGCCAACCATGTGATCAATTAATTTTAAGAGTAGCTAACTTAATCTTGATTGATCTTGATGTCAAGCATCTTGGGTTTAGAACCATGAATAATCTCTAAGTATATGCCATGCTTAGATTCATGCATTTATCTTTCCCATTGTTTTATGCATTATGTTTGTTTTGACTAGGACATATGCCATGCTTAGTTTGTATATCATAATGAACAATTCAAGTAGTATGCCACTCATAAATTAGGTTTAGGGGAATAGTAATCTAGACGCATATGCCATGGTCTAGGTTGATAGATGTCACTAATAAAATCTGATTTTTGGTTAAAAGATAATAAGCGACATGCATAGGATTGGTTAGGGGAGTAGATGAAACCCTAGTTCATTCATTCTTATTATTTTCAATTCTCATACTAGTTGTGTGTTTTCGGTTCATTTCTAATTAGCTTTTAATAGTTTAAATTACTGTTTTTATTAGTTTAATTCAATCTTTCATCATTCAATTATTCCATTTAATATTCTGATTTTTAGTTAATTTTGACATTGTTTTATCACAAGTCTTCGTGGGATCGACCTCGTACTTACAATTCACTACACTACATAGTGATCTTGTGCGCTTGCAAGTTTTAAGTTGTGTGCATATTAAGTAGTTTTTTTATAGGTTGCTTGGTGCATACCAGCATCAAAAGGTGATAAATTAAGAGAGTCTTGTTTGAGATGGTTTGGGCATTTCCAACATGGGCACCTGTGGGCATTTTTGCCCTGTAGGTTGATGGTCCCCCAAGAAAAAGGAATACACCGAAGAGGGCATAGATGAAAGTAGTACGGATGGGTATGACTTATGAAGAAGTGCAACCTATCCAAGGATTTGGCCTAAGATAGATTGGAATAGAGAAACAAAATTCAACATAGTTGGGACACGACTTTGATGATGATGATATATCTTTTGAGTTGTGCAAAGCGGAAAAAAAAAAGAGACACCCACATGTAGAAGATCTTAGTTACATCAGTTCCAGGACTTTTCAGTAATTTCTGAAAAACTGTAAGTCTACTTCCTATATTATTATTGTTGTAGTAGTAGCAGTGGGAGTTACATTTTTGTTCTGTCAGGAAACTAAAGTAGCCATGAAAAGAGTGCTGTTCCACTAGATTTTAATTCATCCTTTCTGTTTGTTCTAATTGTTCTCTTGCTCCCTTCTATTGTGAGTCATGTGCATATTGCTATATATGTTACCTATCAAAAAGAAAAAAAGAAAAATTGCTATATAGGTTTCTGGGAACTTTTTCCTCCCTAATACTTGGCTAATTTCTACTTCTCGACTGCATTTTTTTCTAATGCACTTCAATTCTATGTAGCTGTATACTAAAGTCAACTCTAATGGTGCAGTTTTTTTTTTTCCTGAGTTGAGCTTTTCAGTTGTTGTGCTGAATGGTTTCACTGTTGTTTGGCATGCTCTTCTCAAATTAGATTTTTGTTGTGTAGTTTCCTAGGAATGCATGATATTCTCTCTCATTACCTGATCTACGGCCAAATAAAATTATAATAAAAGAGAAGTTGCAGCATCCGACAAGTTTGATTCAAAGATAGTACAGCTATGTGTCACTGCTAATCCCCACTGCTACATCATTTAGGACCAACTGTTTTTTTCTTTTGGCTGCTAGGGTCAAGATGGAGCAGATGTTTCTGGTGTGCTGACTGTAATGACACTGGGAATGTAAGTTGAAATTATCTTGTAGGGATTTCAACTTTCATTTAATCCCATCCAAATGGGTTTTAAGTCTTACAATTTCTGGACAGGTTTTATGCAGCAGTTGCTAGAACGGCTTTCAAGGGAGACAGCCAACAAAGTTTACATCATTTCTGGTATTTCTGTGATGTTCTCATTTTGACTGATGTTTCTCAACATAATTTTTTTTTAATACTCACTTGTGATCTAAGATATTCCATAAAAAATAGTTTCCTTTTTTAAAAAAAATTAAATAAAAGATATAAGCTCATATAATCTGAAATATAAAATTGTGTAAAGTGATTGACTGAGTCAAAGTAAAACAATCTCAATGGATGTAGTTTGGTTCCATTCATGTAGGACAGCCCCATGGGGATGGTCCCCACTCCCCATGGGTCAACCCACATCCACTCCCCATGGGTCAACCCACATGTGGGCCCAAGCCCATCTATCTCGCCTAAGACCTTAGTAGCACGAAGCGGGAAAGGGAGCGGGAGCGGGGGTGGGGGAGCGGATGATCACAAAAGTGTGGGAGCGCCGTTGGGAGCGTTTAGGAAAAATTATGAGTATTTTTATGTTTTTTTAATATAGTTAAATGTCAAACATAAAATATCATTCTACCACTTAAATTGCAAAACATCAAAAAATTTATAATTTTTATATGTGATTCTAGTTGTTCTCTGTATCTTAGTTGCACGAAGGGGGGCAGGAGCGGTATTGGTGCTGGTGGATTATAGGAGCTCCTCTTTCGGGACGGGAACGTTTAGGAATAATACATGAAAATATGTAATACAAGTAAAAATTATTATGCGTCATTCATATCAATTGCAAAGATTGTCATAGTGACTAAGTAATATTATGGTTATATTAAGTAATTGAGCAAATTTAAGTTGATATTTTTCTAATGTCTTATCATTACTTAATTTTTTCTCTTACTTGGTATCTTCTATATTTGTTTCTTTTGGGATTTATATGCCTAAGAGTTTCTATCTTAATTGGGAGCGGGTTCCTTTCTCAATGGGAGCGAGGTTCCTAGGATGGGAGCGCGGGAGCGAGGTTCCGAGGTGGGAGCGCCACCCATATAGGAGTTTCCTGCAACTAAGCCTAAGACAATTGGCCCCAGTCCTTTTCAGTTTATGATTATTTACTTTATTTAGAGTTGTTTAGAGTTATTTTATTATGGTTTATGGACGGTGTCTATGAAGCACGGATACATAAAAAAATGTCCCGAATTCGTATCCTGGGCGTAGTGGACACAGATACGCCCGGATACGTATGGGATACACGAAATCTGCATCGGAATATTTTTTTTTAATGCCCGATACGTGAGGGACACGTGCGGGATACGCACGGGACACGTTCTAAGTGGGATATAAAAAAAAAAAAAAACGGCGGAGAGGAAGAAAACGTGGGAGAGAAAAGAAAGGAAAAAAAAGAGGGAAGGAAAGAAGAGAGGGAAGAGGGTCGCCTCTCGCCAATTGCCGTCGCCGTTCCGTTGCCGTTGTCAAACCCTTGCTGTCGCCATGCCGCTGCAGCCTTTGAAATCAAACCCAAACCGAGAGTGCTGTGCTGTGCCGTTTCATCTCCACCTTTAGGTTCTTTTCTCTTCTTTCTTTCCTTTTGTTTCTTTTTTTCTCTTCATCTGTATTGGTTGTTTTTTATTGGAAGGAAGGCTATTCTGGTTATTCTAATCTAGGGTTTTTTTTTCCTTCCCCCTTAAATCATTTGGATTTTAGGTTTTTTTATTTTATTTTATTTTATTTATGCTTTGTTTGCTGATCTTCTGTCTTTGCTTTTGATTGACTGCTGCTGCTTTTTTTTTTTGTTTTCTGTAATATGTTATGCTGCTGCTGATTCTTTTTTTGCGGGCTGCTTCTTATGTTGTGTAATGTGTTCTGCTGCAACTCTTTCTTTCTTTTTCTTGTTTGGCTGTATATTGTATCCTAGCTCCAAGACTAATAATAGATATATGCTGCTGCTGCTGTTTTTTTTTTTTTTTTTTTTTTTTTTTTTTTTTTCATTTTTTCTTGATGCTATGCTCCTGCTGCTATTTCTTTTTGTTTATTTTTCTTTTTTTTCTTGATGAGTAGATCTTCTTGTAACATTTCACTTTGGTCATTCTGAATTGTATCATGGATAGAGTGGATTTCAACCTCCCTTTGATTCGTATGTTACTGGTTTGTTGCTGTTCAACCACTGCGTTGATAGGTCTGTGTCACCTCCCTAGGTTGGCTTCCCCTCTGTGTCAACAGAACATCTAAATGATGATTAAATCAATGAAAGTGCATATTTTATGGCTATTTTGAGTGAAATAATGTTAGATTTTTATTACATAGTCATATAAAAAATATTTAAAATAAAAAAAATTCAACGTATCCCCAACGTATCGTATCCTACTTTTTTGAGAAATGGCGTATCTGCGTATCCGTATCGTATCCGTGCGCGTATCCGTGTCCGTGCTTCATAGGACGGTGTTGATCAACAAGTGAGAGCAGCAAAAGAAGCAAACTTTAGCATTGATGAATTGGAAATTGTTAGTAAGCCAACTAGACATCCGATGGATCTGATTGTAGTACAACCTCCATAAAAGCTAATCAAATCATCATAAGATAAACCAATTGTTGAAATAAGTTCACAGGAAGATCTATCCATTGAAGTCCCTCGCATTGACTTTATATTTGGAGATCAACAATGGAAACTTAAAGATTGCGCCCAGCTCGGACAAATTCTACCGTTGCAGTTTCGAATGGTTTGAACACGCATCATAGAACAAGTCAATGGGCAAAAGAAGCAATATATCAAGCCTAATTTGAATTGGAAGAAAAGATCGTGTGAAGCATCCAAGCTATGCACAAAAGATAGAGATCATGCGGTAAAACTTAAGCTCATAGTTGGATTTTCGATCATGGAGGACATCTATAGAACTCAAGGTCAACTTCTCTCCAAGTAGGGGAGAGTTGATGCATGGCAGAGCCATGGTCCCCATGGGTCAACCCACATGTGGGTCGAAGCCTATCTATCTCACCTAAATCCATTGGGCCCGGCCCATTTAGTTTTTGATTATTTACTTTGGAGTTGTTTAGGGTTATTTTATTATGGTTTATGTCTTACATAAGGATGTTTTAATCTTGACCGTTGACATCATTAGATGGTCCAGATTAAGGTCCGGGGTCTTTGTTTTCCTATATATTGTTGTAAAGCCTTTTGGGTTAGGGGAAGGAGAGACTAAGATTATTGATAATGATAAGCTTCAGTTTTCTTTGAGTTCTCCTTGACATCTCTAACGCCTCTTGGTTTGGATTTTGGTGAGAGCCCAATTCAGTAACGCCTTCGGATCGGAGTTTGGTGAAAGTCCAATTTTTTTTTTCTCTCTCTTATCTTCTATCCTTGCCCACCCTGCTTCTCCTCTTTGTTCTGCATTATCCATGATCTCATTTTTGGAATTAGTGGCGACTCATGGCATTCGTTGTCGGACATCTAGTTGTATTTTGCGCAATCTTGTCGAGCATAGTAGTGGTCAACTATAAATATATATATAAAACCTTGACCTGTTCTCTCTCCTCTTTAAACAATAGTTTGAAATTTCTCCATCTTCTACCTTTTTGTTTGAATAGCAATTGAAATTTATTAAAAGCTAAACAACATAAAAGACATACCGAGAAGAAAAGACCGTCTGAAAAAGAGAAGACATAATTGAAAGCATAAAATAGAAAAAACCATCTGAAAGAGAAGAAAAGATACAAGAACACCAAAAAAGCTCAGAAAAGTCATTTAACAATGTCAACAACTAAGTTTTGTCTCCTGACTCCCTATTTGGCACGACCATCAGCTATCTCATTAGGCTATCTCTTCTGAGCTTCAAAGGTAGATCTAAAAAACTTTTCTATCTCTGGCGCAACCCTGGATCCTCGATCGGAAAATAGGCCAATCTCCCAAGGGATTGATCAAATCCTGTCACGCCCCCAAACCCGGACCCTTAAGCGGCCCGACCTCGGGGAGCGCGAATTGGGAGTTAAGCAATAATTATGTTTCTCCCAAGATCCGCGTCTGTGTGGATAACACGTTCCAACACATTCTGAATATTTTGTGAAAGCTTTCGTGGTGTTGCGACCCAGAGTCCGTGGCGATCGGATTCCGTGTCGCACTCAAGCGCTAGCATATGAATCAGATCAGACTGGAATAAACCATGACAATAAAAGTACAGAGCTGACAGTAATTGGATATTACATTCCCATATGTGTTCAAGTTACAAATAACAATGTGAATTAATTAAAATCCCAAGAAAAGGCTACTAGAAGCCATACAATAACAAGCTAATAATCACTATCCCACATGTGACATAGCTCCGATGTCAAGCTCAATGTCTACATGACATAGCCGACAAAACAACCTGTAAGCTCATGGCTTCACAGCCAACACGTGCACTCAGCTCGGGCAAGAAATCTGGACCTGAGTACTAAAGTAGTGGCTCAAACATGACGGTCTGGCAGGTGGGTGGAAAGATATAAACAAGATACTGAAGAATAAAAGATGTAATAAATCATGTTATTTAATCAAAAGCTGTACATTATTAAAATGTATAGAAAATCATGGATACCTGACAAAATCCTGTATTCCTTTAAAACATGTATAAAACATGAATATTTGACAAAACATGTATTCTTTTAAAGCATGTATAAAGCATGAATATTTGACAAAACATGTATTCCTTTAACGCATGTATAAAGCATGCACATTTGACAAGACATGTATTCCTTTAAAGCATGTGTAAAACATGAACATTTGACAAGACATGTATTATTTTAAAGCAAGTATAAAGCATGAACATTTGACAAAACATGTATTCCTTTAAAGCATGTATAAAGCATAAATATTTGACAAACATGTATTCCTTTAAAGCATGTAAAGGTACCAAGAATCAGGGACTAGCAAGACGGCAACCACACGAAGCTAAATCCTCTCTCACTAAAGTGAAGAGAGCTATCAGGGCGTTGACCTCAGTCACACGAGGTGAGGAGAGTCAACGATATATGTCTATATATACATATAGCTAGACAAGACCACGGCCGCGGAACTGGGTAGCGGGACAGGACAGGATCCAGGCTGCAATTGGCAGGACAAGAGGGGGATCTCTAAGCCGGTGGATCAAACAGACAAGGTACATCCAAGCTTAGTGGTGCCGACTCATAGGTCATATGCAAGAAATCAGGACAAGTACATGTATGCTTGTTCTCTTTTGGCTCATGGGCTCGCACTACAAAGCTCTGGCCCCATATTGCCTCAAGGTTATGTTCTCAAAATAGTAGTCCTTTTGGCTCATGGGCTCGCACTACATAGCTCTGGCCCCATCTCACCTCAAGTTTTTGTTCTCAAAATAGTAGTCTCGACACGATGTGTTTGAAAACACAATTCACACGATTCCGAAACGGGTTTTAAATAAAGAACGATGGATTTCTATAAAATTATGGGCCAAGTGTTGAAGGTCCAAGAGTTGAATCAGTGTGAATAGGGTCCCGTATGTCGAATTTGTTACATACTTGGTACTCCATGAGAATTGGAGACATTCTGGGTCCCTACGTACATTGACAAGTCTAAAAGACCTTAATGAATCATGGTGATGGGGTTTCTTTTTCAATATAGTTCCATATAGTTCTTCCAAAAAGAATCAATTGAACTTGTAGTTCAGTCAGCTGTCGCTCACATGCCGGTCAGCCGAAGTGGGTGTTTCGGTCAGCCGACAGCTGACCAAAGGCTGCTCGATGGATCCACATCAGAAGTATATGACTCTCGGGAAAAGGAACCGAAATGACTTCGGTTGGCTGTCGGTCGACCGAAATGGGTATTTCGGTCCGCCAACAGCTGACCGAAGGGTGACTGACCCTGCAGGGGCAGTTCAGTTTCAAGTCAAATTTTTCCTTTTCTTTCTTTCCTTCCTTTTCCTTTTCCTTCCCTTTTCAAACGTTTGAGCACCCTTCCTATACATATTTGAGGGTCTCAAAACTTCATTCAAACCTCCATCATACATTCCACAAATCACTCCCATCAATCCATCTCATTTCATCATAAAATGCCCATGGAAATCCACATGTAGCAACTCAAAATTGTATGCAATCAATGTAACATTTTCAAGAAAGTATTAAGCTAGAAAGATAGCCTAATAAATGCATTTTAAAACCAATGGAAGTCATAGCATGAAACAAGGTTTAAGCAATAAAAATCATTAATGAAAAACTAAGCATATGCATAAAACATGATTAGAAATCTATTCATCCACTTGCCTTGGGTCCAAGCTTAGCAAAAGCAACTCCTAAACACTCTCCAAAACCACAAGACACCAAGCTACACGAAAACCCCCAAAATAAATCATCTTAGAACCCTAAAAATGGCAAAACAAAGAACAAGAAGGAGAGATCTCCCAATAATGGAGATGGGGACTCTCTGGGGCTAGGAGAACACAAATGTAAAAGATGAGGGAGATAGCTTACATGGAAGACCCTCAAATGGCAAGAGCTTGTTCAAAATGAACTTCAATGTGGCTGGATTTCTCCTCCAATGGCATCAAAGGAAAGCCCTCATGGTGAAGAAGAAGATGGTGGAGTCCATTTCTCCATTTGGGAAAGATTTGGAAAGGGTTGGAGATGAAGAAGCAAGCAAGAAGAAGAAGAAATGGGGAAAAACCCCTCAAAGGAGCTGAAACTCCTCCCTCCCTGTGTTGGAACGAATGGGGAAGAAGGGAGAGGAGTGGTGCTTTTATAATGGGTGGGTGTGGGGTCCACACTTAAGTAGAACTTGCAATGGAAATTAGAGGGTTTTCTAGACCTCGGATCAAGAAACTTAAAACATGAAAAGTGTCCGGCATAATATTATCTTTCCAACAAGGTTAATATTGACATTCTTCGAGGGTCCACATAAAAAGTCAACTTTTTTGTCAAAGGGGTCAAAATAATGGAAAATTTGGGATTTCAAGGGTTAAAACATCGATTTCTGGGCCTCGGATGCGATTGCAAAGAAGAGAGAAATGTTTCTCATAAAATCTAGTTTTCAAAAAGTATAATTTTGGCATGGTTCTGGGATCTCGAAATTTGGGTCTAGATTCAATATGAAACGATTGGTTTTGCCCCCAGGGCTGGAGAAACTGATTTTCGGAGCTTTGAATGGGTACGGAGTGACCACAAAAGTTGTAGGGAATGACGAGACTAGTCAAACGAAGCCGAAATGAGAATTTTTAGGAATCACCAAGAACCTTCCCATGCAGACCACGCAAAACAAATGGGACCCTACGGTCACTGTCTAGGTTCATCGGCTCTCAAAACTTTCCAAAGCTAATGAAAAGTCATTCTAACTCATAAACTCAACCAAACAACCACTAATCCCACTTAGAAAACTAATGCACAAATAAATCAACACTAATCCCGGAAATTAGGGGTCGGGTTCTCACAAATCCAAAGATGGATTCAGCCACTAGGGCACACTCACAACAACAGTAAACACTATAACTGAAGAAAACTCAGAAATCTTGATTAATTGATATACTAAGCATGAATTACAATGATACTTTTCCATCTATATATAGAGAGTAGGATCGGTCCTATGTGTTGCTGGGACACCAAGACTTTCCTAATCATGAAGTTTAAATAAAATAGTTAATAATAATCCTAGTTAACTAATAATCAGAAAATAGAAATACCATAAAATTAGAACTCCACAGTAGCCGTTGGCCAAATTGAGCCTATGGACTGAACCCAATGGACAAGGTTGACCTATGTATCAATGGGTTGGCCAAGCTGACTTCTTGGGCCTGGTTCGTATTGCATCAATCTCCTACTTTTAAGTGTCAGCTTAGTATTCTGCAAAAGATTATTCATTTCCATCTTGTGTGCTGAGTAGTATTCATGTAATTGGCCCTGATTTAACCACTGAAGGGAAGCAGTCGAGATCTGAGAAGGATCGAAGTAGCACAGGTCCTTTATGAGATGCAGCAATAGCGAGATTGAAGAAGGCAGTCCATTTTAAATCTTTGTTGAAGAAATCCCTTGGTTGCTGCTATGCCAAGACAGTCAAACTGAAATACCATTATCAAAATGTGTGTTCAAGAAGAAAAGGCAGATAACGGCTTTTCTTATGGCCGAACTAGGCTCTGATACCATAACACAACACTCATATAACAGAGAAGAAAGTAATTGCCCTCCAAAGAATTGTGTATCGACCATTGTGTTCGTCCCCCCTTTATATATTCCTTTGCTTTCCTTTTATACAAGATAATACAGCTATAGATCCCTTTATTTAGGGATCTTATCATCTTATCTAGTGTATAAGATATACAGTGATGACTCATGCAATTGAATAGGCTCAACAGAACCTGACACAATTAGTCTGGCCCAATTACATTAACAAGGAGGATGTGAGGTCTATTATCCATTTTGATGGGGCATAACTCTTGGGAAAGCCATTGTGTGTCATAATCTTGATATAATATGCTTTTTCTATTTTTCTTTCGTATTTTGAGGTATGTTGATTCAGTTTTTGTAAATTCCACAAATATGTTTTTATGTCATATATCATCCATCCTATGTGTTTGGACTATTTTCTTGCTGGTTTTTTTAATGAATTTTCCCCAAGAGAGTTCGTTGTCATCTGGAAGCGACACATTTCATTCCCATGAATACCGAGGTTGGAAGAGTAGAAATTTATGAATAACATCTTGGATCAAAGATGCCAACTCAAAGTAGGAAACTAATCGCACCCATACTAGGAAACCTAATCCCATAATAAGAGGAAATGCTAATAACACACTCTCCTAATATAACACAAATTTAATCTAATCCTAGTTTAGAAGAACTTACTCTCAAAATTACAAATAAACCCATTACTCAAAATCACAAATATTCCCCAATTATATCTCAATACTTATAGACTGATAGATAGGAACTATGACAAACTTGGAATTGATATCATAAATGTGCTTCCTTACATGACTACTTTGGTAAGGAACTTTGCCAACTTGATTTTCACTTCCTTTGAAGGATCTTCGATATGTTCTTGTAGCCAGACTTATGAAGGAGATGGAAACTTCATGTGCTTCATGCCATTAACACAATCAGCAACATCAATGATTTGGACCAGAGTTACCTAATACGATCAAGGGGCTTCAAGTTTTGTACTATCCGAATTGAGCAATTCGGAGTTCGATTTGGGAAAATTCTGTTTTTGAAAATTGCATAGTTTAATGCAAGGATGAAAATAGCGGTAGCAGTAGGCGCAACGACCCGCCGCCGAATAGCTATGTAGCGGTGCGATTTGAAAAAATCATAAAAAAATATAATAAAATTCCAAAAAATTCAAGAATATTGGAAAATGATAGATTTTTTTTTTTTTGCTAATGTAACTAGAATAAGGGTTTTTTTTTTTTTTGCTAAAGTAACTAAGATAAGGGGGCATAGTGGTCCCCCCATTGCATGAGGTCTTGTATCGCTGTATGAATAAAAAATAATAGTAACGATAACTTTTTCAACATGAATTCATGTTGCTTAGTTATGCTAACTTAGAAACTAATGAAAGGCTTTAAAACGTATATAATCAACAAAGAAATGAAAGTTCAACTCTAATCAAATTCAACTAATAACATTTTGGCCAAACCAGGGCCTTACTAAAAGCCATGAAAATTAAGAAACTTATCAAATAATTGGTAGCGAATTCTCTTGCACAAGCACGATGTCTCTAGATCACGTTGGCTGCGCTCCACTCCTGGTATCTCTACGGTTCCTCATTTTGGTAATGCGTTCATCACCTACAATTGCCAATTGTAGATGGTTAGGTTACGAATAACCTCAGCAAGTAAGCACGCCAAATTTCATATTCTATACAAGTTTGAAAATAAAATAAAGAATAATATTTTCAGAGTTGTAAGGATAATAAAACTAGGTGAAATCGTGCAAGATTCTAGATGCATAATTGGGAACCATCAAATAGAAATCTAACAATTAAATTAAAAAAAACCCTAACAAAGTTTGGTAATCCACATCAGCTAAATGGCAATGGACATTATATCCCCCATAAACCATTGTATAATAACGGCCCCAATTTAATTGTGTTGGAAAAAAAAATTTCGTACCAAAATACAATAGTTATGACTATCATATCAGATATCGAGTTTGGTATTGAAGCGATAGTTCGTCACTTCTAGAGTAAAGGACAGATGTAGATAGTTTAAAAAAAATATAACCCTTACATAGCAGTGTCCCATCTATGTTAGGTTTAAACATCTTAGTGGTGTCGACTTGAGACTCCAATGAAAGATACATATAACCAATAACAGACAAATTTGAACTACAAAAGACTACTCCATATACATATCATATCTTCTAGAGGTATTGGATTCCAAATTGAGTAGACCTTCCTAAGATCTTAATATGAAAGACTTTCACGCCGTACTGTTAAACCTAAATTTGGTTCATTTCGACTCTATTCATGATTTAGATTTAGCCGGGATACGAATTTTTACTCAAGTTTTGGATGCCATCAGTTTTACCCTTTCATATTCACTAAACAAGAAACCAGGGACGAAAGTGTAATTTTACAGGCTTTTTCCATGTCCGAATTCGATGATCTATATATGGATCTCATACTACTCGATAGGACGTTTTATTTGTTCAAAACACAAATAGACATGCTCACAAATTATAATACATGTACACGAAATTGGCTACACAGACTATAATATGTTCCGGACATCACCTTATAAATTATTACAACGAAGGTCTTGGATTACCTTCCACATGCAAATTCTATGCTAATTTAACCCTATGGTATCATGGAATTCCAAACATTGCTAGATTGCCCTAAATCCAAATCGAACAATCCCAAGGGCCGTAAACCTAATTGAAGACCCTTGGATCATTCGAATTGGGTTTAGGTCAATGTAGCGATGTTTGGGATTCCACAATATCACATGGTTAAATTAGCAGAGAACGTGCATGTGGAAGGCAATCCAAGAACTAGATTGTCATTATTTGTAAGGTGATGTTTAGATCATATTATAGTTTGTGTAGCCAGTCTTGTGCGTATCAAACCTATATTAACATAGGAAACCCTAGTTTAGGATATGGTTGTAGTTCCATACGCAATTAATGATTAAATGTATATCCAATTGTGACTTAGGGGTAAAATGGTAATTTTAAGAAAAAGACAACAACCGTTTGACCCTGTTTTTTTAGGACCAAATGATTTCAGAATTCGAAGATCTTTGAACATACGGCTTCGTCTCGTTGAGCAGCACGAGATGAAAGTATTAATCATTGGATTCAGACATCGGACGAAAAAAATATAAGCAACGCAAGGCTGAAAATGAAAACTACCTAAATCTGTAAGACTACACTTTTGTCCCTGGTTTCTTATCTAGTGAATATGAAAGGGTAAAACTGATGGCATCTGAAAATTGAGGAGAAATTAGTATCCACAGCAAATTCTATGTTGTTTTAGTGAACCAAATCTAGTTCCCTTGATTGTATGGCTTGAATGTCTTTAATATTTGGAACCTAGGAAGGTCTACTCAAATTGGAATTTGATCACACTGGAAGATCTGATATTTATATGGAGTAGTCCTTTGAAGTTCATAATTGTCTAGTATTGGTTATATATGTTCCTTAAATTAGAATCTCAAGTCGGCACCGCTAGGCTGTTAAAACCTAGCATAGATGGGACGCTGCTATGCAAGGGTTATATTTCTGAAACTATCTACTTATTAGTCTTTTACTCGGGAAGTGAGCAGTGACCAACTTTCACTTTGCTACCAATCTTTGTATCTAATCTGATGGCCATAAGTACTGTATTTTGGTACCAAAATTATGTTCCCACCATGATTAAATTGGGGCCGCTATAATATTGCGGTAAAGTATGTAATATGAAATTTTGGTGTGCTTACTTGCCGAGGTTATTCGTAACTTGACCCTCTACAGTTGGCGCTTGTAGGTGATGATCATAGTACCGAATAACAGGATGGAACCACAGTCGATGAGGAACCGCAGGGATACCAGGAGTTGAGCGCAGACGATGTGATCTAGAGACATCGTGCTTGCACAAGAGATCTCACCGTTAATCAGTAGTTTAGTTTCTTAATTTTCATGACTTTTTATATGGCCCTGGTTTGGGTCATGATAGGTCCCAATTTTGGGTCATGATAGGTCCCAATTTTGGGTCATGATAGGTCCCAATTTTGGGTCATGATAGCTCCCAATTAGAAATCGGATCCGGATCCGGATTCGGAACATAATTTTGAATCCGGTTCTAGATTCAAGTAGGATGGGACATGTTTGATGCTTGTAAAGACAATGAAAGTCATTTAACCATGGAAATCACTGCTATTTACCATTTTGCCTCCCACTTGTTGTTTGTTGCTTTTCGGAGGAAAAAAATAATAAAAGGATGTGATTTGATGCACCATCACTGCCTTGCCCAACTTCGTGTGATATTGTCCGCTTTGGCTGATGTGCACGCGTAAGGACATCACATGGGTTCACCCATCTTGGTACTGCTCCCGCTCGAGCGCCCTTAACTTCGCAGTTCTTATGGGATCCGGGGGCCGCACGAATTTAAAACGCGTCATGTCGAGTTAATACGGGGTTGACTTATAAACCTAGGGATCTAGGCGGCTATATCCGATGTGGGACTTGCGAATACTCCCCTGGCTTGCCCTTGGCTTACCCTTTCTTGACACACATGCCTTAAGGGATTCCACTGGACGGGATTCCAGCAGACTGGTTCTCACCCTCACCCTAACCGGAATAATAGCCGTCCTCGGCTTTGGTACCAAATGTCACAGTCCCGCCCAACTCAGCATGATATTGTCCGCTTTGGCTCACTTGCACGCACGAGGACTTCCCAGGCAATCACCCATCTTGTTATTGCTCTTGCCCAAGCATGCTTAACTTCGGAGTTCTTATTGGATCTGAGGCCGCATGGCTTTAAAATGCGTCATGTCGAGTTAAGACGGGCTTGACTTCTAAGCACAGGGATCCGGGCGGCCATATCCGATGTGGGACTTTCAGAGACTCCTCTGGCTTACCCTTTCGTGGCACACAGTCCTCATGGGATTCCATCTGATAGGATCTCACATGCACTTGTTCACGTTTGTAGGAACACGATAATCATTTTGGCCCAAGACATCTTTGTTTACCATTTTGCCTTCCACTACATGTCTACTCTCTCTCTCTCTCTCCATATAATAGGGAAAGAATTGAACTTCCAAGTCGGATCTGGATACCGATACATTATGGTTCTGTTCCGGACCTGACCTATTTGCAAACACTAGTTTTAATAATCAAAATGTGATGAGATTTTCTTTGTGTGCGCCCCTGCAGTTTTGTATTCGTTTTTCTTTCTTTGGTGAAGGGGGGCAGGTGAGGGCTTGGGACTTCATTTTTTCTTTTATGGGCTTTTGCGACTTAGAGAATTACAAAGATACTTGCTAAACAAACTGATGGCCAAGGCAAAAGTACGGAACAAAGAACCCCGAGGGCTAGCTCAGTTGGCCTAGGACCACGGTTTGCTCCCGGAGGTTGAGGGTTCGTGTTGGGCAGAGGCGTGCTGCAATGCCGCTCCCTGCGCCCGCTCTAAAAACAGGCCCACGGGTGCGATGTCAAATGCTGTATAAAACCTTGAGTTGTGCCTCTTCCATCACCAGTTGGTTTTGGAAGGAATGGTAGCTTCGTGGGTGCATAATATCCTACAAGTGGTATCAGAGCTCTAGGTCACGGGTTCGAGTCGCGGGGGCACCATCGTGAGGGGGGGATTGTTGGGCAGAGGCGTGCCACAATGCCGCTCCCTGTACGCCCGCAGGCGCGATGTCGAATGCCTTATAAAACATTGAGTTGGGCCTCTTGCATCACCAATTGGTTTTGGAAGCAATGGTAGCTCAGTGGGTGCGTAAGATCCTACAGTTCGAAACTGTACTACCACACTGGGGCCCAAGGGACCACACTAGGGCCATAGGGGATTTACCTTGCTCCCCTTGGGCCTTTAGAGATTAATCCGGCCCAAAGGGCTGGGACACCCTCTGTTATAAAAAAAAAAAGGTATTGAACAAAGATCAACGGTCTTCATACTCTTCAATTTACTAGTTTTCCACTGCCTTTTTAGGATAGAATGAACTATGGATGGAAAATCTAAATTTAAACCTAACCCCAAAACTAATGCTAAACTAGCTTTGATACCAAGTAGAAATTTATGAACTATATGTTGGTTGAATGCTTTGATCCTTATTGTTCAGAATAGCCTATGACTATTTATGAAGTACAGTCAGAGATGTCAACTCAAATTAGGAAACTTTGTCATAATAATAGAAAGCTCTATTAACACTTTCCTAATATGACAGAAAATTTAATCTAATCCTAATTGAGGTCAAACTTCCTCAAAATTACAAATAAACCCGTTAACCCAAAATTACAAATAACTATGGATGTTTTCTTATACAAAACTATGATGTGCCTGATGCCTTGGTTTTGGAAGGAGCTGCCAATATGATGACAGTTTTTCACTTCTTTCCTTTTGTTGTAACTTGTAATCCCCATGCAGGAAGAAATTGGTTTCATGATCAGTAGATACTGCTACAGCTTATCACTGACAACTAGACACTTCGATAATCAAACCACAACAGCAAAACAAGTTTGAAACATCTGAACATATTTGACCGTTTAGGTTTGGATTCTAATCAATTGCATGAAGTATGCCCTACACAGGCAGGTGGTAAAGTTGAGGGACAAAACCAACAATGCTCTCTTAAACCTTCAACTAATGCTAAAGATCCAGTTTTCAGAGGAACAAGAGATTTGATAATAATCTTTTCCAGGTGATACAGGGGATTAGGAAGGGCTGAAATGGTCATACCAAACACTACAATGAAATCTGATATTTTTATGGTGTCATTTATAGAAACTAGCCAACTCGAGAAGTATAGGTTTCTCATTGTATCTTCACTGTTTGGGTCAAATCAAGTCAGGCACTAAACTTATGGCCTTAAAATACTTACTGGTTGGATCTTCATCACCTTGATACCAACCTGAGAACCAGGGCTGGAGAAAGGGCCGAAAACTATAGCAAGAATAATAAAGTGGGTAAGAGAAAGAAGCGGAATAGGTAAAGAAAACAGGGAGGATGGGGTGACGATTTCTTTTATTTTTATTATTTTTTTGAATAGAAAATGAACAGTCACTTATTAGAAACTTTCTGTTTGGAAATCTGATCTGTTTTATCCTTTTCAGGGAAATGGTCTCCTACATTGCTAATACACTTATTTTCATCTTAAGGTAAGCTTTTGATGCGACATTCCATCTCTTATGTGGCCGTCTAATTTGCAGTACTTGCTTTTGTTTGAAGGACTATAACGTGCTATGCTTTCCTTAATATTGTCAAATGGGTTAGTGCTAAATGGGTCAATGGGTCACAGCCCATGACAAATAAAGCCCAATCTTGTGGGACAAATCATCTCACGTGTACAGCTATGTAACTTTTTAGTTTTGCCTTATTAGGAGATATGATTAGATTATGATTAGATTATAATTAGATTAGAATGGCTGTAATCTAGTAGATTGCTACAATCACTGTATCATGTATAGCAACTATATCTCTATATAATGAAGCATCGTGACCCTAAAAGGGATCATCGAATTCACAAAGAGTTCTCTTCCTTCTTCCCTCTCTGGTTTTGACATGGTATCAGAGCCACACTTCTGAGTGAATCTCATCCATCTTCCAAGCATTGGAAGTTGTCATAGTCTCTAAGAGACTCTCTGGAAATATTTCTTCATCTTCCAAGCACTGGAAGTTGCCAGATCAAGGTGTGATCAGACGTGGCCCACCCTAGATCAGCATCATTTTGTCTGGATATTGAAACCAACCTGGTCTCCTGCTTCTTCTAGTATATTGTGGACAGATTCTAAGGATTTTTTGCACACAGATCACAGATCTGTGCTTTGGGATAGCATCTAGTGGCTGTTCCTCGACTGATCAATAGTGGCCCACCTGCGATCATCTCACAATCCTCCAGTTTCACTCCAGCATTGGTCGTCCATATCTTCTTGTTATTTTGGAGATTTTTTCAGCATTTTTCAGAGATCAGAGGTAGGCGTTTTGCTCCATCTTGTGGTTGTTCAATTTCTTTAAATAGTTTTCATCACAGCCGCACAAAATCCTCGATTCTGATCGGATCTGGATGAAACTTGTTCTGCTAGAAAGGGAATTGGATAATAGTATCTAGCATCTGTCATAATCATCAATAAGATTCTTCTGTGGGCCCCACGAACTGATCCTGACCACGTTTCATCACATGATGCTCCATCTCCACTTCAGCTTCGACGCTCTACCCGTCTCTCTAAGCCTCCAGAAAAATACGGGTTCACTCACACCTCCTTGCTTGCTACTCTCTCCTCTATTGCTATTCCTTCTTCTTACTCACAGGCGGTGAAGCATGACTGTTGGAAAAAAGCTATGCACGAAGAATTAGCTGCATTACAGGAGAATCATACCTGGGATTTTGTTCCATGTCCCTTATCTGCAAAACCTATTGGCTGCAAATGGGTTTTTTCAGTCAAACTTAAATCTGATGGCTCGTTGGATCGATATAAAGCACGGTTAGTAGCACTGGGCAACCGACAGGAATATGGCATTGACTATGAAGAAACATTTGCTCCAGTTGCAAAAATGACAACTATCCGTACTGTTCTTGCCATTGCTGCTTCCCACTCATGGCCTCTTTACCAATTTGATGTCAAGAATGCATTTCTTCATGGTGATCTCAAGGAAGAAGTCTATATGCGACTTCCCCAAGGCATTACGGGTGTTTCGGCAGGAGATTGCGCACGCTTAAGACGATCTCTATATGGTCTTAAGCAAGCTCCGCGTGCTTGGTTTGAGAAATTCAGAGATGCTCTCCTTCGTCTACAGTTCTCTCAAAGTGCCTCTGATCCGTCTATGTTCCTTCATCGCTCCTCAACAGGGATTACTGTCCTCTTGGTATACGTAGATGATATCATCATATCTGGGACAGATTCTGACATGATCAACCATCTACAAGCATCGTTACATGAATCTATTCATATGAAAGATTTAGGGCCACTCACATACTTTTTAGGCCTTGAGGTTCATCAGTCAGAGAAAGGTCTCATCCTTGATCAACACAAATATGCTATGGATCTCATTGAGACGGCTGGTCTTACACACTCAACTCCTGTAGATACACCTGTTGAGGCCAATCTACAGCTCGCGCACGATACAGGTGATCTTCTTCCTGATGCCACAATGTATCGCCGTTTAGTCGGCAGCTTGATTTACTTGACTATCACTCGGCCCGATATCTCATATGCAGTAAATCTGGTTAGTCAGTTCATGACACAACCACGTCATCTCCACCTGGTTGCTGTTCGGCGTATTCTTCGATATGTTCTTCATACACCATCTCGTGGTCTTTTCTTTCCTGTGGGCAATTCGACTTCTCTCATTGCTTACTCAGATTCTGACTGGGCTGGTTGCCCTGATAGTCGACGGTCTACCATGGGTTGGTGCATGTTTCTAGGGGACTCGTTGATCTCCTGGAAGTGTAAGAAACAAGATAAAGTCTCCAAATCATCCACAGAAGCAGAATATCGTGCTATGTCGGCTGCCACCTCTGAAATTGTCTGGCTTCGGAGTCTCCTTTTTGAGCTTGGATTTCCACAATCTGGCCCTACACCTCTCTATGCCGACAATACAAGTGCCATACGGATTACTGAAAATCCTGTCTTTCATGAACGCACAAAGCATATTGAAGTGGCTTGTCATTACATACGTGATGAATTTATACGTGAAGCAATTACTCTCCCCCATGTTCCTACCGGACTTCAAATTGCAGACATATTTACCAAGGGACTTCCTCGGCCACGACACCAATTCTTAGTTGGCAAATTGATGCTCGTGGATTCACCCGCATCAATTTGAGGGGGGGTGTCAAATGGGTTAGTGCTAAATGGGTCAATGGGTCACAGCCCATGACAAATAAAGCCCAATCTTGTGGGACAAATCATCTCACGTGTACAGCTATGTAACTTTTTAGTTTTGCCTTATTAGGAGATATGATTAGATTATGATTAGATTATAATTAGATTAGAATGGCTGTAATCTAGTAGATTGCTACAATCACTGTATCATGTATAGCAACTATATCTCTATATAATGAAGCATCGTGACCCTAAAAGGGATCATCGAATTCACAAAGAGTTCTCTTCCTTCTTCCCTCTCTGGTTTTGACAAATATGACAATGTTTTGATTGGGAAGGAGATATACATCTACACAGATATATTTTGAGTTCATTCCATGGTAACCTGTAATTTGTTGCAGGCGCTACTGATATGATTAGGATGATACTGTGGAGACAGTTGTACATACAACAATTCAACTTGCAATGTTTAATGTTGAAAGTTGGCGGATAATACTACATAGAATCAAATAATTTTCTTGACTACTATTAGTTATAAGTACTTTTAGAATAAGTAAGAAGAAAATAAAGTAGATGTGGGGCAGATCAGAGGAGAGAAATAAGAGAATAATTTTCTGGAAATTTGAGTACCCTCCATTGGATTGGTCCTCTGTATAGATATAATAAATTGTAAAACTAATTGTAGCAAGTTTCCCCTTAATTGGGGTGACTACAGATTAATACAAATATATATGATATGTACAAGCTTATCTTGAGTAGACAGTTTATTTCTATCATGTGCGGAAGATGAACAAAGCATATGCAACCAAAAGTATGAAGATTGGTGTATGAAGGGTGTTAGCCATAGAGGTGAAACTAAGGGGACCGATTGTGAAGTTTTGGTGAAGGAAGGCGATTGATAAGATGGACCACAGTAGTAATGGCTTCAACCCAGAACTCAGTAGAGCAAAGGATTCAAGGACTAGAGTCCAAAAAACATCAAGAAGATGTCTATCTTTTCAATCGGCCCCCTCAGGAGTCTAAAGACAAGTTTGTCTAGAAAAGATACCTTTTGACTATAACATATTCCCTCCCCCCCCCCCCCCCCCCCCCCCGCCGCGTCCAAACAACATCAAGAAGATATCTATTTTTTCATTCGGCCCCCTATTTTGCTCAGGAGTCTAAGGACAAGTTTGTCTAGAAAAGATACCCTTTGACTATAACATCTCCCCCCCCTCCTCCTCCTCCTCACAAGAAATTTTTTAAAGGCGTCGATACCTCACTTTTATTATGCGTGAAATAAATACAAACGAATTTGCTGTAATCATTTGTGAAAGTGAAAAAATACTTATGATGTGAATGCGAGATGGTGGGTGATATTTCCCAAACATTGATGTGAATTAATCCAAAGCAACTCGTGGTAATATTCCTACGTGATGGAAATAGAAGAATTTTGCTTTTACCCATTTTATAACTAAAACAATTAAACAAGACATCTTTAAAAGAACTAGGAGGGGTATTCATAAGTAATCAACTATGCAATAGAGAAAACAATTTTTGAGCGTTTGGATGACAAAGACGCTTATGCCTAGAGATGAAGCAGCACGGCACACTGGTGGCTAGGGTACCATGGCCCAGCCTGGCACAACCTGACCTGGGCCCCCAACAGTCAGAAAACTGGCAGATTCCCCTTTTTTGTATTGGTTTTTGACTGTTTTAACCCCCTCCCTCCCTTATAAAAAAAACAAGTCCATAAAACAGCTATATCTTGGGGCATTTTTGGTCTTTTTAACATTTGAGGGCCTATAAATACCCCCTCACCACCATTTCTCATCCCTCTCTCCCCGTCTCCCTCTCTCTACGGCTCTAAGGTTCTTAAGCTCTCTCTCTCTAGGCTCCCTCATATCTCATCTTGGGGCATTATCTTCAAAGTTGAAAGTTGTCAATTAACAACGTGACAATTGTCTTCAAAGTTGTAAACTATCAAGTTGACAATTATCTTCTAAGTTGTAAATTTTATTCAAAGAAGTTGTAAATTTTCTTCAAAGCTGTAAATTAGCTTCAAAGTTGTAAATTTAATCTAAATTTGTATTTAAATTTAAAAAGCTTGAAAGGATAGAAGCCCTCGTGTTAGCCTGGCCCAACCCGAACTGGATGAGCCCAGCAAGGCCAGGGCACAACCCAGCACGGCTCGACTGGAGGTTGTGCCTCAGGGCTGTGCTGGGCCGACCCCCAGCCAACCTAGGCCCGGCCCGGCTCGGCCTAGGCATGGCATGGCCCGCACAGCCCAGTTCTCATCTTCACTCATGCCATTAGAAAGTACCATTAGTCAAGGAAGAAAAGAAAGCAAACAATGATTTATTCTTAGAAGATTTATTTCCTTAAGCCCAAGTCGATCCAAGGCATAATGCATACAAACAAGTTATGGCTGAGTTTCTGTGTACATCTTTCCTATTATATGCCTCGGATCTCTAAGGTGTCCACTGATCTAAATGCAAGCTTGCCAACATCCATAGTTGAGAATGTTTGCAAGCTTGTAAATTTTCTATTCAGTCAAGGGCACCTCCCTGTTCAAGTATAGCTGGACTCTTTTAAATGAGTTTCCTTTAATGGTTTGAATTATAGATAGCTAGATTATAGGCTTGGTTTATGGCTTCTTTATGTTTGGAAATTGAATATAAATATGGGCACTTGTATGGAACGACCAACATTCTTGGATTTTTTATTTTTATTTTATGGTAGTGGAATCAAATTTCAATTTTGCAATTGCGTATTTATTCTCCTTGGTTAAGCATCTCCCATTGGATTGAAGATCTACGGTAGATTTTCGCGATCGATGTTAAGGGAATCTCTATTTTCTCCTTGTTGAGTGAATTTTTGTTATTTGATTGAAGATTAGGGTATCTTGGGTTCACCATCTATCAGGATTTCACTTCACTGACTGAGTCGCTTTGCTAGCTACTGACTGACATGGCATTTCATCTTCAACAATCATGCCACTATATAGCGGGTAACATATGTGCTATTCATATTGCCCGCAATGTGGTCTCCCGTGAACATCCTAAACATTTGAGATTGATTGCCACTTTGTATATCATCTTCATCACGGGACTATTACTACTCAGTCTGTTTCCTCATCTTCTTAACAGGCTAATCTTTTCAAAGTGTCTCATCAAATCAGTTGCTTTCGTCAATTACTTGGTGGGTTCTATACTTTCACAGTTAATAAAGACGTAATATATGCTTGTGGTATGGGATTTTTGGGTCCTCAGTTTTGAAATCCATGAACCCGAACATAATTCCATTTGGGTCTATATGTTTCTTCATCTTCATAACGGGCTAATCTTTTGAAAGTGTCTCGTCAGATCAGTTGCTTTCGTCAATTACTTGGTGGGTTCTATACTTTCACAGTTAATAAATACATTATTTAGCTTGTGGTATTGGATTTTTGGGTCCTTGGTGTTCAAATCCATGAACCCAAACATGATTCTATTTGGATCTATATGTGAACCCAAACATGATTCCATATGGGTCTATATGTGGACCCCAACTTAGACCTTAGCCAAATATTGGATCCATATATGATATTTTCAACTTAGTCTTCCCGGTATGAGGGACCTTAAGGGTTATGTTGATGCGTCCAAATCTAAATTTACAAGTACCTCTGAAGTGAAGGACTGAATGAGTAGTGCCTGAGTTATGAGCTGGACTCTGTGTTTGAGTCTCATATAGCATTAAACCTTAGTCCTTATTGAACTACTATAGAAGTGGAAATACTCAACTATGGTTTATCATTAATAGAATTATGGATGGGGTTTTCAAGTTGAATATGAAACTGGAGAATGTACTCTGGTCGAAAAGACTATACAGGACAGCTACTCCATTTTCCGTGAAATCTGATTTCGGAGGTTTTAACTACCTCTGATGAACTTGAAACTAAACACACTGATTGGTTATAATAACACTATTCTTTCGGATTTTGTAGTAAAATTAAAAGTTAAGATAAAGCAGAAGGCAAAATTGCCCTCACTGAGGTTGGTAGCTAAAACGGTTAAGCAGCGTTATTCATCTCCAACCAAAAATACCTTTCACACTTCTTTTATTACTTCAGAATTGATGTTGACGTAAAATGTTCAATGCCTTAATTATGCAACTTTGTCCAACAGTATTGTTTTCTTTATTGAATTGAATGTGGAATTTAATTTCTTTTATGCACTGTCCTATAAATATCAAGAAATATGGAAGTAGATTTAAAACGTCCCATGTCTCAATTATGCAACGCTATCCACTATTATTTCTCATAAACTGTCCTATTAAATATCTAGAAGCATTCTTTTAATTATTGCCTTATATCTTTTTCTTTGGCAGTGGAGTTGTTATCGCCGAAGGTGTTTTGCACAGCGACAACCATTTCCAAAATAGTGGTATTTTCAGTATTTTAAAATATCATTCATGCCATTTTGATTACTTGTCATTGTTTTCCTTTTTTCTTTCTGAAAAAAAAAATGATACTGTTGAAGTACGTATTATCCACAATGTCATAGGGTAGGACTGCTGTCAGTAGCAAATGAACGCATAAAACTTTGAAGGCATTGTGAAGTCTTCTTGGCTTGTGGTTAGTATTTAGTTGCTCTGCCAGAGGACATGGATTGGGTCCTGAATTTAGCCAGACCTAGAATCTGATAGCTCCAGATTTGGACTGCCTGATGTTCCTAACCGGTCGGTTAAGGCTCAAGTTTAGAGTGAATCCTTTAATGGCTGGATTCAGAACCTGGCCTCTGGCCCATTGTACTTTGATAGGCCTGAGTCCAAGCTACACTGGACTGTAATGAATGCAAGCCTTCCTTTTTCTTGTTTTAAAGCCCTTTTTCATTGCTCTCTCTCTCTCTCTCTCTCTCTCTCTCTCTCTCTCTCTCTCTCTCCCAACGTACACACCCATTCCCCGATGGAGATGACCATGGTCACAATCCGACCCAGATGGTGCAGCATCAATGATTCATTTTAAGGGTGAGGTTAATTATTGGCATGAAACTTCGCCAGTTTTTACTGCTGGTCCCAAGCCCGGATAAAGGAGGGCTGCATTATGGAGGTTGGCAGCCATCGTAAAACTTTTGTCACAACCCAAACATAAATTCTGAGATAAACATAATTCGTGTAGCCGACCTCAACATAGTTGGGACAAGGTTTTGATGATGGTGATAACAACGATAATTATTGACATAAATGGATTTTGGTGCGTATGGGGTGCATTTGGGGCAATGACCATGTATGCTTCATTTGCATTTGGGTACATTTGATTGCTTTTGGGTGCAATGTAATGCATTTCGGTACATTTGACAATATTTTAGTTGCGTTTTGTATTTGAGGTGGATTTAGATTGTATTTGGGTGCATTTTGGTATATTTGGCTGTATTCTTGTTGCATTTTGGTGAATTTGAGGTGCATTGGTTGCATTTGATTGATTGCATTTTGGTGCATATAATTGTAGTTTGCATTTGTGAGCGCATTTGGCTCCAAATTGAACTTGGGCCTTCCATAACACTTATCAGGTGGGCTTGGGTCCATGTTTAGGGTCTGTGCCTGGACTCGGGTTGGGCCCTACAATCCTTACCAGGTCTGGACCTAGGGCGTTATAGGTTCTGCGTGAATCCAGCTAACTAAAAGCAAGTTGCTGGATGGGGTCTCATGAATCACAATGAATTGATTGCCTGCTCTGGGAAATCTGCTTGATGTTTCCTTTTTTATTTAATGAAATGATTTTTTTTAAAATAATTTATATCATTCTTTTCAGGAACTTCGTGGGTTAACCTCATACTCCTTTATGTTTTAGTCCAAGCATCTCGCATAATAGTTGTTGGAACATTATATCCTTCTCTTCGATATTTTGGTTATGGTTTGGATTGGAAAGAAGCAATCATTCTCATATGGTCAGGTTTGCGAGGGGCTGTGGCGCTATCACTTTCACTATCTGTTAAAGCAAGTCAATTCTTTTCTTATTGTTCTTATTTATTTTTATCTGATACAGTAAAGCTGTTGGTACTGATGTAAATTCAGAATACTTTTTGAGTTTCCTTTTCTATCATTTTGGCAATTGATATGATATGCTTTCTATATGGTTATCTTTGTTATGACATTTATATGCATTGGTTATCATTTTGAGGAGATTTGGCTTTATTCTTCCCATACTTTTAGTTCATAATCAAAGTTTCAAGACATAGCCAAGTCATTTGAACTTAAATTTTGAGGTACTTGTGTAACTAGTAACTCGGATTACTCATAATTGAAATAATGAACAGCTGCTGCACATTGTAGGAATCAAGGAACCGAGATGAAGGAATTTTCTAGAGATCATGTTGTTGTGAGTCAATGAGCAGGACTTATATATAATTTGTGGTGAGCCAGGGGCTTTTATGTAAATACTAGAAACTTTAGGGGCTTTTTTGTAATTTTTAGAAATAGTGAAATGATAGCATAACAAGGATCGTCTAAACTTCTAGGTTGTTTGACTCTTTTTTCACTTTTTTGTCATTGAGACTTCTTTGATACTTTTAGATAAAACTCCAGATCTAAGAGGATCTAGGGTCTTGACTTGGTATCAATTATCAAAGCATCCCTACTAGTAGAATACTGTTATATCGAGAAATCTAAGGGCAGAGATTCATGAAAAGTAAGCAGGTTGGAGGATTCGAGCTGTAGCTGAACCTGTGTGTAGGTTCGGTTGGAAGTAAAATGCATTCGTTCGGCTCCTGACGTGTTCGCTTAATTTCTGGTGGTGTGTTTCATGCATCGACAGCCTTGTGTAAGGATTCGCTCAACTTCTGGTGAGTGTTTCATGCATCAACAGCCTTGTGTAAGGGTTCTTTCGACTTCTGGTGGGTGTTTCATGCATCGACAACCTTTTGTAAGGCTTTGGTGATGTCAATGAAGAGTGTAGTGGAGCAGTTGGTCTGGTTCTGTGTATTCGGCAGCAGCCTTCTCATTTGTTGGTGAAGATTGGTGCAGTCGCCAGGTTTGGGTCAGTGAATTCGGTAGCAGTTCTCTTGGTTGTTGGTTTATTGGTGAAGAGTGCTGAACTTGGCATAGTTACATGAACTGTGGGTATCCAATAGTGACTTTAAATCATTGTTGCATCAAATCACTGTTGCAGGAAAAAGGTTTGGGATTTAGATTTGTTTTTTTCCTGTAGCTGGTCTTCTAAAATTCAATCTGTGCTTGAGTATTTTATTTTTCGATGGATTCTAAAGGTGATAACTCTACTGGATCTGCTCAGCAATTTCCTAACATTGCAAATCCATATGTTAAGATAACACCTGATCTCTTCAATGGCACAAAGTAAACTATAAAGATTGGGCCTACTTAGCTAGGATGGCCAATGGAGGATCAAGGAGACTTGGTTCCGTTGATGGGAGGGAGCATTAAAGAGCGAAAGAAAAATGATCCAAAATATTCGGACCGTGTCTCCAAAAATATGTTGGTTATGAATTGGATCCCGAATTCGATGGAAGGAGGAATTGCAAAAAGCTTTAAATATCTGGGCATACTACTAAGGAACTCAGGTACTCTATCGAGACCGATTATTCTCAAAAGATGAATAATGCTTGCGTTCTAGAGTTAGAAAAGGAAATTGATGCATTCAAAATAGGTAGTCTATTAGTTGGAAACTATTATTCTAAGTTCAGGGCTTTATGGAAGGAATTGGAGTTGATTGTGCCAAGAAACAATGCTGTGCCAGGAAGGAAGGGAAGTTGATAGAGGACCAAAACATATTTGAGCTTCTGGGAGGTGTTAACCCAGAATTTCAATTTATTTGTTCACAAGTGACAAGCTAGGATCCTTTGCCTCCTATAGGCTTAAGTGTTTACCTTGTTGCAAGAAGAAGAAAGTCGTAGGATGGTTATGGAAGTCAAAACAAGATTTGGTACCTGATTGGTTAGCCCTTGCAAGTAGTAACATGGAAAACACGGTGACTAAAACTGGATATGGTGGTGGTAGAGACCGTGCTCGTGGGCCTCCTAGTGTTGTGCATGTTATGGTGAGCAACCTGACACTCATTGTGTCAGACTCTTGCACCCACTGTGGAAGGTATTGCCATACTAGGGAGACTTGTTGGGATTTGAATGTTAAGCCTCAGAATGTGTATACAACGCCAACTGAAATTGAACATCCTAATGAGCCTACAGAATGAGAGGAAAGTAACCAGCATTGGAAGGATGAACTTTCAGTTATCCGATATAGAGTTTGGCATCATTAGAAGGTGTAAGTCTAGATTCATCCATTGGTATAACTTCTCATAATCCTACGACATTTGCATCTTCTGCCTCCCCATCCACTTGGGTTAATGATTCAAGGGCTACAGATCATGTGATAGTTAGGCGTTCTTAGTTTTCATCTTATTCTGCTACCACACATGGTTTGGTGAGAAGTGCCAATGGTTCCTACGCTCAAGTAGCTAGGAAAGGGACCGTACAAGCCTTACCTAACCTCTTTATCATCTGTCCTTCATGTCCCTCACTTCTCCTATAATCTTATCTTTGTTAGTGCTCTAGCAAAAAATCTCAATTGCCGTGTCACACTTTAACGTTCTCATTGTGCTTTTCAGGATCTGAGGATGGGGCAGAGGATTGGTGGTGATACTATGACAGTGACAACCATGGTTATTTATACACTGGATCTGAAGAGGATGGAGTCTAAACTATTACAGACTGGAGTTATTGATGAGAATAAAGTGTTGTTGTGGCATCATCTTCTCTGCCATGCACCAATACAATGTCTTAGGAATTTTTCTTTTCTGCATATTCAATATAAAAATGGTAGTGTTTTGAGATGTGATGCATGTCAGTTTGCCAAAAAAAAAAAAAAAAAACACTTTGTATTCAATAAGTCTTAATAAAAGAAGTACTGGTCCATTTGATTTAGTTCACTCTAATGTGTGGTATGCTCCTTTAGTTTCTATGTATGGGCATTGTTATCTTGTTACTTTTATTGATGGTGAAACTCGTGCTACATGGGTGTATTTAATGAAGTCAAAGGATGAAGTTTTAATATTTTTAAAACAAAGTATAAAATGGTGGAAGTTAAGTTTGATAGAAGGATCAAAGCTTTTAGGTCTAACAATGGGGGAGAATATATTTCACAAGATTTTTAGATTTTCCTCGCTGAAAATGGGATTGAATCACAAACCTCATGTGCCTATGCTCCAGAACAGAATGAGGTTATTGAGCGTAAGAACAGGAACCTTCTAGAGGTTACCTGAGCTCTCTTGTTTGAGATGAATGTCCCAAAGTATTTTTGGTCAGATGGTGTCTTAACTGTATCATATTTGATAAACAGAATGCCTTTGAGGACACTGGAAGAATCTGGAGTCACTTAAGCAGGCCGGACATTTCCTATGCTTTCTATTTAGTGAGTCAGTTTATGCACACTTCCAGAACAGGTCATTTAACAACAGTGCATAGGATTCTTAGATATTTAAAAGGATCACCGATTCACCAGGTCAAGGAATTTTATACAAGTCACATGGACAGGCCAAGGCTCCTTTATAGATTCTGACTTGGCTAGATCTTTGAGTGATAGAAAGTCTACTGCAGGATTCTGTACGATCGTTGGAGGAAATCTTGTTTCACGGAAAAGAAAAAAACAAGTTGTTACTGCTAAGTCTAGTGCAGAGTTGTAGCTCTAGGGTGTTACTAGCTATTGTGGCTAAGAATATATTGCTGGATGAGTTAGGATTAATCAAGGTGGTCCTATGTTTTTCCCTTTAGATAATAGATCAGTGATTAAGTTGGCTAAAAATCTTGTCTACCTTGGGAAAACAAAGCATGAAGAAGTGGATTGTCATTTCATCTACAAAAAAAATTGAGGATTTCATATTGGTGCAACTTCCTAGTGAAGAGCAGCTTGTAGACTTCTCACTAAGGCCATCAATAAAGCGAAGTTGCATTTTGTTTTGTCCAAGCTGGGCATAGTAAATATCTACACACCAGCTTGAGTGGGGGTGTTGCGAGTCTTGTTCAAGGACTTATAATTTGTGGGGATCCTGGATTTTTTTACTAGAAACTTGAGGGTCTTTTTTGTAATTTTTAGAAATAGTGAAATAATAATATAACAAGGGTCGTCTAACCTAATAGGTAGTTAGACTCTTCTATGGTTTGCTCAGTTTCTTCCACCTCCTTTTTCACTTTCTTTGTCATTGAGACTTCTTTGACACTTTTGGATAAACTCTAGATCTAAGAGGATCTAGGGTTTCAAACTTTGTGGTGCAACGAAGCCATATTTATAATCGAGTTTAATATGGGATAAAAAAAAATCAAGGAAAATCTCTTGTGGAATAATTATCCAAGATGATTGTGCCTATCAAGCATATCAAGGATATTGCAATGAATATATGCAGTGAATTGCAATATTAGAATTGTTCGGAGGTTGGAACAAAGTGTTCCACTTCATGTGTCACGATCCTTTTTACAGCCCTCTCATGCTCACAATGTGAGGACAAAAACATTTAGAGATTGCTAAGCAGTTGAGTGATCCGTTTAGTGAGATTTGGTGAAGTCATCAGCCGACCCCACCTAGTGGGAAAAGGCTTGGTTTGGTTTGGTTTATCAGCCTGCTGAGTGCTTGAATGATATAATGAACGATGATTGTCTGTTGATGAATGTGCTGGCAAACAAAATAGGTGCATAATAAGAAAACATTATTTTGAGCCTTGTGAACAACTTATCTTGTCACAGTAAAGAGGGGTTTCCACAAAATGTGGATCCCCATGTCGAGAAGATGACGACAAAGCCAAACAATTTCAGCTGAAGTGTGAGCGGGAGAATGGTATTCAACTTCAGCGAAGAGCGAGACAACAGATTGCTTCATACCCTCTCAGGAGATGAGAATGTGCCAAGAAAAATGCAATACCCTTTGGTGGATTTGTGATCGTTGATGTTTCTAGCCCAACTGAAACCCAAATTGGCAGTATGGAAGGGGGAGCTGGAGGAGAAAATTGCACCCTATGTCATCATATGATAAAGATATTGGAGAATAGAAAAGACAACTGCCCAATGAACTGCTGTGGGTGCAGAAACAGACTGGTTGACGGTGTAAATTGCCAAGGTAATATTTGGTCAGGTAATAGTGATTTATATACCAGGCTGCCGACAACTTGACGATACCTAGTTGGATCAAGAAGTAGAGTTCCACCATCAAACCCTAATTTCTAGAATTAATTCGAATCGTGTATCTAGTGTCTTATCATCAGTAAGGGCAGCTCATTAGATAATGCCGTGGTTATATTCTTGCTGAGTAAGAAAGAACCCCTTTGGTGAAGGCGAGACGTCTATGCCGAGAAAATATCAAAGAAATCCCAAGTCTTTCAGGCCAAATTTTGCCGTTATAGTCTTGAATGTCATGATGATTAGTCAATAATGATCATGTCATCAACATATAAAAGTAATAGGATGCACCCATGAGAAGAATTTCTATGAAATAGTGTATGGCCTCGCTAAACTGAAAAAACCAGAGACAATAGTGTATGAAATTTGATGAATTTCGATGAAAAAACCAGAGACAATAGTGTATGTCCTCTCTAAACTGAAAAAGCTGAAATAGTGTATGGCCTCGATGAATTTCGTTGAAATAGTGCAGTCTTGAATGCCATGATGAAATGTTGTAAATGGCCTCGCTAAACTGAAAAAACCAGAGATGGGGAACTTGCTTCAAGCCATACAAAAGGATGTTGAAGACGACAAACACGTCTAGAAGGATAACGCAAACCAAGAGGAGGCTTCATGTAGATTTCTTCGGAGATGAAACATTTAAAATATGAAATTACATCCATTTAAAAGAATTGCCTTTTCTGAATAGTGGATACATAAAGAATAAAAAGAAAAAATGCTGAGATAACTACCCTTTATAGCTGTACATGGCTTACAGCAGGTATCATTGACTAAAGTATCTGCACCCAAAAAATCTGGACAGTGTGGACGTCATGATGCAGGCCAGATTACCGGGCCCCGCCTGAAAGTCTATACCCGATAGCCCAAGTTCAACAAGGCCCATTAGTGAGGGATTCCCTAACGACTGTTTCCAATTGTCTACATTCTAGTAGCTTTCCTAGATTTTAGTAATTGTTGTGATTCAGTAGTAATTAGATAGTTTCTAATACTATTATGACTTGTTTTCAAAGTTAGAGCTTAGGCTAAAACTATATAATAGATGTAATCCCTTCTCTTTGGGACATATTACAAAGAGATGTAATCCCTTTTGTTTGGGACATATTACAATGAATAGAAGTTAAGTTTTCCCTAACGGAAGTTGCTTCTTGTCTTTGGTGTGGGACCTAAATGACCTCTTAAGCCATTGGCTTGGAGATTAGCCCGTTGACTATTATCCCTTTCTCAGATTGCGTCAATTGGTATCAAAGCGAAGATCCATCTTAGATCGCCGATCCGAGGCAACCCGATGCCTTATCTCTCTACTTATTTTTTGTCTATCCATTATCATCATCACCGATCATTATCAACATCCCTCACCATCATCCATATTCTATCATCACACCATAACCACTCCATTCACCCATCACAACCACTCCATTCGCCCTTCACAACCACCAACTCTCGAAACCAGAACCTATCTCCACCAAATCCCTCTCCTAGAACCCTAATCCCTTTCAATTGAAACCCATACGAAACCCTAAACCATCACTGAAATCCCCATTCAAACCCAGCCCCAACCGGAAACCACCCTCATCCCAGTTGCAGACCAAATACCCCATTCTAGCCGAACCCCTTCCCACTGCACCGAAACCCTAATGCAACTCCATTCCCGCCATCCGAAGCCCTCACAACCTAAACCCAGACTCCAATCCACCCAATGCTTCTCCAAACTCACAAACCCGACTATCAAAACCTGAAAACCCCTCATCGACATCCCAACCCAAATAAAAAAAGAGATGAGAAAGAGAAAGAGAAACAAAAGGAGGAGAAAAGACTCAAGCGTACATGTTCGCTGCCCTCCTGGACACCACATTTGCATCTTCGCCGAGCACCATCACTGTTAGCATCATCTTCGTCAACCATCTGCACTGATGGCCCATAACCACCGCACCCTCTCTACTCCATCGAAGTCGTCAGAGTCTTCTCGCTTGAGTTTCGGGTTGAATTTGACACGCCCAAAGCGTCATGTGTAAAAAAAAAAAAAAAAAGAAAAAAGTAGCAATTAGTCAACAGAGCAACATGTCTACTCGCACCAGAGCAACCTTCATAGGAAAATTTATAGACCGCCAACGTGATACTTATATCATGGAATTGTTGGACAGAATGGATAGAGTTGAAAGATTCGGCCATTTGACAGGGACAACTTCCTTATACTATGCTTACGGTCTAGGGTGTCATGATGTTCCTTCCTAACCAAACTAAGTTGTTTCAAATTTTTATCTCCTTGGTTGGATACATAAACTCTCAATTCAAACTCAACTTTTGATCGTTCTTATTACCTACAATGGGTTGGTTCTACAACCAACCCCTTACACAGCTTCTGGAGTTTATCTTGCCCCTAACTTGAATCAGTATTGGTATCCGGTTGTGTATGGTTAGTTCCACAACCAGCCACCTATAGGTTAAGATACTACTATAACTCACAAAGTAACGTAACATCACATAGTTATCACAAGGAATAACATAATTAACAGACAATGGATCAATTCTACAAAACTACGTCATAGTCGACATGTTACATGTGAAATCAAGTATAGCCATCAACCACATAAAGGGTCATACGTCATAATTTAATCATAAAAAGAGAGGAATCAACAAAGTTCAACTTAAGTTAACCATGACTAGAACCCATATTAGGGGTTTGGCAAGGCTCCAAGAACTTATATCTAGGGTTCGGCTGCTAGGGATGGCATCACTAAGTCCATTCAACTCCACAAAACTGATAATCTAACTTCTTCACTATACTTGTTCCTAGACTAAGATCCTCTTTGGTAAATCACCTGACAATTAATAGAATTCAATATTCCAAAGAATGGTGTAACGCCCCGGAATCTAGAGTTCTTCAGATTCCTAAGTCGTTACCATAATTAGATCATAATCACAACATAGGTCAAATACAACATCACAAAAAGGAATTAGGCAATTCTCCTAATCAATTAAAATTTCACTTATAATCAAAATCTCAATAGAATAATATCAATGTCACCATAATAAAGTCTTCTGCATGAATGAAATCTCAAATTCAGATATACTAAAATTATTTATTTTCAAATGACTAATTCTTGCTACTACTAATTGAGTATTGATGCCCTCTCCATCAGCCACACAAATTGAAGTCCAGGGGCTGATCGTCATTGTCACCCTGCTCTCCGATGTCATCCATACCTGAAGTGGGGCGAACCACTTGTCGGTAAAACTGGTGAGCAATATTTGGTAAAACTGGTGAGCAATATTTTCTAAATCGAAGAACTAATTAACTAAATAAATCACAATCAATACAAATAATACAACGATGCAATGTAAGACAATGTACATGTGTTGGTATGAGTTTAGTTGGGTTGTCTTGTGGGGTTTCGTAAAATCTTATTACGTCTTTCTTAATTGAGTCCTTATCCGCATCATCGCACTGAGGTCGATTCAGTTACCCCCAGACGCGAGGTCTAATATTCATTTTTGCCTTCCCCACAAGAAAGGTTCAGAAATTCAGTCACTTCCAGAAAGGAAGTCAAATTTATAAATCAATCATGCTCTCCCATAAGAAGGGATAAGTTCAATAGTCACTAACCACAATTCAGTCCCTGTCCAGCCTTATCACTCCGCGCCCACTTGGGATTCAATGTCAACATTTAGTACAGTGACATCACCCCATACCGTGCTAGCAGCATAGGTAGTTTCACTTTTCTTTGAATCATAAGGGTGGTTAGTTCCTTATCATCAATTAAGAATTCCAATAAGTAAAGATGTGAAAAAATGCAATGTCATTCCCTTTTTGATATACGACCAGTCCCACATAAGCCGGGCTTCATCTACGCCCCACTCCGATTCGGGATCAGTGCCCATGTATGTGGCATTGCCCGTATACCTATTGATTTCTGAATTTTAACATATTGCGACTTCAGAGATTCTATAAGGTGTTCAAAATCAGGTTATAACATTCCTCTATATTAGGCGATTAATTAGGGTGATGATCTCGCAAGTGTCAATTCATCAAACACATGGCATGCATCACTTAAGAAACTGTTTTTTATAAAAATTTAGCTGGATTTGTCCATATTCAAGACTGCACCATTGTAACCCCTTTTTCTTAAACTTGGTCCCATGGTGAGTCCGTTACCACCATAGTAGGGTTACCATAGCGAATCCATTAGTCTCTTGGTACAGCCAAGTATAATTTGGCCAACATCTCTGTTCAGAAATTCATAGAATAACACATTGAATTCCCCTTTTACTCACATTCACAAGCCAATTTCATCATACAGTCAGTGGGGGGAATTATTATGCGTCACATCACACAATCTAGGGTTCTTTGTTCGTAGAACAGTTATAATTCATTCATAGATTAGCCATCATTCAGTCTTTAATTATTCAATTCCTCATACATAATAGGCAACAATAATTTAAAAAAGAAGGTTCTTACCCTAAGGTTGAGAAACAGTTGTCAATCATGCATAAATCACTTAATAGAACCCTAATTAACACCTAATTAATTACACATTCATTCTTTCAAAACAAGAAACCCTATTTTATCCATCATCAAACCCGTATGGCATAGTCTCATAGGTAGAAATCGAATTATAAATGGATTTGGCATTGGAGTTCCAAAGAATCACATGAATATAGCCCTAAAACCTGACAAGAACTTAAAAGAGAGAAATATTGGATTGTAATCTTGTGTCCTCATTGAATGGACTAAGGATACATTTATACACACATTTATTGAGCTAAAGTCAAGTAAAGGGGCTGCCTAAGTCAAGTAAAGGGGCTGTATAATTAAGTATGTACATGTGGTACATGTGGCTTTGACTAATGAGCCTAATTACAATCAAAGTCTAATCTTCTAGATACTAGGCCTAAATGGGCCTACAAGTTTGGGCTTGAAACACCATCATTAACATGACCTGCAAGTTTGGGCTTGAAACACCATCATTAACACCCCCCCTCAAATTGATGCGGGTGAATCCACGAGCATCAATTTGCCAACTAGGAATTGGTGTCGTGGCCGAGGAAGTCCCTTGGTAAATATATCTGCAATTTGAAGTCCGGTAGGAACATGAGGAAGAGTAATTGCGTCACGCACAAATTCATCACGTATGTAATGACAAGCCACTTCAATATGCTTTGTACGTTCATGGAAGACAGGATTTTCAGTAATCCGTATGGCACTGGTATTGTCCGCATAGAGAGGTGTAGGGCCAGATTGTGGAAATCCAAGCTCAGAAAGAAGACCCCGAAGCCAGACAATTTCAGATGTGGCAGCCGATATGGCACGATATTCTGCTTCTGTGGATGATTTGGAGACTTTATCTTGTTTCTTACACTTCCAGGAGATCAATGAGTCCCCTAAGAACATGCACCAACCCGTGGTAGACCGTCGACTATCAGGACATCCAGCCCAGTCAGAGTCTGAATAAGCTATGAGAGAAGTCGAATTGCCCACAGGAAAGAAAAGACCACGATATTGTGTATGAAGAACATAGCGAAGAATGCGCCGAACAGCAACAAGATGGAGATGGCGAGGTTGTGTCATGAACTGACTAACCAGATTCACCGCATATGAGATATCAGGCCGAGTGATAGTCAAGTAGATCAAGCTTCCGACTAAACGGCGATACATTGTGGCATCAGGGAGAAGATCACCCGTATCGTGTGCGAGTTGAAGATTGGCCTCAACAGGTGTATCTACAGGAGTGGAGTTCTGAAGCCTAGCCGTCTCAATAAGATCCATAGCATATTTGTGTTGATCTAGGATAAGACCTTTTTCTGACTGATGAACCTCAAGGCCTAAAAAATATGTGAGTGGGCCTAAGTCTTTCATATGAAAAGATTCATGTAACGATGCCTGTAGATAGGTGATCATGTTAGAATCTGTCCCAGATATGATGATATCATCCACGTATACCAAGAGGACAGTAATCCCTTTTGAGGAGCGATGAAGGAACATAGAAGGATCAGAGGAACTTTGAGAGAACTGTAGATGAAGGAGAGCATCTCTAAATTTCTCAAACCAAGCACGCGGAGCTTGCTTAAGACCATATAGAGATCGTCTTCAGCGTGCGCAGTCTCCTGCCGAAACACCCGTAATGCCTTGGGGAAGACGCATATAGACTTCTTCCTTGAGATCACCATGAAGAAAGGCATTCTTGACGTCAAATTGGTAAAGAGGCCATGAGTGAGAAGCAGCAATGGCAAGAACAGTACGGATTGTTGTCATTTTTGCAACTGGAGCAAATGTTTCTTCATAGTCAATGCCATATTCCTGTCGGTTGCCCAGTGCGACTAACCGTGCTTTATATCGATCCAACGAGCCATCAGACTTAAGTTTGACTGAAAAAACCCATTTGCAGCCAATTGGTTTTGCAGATGAGGGACATGGAACAATATCCCAGGTATGATTCTCCTGCAGAGCAGCTAATTCTTCGTGCATAGCTTTTTGCCAACAGTCATGCTTCACCGCCTGTGAGTAAGAAGAAGGAATAGCAATAGAGGAGAGAGTAGCAAGCAAGGAGGTGTGAGTGAACCCATATTTTTCTGGAGGCTTAGAGAGACGGGTAGAGCGTTGAAGCTGAAGTGGAGATGGAGCATCATGTGATGAAACGTGGTCAAGATCAGGTGTCGGTGAGGGATCCGGAGGGGGAGGCAGTAGTGGAACATCCTTATATCGACGCCGTTCATAGACAAGGAGTGGAGAAGAGATTGGGTCAGAAAAATCTGGTAGATGAGAAAATGATGGTAAATCCGAGGAATGGTTAGGAAAAAAACTTTGATTTTCAAAAAATGTGACATTTCGAGAGATGCGAAGACGGTTGACCACAGGATGATAGCAGATATACCCCTTTTGGTGAGATGCGTAGCCAATGAATGCACATTTGGCGGACTGAGCAGTTAATTTAGTACGTTCAGTCGGAGGAAGATGAACAAAACATGCACAGCCAAAAATGCGCAGGTGGGTGTAAGAAGGATCTTTACGAAAGAGACGAAAGTATGGTGTTTGATTGGTGAGGCGATAGGATGGTAAGCGATTGATCAAGTGAACTGCAGTGGCTAACGCTTCGGGCCAAAATCTTGCAGGAACTGATGATTCTAGGAGAAGAGAACGAACAGTATCGAGGAGATGTCTGTTTTTGCGTTCTGCAACTCCGTTCTGTCGAGGAGTGTAAGGGCACGATCACTGTGATAAAATCCCGTGTTTTTGCAAATAAGTTTGAAACTGATGGGACATATATTCCCCTCCGGAATCAGATCGGAGAACTTTAATGCGAGTAGAAAACTGATTTTCAACATATGCCATGAATTTTTGGAAAATATCAAAGACTTCAGATTTAGAGTGTAAGAAATAAACCCATGTGAATCTACTATGATCATCAATAAATGTGACAAAATATTTGAAATGTGTATGAGAAATTACAGGTGTAATCCCCCAGACGTCACTATGAATAATGTCAAAGCAATTTGAAGCCATAGTAGATTTGGAAGAAAATGGAAGAACTTTGCTTTTTCCAAGTTTGCAAACAGAACACTCATCAGAAATGTGACTAAAAGATGTTTTATTTTCATTAATACTACCAGTGTTCAACATCAAAGATAACAATTTTGAATGAGCATGGCCTAATCTATTGTGCCAGAGCCTCCAAACATCTTGAGGAGAAAAACAAGAAAAAGCAGAGTTTTGTTTATTTTGAGAGGAAGGCATCACAAGAGGAAACAGGCGTCCACACTTAGGCCCCTTCGCGATCACCGTCCCCGACACTTGATCCTGCACAACACAACCAGAGCGAGAAAAGGAAACATTACAATTATCATCAATCAGTTGTCCAACAGACAAAAGATTTGTAGTAAGATGAGGAGATAGAAAGACTTTTGTGAGAGGTAAAGAATGAATTATATCACCAGTAGCTGTAATAGGAAGCTTTTGACCATCAGCAGTATGGACTTGCAAATTCCCTTTGTATGGTTGCAGGTTAGAGAGATGAGTGGTGGAGGAGGTCATGTGATTGGAAGCTCCAGAATCAATAAACCATATGGAAGAAGAGGAATGTTGGTTACCTGAAATGCCAAGTGCAGAAAAGGCATTGATGATCATTTGTTGAATAAGCTCAGGGGTAATCTCAGTAGTGGAGGCAAGAGGTGGCGAAGGCATGACTGGTGCGGAAGAACTATCACTGGAAGTAGTAGCATCAGCAGTGTTGACATGATATGCTCGTGGAGTGCGATTTTGTGGCCGCCGTTTGCATTCATTGATAACATGACCATTGGATTTGCAGTAATTACAAAACTTGGTCTTACACTGTGAGGCATAGTGTCCATACTCTTACAGCCAAAACATTGGATTTTGCTGAGATCTCTTGCAGGAGTTTGTCTTTTAGCAGCAGCATTAGTATGATGAATGATCCCTCCCGGACCGTGAGAGACACTAGGAGTGTAACTGGTAGTGGCAGCATATGCGACATCAGTAGAGTTTCCGGAGAACTGTTGCTTCAGAACATGCTGAGTGAGCTGACTTTGTTCCTCTCACAAGAGTTCATTAAGACACTCATTCAGGGATGGAGATGGAACCCTGCTCATCAGATTGGAACGAATGATCTCATATTCAGATCTCAATTTCATGAGGAACTGGTCTCTATGAGAAGTTGCTTGTAATTTTTGAATCTCAGAAAGAGCTGCCTCAGATACATTGAGGTATTTGATTTCATCATATTCTGCCCATAAATTGAGAAAACCCGTATAATAGTCCTGGATAGAAGAGGTGCCTTGGGAATACTGAGCAATCTCCAGTTCAAGTTGATATTGACGGGCAGAATTCCCTTGGTGATACACTTGTTTCAGATAATCCCACATCGCCTTGGAGGTCTTGTAAGGTTTGAGGTTCAGGATATATTGTGGTTCAACGGAACCAAGAATCCAGGTTTTTATCTTGGCATCCTTAGTATTCCAAGAGAGTATTTTTTTCTCATCTTCCTGAGGTCGTGGATCCCATCCGGAAACAAGTCCCTACATTTCCTTTCCTTCAAGATAGACTTGAAATTGATACGACCAGGAAGTATAATTCTTTCCATTAAATTGGATCAAGTTAATTTCATGCTTTTCCATTTCAGTCAAACAGTAGATCTATCAACTGTGCACAAAAAAATCTCACTGTTTTTAAATCAAACTGATGGATCAGATCACACACCAATCAGATCACAAATAATATGCTAGAGTGACCAGAACTGTTCCCAGAATGAGCAGTGCACAAAAAATCAAGGATTCTGTGCGGCTGTGATGAAAACTATTTAAAGAAAGTGAATAATCATAAGATGGAACAAAACTCCTACCTCTGATCTCTGAAAAATACTGAAAAAATCTCCAAAATAACCAGAAGAGAGTCGACCAGGTTGGTTGAAATATCCAGGTTCAATGATGCTGATCTGGGATGGGCCACTTCTGATCACACCTTGATCTGGCAACTTCCAATGCTTGGAAGATGAAGAAAAATTCTCCAGAGAGTCTCTTAGAGACTATTACAACTTCCAATGCTTGGAAGATGGAGAGGACTCACTCAGAGGCACAGCTCTGATACCATGACAAGAACTTAAAAGAGAGAAATATTGGATTGTAATCTTGTGTCCTCATTGAATGGACTAAGGATACATTTATACACACATTTATTGAGCTAAAGTCAAGTAAAGGGGCTGCCTAAGTCAAGTAAAGGGGCTGCTAAAGTCAAGTAAAGGGGCTGTACAATTAAGTATGTACATGTGGTACATGTGGCTTTGACTAATGAGCCTAATTACAATCAAAGTCTAATCTTCTAGATACTAGGCCTAAATGGGCCTACAAGTTTGGGCTTGAAACACCATCATTAACATGACCTGCAAGTTTGGGCTTGAAACACCATCATTAACAAAACCATCTCAATTGTCCATGACACAGTCCTTATAGGTTCATCCAGCCTTGAAAATTATGCCCTAGGGTTCAACCAGTGATGAACCAAACCCAATTAGGGTTTGGCCAATCATGGCAGTACCCACCAAGTGGTCGGCCACCATGGTTCTCACCCATATAGGGTTCGGCCATGGTGGATCTCCACCCTCATGGTGGTTGGCCATCATGGCTTTCATCCATTGAGGTAGGGCCGTGGTAATTCTTCTTCTTTGGCGAAATTAGGTAGTTCACAACTAGGGTTTGTGCTGGTCCCTTTATTCTTGATTCAATTACATCAAACAATCAATAAAATAATCATCCTAGGGTTTGATCCATGATTACACATGTTTCTTCAAATCCCATAGCCATCAATTTAGACAAACCACTCAGCTTGAATAGCTGATCGTTGCCCGTTCAATATGGGGTCTCGAATAGGACTTCCATTACTCTTCCTGCGATCTTCTTTGTCTTCCTTGCGAATCCCTTCGTTTCCCGCTGAATCCCAAGCTGAAAACTCAGATTAGGGTTTCCTTTCTTCTCGTTCTCCTCCTCTCAATTGTGATCGTGAGTTGTGAGAGAAAACAAGGGAATAGGGCTAAAATAGATGTCAACAAAGACTTGGGTCCCAACTGAGATCCTGCGCACAAGAGGAAATAGCTCTATATGGGCCTGACCGTGTGAAACAAGCAATTTTATGGGCCCTCTAACCTGGGTTTGTCATGTTATTACTTAGTAACTATTATAAGCTGGTCCCACCACTTAATTCTACTCATATTCCAGCATCCTCTAGGCCAACTACAATAGTATTAAAGAAACAAAACATGGCCCTGGTTATTAAATCAATTGGGCGGGACGAACCTGGGCCCTGATCCAATCTAGGGTATTACAAAAAGGAAGATGTTTAGAGGATTCAACCAAGGCCCAGCCCCTTAATGGGGTTCGATCATGGCTCAAACTCCAAGGATGGAGTTCGGCTGGGGGCCAGAGCCCATCTTTGGGTTCGGCCAAGGGTGGAACACACCATTGGTTTTGTTTGATCAACATAGGTTGATTGTATCCCTCCTTTCTAGCAAATTTGTTCCACTTTTCAATCAGTTAAAGTGAAAATCAGACGTTTGAAACCCTAGATCTACCAAAAATGATTATCTAGAATTGTGTATACAAGCAGATCACGTATATTTACTCATATGAAGTAGGAGAACCTGCTGATCCCTTCTTCTTCTCCTTGTTTCTTCTTGCTTTTCTTCTAGTTCTCTTTGTCTAGGGCTAGGGATAGGGTTTCTACTTTCTAGTAAGAGTGGATGCCATAAGGAAGAGATAGAATGGAAACTATTAGAGTTTAGGGCAGCCAAACACTGGAATGGAGTACTTGGTACGACATCACCTACCTATAAATAGGCCTAGGGGAATGTGTGCGCACTCCAAATCCTCTCTGGATTTGTGCGCACTTTCCAATTCTTCTCGGGATTTGTGCACAAGAATAATTAAAAAGGGTCATTACCCAATGCGGGTCCCGCCAAAGCAGGGTCCTGGGAGGGTCCAGACTGGAGACAAACCTAACCTTTGGCAATTTTGCACAAGGTGGCTTGCAAGTCTCGAACCTACATTATCACGCATGGCACCCGAGACTTTTACCATTGCACCAAAGCAATGACCCTGCACAAGGACAATTCTATTCCCTTTTTGTGAGAACTCATTATGGTCCCATCTCTCATGCATGAGATGAAATCCTATTAACTCTATCCCCATGGGTCCTACTAAGATGCATTAAAAGCCCAATTTTAAACCATTAATCTAATTTAAACGCATATTTAGCCTAGTGGGGTCCCTACAAAAGGCTCCTCCCCAAATCTGAAAATTTTGGATTAAGCCATTGGGTCCTATGCAAAAGTAAAACCCCTTTAAAACTCTATTTGAAACCAAATTAATCTCATCCCAAGGTTTTCCACCCAAATCTATAACATATCGGTCAGGCTACTAGGTCCCAACCATGGTTTAAAAAATCGGCCGAGTCCAGGTCGACTCGGACTCGGCCCTGTCTGAGTCGAGTCTCATGCTGATGGGACTCAAGTCGCCTACAGCATTGGAAGGGAAAAAAAATTAAAGGGAAATGAAGGGGGAGGCCTGCATCATTGGAGGGAAAAAAGAAAGAAGGAAAGAAATGGGGAGTACAGGAGGAAAAGGACAAAAGAAAAAAATAAATGGAAAAGGTGAACAGCTGGATGACAGAGACTAGAGAGAGAGAGAAATGTTTAAAAACAAAAAAAAAGGCATAGGTATACCTACCTGGGCTCCCTGCATGACTGCTCACTGATGTTGCTGCTAGCCTGCAACAGCTACTGCCTACTGCTGCTTCTACTGTCTGCTGCAACTGCAGACTTCTTTTGCTGCTTGCTGTTGACTCTCTTGTCTTGCTGTTGACTGCTGTTTATTGCCTATTGCTGACTGCTTTTGCTGTTGCTAGCTTAGGTGCTTGGTACGCTCTGCTCCTTTTTTTTTTTTTCTTTTTCTTTCCTTTGTCCAGCCAACCCACCTCTCTCCCTCTTTTCCATCCACTCCGAACTCACCTATCTTCTTCATTTATCTTAACCCTTCTTTTCTTTATCACTTGGCTGGGTCTCTTTTTCTGTTTTTCTTTTTTTTCCTGAGCACAAGACGGAGTTTCACCAGACTCGGCCCTTGTCGGGAGTGCCGACTCGGACTCGGCCCTTGCCGAGTCGAGTCCCGATTTCTCTTTTTTAATCCTTGGTCCCAACCTAGGGTTGGTACCCATTGGAACAAATCTTACTTTCATTAATTGGTTAAGCCAATTCTCATGGGCACACTAAACGAGAATTTATCATCTAAATAATATAACTCAAGATCATAATTTATAACATTCACAATCATCATAATAATCACCCATATTATTAATTTTTTTTATAATCACACTATAGATTATATATTCTGAAAAAAAAACCAAATATTCCTATGTAAAATCAAGCAATTAACTAAATAAAAGTTTAATATTCAAATTCCTATGATGGGGGTTCTGGGTATTATTGATGGTCACTAGGGTTCTGCGACCATCCTTAAGTACTTATATTATTAAAACTTTTGCATAATTTAAGAAATAACATGCAATATTGATCTAGTATAATAAATTAGTTGTATAATTTATATGATATTTTGTTATATTTTATGTTCATTCCTTTTATTTTTCAAAACGGAACTTGAAACAAGTCACCAAAATTTCAAATTGGCCGAAACATTTCAATTTGGAGGCCAATCCAAAATAAGGTCTGAATCAAAATTGATAACTATGCTTTAGTGGTGATGAGGTGTGGGGGTGGTGCTAATGGTGGGGTTTCATAACATAAGGGACTTTAATCCACCAATGATGAGAATCTTTTCGGGACTTTAGTGCATCAATGATACAAGCGTGACTTGTGATGCTCTTTGTTGTGCGGGAAATGGTTAGTCTAATCCTATTTCCACCTATAGTTGAAGGTGCTCTCGGGGCTAATTTACTACCGCATTATCAATGATATATATTGTGCAGGAAGTGGTTAGTCAGAACCTATTTCCATCTATAGTTGATCGTGTTGGAGGAGTTGAAAGATCTTCATAAAGAAGTGTGGGTGTCTTTTTTCCGCACTTCAAGGGCTCTGAAGGAGTAAGTAGATGCCCTGCGAAGAGAGAGTACTATTCTAATCGTTTGGCCATGGAACTCCTTAGTACCTTCACATGTGACGTGTGTCTCCTACATTATTAGGGACAAAATTGCTCCCATTGTTCTCTCTTCTTTAACTGCATTCTTTTCGACGCTGATTCTTTACCTTTAAAAAAATGAAGCAAGAAAAAAGATTTTACCAAAAACAAGGAGGGCAGTTGATTTATAAGACAAACAGCCGTGGAGAGAGCTTCTGCCCAAAAACGAGGAGGGACGGAAGATTCAAGCAGAAGAGATCTAGTTACATCAAGAAGATGTCTATTTTTCCTTTCAGCGAGGCCATTCTGTTGGGATGTGTATGGGCAGGTTTTTTGAGAAAGAATCCCTTTTTGTTGTAAGAATTTTTGAAACTCTGCTGACGTATATTCTCCCCTGATTCTGATCGCAAGATTTTAATGCATTTGGAAAATTGATTTTCAACATATGCCAAAAATATTTTAAAAACATTGAACACATCAGCTTTAGAATGCAAAAAATAGACCCATGTAAACTGATTATAATCATTAATAAAGGTCACAGAGTATTTATAATTAACATGAGATAAAGTAGGGGCAATGCCCATTACATCACTATGAATTAATTCAAAACACTCAGTATTGAAGGAAGTAGATGGAGAAAAAGGAAGTGTCTTACTTTTTCCTATTTTACAAATGTCACAATAAAAAAAAATATTCCTAGAAGAATTATTCAACACACTAGAGTTAAACATGAGTGACAGTTTTGAAATTGGGACGTCCGAGTTTACTATGCCACAATTAATTTTGAATTGAAAAACAAAAAACTCATTTGCGTCTTTATTTCCAATTATTGTAGATAGGTTGAGTGGAAATAAGCGTCCACATTTAGGCCCCCTCGCGATCTCCTTCCCCGACACCTGGTCGTGCACAACATAACCAGAAGAAGAAAATGAGATATTACAATTATTTTCAACAAGTTGCCCAATCGAAAGAAGATTTGAAGTTAAACTTGGACAAAGATAAACATGTTTTAAGGGAAGAGAACTAAAAACATCTCGGATGGCAGTAATAGAGAATTTTCCTCCATCAACAGCTTGGGTGTGGTGATTTCCAGTATATTGTTTCAAATTTAAGAGATGTGCACTGGAAGAGGTCATGTGATTTGACGGCCTCGGAATCAAAATACCAAGTAGGGGAAGGTGGTTTTGATTTACCTGAAATGCCAAATGCTGACAATGGATTGATAATCATCTGTTGAACTAACTCAGGGGTAAGAGGAGAATTGGCGGGTTGTGTAGGCATAGAAGCAGCAGTAGAAGAACCAGGCTGAGTAGGCATTGATGTGGAACTAGCATCTGCAGGCGAAGAATCAGATGTGGCAACATATACTTGAGAGTGCGGACGACGACGGCATTCAGTAATGATATGCGCTTTTCTTTTGCAATAGTTGCAAATTTTTTTATTGCATTGGGTTGCTATGTGGCCAAACTTTTTACAACTATAGCATTGCACCTTCCTCATATCAGGAGTCTGAGTTGTCTGAGTCACTCGAGCATTGTGGGGGTCTGAGGATTTTGATGAGTCTGAGGAGTGCCTCTTGAGCATGGATAAAAATATCGGTAGCGGCGGGCGTATCGGCCCGCCGCCAAACCGATACGAAGCGGGTGATACGTAGCGTATCGGGGATACGTTCAAATCGCCCAAAAAATCTGAAAACATTCCAGAAAATCCAGAAAATTGTAAAATGAAAGAATATGTGGTTCTTTTGCAAAAGTAAGTAAGAAAAGGGGGCGTATCGGTGCCCTCAATATATGAAGTCCTGTATCGCTGTATAAATAGAAAATAATAGTAATGATTAGTTTTTTCACATGTATTCATGTTTCTTAGTCATAGTAATTTCAAAAGTAATGTAAAACTCATAAAAAAAATAGAACATGAAATAAAGGCATAAGACTTTAGGTCATTACTAGTCATTATTGAACAATTGAACATTAAACAATCAAATATCAATACTTCAACATTCAAGGTTCAAATTCAATCAAGTGAATGAACTATGAAGTGATCGACAATCAACATTCAACACCAATTTAGAAATGAGTCAAATGACAGAGTAGAGAGTTAGTGAAGGAAATAGGATTAGGAATACCTTGTTGACTTCTTGTGGAGTTGTGGTAAAATCTTGATTTAAACTTTAGAGCACTTCAATGGTTTTTCACAAGCTCACAGTCACAGTAGAAAGATGAGTGAAAGAGAGAGGTGAGTGAAAAGTGAATGGAATGGAGCAAATGGGTCGGCTGGAAACCCCCCGATACGTATCGTATCGGCCGATACGGTGCGATATGCGATAAATGTAGTTTATCGTATCGGTCTCGGCCAATACGATACGTATCGGCCGATATTTTTATCCTTGCTCTTGAGAGTATGCAACAGTGTAGTTCTCATTTTTTTGTTGGGCTAGATGGGCTCTTGTCAAGAGACGTTCTTCTTCACAAAGAAGTTCATTCAGACAGACATCTATGGTTGGTAGGGGCATCCGGCCCATTAGAGCAGATGTGAGATGCTCATATTCAGGACGTAATTTCATCAAGAACTGGTCTCTCCGACTAGAAGCTTGAAGTTCTTGGATTGCAGCAATAATATCAACAGAGACATTTGCATATTTGATGCTGTCATATTCAGTCCAGAGGTTTCGGAATCCAGAATAGTAATATTGAATGGACAACCGTGTGAATATTCTGCTATTTCAAATTCCAATTGAAACTGTCGTGCAGAATTTTCACAATGATAAACTTTCTGCAAATATTCCCACATTTCCTTTGCAGTCTTATAGGGTTTTAGGTTCACAATTAGATGATTTTCAACAGATCCAAGGATCCAAGTTTTAATTTTGGCATCCTTGGTATTCCTTGCAGAAATTAATTTCTCACCCTTGGTTTAGGATCAGAACCAGAAATATGCCCCCACAATTCCTTAGCTTCAATGTACAGTTGAAACTGAAATGCCTAAGCTCCATAATTTTTTCCATTGAATTAAATCAATTTTACCCCAGATTTCTCCATTTAAAACAACAGTAGAACCTGCAGCAAACCAAATAATGTAAAATCCAAACAGTGAGCATGAGACGGAAGCAGAAATGGTAGTGCAGAAGATCAAAACAGGCTGTTTGCCGATGCCAAACAGTGCAGAAATGACAGGATACTGTCTGTGATCAGTTTCACAAAATAAAAACGGTCCAGGTGACCTGGATTTTGATTACTAATTCCCCTGCGTGGGGCCCACTGCTTGACCTGATTGAGAATCAGATCAAGAAGGTTCAAGTGGGATCAAAATCTCTTTCCAGCAATACAAGATTCATCAAAATCCATCCACAATCCAAGATTTTGTACGGCTGTGATCAAAAGTATCTTAGAAAACTGGAAAATCACAAGTTGGGTCAAATGGCCTACCTCTGATCTTGGATAAATGTTGAAAAAATCTCCATATTTACCAGGAGAGGAAGTCAACCACTGCTGTGGAAATTTCTGAAGACGTCATGATGATCGCAGGTGGGCCACTGTTGATCATAACGTGACAGAAGAGGTTTCCTCCGGCTGTTTTCTTCCAAAGAACACGGATACCTGATCTGGTTGTTGCCAAGATTACAGATCCTTGATCTGTTTTGCTTCTGAAACACAAGAGTTTGTTTCTCCCAAGAACATAATGCCAGCAAGACTCAAAAAAAAAAAAAAAAAAGAAAAAAAAAGAAAAAAAAAGAAAAAACCCACTACCAAGAACTTCCCATGATCAGTATCAGCTCTGATACCCATATCAATACATACAAGAATTGAAATAATGCAAAGGACTGAGTTGCATATGATTTTTGGGTGTCTCCTTTAGAGATCAACCCTTCCATTAAATAAAATTGTCACTTTCTGACCTGGCTATTTTAAGTGGCTGTGAAGTGACAATGCTTACTGTTACCAGTTTATCCCTTTCTTATTAATAAAATTTACTGTTACCATTAAAAAAAGAAATAAAATAAAACATAAAGTTTCAGACTAGATTTGGTCCATCACATGATATGAGAACTGACTTAATCTCCAAAAAAATATATGCTTATTCATCTTTTTAACTGTTTACAGCGTGCGAGCGACAAATCGTCTTCATCGAATCTAAATCAAGAAATGGGAACATTGGTATGTCTCCAGTGATAATATTAGCTGCATCATAATTATTCTTTGATATGAATAAATATGAGAGTATGTGTATCTGATAACTGGATATAATAATTGATGTTGATATTTGCGTTATCAAAAAAAAATAAAAAATTGATGTTGATATTTGTTGTCTTTAACTTATTGAATATTACTTTCTACAGTTTGTTTTCTTCACTGGCGGGATAGTATTTTTGACGCTCATTATAAATGGATCTACGACACAGTTTATCTTGCATTTCTTGAGTATGGATAAACTATCAGATGCAAAGGTAAGCCGGTTTTATGTCAACATTAAGAAACCATGTGCATAGAAAATCTAATTCTGAATTGAAAGGTTTCTATTTCGGTGACGAGTGAACAGAATTTAAAGTAAGATGGATTTCTGTGTTACAAAATGTTATCGTCTTGGAAAATGGAACTGTAAATAATACTAAAGTTACTCTCAGATCCAATTGAAGCATTGTCGCTTCACAGCCACTTGGCTATTCCAGGCCTATAGAAACCTAAAAGTGATAGATGTTATTTTATGTCAAATGGCTCGGTTTGGAACATGAATCTATTTCCAATATGCAACTTCATTGAAGCCTGACTGACTGGGATAAAATATGATGAAAATAATGCTGCCTTACATGATTTTGTTAGGAGTAATGACCTAATTCTTCCAGATTAATATACCTTATGATGTGAATCCTCCAATCTGCTTTATATATGTTTACTAGTGCTTAGCTACATTTTTCGTGTCATGAACTAAGTCTGATGTTGATGAATTTATGTGGTCCTTAACAAGGATGTGCTTAATATCCTTTCTTGACTAATGGATTGGTGATCCAAACCGTGCCAAATTCTGGTCAGACATCTATTGTTCTCATTTTATTGAAAATAAAGCGGTTAGCATTGGGTATCAGTAACTTAGCATCAGTGTCACTTTTGGTGCAAAGTCTGCCCTTCTAAATCAAAATCTGATCTTGGAGCCATGAGTGCCATACCTATGAACTCCACGACCAAGGTACTCATCTAGATGTAGATTTTCATTGTCTGAATGTCATACACTGCCGTTGTTTGACATCGAGGCCTCAATTGTTTGATGCTATATCCTCTACTGTGATCTAGAGTCTAGACTTACTCCCTTCATATCTTTTCTACGTCAACTTCTGCTTACCAACTCATCTGACCTTCATTTCATTAGAAATATAAGCACTTCTAGTCTCGTGTGCATGTGCTTACTTTCATCATTTCATATTGTACATGGTAGGATTGCAATGAGAAATATAGTTTCAGATATTGTTGATCTTCATGTGTTTACAGATGCGTATATTGGATTATACAAGGTATGAAATGTTGAACAAGGCAATGGAAGCTTTTGGGGATCTTGGAGATGATGAAGAACTAGGACCTGCAGACTGGCCCACAGTGAAAAGATATATCACATGTTTGAATGGCTTAGAAGGAACGCAGGTGCATCCTCATAATGTGGTGGAAAGTGAGAATCATCTGCAGGCAATGAATTTAAAAGATACGCGAGTACGTCTTTTAAATGGTAATCCCATTTACTGTTTTTTAGTCTGTTCAAAACCCAGTTGGCAAGTATTTGATTATTGACATGATGTTTGCAGTGAAATCTTGTGGAATTATATATTCCTCAACCCCATTTCTATTGTTTCTTTCAATTTTAAGTTACCACATGTGGGCCATAGTTGACCTTTCCAGAATCCAGACTACTGATCTGATGGGCCTGATTCTTGATAGATCTTGCCACAATATCATGACAGATAAGACGACCTTGGCTATCTTTTGGCAGATGTTGGCCAAATGTTGATGCAGCCAAAGGTGATTGCTAATTGATTGGAACCCTAAAATTCAAACGCTAGACCCAATCAACAGCAACAATGCCAGGAAACGAGAAAACAGTACATCTGCCTATCTTTGTTGCTAAATCACCTTAAATGGTCTTCAATCTTTAGCAGGAACTCAACCAAAAGAGGAGCTAAAAGTGCTTCAAACCTGCCACTTTATCCAGTATCTAATGAAATAAAACCAATCTAAGGAAATTTCATCCCTTGATGTAGAGTTTAAATACTGTTTTCAACACATAAACCCTAAAAACAAGGATAAAATCTCATCTGCTCATCAAGATATCATAATCATAAAAGGCCCTAATTACAAGAGTCTTACTAATTATTAAGCAAGGAAAGAAATGCTCTCATGATAATAAATACACCAAAAGTTCGTGTGCAGGTCCTTATAAAGCTTCTTGTGTGTCAGGTTTGGAGGGTTCCACTGGATGACCATTTGGGCCCATCCGAAGGATATGATGATGCAGGCCCTAGGGTTAGGGCTTGCGTGGAAGTGCCAAAGCACGCGTCCGCAGATACTATAACACGTCTCCGCATAGACTTCAACACGAGGACGCACCTCTGAGGGATAGGGAACCCACGATAATACTATTCCAATAATCAAAACATGAGGGTTTCTTCTCTACAATGCAATATAAATAGGAAAGGCAAACTTAGGGGCTAAGAAAACCTAACCAAACTAGGAACGCAATAGAATCTACCATAATTACAATCTTTCAACAAAATTAGAAACCTACTAACGATTATTTAGAGTGATAAAAATATTCCTAAACTATTTTTGGGTGGTCCCACACTTGGGCTCATCCATTTGGATCATGCCCCCCAGGTTGAAAGAAGCATTAGACCTCAAACTTGGTTTTTCTTGACATCGCCTTTGCAGACATAGTGTACTTAAAGCGCTTCTTTGGTGGCACGTGCTTGTGAACCCTTCTTCGGTGGTTCTGGCTTCTATGGATGGAGTGTGACTTGCTTTCCATGGTCGTTGAACGTATTTGTGTTGTTGCACATACCATGAGTTCCATTTTTGTCATACATCCATAGGCAACCTAACAAGATATCACCACTATCCATTGGTCGCACATCACATTTGACCATATCTTTATAATCTTCTCCAGTTGCATAAGTAACTCGGCATGTATGTCGGACTTGCACTTCATCACTTGTTGTGAGCCATTTGACAAAAGAGGGATGATAATGCTTGCGAACCTTCAGTTTCAAGCAGTCCGCAAGAGATTGAGAGATCATATTTTGACAACTTCCTCAATCAATCACAACTGGGCAAGTTTGCCCATGTATTGCACTTGTTCAATAAAAAATATTTTTCCTCAATAGTTGGTGTATTTTCCTTAAGGACCATGAAAGCTTAACCATCATAGGGACCAATAATATCTAATTCCTCAATCTTGATCTCTTTCCTGTTAGGGTCATCATGTGTATCTTTTACATCACCTTCATTTTGCATGAGGTTTATGCATTTGGGACTTTTAAATGATCGATGCCCATGTTAATTACAATGAAAACATGTGATCCTATTCTGGGCTTAGTGAAAACTTTTTTCAAGGAACTACCACTTGGTTTAGAATCTTGTATTGATGGGGTCTTTTGTGGAGTCCAATGTTTAAATTATCGTCCGTTAGTGGTTCGTATTGGCCCGGACCGTGACAATATTTTGCTGGGATATCGGTATTGTCATAGTCTAAATCGCCAATATCTTGGTTAAATATCGGTCGGTATGGTCGATATTTTAAAAATACCAATCGCGTCGGTTGTAACGGCTGCCCAACATAGTTGGGATAAGGCTTAGATGATGATCATCCTCATCGGTTGTAACGGCCGATACAACCAAACTTCAAAAAAAAAAAAAAAAAGAAGGAAGAGTAAGAGAATGCATTTGCATTTGCAGAGAAAAGGGTAAAAACACAACAACAACAATAACATGCAATTTTAAAATAAAGAGAAAAAAAAAAAAAAAAACATAGACAGACTCATACCTAGATCACCATTCAAAAAAAAAAAACTCATACTTGGATCCCCAAGAGGCCGAACCTGGTTACCCCCAGCAGCCGCCCCTTTCTCCTCTTCTTTTTCTTCCTCCTCTCTTTTCCACTTTCCCTCTTTCTTTTCTCTCTCCCTGCTCTTGTTTCTTTCTGACAGAAATGGAAAGAGCAAACACTTTTGAGTTTGTTTGTCTCACCATTCAATTCCCACGGTGTGTGTCTTCCACACTTATTGTGGTCCTCAATTTTAAAATCTAAACTAAATGAATGCTGCCTCTTAAATGGTCCCACAAATCACGGCCAAATCACAACAAAAATTTTAAAATTTAAAAGTCTAAACTATTAAATGCCCCCTTTTTGGTTTCCCCACTCAAAATAAATGCCCTTTTTAAATGGCCCCTTAACAAATATTAATTAAAAAGAGTTGCCCAATGTCACATTGATCACTTATAAACATCCAAATAAAATGTAAAAAAAATAAAAAAAGTATCCAAACATTTTATTTTATCAGTAACCTATACTAGTGAAAAATCTAATCCACTAAAATGAATGCCCTTCTCTTAAATATAAAACGTGAAATTTTTTACAAATCAACTATAAAGAGTGATAATATTTTTAATTGACTTGATTTGGGATTTAAATTGTGGGTTACTTGATGGATTTATAAACTATAAGGATGGTCCAAGGATAAAACATTAAAACTTGACATATTCAATAGATTTAGACAAAACATCGATACAAGATTCTTTGCCTTAGGGGGACCAATATTTTCCTTTATAATGTGTACTAATCCAAAAAAACGTTATTTTCCCGCATTTTATAATATCATGAATTTTTTCGATATTATGACAACCAAGGATGAAAATAGCAGTAGCGGCGGGCGTAGTGGCCCGCCGCCAAACCGCTACGAAGCGGGCGGTACGTAGCGTAGCGGGGATATGCAGCGTCGTAGCGGTGCAATTTGAAAAAATCGCCCAAAAAATCTGAAAAATTTCCAAAAAATCCAGAAAATTGTAAAATGAAAGAATATGTGGTTCTTTTGCAAAAGTAAGTAAGAAAAGGGGGCGTAGCAGTGCCCTCAATATATGAAGTCTTGTATCGCTGTATAAATAGAAAATAATAGTAATGATGGGTTTTTTCACATGTATTCATGTTTCTTAGTCGTACTAACTTAGAAAGTAATGGAAAGCTCATTAAAAAAAAAATAGAACATGAAATAAAGGCATAACTCATAAGACTTAAGAGTTAGGTCATTACTCATTACTCATTAGTGAACATTGAACAATCAAATATCAATACTTCGACATTCAAGGTTCAAATTCAATTAAGTGAATGAGCTATGAAGTGATCAACAGTCAACATTCAGCACCAATTTAGAAATGACAGAGTAGAGAGTTAGTGAAGGAAATAGGAATACCTTAGTCACCACCAAAAGGAATGTCTACCAAGATTCAATGCATTGTTATCCTCATCCCCATAAGTGTCATCATTTGTATTGGCACTTGCCTTTGATATTGATGAGTATTGGGATCCACAAATCCAAAGAAGGCAGCCGCATCATCGTAACTTGGAGGAGGTGGAGGTGGATATCTAATATTATATTGCGTTTCACCATAGTCACCATATGAGTAGGACCCTGAAATAGAAGACTATTCTTCTCCTTGTTACAGTTGACCATATGGAAAATAGTAAAAATACTGCGAGGGTCCTTATCCACTGTAACTAGGGTTCCACGAATTAGCCCATGATGCCGCTTGTTGTCCTCCAACATCTCCACCCATATTTCCTTGTTCATTACTACTACCTCCAGGAGCAGGTGGTGGGACTATCCGACGCCGTTGGAATGATCTACGGGAAACATAGATCTAAAATCTAAGAGCCCTTTTGAAGACATTTGATTGGTATTCAATTATTAAAAATATATTTTTTTACAAAAATTAATAAATCCGAAAATAAAAAAAGGAAAAAAATTGAAAAACAAGCAATATATGTTGGAATGATCTATCGGAAACCTAGATCTAACAATATGAATCTATTTTCAAGTTGTTTCATGAGTTTTTCATAGATAACAATGTTCTTTTTTTTTAAATAACATAAATCCGAAAATAAAAATAACAATATAAAAAAAAAGAAAAAGATTTACATGCAAGATCAAAAGGAAGCATGGATCTACAATAAAACAAGACAATGTTTCCATTATGTTGTGATTCATAGTAGTTAGAGAGTGATAATCTCAAAAGTTGAAAATAAAAATCACAAAGAAATGCATACCTAGATGAAGAATCTTGTTTAGAATCTTTAGATTCCTTAGAATAGTTGAGTGTTTTGATTTTGGTAGCAAGAAATCTTCAAAAAAAATGGAGTTGGGACCACTAGAGCAGTAAGATATGTTTCAGCAGTCAAAGTGGAGAAAGTGATGGGAAGAAAGGTAGGAAGAAACCCTAAAACCCCCCGCTACGTATCGGCCGCCACGGCCCGTAGCGGCCGCTACGGGCCGCCACGGTTGCGACGACCGATATTTTTCCCTAGCGTGGCGGTGACCACCGCTACGGCCGATATTTCTATCCTCGATGACAACCACTACGGACCGTGAACCACGATTGATACCGTATCAGTTTTTGGAGTCGGCCAGGACTACGACCGATACTGCGATTTTAAAACATGGTGCAACCCATTTAGACACAGTGAAATTTCGGGCTTGGTAATTTGCAATTTCCTCAGCCTTGATTTCATGTTGGATGATCTCATCAACATTCTCAAAATTCTTGAAGGCAAGCATATGCAGTATCTCTATTCTTAACCCATGAAAATATCGGTCAGCTAAAATATCATCGGCCTCATTTAGCACATATAGCTTGCATTGTCCTAAACTCTTTAGAATACTCAACAACTGACCTAGATCCTTGTTTCAAATCTTGAAGCTTGAACATAAATTTCTTGAATAATTGAAGTTTGGAACATTTGTTTAGTAAGATGTTTCATTTCAACTAATGTCTCAACATGATCTATGTTTTGTCTCCTCTTTTGCAACTCAGCCCACCATATCGCAACATAGTTACGAAATCGAGTTGCTACCAAGGTGACCTTATGTCACTCCATCATTGCCTTGTGTGAAAAAATATTTTCGACACACTAACTAATCCATAAATTCATCTGGTATCAATTTTCTATCATATTAAAAAATCACGAGTTTAATCCCTAAATCTCAATCGACATTATTTGCTGGTTGATCTTGTTGATTCCTAATATTTCCTCCATCATCTCGGCGATTATCCCCACGCTGGTTATTTTCTAAATTTTTATTCTAGCATCCACCCTTACAAGAGTTTCTTGTAGTTGAGCGATTGCTGCGGATAATGAGGGTTATGAGAGGTGGAGACTTTTGGCAGGGGTTACCGTAGATTGGTGATGGAGATGGGTAAAATCCCAACGATCTAGCAATGGATGTTCGACTCTGATACCAAATTGATGCAGGCCTTAGGGTTAGGGCTTGCGTGGAAGTGCCGAAGCATGTGTATGCGGACACCATAACACGTCTCCGTAGAGACTTCAACATGAGGACACACCTTCGACAGATAGAAAACCCACAATAATCTTGTTTCACTAATTAAAGTCTGAGAATTTCTTCTCTACAATGCAATATAAATAGGAAAAGAAAACTTAGGGGGCTAAGAAAACCTAATCAAACTAGGAAAGCAATTGAAACTTCCCTAATTACAATCTTTCAACAAAATTAGAAACCTACTAAGAAAATAATTTAGAGAAATAAAAATATTTCTAAACTATTTTTGGGTGGTCCCACACTTGGCTCATCCATTTGCATCACCGGAGAGGATCGCGACTCTTGGATGATCCTACTGGGTGTTGTCCCAGCTAAGCTGGGCCTGAATCGAGCCTGGTTCAGCTGGGTCAAACCTGAGCCTTGCTATCCCTTGTTTTCTGGACTGCCGGTCCTAAAGGGCCTTTTTGCGCTTGATTTGATGATCTAAATGGACCTTGAAGTCCATACCTTCAAAAAAGGTATTTTTATCAATTAACATAAGTAAACCAAAGATTTGATTCCCTTGGCCCGCTAGAAGAATTCTTCTCCTGTGGATACGCTCCTAAGGTCAATGTCAAGTATTGAAGAGATAGTGAACTACTTCCCAACCCTACCGTCGAGTGACGATTAGTTGACAGTCTTGTCTGCTTGACCCTTGCTCGACCGGACATCTCCCATGTTCTTAATCTAGTGAGTCAATTTATTACTTACATAGGCACCTTCGTCTTTTTTTTCTTTTATGGTGAGGGTATTCTCGTGGTATTTTTATTGACGAGACTATTACCCCAGGCACTCCTATGACCCCTAGATATACATGCGCACCAGGTAAGTCTGCGGTGGGACGCAAACACAAGACATGGAGAGCAAACCCACACCTTATGCCATTGAACCATCCCCTAGGCGGGTACTGACATCTTCATCTGGCAGTTGTAAAGTAAATTATTCGTTATTTATTGGTAACTCCATAGCATGGGTTGTTCCTTCCTGCCAGTTCCTCTCTTCAACTAATATTTAAAAGGGAGAGACCATCCAAGGGATCCGAAGTCAATTCTCTAGCAATAAATATTCATCAGTCTATCATTCTCTCGTAGGTTTGTCATTGTTAACTATTTTGAGAGTTTTTAAAAAAAATATATGACTAAATCAATTCAACACCATCAACTTAACATCAAACAAACAATACCTGACGTTTGTTGTTGATGAGCTTCACTCAAATAATGCTACACCTTGTTGCCATACTAGGACTATCTATAACCATATAATGAAAGTTACTGTTGTTTCTCTGATGGTGTTGGCAATGTAGATGTTAACCAAATCATGGACTGAAATGCCACTGACGTTGATTCTACTCAGATGAGTTTTATGTTGCTTTGCACTGGTATGAGTCCTCGTCTGGATTTCTAGGATAGCACTAACTTGATCAAGTCGAGGTGGCATGGATCGACACTTGACGGGAACTGCTTTAGTTGCGAAATGAGTCGGTAAAAAGCATTGATAAAACCTCATTCTTTTTTCCTTTTTCCTTTTGAGTTAGAAGCGGAAGAGACAAGTCCATTGGTCGGTACTCGGAAGGCTGCTAGATCAATACAACCACAATAGGTTCCTTGAATATAGTTTTCATAACCAACAAATAATCTGCTAGCAATCATTCTATTCCAACTGATTATGATGGTGATGGTGGTCTGGCTATGAGGGCTAAGGTGCTAGTCGTCTTGATTAAGGCCAATTATCACCACCAAGTTGTCAAGAGCAAGAAATAACCGTTTTGCAGATGAAGATGAGTTCTCAAACTCACTGCACATTCATTTTTTTTAGGGAGTTATCAATGTGACATTCTTGCAGGGGTTATTGCACTATTTGACAACTTGTGTTCATTGGTTGCCTTTGATTTCCCAGAAGAGAGATATTGACAATAATGCTAATGGTAGGTTTAATTTATCTTGAAACTCGAATGTGTATTTAAAGAATTGGTTGGCCCCATAGCCCAGCTCCCACCCCTTCAGGTAATATTGTCACTAGCACAACAACCCGTGCTTAGCAAAGGCATGTTCACCAATAGCTGAAAAGTAAATTTATTCATTTATTAAGAAAACTCAGATTACCCAAAATTAATCCTCAAATACTCATTACAATGATTTGGTGATTATGATAGGGATAGAAATGATTATTATTATTTATTTATTTTTTGTAGAAAAGTGAAAAGTGGGAAGAAGAGGTAGTTGCATGAAGTGGAGGAAATGAGTGGTTACATGTTGAAAGTAGAGATGAGTGGTTACATATTGGAAGTGGGGAGTTATAACTCCCAGTCAAAATCAGAAGTTTTGGTCAAAATTGAAGCCAAAACTTCCTAGCTTAATATATTATAATTTGTGGTTTAGTATTTTCATTTCTCTGTTTTTATTTATGAATAATTATAATACATTGGTAATTTGGTAATATGTTTTCATGATGGTCCTTCAGTTATGCTAGCAATAAAGCACGTTTTCTGCATGGACCCATAAAAAAAATAAAAAAATAAAAACTATTTCTTTTTCAAGAAGTAAAATGAAAAAAAAAAATGAAAACATGAATACTAATTTTGATTAGAGAAGTAGGAGGTATTGTTCATTTTCTTGAACTTCTGAAAAAAAATGGATGTAGAACGATCTCAAATTCTGCATTATCTTTTAAGTTGGTTGCTATGTGTCATATTTTGGTTTTTTGTCTCCCTTAAATGAAGTGCTTCTGTTACTGATCAAAAAAAGAAAAAAAGAAAAAAGAAATATCTCAACTTATTGAATGGTTAAAAAAATGATAGTTGGGTAGAAATAATTAAAAAGTGTAATCTATAACGAGAATAAAAATTGTAGAAAATTATTCTAAATATATGCTTGAAAAAGATCTAAAAAGAAGCTATAAATGAAATAAGAAACTACAAGTTAGTGCAAGCTGCCTATTGTAGAAAAGGGCATTATGTTCCATCAACAATGGAACTTTTTCTTCGAATATTGTTATATTGATCAGTACCAGTAATGAGAATCTGAAATTTACTTGTGTTGTATTGTAGGTGTTCAAGCTGCTTATTGGGGAATGCTTGATGAGGGAAGGATAAACCAAAGTACAGCAATTCTTTTAATGCAGTCAGTTGATGAGGCAATTGATTTGGTAGCAGATGAACCTTTGTGCGACTGGAAAGGTTTAAAGTCCCATGTTCATTTCCCGAGTTATTATAAGTTTCTGCAAATGAGCTTTTGCCCACCAAAGCTAGTCACATACTTCACGGTGGAAAGACTAGAGTCGTCCTGCTATATTTGTGCTGCATTTCTACGTGCGCACAGGATCGCAACAAGGCAACTGCATGAATTTATTGGTATATAATTCGTTTGATCCCTTGAATTATCCTAGCTGCTATTTTTCTTCTAGTTAGTTTTTTTTTTTTTTTTCATCAATTGATTTGCACTTTGTTTGGGTGGGATACAAGCCAATTCCATGAAGTTTTCATTTTACGATGAGCAGTTCTTTTTCCTAGTTCCAAGTAATTAATCTTTAATTAGGGTTAATAATAGGCCTTTCTAGGTCTTTAGTTCAATTCATGAAATAACACAAGTGACAAGTGACTTACTCCTATACAAGAGGGGTGCATGCATTTAGGAATATAGACAAGAGGAACCTAAACATACATCTACAACAAGATTTGTTGCAATTCAAGAATAATTACAATGTCGAGCCTAGGTCTTTGGATTACCTTCCACATGTGTGTCATTATGCCAAGTTAGCCCTATGATATAAGAGAATGATGGACACCCCTTGTTCGTCCTAAACTGAATTTGAAGGAATACAAGGCCTCCAAATTCAATCTAGGTTACTATTGTTGGTGTTTCCGACGGTAATTTGGGTGTCTAACAATCCTATGCGTCACACCCTTAATTTCGCATAATTCCCACTCATGCTTCCCAGAGATCCGTAGGTTAAGGTCAAGCCCAAACCTCACCTACTACATACTACTGTTCCTTTAGATTTTTTATTGTTGTAATATCCTGAGTACTTGGGCCTAGGATTGGTCTGGCCCAGGTAGTATTTTAGTTATAGCTTGGCCCAAGTTATAATGATAGTAGAGCCCAAGTTATAATGCTAGTAGAGCCCAAGTTATAATGGAAATAGAGTCCATGTTTTTTTTTGTAACTTAGCAAGTATCCCACGTGAGAGAGTTTGGGAAAGATTGGAATTGTAAAACAACTCTAAGTAGGAAGTTTGAAAGGAATAAGGAATTTCCATCTTTCCTTTATATATAGAGAACCATCGACCATCCTGTTCATCTTCATTGGAAAACTGAGAGCATTGTGGATTTCAATTTAGGAGAAGGAGAATAAGGCTGCTGATGTCAAGTTTGCGTTCGAAGGAGACGATCGTGTATCAGAGGTGAGTGAATCTTCCTTAATTATCCAATACATGCTTTAGTTGATGAGATAGATAATTGAGAACCATCAGATGTTGTGAAATTGCTATTTATGTAAATAGTTTAAATATGATTAATACAATCAGGTTCTGGATTATGATAGAAGATTGTGGATTTATTAATTTGATTGATGATTCATGTGAAAGAAAAGATCGGATGATAGTTTCTGTGCATATTCTGCACCTAACAGCCCTGTGGGACCCCATGGCCCACTGTATGATGAACCTGGTCCAAGGAGATTGTTCAGAGGTGATGGACGACCTTGAGTATAGTGAATTTATGTTGAATGAATTTCATATGGCCCTGAAACTTCTCTGTAATAGTCTGATGCACGAATCAGAGAAAGAGTCAATATGGTCGTTGATGGTAGTGGGACCTACTATATGATCTGATCAAGGATCAAGACCACACATCTATTAGAAGATCCTTGGTCGACCATGATGTAGGTGGACAATTGATATTTGAATCAGTAGGGACCCACTGATCAATGTATTCAGGAATTCCAGGCGTGAAAATTGCAGAAAACACTGTACAGATCGTTTGTAGTTGTGGGACCCATCTATTGATCAGATCAATGATCAAGACCACACATATGATCAAGGACCCCTGGTCGACCATGGTGTAGTTAGAGATCTAGGGTTTGAACCAGTGGGACCCACTGTACAGTGAACTCAATAAGTTGCAGGCGTGAATTGCTGTGTATTCTGTTTGGAGGTTGTGGGCCCCAGTGAATGATTCTATGATGAATCAGAGTCGTTGGAATAATGCATCAGCCTTGGGCGACCATGGCCTAGATGACTGATCTTGGACTGGCCGAGTGGGACCCACTTGATTTTCTTATTAATGGCTCTTAGGCGTGAACCATTCTGTTTGGTCATTCTGTGTATATTGAAGTGGACGAGTAGAGTATATAAGTAACTAATTAACTGAGTATGATTTTAGGGCTTTGTATAGTTAACTGTGATTAACTATATGATTTGTTGTTAATTAACTGTGATTATCTATATGGACATTAATGTGATACTGTGTAAGGTTTTAATTATGATAAAGAGTGGGCCACCCCTACATTTATGACTAGAAGGAGGACATTAAGAAACAAATTGTGTAGGGGGGCTGGGTCCACACTGTGGATTATACACATTATTAATTAATGTTGAGTTCTAGTTGATGTGTGTGTGTTTGTGAAATATTGAGCACTGGGTTCTAGATTTGGGATGTTGGACTTGTGTCCGGATGACAGATGGCTTCGGGCCATGGTGGCAGTTATAACGGTTGGTCCTTAATGGACGTGATGGGCCACTTTAATGGCTGGCCCTTAGTGAACGTGTCTGATGAGACAGGGTCATGGTGACCGGTATACATGTATACGATAAGGCCTTTGTGGCGCGGTGATGTGCATGGGCACGGATTTGTGTGTGAAAGAATCTAAATAATATTTGATTATTGATTTAGACATGCTAAATTATGTGATGTTATATTTTATGTGATTTGTGTAATTAGGAATATTCATTCACCAGTAGTACTGATGTTGTGTTACCCCCTTCAGGTAATCATGTTGCGGGCGGGACAGAGCGGAACGATGATCAGCACGTAAATTTCAATATGCGTGGCTGACAAGAGAGAACGACAAAGGATAATTAGTAGATAAGGGGATTAGCCCTTGATTAGAAAAATTATTTAATGTTTTAGTACATTATTGATGCAGACAGAACATTTTAGAGTTTGAGTATTTATAACTCTTTGATTAAATAAAATTATTGTTTGATTTAAATGCCAAATGCTTATGTGAATTACTTGATGAATATATGGTAAATATTACCAAGTTATCACGATCCAGAGATCTGACAGGGCCCCAGAATTTGGGTGATGACAAAGTGGTATCAGAGCATAAGGTTTTGGGCAATTAAAAGAATTAGCAACCCATAGGCCACGTGGTGAGGACGTTGGGGTGTCAACGGTAGAAACTAAAGTTAGATATGTTGTTATTGATCTTTTGGCTCACAATTTTTCTTTTTTACAGAGGAACTAAGACAATGGCTAACGCTGTGGGAAACGAGAATGAGAATAACAATATTCAGCAGAACAATGGGAGTATGGAAATGTCGGAGTACGCCCGGCAGATGTTTGAAAGCTTTATGAAAGCGTATACGCAAGTTCAAGAACAGATTTCAGCTATTCATCAACTCCAAAGTGAGAATGGGAGGGAAACAGCAATAATAAAGGTGGATCGGGCGAAGGGAGCAATAATGGAGGCAGAAATCGTGAGAGGGATACTCTATACAAGAGATTCAACGAATTTCGCCCGAAATGTTTTGAAGAAACCACTAACCCATGGGATGCAAACAAGTGGGCAGAACATATGGAAGGCATCTTCGGGGTCATGGGATGTACTGAACAACAGAAAGCTATATTAGCCGCTTTCAAGCTAGAAGGCGATGCGAAGGAGTGGTGGAAAGCAGCCAAGAGGTCCTTTAATGGGCAAGAAGCAGAAATCACCTGGACCTTCTTCAAGCGCGAATATATAAATAAGTTTATACCGGATCATATTCGGGCGCAGAAGAAGAGAGAGTTTGAAACATTGGTGCAAGGCAACCTTACTGTAGCCAAGTATGCTATCAAGTTCACCGAACTGTCACACTTTGCAGAGACATTAGTGGCTACAGAAGAAGAAAAGATGGAGCGATTTGTTAATGACCTGCGACCAGACATTAGGAAAGACGTGAAGCTGCACGAGCCGAAGACTTATGCAGAGGCTCTAAAGAAAGCTTTTGTTTCTGAAGAAGCAATTGAAGATATAAAGAGAGAAACCCAACTGGTGACAACAGAAGGCAAATCAGATAATTATAAACACCAGTTTCCCAACAAGAAACAGAAAACTGGAGCTAAACCAATCTGCAACCATTGTGAGGGATCCCATGAAACAAGTCAATGTCGAAAGAAATCTGGAGTGTGCTTCGGCTGTGGAAAAGGAGGTCATAAAGTAAAGGATTGTCCGGAGGCTAGGGAGAGAAATCAGATCAAAAGAAAGGGCGGATGTTTCGGCTGTGGGCAGGAAGGACACCAGGTAAAGGACTGTCCTAGGAAGCAAGGAAGGAATCAGAACCAGATACAAGGACAACCATTCAGACAAAACCAGCAGGATCGTCAACAGGAGCGTCCACAGAACCAGCGTCCCTACCAACAGAATCAGACCTACCAACACCGAGGAAACCAGCAGAATCCACCTCAAGGACAGTATTACAATCAAGGCAGGAATAATCAAGGGGGGAACCAAGCTGGGCAATAGCAGAATGAGAGTCTTTGCTCTGACCCATCAGGATGCGAAAGCGTCCAATAATGTTGTTGAGGGTATGGTTTTAATTTCCAGTCATGAAGTTAGTACTTTATTCGATTCTGGTTCAACGCACTCTTTTGTTTCTCATGCTTTTGCTGCTAAGATAGGAAACTCCCCCTCAACTTTGACTCATGCATGTAGAAGATAATGGACTTATGCTAACAGGCCCTAGGCCTGGTGGCACAAGGTTACAAGCAGGAGTATGGCATTGACTATGAGGAGACATTTGCACCAGTGGCTAAAATGACCACTGTTCGCACCCTCCTTCGTGTAGCTGCAGCCCGTAACTGGCCCCTATGGCAAATGGATGTCAAAAACGCCTTTCTTCATGGCGAGTTACATGAAACTGTTTATTTAAAACCACCTCCGGGTTATGCTTGTCCTCCAAACCATGTTTGTAAATTGCAGAAAGCTCTTTATGGACTTAAGCATGCTCCCAGGGCTTGGTTTGATAAATTTCGGGCCGCTATCCTTCAAGCTGGATTTCGTCAGAGTCACTCTGATAGTTCTCTCTTCCTCCGATGGACATCAAAAGGATACACATTTCTCTTAGTCTATGTTGATGATATGATTATCAGTGGCAATGATAGTGCCGGTATTACAGATCTCAAACGACATCTCACTCGCCACTTCAGAATGAAGGATCTTGGTCCTCTCACCTACTTTCTAGGGCTGGAGTTCATGCGTAGCAAATCTGGCATTCGGGTTCATCAGCGGAAATATGCTAAAGATTTAATAACTTCGGCACAACTTGATGATGCTCACACTTTTGATACTCCTATGGAGTTGAACAGCAAGATCCGTAGTGATGATGGCCAGCCCCTAGATGATCCTTCTGTTTTTCGGCGAATAGTAGGTAGTTTGCTGTACTTAACTATGACCCGACCAGATATTTCTCATGCCGTTCATACGGTTAGCCAGTTTGTGAGCAATCCTCACAAACCTCACCTTGCTGCTGCCTTGCGCATACTCCGCTATGTCAAAGGCACCCTTAACCATGGTCTCTTCTACTCTTCGGGCGCTTCTCTGCACTTATCAGCTTATTCGAATGCTGACTGGGCTGGTTGCCCAGATTCTCGGCGCTCTACCACTGGCTGGTATATGTTTCTTGGGGACTCCTTGATTTCGTGGAAATGTAAGAAGCAAACCACCGTCTCTAAATCTTCTGCTGAGGCTGAATATCGGGCCATGTCATCTGCGAGTGCTGAAATCATCTGGCTACGCCGTCTTCCCTGTGAATTCGGTGTCATCATTGGTAGATCTACACCTCTTCATGGGGACAACACCAGTGCTACGAGAATTGCAAACAATCCGGTCTTTCATGAAAGAACGAAGCACATTGAGATTGATTGCCACTTCATCCGTCAGCATGTTGTTACGGAGAAGATCACTTTGCCTCATGTCTCTACTCTTAACCAGTTGGCGGATATCTTCACAAAAGCTCTCCCCAAAACGCGTCATCATGATCTCACTAACAAATTGATGTTTTCTGCCTTACCACATCAATTTGAGGGGGAGTGTAGAAGATAATGGACTTATGCTAACAGGCCCTAGGCCCAGCCCAATCAGGTTTTTAACCCATGTAAAATATCCCACGTGTGGGTCTAAGATAAGCCTTATACAGGCTGTTTCATTGATTTTCTTCTATGTATAGAGATAGGATATTCTTTAGATATTCTTTATTCCTCAATTCTTGATTGTAATTAGATTGTAATTACTACTGATTACTAGCATGTGATTAGGGTAAATTGTTTATAAAATGGTTGGTCGATCCTCCTTTGAGGTATCAACTTTTCCTCCAAACTTCTCTCTCTCATTTTGCTCTTTACATTCTTACAATGCATTGGTAGTGTCAACACCCACGGGTGAACACATTTGCACTAGCACCATATTTTATAATTGTATGCTAGAAATTGAACAAGTCCAGATGCCGGCAGACCTGGTAGTGTTACATATGGATGACTTTGATGTTATTTTGGGAATGGATTGGCTTGCTAGGTATCGGGCTATTTTAGATTGCTTTAATAAAGTAGTTCGGTTTAACCTGGAGGGATTTACTCATGTTAGTTTGGTGGGAAAAAGGAGACCTGTTCGGTCAATAGTCATCTCAGCCATCAAAGCCGTTGAGCTACTAAGGAGTGGGTGCAAAGGCTTTATAGCTTTCATCTCAGAAGATAAGCAGAAACCAAGATTAGAAGATATTCCTGTTGTTAAGGAATTTCCCGATGTATTTTTGGATGATTTGCCTGGGTTACCCCAAATTCGAGAGGTCGATCTTACTATTGAGTTAATGCCGGGAACAGCCCCGATTTCTAAAGCACCTTATCGAATGGCCCCTGCGGAATTGAAGGAACTCAAGGATCAATTGGAGGAGTTATTAGACAAAGGATTCATCCGACCTAGTATGTCTCCATGGGGAGCACCGGTGTTGTTTGTGAAGAAGAAGGATGGCACCCTGAGAATGTGTATTGATTATAGACAGTTAAATCAGGTGACTATCAAGAACAAGTACCCTCTACCCCGCATCGATGAATTGTTTGACCAACTACAGGTGTGAAATATTTTTCCAAGATTGATCTCAGATCCGGCTACCATCAGCTAAGAGTGAGGGAGGAAGACATTTCCAAGACGGCATTTCGGACGCGGTATGGTCACTACGAGTTTTTAGTCATGCCTATCGGTTTGACCAATGCCCCAGCCGCATTCATGGCACTGATGAACCAAGTTTTCCAACCCTATTTGGATAAATTTGTGGTGGTATTTATTGATGACATCTTGATTTACTCTAAAGAATGGCAAGAACATGGAGAACATCTGCGTATCTCCTTACAGCTGTTGAGGGACAACCAGCTTTATGCCAAGCTAAGCAAGTGTGATTTTTGGTTAAAACAAGTCACCTTTTTGGGCCACATTATTTCAGGAGAAGGACTATCAGTAGATCCTACAAAAATCGAAGCAGTTATGAATTGGAAACGACCTGCAAATTTGTCCGAAGTTCGAAGTTTCTTAGGCTTGGCAGGCTATTATCGAAGGTTCGTGGAGGGATTTTCTACAATTGCTGGGCCACTTACCAGGCTCACGAGGAAGGATGTTCCGTTTACTTGGAACGAGCACTGTGAAAATAGTTTCCGAACATTGAAAGGCAAACTCACATCGGCGCCAATACTCACCCTCCCCGCTGGGAGTGGAGGATTTGTTCTTTACTGTGATGCGTCGTTGGAAGGATTAGGGTGTGTTCTCATGCAGAACGGAAAAGTGATTGCGTATGCTTCTAGACAGCAAAAGGTCCATGAACAAAATTATGCTACGCATGATCTTGAGTTAGCCGCTGTGGTATTTGCATTAAAAATTTGGAGGCACTATCTTTACGGTGAAGAATTTGAAGTATATACCGATCATAAGAGCCTCAAGTACATGTTTTCGCAGAAGGAGTTGAACTTGAGACAACGGAGATGGATGGAATTTCTCAAGGACTATGATTTCTCTATCTTTTATCATCCAGGATAGGCGAATGTTGTAGCTGATGCCTTAAGCAGAAAATCAGGACAGATGGCTTGTTTGACATCGGAATGGAGATTGCTTGAAGAGATCAAAGACTTGGATGTTAACTTATGGCCTATTGACAACAAGGTATTATTGGGAAGCTTCAAGGTTCAACCCGAATTAATACAAAGAATAAAGGACCACCAGCGGGACGATAAAGCATTGGCAGAAATCTTCGACAAAATGGACAATAAACTAGATTTCTCTATTGTTAATGGTGTATTATATTTCCGAGGCAGACTCTGTGTACCAAATGTTCGAGAAATCAAAGATGAAATTTTGAAAGAAGCACATCATACAAGATATACTATCCACCCAGGGAGTACTAAGATGTATCAGAATTTAAAAATCAGATTTTGGTGGGTCGGCATGAAAAATGATGTCACTGAATTTGTCGGCCGTTGTTTTACTTGTCAACAAGTGAAGGCTGATCATAGGAAGCCGGGGGGATTACTGCAACCGTTGCCAATACCTGAATGGAAATGAGAGCATATCACCATGGATTTTATTTCCGGATTTCCTAGAACTTCAAGGCATAATGAAATAATTTGGGTAATCGTAGATCGGTTGACCAAATCGGCACACTTTTTACCTCTGAAAGGAAAAACTACGATGGACCAACTGGCCAAAACCTATGTTCGGGACATTGTACGGTTACATGGCGTTCCAGCATCAATCGTATCGGACAGAGACACTAGGTTTGTTTCACAATTTTGGAAAAGCTTGCAAACGGCTATGGGTAGAAAACTGCATTTTAGCACTGCATATCACCCGCAGACGGACGGACAGACGGAAAGAACAAATCAAACTCTGGAAGACATGCTTAGAGCTTGTGCCATCGATTTCAAAGACAGTTGGGATGAGCAGTTACCACTAGCAGAGTTTGCTTATAACAATAGCTATCATTCGAGTATTCAGATGGCTCCTTTTGAGGCCTTGTATGGCAGGAGTTGTCGTTCTCCGATTTGTTGGGAGGAAGTAGGCGATCGACGAATTTTAGGCCCTGAATGGGTGCAAACTACTACAGAAAATATTAAGAAAATCCGGGACAGATTAAAGACTGCTCAGAGTCGCCAGAAGAGTTATGCTGACAAACGCCGAAGAGAATTGGAATTTATGGTGGGTGACTCAGTTTTCCTAAAAAGTCTCTCCAACGAAGGGAGTGATGCGTTTTGGCAAGAAGGGAAAACTCAGCCCGAGATACATTGGACCATTCACGATTACAGGATTAATACAAGACGTGTGAGCGATGGGAATGCTTGCGAATTTGACCTACCATCACAGCTAACTGGAGTTCACAAAGTGTTTCATGTGTCAATGCTGAAGAAATATGAACCAGACCCATCTCATGTACTAAATCTTGTGTCAATGGATTTACAACCCAATTTATCATATGAAGAAAGACCTGTTGCAATCTTAGACACCAAGGACATGGTGTTACGGAGAAGAACAGTCAAACTAGTTAAGGTGTTATGGACACATCATGATCCAAAGGAGGCCACCTGGGAGCTCGATGACGACGTTCGGAGCAAGTATCCACATCTTTTTGTCACAGGTATGTTTTCAATTTGGAGGACCAAATTTCCCAAGGAGGGGAGTATGTAATATCCTGAGTACTTGGGCCTAGGATTGGTCTGGCCCAGGTAGTATTTTAGTTATAGCTTGGCCCAAGTTATAATGATAGTAGAGCCCAAGTTATAATGGAAATAGAGTCCATGTTTTTTTTTTGTAACTTAGCAAGTACCCCACGTGAGAGAGTTTGGGAAAGATTGGAGTTGTAAAACAACTCTAAGCAGGAAGTTTGAAAGGAATAAGGAATTTCCATCTTTCCTTTATATATAGAGAACCATCGACCATTCTGTTCATCTTCATTGGAAAACTGAGAGCATTGTGGATTTCAATTTAGGAGAAGGAGAAGAAGGCTGCTGATGTCAAGTTCGCATTCGAAGGAGACGATCGTGTATCAGAGGTGAGTGAATCTTCCTTAATTATCCAATGCATGCTTTAGTTGATGAGATAGATAATTGAGAACCATCAGATGTTGTGAAATTGCTATTTATGTAAATAGTTTAAATATGATTAATACAATCAGGTTCTGGATTATGATAGAAGATTGTGGATTTATTAATTTGATTGATGATTCATGTGAAAGAAAAGATCGGATGATAGTTTCTGTGCATATTCTGCACCTAACAGCCCTGTGGGACCCCATGGCCCACTGTATGATGAACCTGGTCCAAGGAGATTGTTCAGAGGTGATGGACGACCTTGAGTATAGTGAATTTATGTTGAATGAATTTCATATGTGTTAATGTGTTAATGATGCTGCTGCTCCAAGCCCAGATTCGCAGGCCCATTTAGGCCCAGGCCCATACTTTGTTCTTATCATTAGTCACAGTCACAGCCACATGTACATACTAATTTAGTTAGCTAATTATTAGGATCTAGATTTGCTTAATTAATTAGTTGATTGTAATCAGGGCTTTCAGCCCCTATTTATATGATATACAAACGACCCTCAAAGGATCGAACCTTATTCCATTTGTTCTCTCACATTCACATGGTATCAGAGCCCCTGTACAGTGAATGTCTTAATCATCTTCCATGTCTTGGAAGCCAATCTGTGATCATATGGGATCATCTTCTTCAGTCAAAGCCAATCTGTGATCATCTGTGATCATCATCTTCAGTCAGATCTGCTCCGATCATCCCTGATCATCTCAGATCAGGTGTGGCCCACCTGTGATCAGGCGTGGCCCATTTCAGCAGACTTCTCCACAGTGGTCGACCAAATATTCTCTTATTTGTGAACATTTTTTCAAGATTTATTGATCATCCGAAGTGGGCCTTCTACCTGTTTTTGTATCAACTCAATTTGTTGGGTTTATTTTCATCTCGGCCGTTCAAAATCCTGGATCTGGATTTGTTTTGGTCGAAACCACTTCCATTAGCTGCGTCATTATCCTGCTCAATCATCCCTTCTCATTGATCTATCAAAAGATCAAGAGGTGGGGCCCAGACTCCCTGTTTGCTCCCAGACGACCTGGACGTGTTACTGTTGGAGGGTGTTTTTTTCCGGAATCTGACATTTAAGCTCACAGACAAGGTCATCTTTCTCCTTGCTTCTTGTTTAGGCTTATTCTCTGTGGATCTTCTCTGTTGTTGAGGTAATTTGCCAGTTTTATTCTGTGGTTCTCAATTGTACTTTGGGTTGTCTGTATTTCTGCTGGTTCACCTCTATCATGGAAAAATCTGAAATCACATTAATCAAGTTTAATGGCAAGAATTATTCCTCATGGGCTTTTCAATTTGAACTTTATCTAGAGGGTAAAGAATTATGGGGCCATATCTCTGGCACTGATCCAAAGCCCACAGAGGATGAGAAAAAAATTCTGTCATGGAACACAAAAGATGCTAAGGTCAAAACCTGGATCCTCGGTTCCATGGAACCACAATTCTTCATGAATTTGAAACCTTACAAATCTGCCAAAGATATGTGGGAATATCTGAAAACAGTATATCATCAGGGGAATTCTGCTCGACAGTATCAGTTAGAATTCGAAATTGCGAATTATATGCAAGGGACTTCTTCCATTCAGGAGTATTATTCGGGTTTTCAGATTTTGTGGACAGAGCTAAATGAAATTAAATATGCCAATATTTCTGCTCAGGCCCTTCCCGAATTACAAGTCATACTAGCAACTAGTCATCAGGATCAATTTCTTATGAAATTAAGGCCTCAGTATGAATCAGTCAGATCAAATCTCATGAGTAGGGTCCCTTCTCCTTCTCTGGATGCCTGTCTTAATGAATTATTGCGAGAGGAACAAAGACAATTGACGCAATCTGAGGTGCTTCAACAAAACAGTACGGGTACTATGGAGGTTGCCTATAGTGTACCCACCTGTCAAACACCAACCTCTTCTGTCAGTGTTGGTTATTCTTCCAAGGGGAAACAGCCGAACAGAGATCTGAGTAAAGTACAGTGCTTCAAGTGTCAAACTTTCGGCCATTTTGCAAATCAGTGCAAGCAGCGGATCTGCAATTATTGCAAGGCATCTGGACATTCGATCAATGAATGCCGCAAACGTCCTCAAAACAGAAATCCGAAAGCTTACCAGGCGATAACTGCTACTGGCACTATTGATTCATCTTCTGCACCTTCTTCGGCACCTGCTTCTGCTGCTCCAATCTCTCCTGAAATGATCCAACAGATGATTCTCCAGGCCTTGTCCACTCTTGGTATATCTGGTAAAAATCAATCTCCCTCTCACTGGTATTTTGATTCTGGTGCCTCAAATCATATGACATCATCTTCCAAAAATTTCTCCAAAATTAAACCATATGATGGCAAGATTCAAGTCCATGCTGCTAATGGAACCACTATACCTATTACATCTGTTGGTGATATCTCTCATTCTCTACCTTTACATGATGTCTTTTGTTCCAAAAATCTTTCTACCAACTTAATTTCAGTTGGTCAATTGGTTGATAATAACTGCAATGTTTGTTTTTCATCATCTGGTTGTGTGGTGCAGGATCAGGAGACGGGGAAGGTAATAGTGAAGGGGCCTAAGTGGGGGCGTTTGTTTCCTCTTCACATAGTAACACCGACTCCAGATATGTCCCTGTTTGCTTTATCAGTTGTTTCTAGGAATAATGTGCAGTTGTGGCACAATAGATTAGGACATCCAAATTCAACCATTTTGTTATCTTTGTTAAATTCTGGTCATATTAATAAAATGAAGTTTTTATCATCAGATGTTGCTATTGATTGCACCACTTGTAAGCTGGGTAAAAGTAAAACTTTGCCCTTTCCTTTACATGTCTCTTCTGCTACCCAAAGTTTTGATTTAATACATAGTGATGTTTGGGGTGTTGCACCAATTATTTCTCACTCACAGTATAAGTATTTCGTAACTTTCATTGATGATTATAGCCGGTTTACATGGATTTATTTTCTACATGCCAAATCTGAAGTTTTTGATGTATTTAAAAAATTCTTGAATTATGTTCAAAATCAATTTTCAACATGTATTAAGGTTCTTCGAACCGACTCAGGGGGGGAATATGTGTCAAAACATTTTCAGGAATTTTTACAAGACAGAGGGATTATCTCCCAACGGACTTGTCCCTATACTCCTCAACAGAATGGTGTGGCAGAACGGAAAAATCGTCATCTTCTAGACATGGTCAGATGCTTATTATTAGAATCCTCCGTTCCACCCAGATTTTGGTCAGAAGCCTTAACCACTGCTACTCATATCATCAACCGACTTCCTTCTCCAAAACTTCAAAACACCTCTCCATATTTTCGTCTTTTCAAAACTGAACCAAAATACACATCTTTCCACACTTTTGGTTGTGTTTGTTTTGTTCATCTTCCCACACACGAACGATCCAAGTTATCGGCTCAATCGGTAAAATGTGCATTCCTTGGTTATGCTTCCCACCAAAAAGGTTTTGTTTGTTATGATCCCAACTCCAAGCGTATTCGCATTTCTAGGAATGTTGTTTTTTTTGAACATCAGTATTTTTTTCAGGCTTATCCTGATTCATCTCCAAAAATTTCCTTTTCTAAAGTACCATCCTTTGATGATGATTTTCTTCCTTCACCTTTGCGATTTCATCCGGACAAGGTGTATACTCGTCGACAAAGAACAAATGCCACTACTTTGCCTCCTTTGCAAGAACCAGTCCCGATTCCTGATTCGGCATCATCCTCGCATCAACTTGCTATTCGTCGTTCTGCTCGTATCTCTCGTCCACCAGATCGATACGGCTTCTCTCATTCTTCATATTTTGCTACGTTATCTTCTGTATCCATTCCTACTTCGTATTCACAAGCAGCAAAACAGGAGTGCTGGAGACAGGCTATGGAAGAAGAACTTAGTGCTCTACATCAGAACCAAACCTGGGTGACTGTTCCCTGTCCAGCTTCGGTTAAACCTATTGGGAGTAAATGGGTTTACTCTATTAAATTAAAGGCAGATGGAACTTTGGACAGATATAAAGCTAGGCTTGTGGCCCTTGGCAACCGACAGGAATATGGCATTGACTACGAAGAGACTTTTGCTCCTGTTGCAAAAATGACTACTGTTCGCACAATCCTTGCTATAGCTGCATCTCAATCCTGGCCTCTTTTTCAATTTGATGTAAAAAACGCATTCCTTCATGGTGATCTTAAGGAAGAAGTTTACATGCGTTTGCCTCAAGGTTTCACAAAAACATCTGAAAATCAAGTTGCTCTTCTGAAACGATCCTTGTATGGGCTAAAACAAGCACCACGAGCATGGTTTGACAAATTCAAAGATGCTTTACTCAAGCTACAGTTTCAGCAGAGTCCTTATGATCCATCGTTGTTTTTACATCACGCATCCACCGGAATCACCATCCTTCTTGTCTATGTAGACGATATCATCATCACTGGGACAGATACAGCCACGATTCAAGATCTCCAATTCTCTCTGCATCAATCTTTTCATATGAAGGATCTAGGCCCTCTGCAATATTTTTTGGGATTGGAAGTTCATCACTCCGAGAAAGGGTTGATTTTACATCAACATAAGTATACCATGGATTTGATTGAATCCGCAGGCCTGTCAAACTCCACCCCTGTGGATACTCCTCTGGAACTGAATCTCAAACTCCATAGTGACAGTGGTGATCCACTGTCTGATCCGACATATTTTCGTCAGCTTGTCGGTAGTCTTATATATTTGACTACTACTCGTCCTGACATCAGTTATGCAGTCAACTTAATGAGTCAGTATATGACGAAGCCTCATCATCTACATTTAGCGGCAATTCGGCGGATTATTCGCTATCTTCTTGGCACTTCTCATAGAGGCTTGTTCTTTCCGGTTGGCTCTAAGATGACATTGACTGCCTATTCTGATGCTGATTGGGCAGGTTGTCCTGATACTCGTCGGTCTACCACGGGCTGGTGCATGTTCTTAGGTGATGCTCTTATTTCCTGGAAAGTGAAGAAACAGGACAGAGTTTCAAAATCATCAACTGAGGCAGAATATCGTGCCATGTCTGCCGCATGCTCAGAGATTATATGGCTTCGAGGTCTCCTTGAGGAACTTGGCTTCTCACAGAAATCTCCCACACCGTTACATGCAGATAACACCAGTGCAATTCGGATTACTGAGAATCCAGTTTTTCATGAGCGCACTAAACACATTGAAGTTGCCTGCCATTTTATCAGAGATGAATATCTTCGCAATGTTATTTCCCTTCCATTCATCTCCTCCAGCCTCCAGACTGCTGATATATTTACAAAAGCACTTCCTCGACCACGTCATCAATTCTTAACAGACAAATTGATGCTGGTTGACTCATCGGCATCAATTTGAGGGGGGGTGTTAATGTGTTAATGATGCTGCTGCTCCAAGCCCAGATTCGCAGGCCCATTTAGGCCCAGGCCCATACTTTGTTCTTATCATTAGTCACAGTCACAGCCACATGTACATACTAATTTAGTTAGCTAATTATTAGGATCTAGATTTGCTTAATTAATTAGTTGATTGTAATCAGGGCTTTCAGCCCCTATTTATATGATATACAAACGACCCTCAAAGGATCGAACCTTATTCCATTTGTTCTCTCACATTCACAATATGGCCCTGAAACTTCTCTGTAATAGTCTGATGCACGAATCAGAGAAAGAGTCAATATGGTCGTTGATGGTAGTGGGACCCACTATATGATCTGATCAAGGATCAAGACCACACATCTATTAGAAGATCCTTGGTCGACCATGATGTAGGTGGACAATTGATATTTGAATCAGTAGGGACCCACTGATCAATGTATTCAGGAATTCCAGGCGTGAAAATTACAGAAAACACTGTACAGATCGTTTGTAGTTGTGGGACCCATCTATTGATCAGATCAATGATCAAGACCACACATATGATCAAGGACCCCTGGTCGACCATGGTGTAGTTGGAGATCTAGGGTTTGAACCAGTGGGACCCACTGTACAGTGAACTCAATAAGTTGCAGGCGTGAATTGCTGTGTATTCTGTTTGGAGGTTGTGGGCCCCAGTGAATGATTCTATGATGAATCAGTGTCGTTGGAATAATGCATCAGCCTTGGGCGACCATGGCCTAGATGACTGATCTTGGACTGGCCGAGTGGGACCCACTTGATTTTCTTATTAATGGCTCTTAGGCGTGAACCATTCTGTTCGGTCATTCTGTGCATATTGAAGTGGACGAGTAGAGTATATAAGTAACTAAGTAACTGAGTATGATTATAGGGCTTTGTATAGTTAACTGTGATTAACTATATGATTTGTTGTTAATTAATTGTGATTATCTATATGGACATTAATGTGATACTGTGTAATGTTTTAATTATGATAAAGAGTGGGCCACCCCTACATTTATGACTAGGAGGACATTAAGAAACAAATTGTGTAGGGGGGCTGGGTCCACACTGTGGATTATACACATTATTAATTAATGTTGAGTTCTAGTTGATGTGTGTTTGTGAAATATTGAGCACTGGGTCCCAGATTTGGGATGTTGGACTTGTGTTCGGATGACAGATGGCTTCGGGCCATGGTGGCCGTTATAACGGCTGGTCCTTAATGGACGTGATGTGCCACTTTGATGGCTGGTCCTTAGTGGACGTGTCTGATGAGACAGGGTCATGGTGACCGGTATAATACATGTATACGATAAGGCCTTTGAGGCGTGGTGATGTGCATGGGCACGGATTTGTGTGTGAAAGAATCTAAATAATATTTGATTATTGATTTAGACCTGCTAAATTATGTGATGTTATATTTTATGTGATTTGTGTAATTAGGAATATTCATTCACCAGTAGTACTGATGTTGTGTTACCCCCTTCAGGTAATCATGTTGTGGGCGGGACAGAGCGGAACGATGATCAGCACGTAAATTTCAATATGCGTGGCTGACAAGAGAGAACGACAAAGGATAATTAGTAGATAAGGGGATTAGCCCTTGATTAGAAAAATTATTTAATGTTTTAGTACATTATTGATGCAGACAGAACATATTAGAGTTTGAGTATTTATAACTCTATGATTAAATAAAATTATTGTTTGATTTAAATGCCAAATGCTTATGTGAATTACTTGATGAATATATGGTAAATATTACCAAGTTATCACGATCCAGAGATCTGACAGGGCCCCAGAATTTGGGTGGTGACAATTGTTTAAGCAAGTCTAAGAATCTAGGTTTAAATCCAATCAGTTTCTCCAATTTCTAATTGTCCATCAGTGTAAAAATCATGAAAATCAATTTCTCATAATGTATTAGGGTCAAAAGGCACCAAAATTGCACCCCATAGGTTCGGCCGGCATAGGTCCCACTAGTGGGGCCCTCAATCATGTCCCACAATGAATCACTTTATGTTTTCAGGGTGATACCCGCATAAGCTTTCGATTCCCTCTCACATTTGACATTTTGGCAAATTAATCAAGACTAGTTTGACACATTGTGATCATCTCCAAGGTACAAAAAATCTGAAACCTTAATTATCACTGTCACACTAAGCATAGTCCACAACTAAAATTGATGATTTAATATGAATAAGAGACCACTTAGATAAAAGAATTCATACTTCAACACTCATTCATATAGAAAGAAACACAAAACCATGAACTATTAGGGATTGACGGTGCCAAGACCTTCCCATATGGCCAAACCATGCTTGGCCAAGACCAACATGGTTTGGCCATGGTGTATGGTATACATACTGTACAATCTATGTAAAGAAAGATTGACTAATCGTATAGATATGATACAACAATTACACTTAATTCTTCTAGAACTTGAGCCTTAGACTGGGTTGTGATTTATTGAGCTAGGCCTCCTCTTTCTTTGTCACTATCTCTCTTTACACTTCCCACATATCAAGCTCTGCTTCTTGCTACATCTCCGCTAGCAGTTTCCTGCTGCTTCCACACACACACAACTTTTTAACTTCTCCATCAGCATCATACCTTGATTCAGGAGCTTCTGATCACATGACACGGTCCCCCTCTACTCTTACAAACGTTTGACCATATAAAGGACACTCCAAGGTACAAATGGATGATGGAATTTAAAACTTTGGTCGGTGATATTGATGTTATTGTCTCTCTTCAATTGGGCACCATCATCATGGCAGTCAAATGATGGTTAAGGATGTCTACTTAAATGTAGATATTATAGTCAAAAGAAACTCTGAATAGCCAAACATGTGTAGTAAAATAATAAAAGAATTCAATACATGATTTAAGATGAAAATAGATGCTGAACCAAAGTCCACATCAAGAAAACTCATTTGGTTACTTCTTTCTCATTTCACGATTTTCCAGTAAAAATTACTTCTCTTTGAATTTGGAAGAAAGGATTTCACTGCATGACATGATTGTGGATTTAGCTTTTGACAATTGGCACATGTATGATTTATTTTTATTTTTTTGTATTGTTCACAACAGAATTTAACAAATGTTGTTTTATTCATTCATTTTGCTCACATTATTATTTCATATAATATCTTGTTCATAGTTACACTCTAGTTGTCTTCTTGATCAGCACATTTGCAGTAAATGTAATAATTTTCAATATTGTTCATAAAGAAAAACGTTTTGTGCGTCCTTATCAGTGATTAAGTTCCATGTGAAGTATTTTGTAATGCATGACATTCTTATACAGGTGAAAGTGAAATTGCTTCCATTGTCATTAATGAAAGTGGCGTGGAGGGGGAGGAAGCGAGAAAATTCCTGGAATATGTCCGCGTTACATTTCCTCAGGTTAATAAGTTCAACAAAAATTCTATTTTAAATCCAATTTTCATGATTGGAATTATCATTAAAACAAATACAGAGATTTGGCCAATTAAGGAACTACTATTTTGCCGAAGCTTAACGATGTGTTAGATTAAAAAAAAAAGTGAAAGCGAAAAGGAAAAGGAAAGTAATAGGTTCAATCCAATGTTTTCAAAGCCAATTTGCTGACTGAAATTGCAATTCGTGGCACACAAGTCACAAAATCATAGGGTTTATAATGTTGTTTATACCCAAATTATGTAAATATATATGGGCCGTGTTCTTATGCATATACTCACACGGTGTTCCTGTGCATACACTGGTTAGCTTGATGGGCCCCTCTTATGAGACCAGACTTGGGGGATGAAATCTCATGATGGGATTACATATCAAATTTAGGGTCAGTCTCAGGCCTCTGACCCCTTCATCTATGGCCCACAAATTTAATGGTTTTATACATAAAAGAAAAAAAAATTGTCCCACTCCAACGGTCCAATCCATTCGGATAGCCACAGGATCGGTGACTTTCGTGTGGGGTGGGGTGGGGTGGAAAGGGTCTTTATTTGGTGGTCGGTTCGGATTGGTGATAGGTGGGCCCCATCATTTGTGCGAGGTATATGTATAGGAGCTTAGGAAAAAAATCCTTAAGCTCATGCTTGTGGGGCCCACCCTTGGTCCATCCAAATAGACCAAAAACAACCCCCCTTGAAGTGCACATGTCCACCAACTTTCAGTCATATCCGAATTTATTGGACCGTTGGATCGACTGGATACCGATCCGAATAGAGTGTTGACCATTAAACTTTTATGGCCCATATGGAGATGATAGAAATCACGTTTGGAGCTGATTTTTTGCAGAGGAGGGTCCCAGGGAGTCCATGAAATCCCCCCCGTCCCCATCCCCATGTGGGTCCCCAGGTGGTCCCCACCACATACTTGAGTTTACCTTATCCTAAGCTTGAGCTTAGGAGAGCCTTGCCCTATATATATATATATATATGTGTGTGTGTGTGTGTGTGTGTGTGTGTGTGTGTGTGAAAATATATATATTTATATTTATATATATGAATATGCCTGGGCATTTTTTTTATTAGAAAAATGCCCCTCCTAGTTGGGCCCACCGGGATGCATGATGATCTTGGAAGTCCATTGGTTGGAAAGATTTATATGAAACCTACCTATGTGCAAAATTGAGTCCATAATATCATCCTAACCCTTTAATCCATGACCCTAAAATTTAATGGTTTTAGAGGTATCATATTCTTATGATTTTCAATCCAATGGTGAGAAAAAGTTGGATGAGTGTCAAATTTGGACTTGTGACTGTTCGCGGGTCGGGGGGGGGGGGGGGGGGGTCTGAAAAGATTATATTGACTTAAGGTGAGCCCCATGACCAAAAAAGGGAGGGGTAGAAAAGGGTGCGTTTTTAAAGTGGGGCGTTTTAGAGAATTACCCTATAATTTTGGAATAGACCAATCATAAATGGGACTTTTCTAATATATCTTCACAATTTTTTAGAAACATTTTCTAGATGAAACAGAGGATGATGAAGAGGTAGAAACGAACTTCTTAAGAAACCCTGACATTGTATCTAGGTTAAGTCTGTGTTAAAATCTTTGTAACTGATCCACAGTATACCCCGGTATATGACTCTAAACGCCTTTCTCAACAAAATACAGCTAATGAGAGAACCGAACTGCGTGGATCTAAAGATCATAAAATGAGAAATATCCTAGATTACATGTTACAAAAGTGTAACAGACAATTTCTTCTTTGCCTTTATTATTTCGCTGAAGGAGGATACCTCCCTAAGCTTATCTCCGATGCATCCATTTGGTCGATTTTGAAATTTTCAATATTAGGGATGTTAGGGCAAGGGAGATTTTTAACCTTTTCTTTAATGGGGAACATTCATATGCATCTTTCCCTCACAATAGGGTGAGGGACACTTCCCTTTTTGGAAATTTCCAAGTACAAAATGTACTTTTCAAGTACATAGGGTGAGGTACAAAATGCACTTTTCTTGTGCAAAAAGGGGAGTGTCCCTCACTCTATGGTGAGGGAAAGATGCATATGAACATTCCCCTTCTTTAATTGTTTGAACAGCTCTAGTATGTCTTCTTGACCATGAAAAATTCAACATTAGGGATGTTTGGGCAAGGGAGGATTTTAACCTTTTCTCTAATTGTTTGAACAACTCTAGTATGTCTTCTTGACCATGAAAAATTCAACATTAGAGGGCAAGGGAGGTTTTTAACCTTTTCTTTAATTGTATGAACGGCTCTAGTACGTCTTCTTGACCATTCTTTCTTTATCCAAATCTTTGTAGAAGTCTGAAACATAGTTCAGGCATCCCAAAAATCTTTGAAGCTGAACCTTATCGAGTATTTCATTTGGAAAGTTTGGGGCAAATTTTATGACTATGAAAGGAGATATTTAGAACAAAGGAGATATTCAGAACTGTGCGAACTACCGCGGGATTAAATTGATGAGCCATACGATGAAATTATGGGAGAGAGTTATTGAGAGAAGACTAAGAAGAACAACAAACGTTTCAGAGAATCAATTCGGTTTCATGCCTGGGAGATCAACCATGGAGGCTATCTTTCTCCTGAGGAGGTTAATGGAATAGCATAGAGAAGGTCAGAGAGATTTACATATGGTGTTCATTGACTTGGAGAAGGCCTATAACCGGGTTCCTAGGGAGATTCTTTGGAGAGTTCTGGAAAAGAAAAGAGTGTGTGTTGCTTATATTGAAGCGATAAAGGATATGTATGATAGAGTTGTGATATCTATAAGGACGACCGGCGGCGAAACTAAGGAGTTTCCTATCACGATTGGTCTACACCAAGGCTTAGCGTTTTGCCCGTACTTGTTTGCCCTAGTTATGGATGAGATTACAAGACATATCCAGGATGAGGTGCCGTGGTGTATGCTATTTGCAGATGACATTGTTTTAGTAGATGAGACGAGAGAATGAGTGAATGCTAAACTAGAATTGTAGCGGAAAACATTAGAGATAAAAGGGTTTAGGTTAAGTCGATGCAAAACGGAATATACGGTATGCAAGTTTAGTCAAAGTAGGACACCTGGTAACATAGAAGTAAGTTTGGGCACACAAAAGATTGTAGAGAAATAAAACTTTAGGTACCTTGGATCTATGGTGCGACAGGATGGAGGGATTGATACTGATGTAAGTCACAGGATTCAGGCTGGGTGGACCAAATGGAGGAGTGCTTCGGGGGTCTTGTGTGATCGAAAAGTCCCTCTCAAAGTTAAAGGAAAGTATTATAAGGTGGCGGTACGACCAGCGTTGTTATATGGATCAGAGTGTTGGGCAGTAAAGCATAATCATGTCAAGAAGATGGAAGTTACGGAGATGAGAATGCTAAGATGGATGTGCGGGATCACAAGGAGAGATAGGATCAGATATGAGGAGATTAGGGGCAAAGTAGGAATAGCATCGTTTGGAGATAAAATGAGAGAAAATCAACTGAGATGGTTCGGCCATGTTAGAAGGCGTCCAACGGAGGCACCTGTTAAAAGGTATGAAAGCATGGAGATTGCCAGGAGTAGGAGAGGGAGAAAGAGACCCAAGAGAAGTTGGAAAGAAACTATTAAACATGACCTTGCCTACATGGATCTAACGGAGGACATGGCCTTAAACAGATTTGATTGGCGTCGTCAAATCCATATAGCCTTTTCCCACCTAGTGGGAAAAGGCTTGGTTTGGTTTGGTTTGGTTATGAAATATATATATAAGGGGCCCTCTCTATTGAACTCATGAGCTCAAATTTTAAAACGCTTGTGGGGCCCACCTAGGACCCCGCCTAGGGATGGGAGTGCGCCCCACTAGGTGTTCCGCGCGTTGAGCTCATGAGCTCGGCGGAGGATTTCCCTATATATAATGTACAGAAATTATCTTATGCACTTTTTTTGTGCACGCCCGTTCACACCTCATAGTGGGTCCCACCTGATTACCATATGAATACATCAGACGCCCTAAGTCACACTGGTCAATTTTGTTTTACGCCCAATTTGTTTCCCCAAACAAATTATAACATTTGTAAATTGTATTTTATTTTTGGGTGTATTTTTTACCCATCTTGGCTCTCCATTTTATGTGGTACCCTTTTTTTTTTTTGATAGGGCTCTGATTGAGATGGACCAAGAACCGATTTCATTGATAAAATCAATCTAAATAACTAAGTGCTTGATCACTCACATGATCAATCAAATTCTGCCCATCCACTTGGTATGCACCAAGCAACCTAGAAATAAGCTACTTAATATGCACACAACTTAAAACTCGCAAGCGCACAAGATCACTATGTAGTATAATGAATTGTAAGTACGAGGTCGATCCCACGAAGACTTGTGATAAAACAATGTCAAAAGCAACTAAAAATCATAATATTAAATAAATGAAAAAGATAATTGAATGCTGATTGGCTAAATTAAATTACTAAAAACAGTAAATTAATCTATTTAACATAACCAAAGGCTAAATGGAAAGTAACCTAACAAGAATACTACTAGGGTTGAAACAAAAAAAAAATGAACGAACTAGGGTTTCATCTACTCCCCTAACCTATCCTATGCATGTCCCTTATTATTCTATAATAAAAAATCAGAATTTATTAGTGACATCTATCAACCTAGACCATGGCATATGTATCCAGATTACTATTCCCCTAAACCTAATTCATGAGTGGCATACTACATGAATTGTTCATTATGATGCAAAAACTAAGCATGGCATATGTCCTAGTCAAAACAAACATATTGCATAAAAACAATGGGAAAGATAAATGCATGAGTCTAAGCATGGCATATACTTAGATTATTCATGGTTCTAAACCCTAGATGCTTAACATCAAAATCAATCAAAATTAAGTTAGCTACTCTTAAAATTAATTGAACATGGCATGGTTGGCATGTCATATACACAACTCATCAATTAAAAACATGGTTTAGAATCTCAACCAACAAAACTGAAATCTGAATTAAAAGATGCCAAAAGAGACGACATAGAACTAGGCTATGGTTTCAATTACACCCTAGCCCTAAGAAAATTAGCTACTCATGTCTTTAATGAAAAATAACATAAAAATAAAGTCAAAAGAAAAAAAACTAGAAGATGATGGTGAAGTAGTGGGCGGCCAGCAGCTTTATTGCTTTTTCCTCGCTCCGAAAAGCTCCTCCAATGTGTATTGTACGGCTGCTAGGGATGGGGATGGTGATGGTCGTCCATGCCTTGCTTCCCCTTTTATGCTTTTTGAAAATGCAATCTTTAGTGAATAGTTTCCTTGTAGGTTTAGATCTCCAACTTGCTTTACAATTAAACTTCCTAATTAGAATGAAATTGGATTCTTCTTTCTTGATTAGCAAGACTTTCTGAATCTGATCCCACTCGTATCTTTTAGAAAGTTCCTCACAATGACCCACAAATCTGATAATTAATTGAAAGAGATTAAATCTGAAGTTTGTAACACAAAAGTGGGCCCATATGATGCGTGCAACATTGATTGTGAGACCCCCTTCTTAGACTTCTAACTTGGCTTGGACTCTTGCTCTAAACTTTCCTTATTTCTCTCCTCTATTCTTGCTTTCCACTTTGACTTGAATAAGACTTTCCAATTTTGAAATTCAGCTTTTGCAATGAATGTGGGCCCACTTTGGGCGTGTAACCCTTGGTTGGATTTCTTCTTTTGTCTTCTTTCTTCCACTTTCCTTCTTTGATTATGCTTTCGTTCTCTAATTCTTTCCTTCTAATTTGAATTGTAAGTTGTCCAAAGAATTAGAAAGTAGTCTTTGAAATTTGAAACAACTTGGATGGGACCCACCATGGCCCTACTTAGTGATTCACGCCTAGCATTCTTCATGAATTCTTCTCTTTTTAACTCCTTTTGACCTTTACATAAAAATTAACATAGACTATGTAAAATCAAATAAAACAACTATGAACTAGCACAAGATCAATCAAATATTAGGGCTCTAAATGCAAACAATTAAGCACTTATCACACTCCCACGTCAATCCTCGAAGTAAGTGTTGGTCTATCGGAAATAGAACACCTTTTCTCCCTATCGTCTTCCTCTTTGTCATCGTCCTTCCTTATCTATTTTTTTCCTCAAGCCATCTAAAAAGTGCACTTCAAAAGCTTAAGAACTCTGAATAAGTAAATAAATAATAAAAAAATCATTCTATTTGTTTGTGTAAGCATGATCCTTGACTTTTGAAGGATTTACAAGGTTAAGAGTATTTAGAGATGCAACTTTTAAATTGCAGGACTCTGATATGAGTGTTGGGAGTTTCTACTTGAACTTTTATATTTTAATTTTCATTTATTTACCCGTTTGTGTATCTTAATTTAATGCTTGTATGTTTTTTTTTGGAAGAACTGCATCATTACTGAAATGGGTAAAATATGTGGAACATTTTCAGGTTCTGCGTGTTGTAAAAACTAGACAGGCAACATATTCAATACTGAAACATCTGAGTGATTATGTGCAAAATCTCGAGAAAGCCGGACTATTGGAGGAAAAGGAGATGTTTCAGCTTCAGGAAGGTGTGCAGGTAGACTGAGATTTTAATAACTAAATATGTTGTTGTTTAACGGTTTGCTTCATTCAGCACATGTAGATTGAGACCATCGTTGTGTACATGCCATGTGTGGCATGCATGTTCCTTGCGCAAGCACGAATGAGCAGACCACCCATGCATGGAATGGATGGATGATTAATCGAACTCCCTTACTGCCACATTTATTGTACAACCCACCTGATAACTAGTGTAATTTTTTGATAGACCTGTAAATGGCAGCCGTTGCTTGGATTCTGCATAATTGACACCTGCTACACCATTAATTCTTTTGTAATTTTTTATGATATGCAATATTCTTCATTCACTACGTTTATTTAATCCTCATTGCAGATGGACCTGAAAAAGCTTCTGAGAAATCCACCTTTAGTGAAGATGCCAAAACTAAGGGACATGCTGAGTATTCATCCTTTTCTAGGAGCACTTCCTTCTGTCTTCCGTGAGCCTATTGAAGCTTCCATAAAAGAAATAATGAAACTGAGAGGAGTAGCGTTGTATAAAGAGGGCTCAAAACCGAATGGAATATGGCTTATTTCGAATGGAGTAGTTAAGGTAAACTCTTGTGCATTATGCATTTAAGCTTCTATTCCTCAAATAGACTCTCTTACAAATGTCATACACACAATTCTATTGGTTTGAGCAGTGGTCGAGCAAGAGTTTGACAAACAGGCATTCGCTGCATCCAACATTTTCACATGGAAGTACTCTTGGCCTGTATGAAGTGCTAATTGGAAAACCGTTCGTCTGTGATGTGATTACAGATTCAGCGGTACACTGTTTCTTCATCAATGCTGAACAGATACTTTCAATACTCAGATCAGACACTGCTGTCGAAGAATTTTTGTGGCAGGTATAGTTATATTGATCATGATTATTATGCTCAGCTATTTAGTGCGTTCACCTGGTTACATTTTATTCCATATTCACTGATATACCAGGTTAGCAAGTTCCATTTGTTTAGAAAAATGAATAAATAAGAGGTTAATAGTAGAGGATAGGGAATCCTGAAGAATTTAGTCTTTGGCACATAAGCAATTAATTTTCAGGTGTATTTTGTAGTATTGAGAATGTGGGGCGTCAACACTCCCATTCACTTTTTTTTTTTTAACTGGTTTGTGCTTGGTTTGTGCTCTTCCTTGAATTTATTAAATGTCGGCTCGTGATCTCCCCTGGCTCTAGTGATGTCAACTGCTGACCAAACCAGGAACCTATTATAAGATTTAGAGGGACATATTTGTAATTTTCTGGGTAGAGTAACTTAATTGTAATTACTGAACATTATTATGATGGGGTTTTGTAATTTTTCAAATATTTCAAAAAGTATAACTGACGTGATATTTCTGGTCGTCCGACCGTATTGGATGGATATCCAACAACTTCTCTCCAAATCTCTTATCTCTTCTTCAATACCTGTTAAAAACCCTCATTTCATCTAGTTTTAACTTTTAATCTTCTTAGATTGAGTTCCAATTTTCATTAGAATCAAAGCTTTAAATTTGTTATGAGGGCATCTTACGGATTAGATGCAACTTGTTTAAGAAGAGTCGAGGAGCGCTGTTTCAAGTTTTTGGTTCCTTTCTTGTTCCAAAGGCTGATGTCAGCCCAAGGATTCTGACATCCAGCCTGTAGGAGTGCTGCAGTTGCTGTTTTCCTGCTCAAACAGCCACCATGGAGCCACCGTGAATGCTGTTCATGTACTTTTGGTGAAAAAGGGACCAAATTTGGTCCAGGTTAATTGGATGAGTGTTGGTTCTTGTTTATGACAAAGAAGTTGGTTGATAATCTATAAAGGGGCTGATTTCTAATCACAAGAAATCAATTAAAGAATAACTAGGGTTTCTAATGGAGTCGAATTTAGGGGGAGCAAATTCAATGAACACTTCCCAGTTGTCTGGTATTATAAATCTGAGTTCTATTTATAGTAAATCTTCATAAGAGTACAAATTATGAAAAATGGGCTTCCTCAACAAAAATGGATAATAATGGGGCCAAGAGACTAAATATATCAATGGGAAGATTAAAGAACCTCCTATGGATTATCTGAAATATGTAATACCCCTAACCCTGTTATAGGGGCTAGAATATTATCTAATATTTATGTAGTTAATTTTTTAGATGTATGGGGATATTGAACTTGTCTTGGACATCTATATAAATATATATATGCTATTTTTTGAATATATAAAGAATATTTTATTTATATAATGTATAGATATTAATACCTTGGTAAAGTATTTTTTATGACTAATGATTTATTGGTTAACATGAGAGGGTTAAAAGGTTATTGGTAGAACCCTTTTTGTAATAGAACTAGAAGGACTTTTAGACTTTTTTTTTTTTTTTTTGTTTGCTGAAGGCCATTTGTATTTAAAAAGAGAACAACAAAAAGCAGGACTATGCCTCCTTAGAACAAGGCAAAAAGGCCCTAAAATCCAAGAAGAAAAACCTATACATGGCCAAAAAAAAAAAACAGAGCAAGAAAAGACTACTAAACTGAGGCTATAGATCTGAAAACCATCAGGAAAAATAAGAGCAGCAGGTGCTACGCTCAACAAAAGAGCATCAATAGCTTAACATGAGGAGGCGGTGAAGGAGAGAATGGAGTTGCTGCCTTTGAATGCAATCTGGGAGGCTATTGACCATCTCAGTGATGCACTCGAGAAGCATGGATTTAACTCTAGGCAGGGAGGGGCTAGAATTGTTAAACTTTGAGTCGTTACGAATTGCCGAAATAATGGAGATGAGGTGGAAGAAGACTGCAGCTGCACTTTTTCTTCCAAAATCATCTCTGTCTTTGGAGAGAGCTAACCATATGGAGCTTGCAAGGAGAGAGTGGGTGGATATAGAGACCCATTCAAAGAATGAAGCCACTTCCATATATGAATAGCCATGTCGCATTCAGAGAAAATGTGGTAATCAAATTCCTCGTTGGAGTGGCAGATGTGGCATCTCAATGTGGGTTAAACAGATTTTTCCCAGCTTTCAGTCGGAGTTTTCCTTTTCAAAAGATGCCAAATCATGCAAGAGAGTCTTGGGTGAATGAAGGTGCTCCACACCAATTTAGCCCAAGGAACTGCAGGTACCCGAGAACAAACAAGGTTTCATGCTTCCACCTTCACTGCTGCCCTTAGCCAAATCATCTTATCAGGAACTCACTTGGCAATTGAATTTGATGGGCACGCTGCAAGAATTGCTGGAGAGGATAGGGGATGTCGTTCGGAATGTGCCAGTAGCCATCTTCAGAGATTGTAGAGACCTTATCTTGAGGAGAGAACCTGAAATCCGGAATTCTGTAGGCAATTGGGTCATGGTCAATCCATCTATCAAACCAAAGGCTTATGGATTTTCCATTTCCGACAAACCACTTGCTCGCACTTTGAACGAATGAAGAGAGATGACGAATATGTTTCCAAATACAAGAGCCAGACCGATTATTCAAAGAACACCAAAGAGAGGAATTTGAAAGTACCTGGACTGGAACCAGTTAGCCTTGATAGAAGTGGATTAGCAACTGCCCAATCGAGCTTCAACATACATGCATCATTGAACTCTTTGACCCTCCTCAAACCAAGGCCACTTTCATTCTTCAGAAGGCAAACAACATCCCATCTCACCAAGTTACTCTTGATTCTATTAGGATCTGCTGAGCAAAGGAAATTTCTCATGATCTTTTCAATTTGCAAATAAGTGTTTTTCCAGTATAAGAATTGAGAGAGGTATTTCGAGGCTAGACAAAACATGTTTTAGTAAGATCACCTGCAAAAGATAAAGATATCCTCTTCCAACCTGAAAATTTAGCTCTCAATTTGTCCAAAAGCTTTGAGAAATGAAAATCCCTAGGAGCTCCAAAGAACATTGTAATGCCAAGGTAAGTAGATGAGAGGCTAGCTTGTGGAATTCCCACACATATCAGTAATAGAGTTGCATCTCCTAGGCTGCATTTCCCCACAAAAAGTTGGCTTTTCTAAAGGTTAAAGGGTGATTATGAATGCACCGTTGGTTTTCCTACATACCCACAGTTTTTTTTTTAATTTCCAAAATGCCCTTTTGTGAAACGACGAAATCGCCTTAACCATCAACCTCCTTACCTCTTCCTTTATTTCTTCTGCAGTCGACTTTTCCGGTTTTCCCTATTCTCATCTCCTCTTCTTCTTCATCATTCTCCCTTTTATCCATTGCTTCATCATTGCTCCATTGTTCATCTCCTTCCTCATCATCTTCTTCAACTCTTGGAAGTTCCCTCAAGTCTCCTCAAGTTATTGGAGGTTCTTGGAAGTACTTATCTCCCAACCCATCTCCCTGCACCACATTTTGTATTGAAAATAGGCATTTCCAATATGGACAAGCAGTTAATGATCTACCAAGAGGAGGTATATGTTTTGAGTTCGTTTCCTTCGAGTTGTTTTTTCTCGCGTCATGTTGGGGATTCCAGAACTGTACGGATAATAGATATGCTCGGCTATTTAAAGCAGTGCATCTTTTATCTTGCACGGCGATATACAACAGAATAAGCTATTATTGAACTATCTATTTAAGCACGCCCGCTATAAACCGTGCAATATAATATTGCACGGTTGTAAAGGCTTGTGCATTGATGAACTAAGAAAATTTGTAATCATATTTTGAAGAGATTGATTTAACTGGTGCCGGTGAGTGCTTTTTGGATTTTACTAATGTCTTGACCACTGACACGATATTCAGAAGCCAAGAGGGCCTCATCCAATGGACATGGGATGTTGGAAAGAAACATGGCTTGGTAATTGTAATCAAAACTTCAAATGCTGGTGGAGATGGTAGGAAGCCGATAATAGTTTTTTCTTGTGAGAGAAGTGGTAGTTACAGGGGTCCATCCTGTAAAGAAATAGGCTAACTTTGTTTGACTATAGCAGCCCCTTTGTTTGACAATGTACAGCCCCTTTGTTAGACTCTAGCAGCCCCTTTATTTGACAATGTACAGCCCCTTTGTTTGACTTTAGCTCAATACATGTGTATAAATGTATCCTTAGTCCATTCAATCAATATAGAAAATCTCTTGCAAACTTTCTCTCTTGTATGCTTCTAGTTTGTGTTCTGGATATTCTTACATGGTATCAGAGCTCTGTCCATCTGATCTTCTGACCATTCAAGATTGAGAGAAGTTCTGGAACAACACTGTTCGTCTGATCAAGCACTGGAAGACACTGTTGATCACCTGTTGATCACTGGCTTTTGATCACCTGTTGGTCGTGCATATTCCCTGGTAATTCTGGACATTTTTTTCAGATTTTTGGATCATCTGAGGTAGGCCATTCTCCCTGATTTGTGCTTATCATTTTTGAGCAAACAGTTTTCATCTAGACCGTCCAATTTTCTGTTTTCACAAGATTTCATAAAAATTCCACCTACAGCAGTTTTGGTTTGTTGAGGTACACATCACTGTGTCGTCTGATTATCTAGCTGATCATCCATTGGGGCCCACAGATCTGATCTGTGCCCAAAATCCTGCTCGCCTGGACCCATTTTACGGACTTTTCTGGCTCTGTTTGGACTGATTGATATCTCTGGGGAAGATTATTCTTCTAATCATTTAGTTCGGCCCATAGCACTCATCTGTACTCCGATTCAAGACATCTGGTTAGTTGTAGTGACTGGGATTTCACTCTAAATTGAGTTCTGGTTCTGGATTTCTCTCTGTGACCAATAGTTTTTTTTTTTTGTCCAAAATGTCTTCTGATCGAACTGTAACGGGTATTACCATCAAACTTGATGGCACTAATTATCCCTATTGGTCCCACTTAATGCAAAATTTCCTAAAAGGTCAGAAACTATGGAAATATGTTGCTCAGCAGATCCTTACACCAGATAGTAAGGCTGAAACGTTTGAAGAATGGGAAGCTTCTGTCGGGAAAATTAACTCTTGGATTGCCAATTCAGTCACTCCATCCATTGGGAATCAGTTGGCTAAATTCAATTATCCTAAGACTGCTTGGGATTATTTAGCACAACTATACACTCAGTCTAATGCTGCTCGTCGATATCAATTAGAATGGGAAATCAAAAATGCAGATCAAGGCACTGACTCCATTCATGATTTCTTCATCAAAATGATTGCATTATGGGATCAACTGGCTCTCATGGAACCCACTTTTAAAACAACCGATGATGCTCAAACCTTTGAAGTCTATAGGCAGCAGACTCGTCTGGTTCAGTTTCTTATGGCCCTCCGCCCTGATTTTGAACAAGTTCGTGGTCAGTTATTACATCGATCACCACTGCCTTTTGTTGATATGGCGCTCTCGGAACTTCTGGCAGAAGAGCAAACTCAACTTTCTCTCACACGAAAGAAACATGTAGAACCCACACATGTTTAGTCCGCAAATGTGAGTACCCCTCAGAATAATCGCTCTTTTCCTCCTGGTACCAATGACTTTTGCAACTACTGTAAGAAGAAAGGACACTGGAAATGGAACTGCCCCACCAGACCTCAAAGGCCTAGCACTAAGAACAAACCAACTGGTCAACAGTCCAATCGTGGTCCCATGCACTCTTATCCACAGAGATCCTATGCGGCTAACGTTACTGAAGATGATAGTCTTGTGCCTCCGCAAATGAATCTTACATCTCAGATTCAAGCTATGGTTGATGAGCGTATGCAACAATTGTTTCTGACTTCTTCCCCTGGTTCTGCTTCTCAGACAACCACCACACCCTCAGCTTCTGGTTCTGCCATGACCATTTCTGGTCCATCAGGTACTCTTGATTCTCCATGGATTTTCGATTCTGGTGCATCCTATCATATGACAAATGATGTTTCCAAACTTCAAAATTGTTATACTCCTGCTAGCTCTCTCATCATTCATACAGCTGATGCCACTCCTCTCCCAGTCTCCCTTATTGGTTCCATTTCAAATAAGTTGCTCTCTCTCACTAATGTTTTGTGTGTTCCTCACCTGTCTATTAACTTAATATCTGTTAGTCAATTGACTTCATCTGGATTTCTTGTCTCATTTTTTTCTACTGCCTGTTCTGTACAGGATCCGCGCACCGGGAGACAGATTGGGACCGGCCTTAGGTCAGGAGGACTTTACTATCTCCACTCACTGCACCTTCCATCCTCCAACATCTCCCCTACAGCACTCGTTTCCTCTACATCACCCTTTGCCCTGTGGCACTCTCGTTTAGGCCATCTATCTTTAAATAAAATGAAGTTTTTATTTACTAGTGGTGTATTTGGAAAAATTTCTGTATCAGACATTTCTTCTTGTTTTGGTTGTCAATTTGGTAAACAACATGCTTTCCCTTATAATAAAAGCACTTCTTTTACTACTGCTTCTTTTGATTTGGTGCATTCTGATGTCTGGGGTCCTGCCTCTCAGCCAACGAAAGGTGGTTCTATTTATTATGTGCTGTTTATTGATGATTTCACTAGATATACTTGGTTATATTTAATGAAAAGCCGTTCTGAGTTATACTCCATCTACACTGCTTTCTCCACCATGGTTTCCACTCAGTTTAATACGAGGATTAAGAGATTTTGGTCTGACTCCGGGGGAGAATACATGTCCCAGAAATTCCGCTCTTACCTGACCAGCCAAGGGACTCTAGCTCAATTATCTTGTCCTACCACACCACAGCAAAATGGTGTAGCAGAACGGAAACACAGACATCCTAGAAACTGCTAGATCCTTGATTTATTCCTCACATATTCCTCTGCAATTTTGGGGGGAAGCAGTCCTGACTGCCATCTATCTCATTAACAGAACACCATCCTCTGTATTATCTGGCACATCTCCCTATGAAAAATTGTTCTCTTGTAAACCTGACTTGTCCTATCTCAAAGTTTTTTGCTGCACCTGTTTTGTTCTGTTACATGCTAATGAGAGAACCAAACTTTCCCCGAAATCCACTGTCTGTGTTTTCTTAGGGTATGGCATCGAACAGAAAGGCTATCGATGCTATGACCCTAAAACCAATAGGTTACGGGTATCTCGTAATGTCACCTTCTTGGAACATATCCCTTTCTATACATTACCTACTCAATCCCCTTCTCCTGAGCAACCTACAGTCTATCCTCTTGATCCCTTTCCAGACCTGTTTCCATCCGATACCCCTTCTCCTCCACCACTGCAAGTATATCATCGTCGGTCCAAACCTCCATCTGCTCCGTTGGAATCTACAGCACCACCTCCTCCTTCTGATCATGAGCCTATCTCCTCTGCTCCAGATGTGCAGGATCCTCCTCCAACTCAAAGGTATCCAGTGCGCACCAGAATTCCTCCCTCTAGATTTGGCTTTGTTTGTACTGATCATTTTTCTCCATCATATAAGTCCTTCCTTGCAGCAATTCATACTTTGGCAGAACCACAATCCTATAAGGAGGCCATTGCTCATCCGAAATGGAGGTCTGCTATTGAAGAAGAACTTGCGGCTCTACAGAAAACTCAAACATGGGATCTTGTTCCTCTTCCCTCCGGGAAAAGGGCTATTGGCTGCAAATGGATATTTAAGATCAAGACCAAATCGGATGGCTCTATTGATCGTTACAAAGCTCGCTTAGTGGCAAAAGGCTACACACAAGAATATGGGATAGATTATGAGGAAACTTTTGCACCGGTTGCTAAGATGACAACTGTTCGTACATTTATCTCTGTTGCTGCTGTTCGACACTGGCCACTCTATCAGCTTGATGTCAAAAATGCTTTCTTGAATGGATTCCTTCAGGAAGAAATCTATATGCATCCTCCTCCAGGTGTCGAGAGACCTCCTCATTATGTGTGTCGTCTCAAACGTGCTTTATATGGACTCAAACAAGCCCCTCGTGCTTGGTTTGAACGGTTTAGTACCAGCATCATCAATATTGGTTTTTCCCAAAGTGCTCATGACTCTGCTCTCTTCACTCGCTATTCGCAATCTGGCTGTGTTTTCTTATTACTCTATGTTGATGATATGATTATCACTGGCAGTGATACTTCTGGTATTCTATCCTTAAAGCGTTTTCTTCATCGACAGTTTGAGATGAAAGATTTGGGTCATCTGCGGTACTTTCTGGGCATTGAGGTTGCCTACTCTCCCTCAGGATACCTTCTATCGCAAACGAAATACTACAATGAAGTTCTCCAACGGGCAGGACTCACAGATCTTAAGCCTGTCTCTACTCCGATTGAACATAATCTGAAGCTTCGAATTTCTGCTGGAGATCTACTTTCTGATCCAACTCGTTATCGTGAAGTGGTCGGCAGCCTGGTTTATCTGACCATTACCAGACCAGATATTGCCTATGCGGTACATGTGGTAAGCCAATTTGTTGCGCAACCCACTCATCTTCATTGGGCCGCTGTACTACGCATACTGAGATACTTACAAGGAAGTTCCAACCGCGCCCTTCTTCTTTCCTCCAGTCAGAATCTTACTCTGCATGGCTATTCTGATTCTGACTGGGCAGGAGATGTCAATGATCGATGTAGAAGATAACTAAGGCCCATCTAGGCCCAAGAAGGATATCCCACGTGTGGGACTGTATTGAGTCTTGTACAGCTTGTCATACATCTTATCTCATAGATTTTCTTCCATGTATAGAGATTTACATTCTTTATTCTTTATATTCTGATTGTAATCCTGCTGATTGATAGCATGTAATTAGGGTTAATATGATTATAAAATGGTGAGTCGATCCTCAATTGAGGTATCAACTTTTCCTCCAAACTTCTTCCTCTCATTTTGCTCTTTACATTTTATCATGGTATCAGAGCTATGGTTATGATCAATCCCTCTTCTATTGTCTTCTATCATTGATCATTCTTCTTCCTGAAGTGAAAACTTCTCTCCGATAGTGTCTGATCATCCCTGATCAGAGGTGGCCCACCTTTGATCATCATCATCATCGCAGCGGAAGCAGCCTATATTGTTCGTCTGGTTATTCTCTTATTTATGGAGATTTTTTCAAGATTTTTGGATCATCAGAAGTAGGATATCCACCTCATTTTGTGATATTTCAGTTTTGTCCGGCAGTTTCCATCACAGCCGTTCAAATTTGTGGATTTTGATCCGATTTGAGTGAAACTTTGGCCTGGTGTTGCGAAAATATCTTGTCCTTCCATCCCCTACCTTTGATCTTGCTGTTGGTCCGCTCATAGAGTTCATGTTCAAATCGACACACTGACGAGCTTCACGGTTTTTACCGTTTGTGCTTCACTGCTTCACTGCTGCCCACAGACGATGATCTAGACAGCACCAACAGTCCACCTAGTGTCGGTCGACTCATTTTTCTGGGAATTATGGTGATTTTTCAGGAATTTTTCCATCACCTTTGAGATAGTTTCCAACATCTTCTTCATCTGACGGTTTTCTAAGACAGATTTCATCATCACCGTCCAGATTTGTGGATCTTTTTCCAAATCTCATCAGATTTGGACCTGAAGGAAGTACATTTGATCCACTTTACAGCGATCAAACCTGATCTGTGATTCGATCATTCTGTGGGGCCCACATGTGGATTCACCCACTGAAGATAGGGACGACAGGGCTTCCCTGTACTCTGTTGCTGCTACTGTGCACTACTGTTTGCACCTTCCTCACCCTCTGGCTACCAGCATCCACCTAACAAATATTACTACTGAGTTTTGGACCATATCACTGTCGTGCTACAACAGAGACCATAATCTCTGTTTCCTTTCCTCCATTGGTTCAAGGCATCAGATCTCATCTCAACATCAGATTGGACCTCATCTCAGGCATTAGATTCAAGGATCTGAACAAAGAAAACATTTCTGATCTCTCTCCATGCAGCTATCTATTGATCTGACCGTCTGATCAAGAACTGGGGCCCACCTCGGATTGTGCAACTGTCACAAGTTCTGCACCAAGCTGGTCGCCTCAAAAGTACTGTTGCTGCTGCCACTGTTAGCCCTCTTTGCTGCCGCCACATATTTGCTGCTGCTGTTGCTGTCTTTGCTGCTATTAGTATTGTTCCTGCCTCTTTTCTACTATGGACAATTATGATGCTAATGGTGATCGGTATCAATCTCACTCTCCTCTAGCATTTCCAGCTTTTCATTCTTCAATATCTCTGTCTTCATCCATCACCCCATCCACATGGTTTCTAGATTCAGGAGCATCGAACCACATGACTTCTGTAGAAAGTAGCTTTACAGCCTCTCACCCTTACCTTGGAAAAGAAAAAATCACCACTGCTAATGGAGACCAATTAATCATCTCTGGAATTGGTACCATTATTTTATCTGGTGTCTCTGGCCAGTCTCTCCACCTTCCCAATGTCTACTTTGTTCCCAAATTATCAGCCAATTTACTTTCTGTAGGACAACTTATTGATGATGGGTACCATATTATCTTTTCTTCCACTGGTTGTGTCATACAGGGGCGGCAAACTGGGAAGGTGATCGCAACAGGGAGTAAACACGGTCGACTATTTCTGCTGGACATTGGACATCATTCTCTCTTTTCTTCTTCTTCTCCTCAGTTAGATAAATTGTGGACTGTGTGGCATAGTCGTCTTGGTCATGTGAACAATGCGTATTTACTTTCCCTATTTAAAAATGGTTTTTTAGAACCCACTTTTAATAATAAAGTGATGTCCTCTTTCCTTCAATCTAAGTGTGAAACGTGTTGTTTGAGTAAGAGTCATATCTTGCCTTTTCCTATTCATAGTTCTCGTGCGTTATCATCTTTTGATGTTATTCACACTGATGTTTGGGGAATTGCACCCACCTTGAGTCGGACAGGCTTTAAGTATTATGTGACATTCATTGATGATCATTCTCGTTTCACTTGGATTTATTTCATGCGCTTCAAATCTGAAGTTTTTTCTTTCTTCCAAAAGTTTTACAAAATGGTTCAAACTCAATTTCAGAAAGAAATAAAAACTCTTAGGTCTGACTCTGGTGGAGAATACATATCCCATGAATTTTCTGCCTTCCTTTCTGATAAAGGAATTCTTCACCAAAAATCTTGCCCACATACTCCACAGCAAAATGGTGTTGCGGAGAGGAAGAACAGACATATTCTTGAAACTGTTCGTTCTCTCCTCCTTGCATCTTTAGTTCCTCCCACCTTTTGGTGTGATGCTGCACAGACTGCTGTATATCTCCTCAATCGTCATCCTAGCTCCGTTCTAGGAAAGACTACTCCATATGAAGCTCTCTTTGGTAATACTCCTTCATATTCTCACTTGCGTGTTTTTGGTTGTTTATGCTTTGTCCATCTTCCACCTACAGAACGCACTAAGCTGTCACCTCAAGCTGCCAAATGTCTCTTTCTAGGGTACAGTACTGAACACAAGGGATTTCTATGCTATGACCAATCTGAGAAACGCATGCGAATATCTCGTAATGTAATCTTCTTAGAACACATTCCTTTCTTCTCTTTGCGTTTGGATACACATCCTGTTGCTGTCTCTTATCTGCCACAATTTCCTGCACCTACTTCTCCACCACCACCTATTACCAAGGTCTATGTCCGGCGTAACAAGGTTCCTCCTGTGGGGCCTCCTTCTCCTGATCATCTCCCAATACTGCCTCCTACACCCTCAGGTATTAATACTTCCTCCACCGATAGTGTTATACCCTTGCGACGCTCTAGTCGTCCTTCTGTTGCTCCTGACAGATATGGCTTCCCTGCTCTTTTCACTTCTTTGGATAGTGCTCCTATTCCCACCTCTTATTCACAGGCTTCGAAGATTGCATATTGGCAGGATGCTATGACTGAGGAGTTGCTTGCTCTTGAAGCAAACAACACATGGGACTTGGTACCGACTCCTGAAGGCACCTCTGTGATTGGCAGTAAATGGATCTACTCTATAAAGGTTAACTCTGATGGGAGTCTTGACCGCTACAAAGCCAGATTGGTGGCACAGGGTTACAAGCAGGAGTATGGCATTGACTATGAGGAGACATTTGCACCAGTGGCTAAAATGACCACTGTTCGCACCCTCCTTCGTGTAGCTGCAGCCCGTAACTGGCCCCTATGGCAAATGGATGTCAAAAACGCCTTTCTTCATGGCGACTTACATGAAACTGTTTATTTAAAACCACCTCCGGGTTATGCTTGTCCTCCACACCATGTTTGTAAATTGAGGAAAGCTCTTTATGGACTTAAGCAGGCTCCCAGGGCTTGGTTTGATAAATTTCGGGCCGCTATCCTTCAAGCTGGATTTCGCCAGAGTCACTCTGATAGTTCCCTCTTCCTCCGATGGACATCAAAAGGCTACACATTTCTCTTAGTCTATGTTGATGATATGATTATCAGTGGCAATGATAGTGCCGGTATTACGGATCTCAAACGTCATCTCACTCGCCACTTCAGAATGAAGGATCTTGGTCCTCTCACCTACTTTCTAGGGCTGGAGTTCATACGTAGAAAATCTGGCATTCGGATTCATCAGCGGAAATATGCTAAAGATTTAATCACTTCGGCACAACTTGATGATGCTCACACTTTTGATACTCCTATGGAATTGAACAGCAAGATCCGTAGGGATGATGGCCAGCCCCTAGATGATCCTTCTGTTTTTCGGCGAATAGTAGGTAGTTTACTCTACTTAACTATGACCCGACCAGATATTTCTCATGCCGTTCATACGATTAGCCAGTTTGTGAGCAATCCTCACAAACCTCACCTTGCTGCTGCCTTGCGCATACTCCGCTATGTCAAAGGCACCCTTAACCATGGTCTCTTCTACTCTTCGGGCGCTTCTCTGCACTTATCAGCTTATTCGGATGCTGACTGGGCTGGTTGCCCAGATTCTCGGCGCTCTACCACTGGCTGGTGTATGTTTCTTGGGGACTCCTTGATTTCGTGGAAATGTAAGAAGCAAACCACTGTCTCTAAATCTTCTGCTGAGGCTGAATATCGGGCCATGTCATCTGCAAGTGCTGAAATCATCTGGCTACGCCGTCTTCTCTGTGAATTCGGTGTCATCATTGGTAGATCTACACCTCTTCATGGGGACAACACCAGTGCTACGAGAATTGCAAACAATCCGGTCTTTCATGAAAGAACGAAGCACATTGAGATTGATTGCCACTTCATCCGTCAGCATGTTGTTACGGAGAAGATCACTTTGCCTCATGTCTCTACTCTTAACCAGTTGGCGGATATCTTCACAAAAGCTCTTCCCAAAACGCGTCATCATGATCTCACTAGCAAATTGATGTTTTCTGCCTTACCACATCAATTTGAGGGGGAGTGTAGAAGATAACTAAGGCCCATCTAGGCCCAAGAAGGATATCCCACGTGTGGGACTGTATTGAGTCTTGTACAGCTTGTCATACATCTTATCTCATAGATTTTCTTCCATGTATAGAGATTTACATTCTTTATTCTTTATATTCTGATTGTAATCCTGCTGATTGATAGCATGTAATTAGGGTTAATATGATTATAAAATGGTGAGTCGATCCTCAATTGAGGTATCAACTTTTCCTCCAAACTTCTTCCTCTCATTTTGCTCTTTACATTTTATCAATCGACGCTCTACCACAGGCTTCTCTATCTTTCTTGGCTCCTCTCTCATCTCTTGGAAGAGTAAGAAACAGGAAGTTGTTTCACGGTCATCCACTGAAGCTGAATATCGTGCTGTATCTCACACTACTGCTGAAATTATTTGGCTTCGCTGGTTACTTCGGGATTTAGGAGTCTTAGTTCCTAAATCTACCCCCCTTTTTACGGACAGTGAAAGTGCACGGAAACTGGCAACAAATGATGTCTTTCACGAACGGTCCAAACATCTTGAAATTGACTGTCATTTTATTCGTCAACATGTTAGGAGTGGTACTATAAAGCTCTTTCAGATTCCATCGGCTGCACAAATAGCGGATTTTTTCACCAAAAGCCACTCCATATCTCGTTTTTCAGATCTTATTTCCAAGCTCTCGATGGTCACTTTCTCCCATCCAAAGCTTGAGAGGGGGTGTAAAGAAATAGGCTAACTTTGTTTGACTATAGCAGCCCCTTTGTTTGACAATGTACAGCCCCTTTGTTAGACTCTAGCAGCCCCTTTGTTTGACAATGTACAGCCCCTTTGTTAGACTCTAGCAGCCCCTTTATTTGACAATGTACAGCCCCTTTGTTTGACTTTAGCTCAATACATGTGTATAAATGTATCCTTAGTCCATTCAATCAATATAGAAAATCTCTTGCAAACTTTCTCTCTTGTATGCTTCTAGTTTGTGTTCTGGATATTCTTACACATCCAAGGTCTTCAAAAAGAAAAATCCTAGTAAGGCAACGGGAACGAAGAAGTGTAGTTGCCCTTTTGCTTTGAAGGGCCGAAAGTTGGCAACTAACGATGATTGGATGGTAATAGTGGTTTGTGGGGTGCACAATCATCGCACGCAAAACATCTCGAGGGGCACTCGTTTGCTAGGAGGCTTTCTGAGGAAGAAATGAACATTTTGGTTGATATGTTCAAGAGTTTGGTGAAGCCGAGGAACATCCTTCAAACATTGTAGGAAAGGGATGTGCACAACACCACTATGATGAAGAGTATCTACTATGCTCGTCACAAGTTCAGGGTCACGGAGATGGCCGGTAGATCACAGATTTAGCAACTCATGATGCATTTGGAGGAGAACAAGTACATTGAGTGGCACACTAGCAACGATGCAACAGAATGTATTATGGACCTATTCTGGGCACATCCATCACCGTTGAGTTATTACGTGCATTTCCAGAAGTTTTGATAATGGATTCTACGTATAAGACTAATAGATATCGGCTTCCCTTGCTTGAGATTGTTGGTGTCACATCTACTCAACTGACGTTCTCCGTTGCTTTTATTTACCTTGAATCTGAGAGCGTGCAGAACTATACCTTGGCTTTGGAGGGGCTTAAGGAATTAATGGATGGATGCATGTTGCCCCATGTGATTGTCACAGACAAAGAGTTAGTACTGATGAATGCAATCAATGTTGTTTTTCCGAATGTAGCTGACTTGCTATGCAAGTGGCATATTTCTAGGAACATCTTGGCAAATTGTAAGAAGTTTTTTGAGACCAACAACAGATGGGATGCATTTATTTCTTGTGGGAACATGTTGGTAGTATCTCCCACTGAAAATGACTACATGCAACTTCTAAGTGCATTGGAACGGAGTTTTTGTGGGTATCCACAGGCTGTTGATTATGTTAAGAAGTCGTGGTTGATTAAGCATAAGGAGCAAATTGTGGCTGCTTGGACGGATAGGCATATGCCATTTGGGAATGTCACTATGAACAAGGCTGAGAGTGCACATGCAAAATTAAAGAGATACCTAGGCACATCGAATTGTAGCTTTGATTCATCCTGGCAGAGTATCTATGCCTTGCTCTTTACAGAGATAAAAGCTTCTTTTGATAAGAGTTTGAACGCTGTGCAACATAAGTTCAAAACGGCACTGTTTCATGAGTTGAGAGGATTTATATCGAGGAGTGCTTTGGATATAGTGTTAAATGAGTCGATGAGAGCTGGTGATATTGGTACAGACTCGACAGCATGTGGGTGCATAATTCAACGGACCCATGGTTTACCATGTGCACACGAGATTGCTGAGTACATAAGGGAAGGCTCTCACATGCCACTGCATTGTATACACCACCATTGGCGAAAGTTCAATTTAGAGACCACTACGGTCGATGAAACCCTTGAGTTGACCACAACTTCCAAGTTCGAGTTGATCGCTAAGAAATTTCAAAATAGTAATCAGAGAGGTAAGATACAAATATTGAAAAAACTTAAGAGAATTGGGGAATCCTTCATCTACTACACTTCTTGAACAGGATATTAAATTGAATACTAGCGGTCGCCCCACATCGAGGAAGAAGAAGTTGGGTCGGTCTACTCGTTAGGACCCATCTGCTTTCGAGTATGCACTCTCGATCAAAGACAGCATTTCACCTAGATTAAGCAATACTATTGCAATGAAAAAGAAGGAGAAACTGGTCATCCATCGCACTCAGTCATGCACGTTTCTGCAATTGCTTCCTCAACCTCTAGGACCCTATATCCAGAATGTTAAGGATGTTGCAGCTGATGGTAATTGTGGATTCAAGGCTATAGCCGGTCTTCTGGGTATTGGCGAGGATAGTTGGATGCAGGTTTGGATGGATTTGAGCAGTGAATTGCAAAGGTATCAAAATTATTATTCATAGGTATATGGAGGAGAGGAAAGGGTTGGGGAGCTATATTACGCATTGTCATACTATGAAAGCAATCCTTCATTTGATCATTGGATGACAATGCCGGACATGGGTCACTTGATATCTTCGTATAATTGTATTATAACGTTGTATTGATGCACCTTTCATTGCAGCAGTGCCTTACTTTCATGCCTTGGAGATCATCCCCGATTCCATCAAGTTCTCGAACAGTTATCACGATTGGTTTCGTAAATGGAAACCATTTTGTTCAGGTCTTCATGGCACCCGGGGCTCCCATGCCTCCCATTGCTACAAATTGGCTTAGACACCACCATCCTATTGCAGACGGATATAACTATCATATGCGGCAAGAATCGAGCAATTCAAAGCTATTATTGGAAACAGTGTTGCAACGCATGAGTCTGCTAATCTGGACAACGATTGAATATTAATATCAAATTTGATGTAAACAAACATTTTCCATGTTTTTTGTAACATTTTGCTGCTGCTTTTATGTTACTATTGGATGCAAAATTGACACAAGGTCTCAAGCCTCAGTGATTTCATTTCATTTTGCAATAGAACCTGAAATATACATGGCAAATAGGATTAACACAAATGTAATCCATGCTCGGATTAGCAATGCCGTGCAAAATGAATCTGCACGGTTTAATAGAACTGAGCAATATTCTTTTGCACAGCTCTATTAAACCGTGCAATGTTTATATGCACAGCATTATAGGGCCGCGCAACTCTATATTGTACATCAATGAAAAACAAGCAGATAAAAGTTACATTCATAAAATAATAAATAAAATAAAATAAAACACTGCACGTACAAAAGTTTCCATGCATCACCAAAAAATATACAAATACACCAACATTCATAAAAAAACACTGCAAATATCCACTAGTTTATATAAATCCACAAAATATACATAAATGTACATAAATCCACACCCCACATCTCATAACAAATCATGGTTGCTGACGTCGTCGATACGTCACCGACAAGTCATCCAGGATCTCGAGGGTAGTCTGCAATGCTCGGTAATAGAAATCAGCTGGCTTATCCGGTCATGTAATCATGGCACGAAGATGGTCCTTCGCTCGAAGGATCTGTACCAAACAATAAATTATGTCAATACTTAAGACAGTTGGATGAAAACACATTACATATTGTTTAAAAAATTGTACACTGTCATCGTTCTGTGAGTAGGGTTATCTCTACCCATGTTCGGGTCAGTGGGAATGGCGATCTGGGTTCTTCACTTGAGGGTGTGAAATCCTACAAAACCATTCGAGGTAGTCGGGAGCACACTCCCGCGTCGCTCGATGGCCGCAGTGCGCTGTAGATAAGATATGGTCCTCCCACGTAACCCAGTATTGGTCTAGAAATTTGTAGGAGACCTTATACTTTCCAGCAGTCGATCCCCGAGATGCACGAATGGGGGCAAGCGGTGCGGGTGGGATGGTCTGTACAAATCCAAACTGTCGGAGAACCCTATGTGGATGATAGGTTCAATGATATCTAGCGATCTCAAGCTACCACAAAAAAAAGAAATCTGATGGAATGGATGCTAAGCCCTGACAGCAGTGTACAGATCCCAAGCCACCTGTGATAAGTAAATGAAACAATACATTCATATAGATGATTAATATGTAAAAGGTAATAGTAAAAAACGTAATATCAATATGTACACTATTGGTTGTTCACCTCACTTGGATGTAGGGCACTGTGCAAGAGGATGGGCATTTGGGAAGTGCTCGTACACCCAAGCTTGCAAATAATACCAATTATTAAATATACAATTTGAAGGGATATTATCATTTATGTTGGAGCATGTTGTATATATATATACCTCGAGCAATGTGAGATATCCAGCAATCTGTCGCACATTTGCCCTTGTGGCGGTCCCCAATTGGCGATACAGATATGCCAATGGGGCAACCCCCATGCATAATGACGGACTTGTCCCAAGTCCATCAGTAAGGATAGGTGGCAGATGGGGACTCTAGTCGATGACTTATCAATGAAGAGTGTGCAACCTAACAAATACAAAAGATAGCCTCTGGCTGCGCAGTCGACCCGCTCTACAGATGACGCAGGAGTCGCATTGCCGCACACCCTTTTGATCCACCCCATCCTAACTACCCCACCACGCGCCACTCTCAACTCAATTGAAGCAGAGGCCCTATCCACACGCAGTCCATGCTCCAGTGATGATACTTGATCAGTAAATCCCATACTTGTCGATGCGTGGACAGGCGTACCCATGACCGGGATGCCGAGGATAGTACTGACGTCATCTAAGGTGATTGTCATCTCACCAAATGGTAGGTGGAAAGCCATACTACTCACTGATACTCGGGCTGCCATCTCTCTACAAAGTTCGATAGCAAAGGGCGGGAGATATATCGATAGGAGAAACGCCTCAACTGTGCCAAGCCAGATTCCTCAATGACAGCATAAAACCCAGGAACATGAAGATAATCCTCGGGCGGCGGTATCTACCCAGCTTAGACCAATGATTGATACATTTGAGCAACTCACATTCCTGGACATTATAAGTAAAATATTCATTAATATTTGTTATTTTGGACTTCAACACATCCTATGAGAAAAACGAATAATTAAGGCATAATAAGAATGCAAGTGTACCTCCCCTGCCCAAATCGACGCAGCTACGTGCATCCTAAAACTGATAAGGACAAATAGGTCCTTCAGACAGCCGGGAATACGACATCTGAGATCCTCCCCCGCTGCTGCTCGAGGAATGGACGGCTCTGCCTCGTCCTCCATGGAATCATCCTCTGAAGATGGTACATCCTCCTCCGACTCCTTTACTGGATCTGGTAGTGGATCCTGCTGCAATCGACGTCTTTGTTCAGACGCCATTGGCCGATGACGGCTGGCGGTGGAAGAACTTGCATGCACACCTCGGCCGCGCGACCTCGCAACACCAGTCCGAGTCCACAAGGTCGATGCCTGACTAGCAAAACTACCCCGTCCACCCGTTGACAAAGAACTACCACGGCGTCCAATTTGTTAACTATGAAAATCATTTCTCCAAGCAAAAAAAAAAAGGTCATTTCCACCTGCTCAGTTCAAAAGGACAGTGCAAAATGTATCTGCACGGCACAATGTAGCAGCGCACTATGCATGTGCACGGTTGGATGTAACCGTGCAGATCTTATATGCACGGTGATGAACTGCCGTGCACAGCGTACCTGAGCTTCATTCAAACGTCGTGCACAGTAGCTTTGATTTTTCATGACCGTGCACGGCAACGGAACAATGTGCTATATGCACGGCTGTTAAATAGTGTGCAAAATTTATTTGCACGGTTTAGAATGCCGTGCAAATAAACCGTGCGCGCCTTTGAAATGCCGAGCAGATTGCTAAAAAATGCTGATTTTTTTTTTGAGTTTTCAACTTCGGACGGAGTTTAGATTTCCTCCCTCCCATCAATCTCATTCAATAGCGTCTTCCCTATCTGTTGCAAACCTCCATACACTCTATATGCATACATTACAACCTAAATTTTTAACAAATATATGAACAGGAAAAATCTATCAATGGGAGGAAGATGAAGATGAAGAAGAAGAGCTTACCCGACAGTTATAAGATTCCGAATGATGGTGAGAGGCACACGAGAATTGCTGTGGAGAATCAGAGAAGAGGAGGAAGATCGCGAAAATGGTAGTCACTGCGTTTTGGGCGGGGCGACGAGATGGTTTGAACAATGGGCAATTCCGAAGTGATTTGGTTTTTTGGTGGTAAGGGTAATGTGGGTATTATGGTGGGTGGGCTCACCAAAACCTTGACAAAAAATAAAATGGGTGTGGTGAGCTCAGTAAGTGGGCGTGTTCAACCATTGTTGTGGGTGCATTCAGAATTACCCACGGTTAAATCGTTGGCCTAATGCTTCTTGATATCTTGAAAGGAGAGACTTGACAGTTGACACTTCTTAGGCCTTTTTTATAGGCTTTTAGAAAGATAAGGATATCTTCCGCATACAATAGTTTGTCAAACTGGGCCCAAGATGATTCAGTTGAAACTATCAAACTAGGCCCAAGCTCAATTGCTTAAATGCCTCACGTGTATATACTTGGTAAAAAAGAATGCACCTGTACATTCTCTTAGTTAGGAAATTCTTTTACTGTAGAATCTTTTATAATTATGTAAGTTAGGAAGGATTAATTGTAATGATACTAATGGAAGCCTTGATTAAGGCAGTGATAAGCAATATAAGGATAGGTCGATCCTGGAAAAGGGGGAGACATTTTCATCTCAATGCTTCTTACTGTTTTTTGGTTTCTCTCCTACCTAGAGATTCATCGAATGTTACAGGTGACATGGAGTATCCAGGATTGGGGAAATTGGCAAGATGAGAGCTTGAGTTTTGAGCCTTTCCAAATGCAAGCTAAGAATTTCCTTCACTAGGATGAAAAGATACGGTTATAAGGGGTCTCCCTGGCGAAGACCACAAGAAACCTCGAAGAAGCCACATGGGCTTTTTGTTTATGAGAACCAAGCCCCTTGAAGTGCAGATGAGCTCTTTAATCCAAGTTATCCATTGATGAGAGAATTTAAAAATTAAAGCACCTTAAAGAGGAAGATCCAATGAAGTTTTTCAAATGCCTTGGAGATATCATGTAAACAGCTCCACCACTAACCTTGGAGTTTAATTTTTGGGGAAGTTAATGAGATAAGGATGCATGCTCATGTATTGATCTTCCCTTCACGAAAGTCGCCTGGTGAATGGAAATAAGCAAAGGGGGGATGGTTGAGAGTCTAGTAGTCAAGATTTTGGAGATGATTTTATAGGTGAAGTTTACAAGGCTAATTGGCTGAAAATTAGAGCATGTCTTTGGGGAGTATGACTTGGGGATTAAGGCTAAAAAGGAGTTGGTTCCACGAAGGAGGTGGCTGGTAGAAAAAAAATGGTTAACAGCTGCAATCATCATTGCCAATTATGTGCCAAGCTGAGGTGAAGAAGATACTAGAGAAACCATTTGGCTAGGTGAGCTGTTTTTCTTAAGTGCAAAACTGCGTCATGAATCTTTGAAGCTGTGGGGATTGTTGTGTGATAGTTGTTCTGTTGAGGAGAGACCGAAGGACCTTCCAAGTTGAACAGAACATCATCATCCGCGGCTGGGTGGGTCTGGACGAGGGAGGAGTAGAAGGCAGTAGCTTTCTCCCTTATTTGAGCATGATCTTCTAGGAGAATCCCATCTACATTGATCTTATCAGTACGGTTAAAGTTACCCCTCAATTTGGAGGAGAGATGAAAGAATCGAGTATTTCTGTCACCATCATTCAACCCCTTGACTCTAAATGTTTCCTTCCAATGAGTAGCTTCTGCCTTGAGCCAATTGTGAAGATTGGTCTTTGCAGTGTTCAGATCCAATAGAAGCCGGTTCGAAGGAGAGGAGTCACAGGCATTTTGCAGGGAAAGAACCCGCTCCTCTGCAACAACCATGTTAACCTTTAACTGGCCAAAGACTGATTTGTTCCACGCTTTCAACTTTTTCTTTAGAGTTTTGAACTTATAAGCAAGGACTAATTGAGGGCCTCCTTTAACATACACATTCCGGCTTGTCTCCACTAACCGAGGTAAGAATCATGGGCTAGCCACATCTCATCCAACTTAAAAGGAATGTTGAGCTGGGTGGTTGTTGGATTGTGAGACAATAACAAAGGAGTTTGGTCAGAAAACATTCTTGGAAGCTGAGTAACAATGGGATCATCAAAACAATCCAACCAGTGAGGGTTGCAAGAAGCTTGATCGAGCCTAACAGCTACATAAGCTTGGCCTGATCTGTTATTAGCCCAAGTGTAATTACTGCCCTTGTAGCCCAGATCCTTAGAGGCCGACAGCTAAAACCATTTAATTAAAGTCCCTCATTGAAGTTGGATGGGTTCGACGGAAGTTCGTTTTCTCTTGAGCCCTCAAAATTGCATTAAAAGTCTCCAATTACATGCCATGGCCAATGGGTTGCTGTGGTTTGCACAAGGTAGTTCCATAGGTCTCTCTTAATTCTATAGTTGGTAGAGGCATAAATTGCCTGTTATGAGGGAATGGGACATGGTAGCTGAATTATAAATGGAGACTGATGTGTTGGGTAGAAAAGTCAGTAAGGGCCAATTTGGCAATTTACTATTAAAGTAAAAGTGATGTAAAACATTAAATCAAGAGAGAATAAAATATAAGGGGTTATGATGGTATTTTGTCTTTAGTGGATTGGTAGGGAATCTTTTTTACTTTTTGTGTAAAATGTGGGATTTTTTTTTGTCATTCAATGGAGAAAGGAGGTTGCTTTTTTACTTCTTTTTGGAAAAAAAAGGAGGGAATTTTGAAGATTTGTACTTTTGATGTGACCCCTTGTCTGAAAAATGGACACTTTACATTACTTCTACTAACCTAATAAATTGCCAAATGGGCCCAGGGCTTGTTTGGAAACTCTACTAATAGAGTCAAGTGAAATAAATCCCCCATTTCTATAAAAAAAAAAAAAGTCACATCAAAAGCACTTTAAAGAGCACCACAGAGAGCTAACTGCAGGGGGTTGATTATTGGAGTAGAAAAGAGTCAAAAGCAAAAGTTTAAAGGGAGATAGATTGGAAAGGGTGGAAGTGAGCCATAGGTTCAGAGAGGAAGATGATGTCAGGGGAGTGAAGGGAAACCATATGTTGAAGCGTTCTAATGGTAGGGGTATTGCCAATACCTCTACAGTTCCAATAGAGGACTTAAACATTGGGAGGTGGAGGGGGAAGGGAGGTACCAGAGGGTTTCCTATTGTTGGGGCCTGAAGGCATTGACCATTTTGACTTAGCTTCCTTTTCTGCTTAGTCGAAAAAGTTGAAAAATCAACTTCAATATGGACCTCCACAGAGAATCATCCAAGTGTTGGTTATCCATGACCTGAGATCTCTGGCATCGTTGCTGTTGTTGATGGTTGGTACAATTGATCTCTGTTTCTGAGTCAAGGATGGAAGGTTGGTGCTAGATTACTGAGTTGTCCAATAAAAGAGGTTCTAATGGATTTTGGCTGCAAGCTTCCTTTGGTTGATACTGCTGTGTTATTCCAGGTTTGTGGCAGCCTTGGACCATTGCTCTGGATTGGAACTTGGAAGCAACAGGGGATGGTGTCAACCGAGGGATTGCCATTGTGGGATCAATAAAACTTCAGTACTCTAGCACTGAAAAAGGGTTAGAGGTTTCTATTTGAGGAGTAGGGATTTTGGTCAAGATTTCCAACATGGCATCTTTAGGAATATTTGCCTCTAGTAGCTAGGGATTCTGCTGTAAGCTCTTTGTTTTGAAGAAGGCTTTGAGCCTAAATTGGAAGCAGGCTCTAGGGTTGAAATAGAGGCTTGCTTAGTGCCAAGGAGGAGAGGCATGGTAGCTGATGTCGAAATATGAGCAGAGATGGATTCTCCTGAAAGTGGTTGCAGGGTATTATTTCCAGCACCAAGTGCTACTCAAGTGACTATTGAAGTCGCCTGAGAGGAAACTTGGGCAGCTGGAGTGTTAGATTTTAAACCTTTTGGGATCCTAGAACCGAATCTGTGCTTCGGTTAGCATGGAAGGATGGAGCTTGGCCCAGGATTCCTTTCCGTTCTTTAACTCTTGGCGGATTCCTTCTTTGGTTTGATTTGAGCAAGTGCCATTAGAATGCCTTTTGGAGAAACAGATAGAGCAGGGCACATTTTCGTTTGAGACTCCCTCTCTAGGTCAACCAAGATTTGCTGAGGTTTGGGTTTAAAGAGATCTAGGTTAACCAGGATTCTTGCATACGTTAGGATCTTTTGGGATGCTGTAATGTCATCAAGTTTGAGAGGGAGTCCAATGGAGGTGGCAATGGAAAGAAGGATGTGGCTGCTCCAACAATGATACGGGATTCCTCTGAGTCTAATCCAAACAAGGGAAGTGGAGGGCCATTCAAAAGAATCTTGACCTGGAGACCATGGTAGGAGATGAAGCTTATTGTTGGTCACTAAGATGGGGGATTGAGATAGAAGGAGGTCTCTTGTCTTCTCTAGAGTTAAATCTAAATAGAAAGTAACCATTTTCTGTTAGTGAGATGAGGCAAGGTCTTGAAAGGTTCTAATACATTTGGGTATGTTGTTGAAGCCATTCTACTGAGGGGCGTTTGCATATGAATTGGCCAATGGCTAAGTTGGGGAGAGAGAGTTTCTACAGGGTTCAATTGTGTGGGAAGGAATCTCCATTGCTAGTTTACACTTTTGCCAAGTTGAAGGTGGGTAAGCAAATGTGTTAAGGGTCTGGTGGGCTGGTGATCCAATGTATGCTTCTTGCGTGGTTAAAGATCTTTATTTGATTTCACATCTAACGTGTTAACTATGACGCGCTTGGCAACTAGATTGATATTTGTGAATTGTCTCGTATATGAATGGTTATGTTGATAATCTATAAGTATGGAAGAGCCTCAAAAATACAAGGAGATGGTTATGCAATTGCCTTTATAGTTTACACAGCCGGATACCAATACTGAATCGGAGCGGGGGCAAATAAAATTTGGTTTTGTGTAAGGGGTTGGTTGCATGATAACTCATTGAAGGTGTTGAGGAAAAATTATGATTTATGGGCATAAAGAATTGAGAAGGCAAGACCTTGATGAATATTAGAAATTGAAAGGACCTTGATGAGGATAATAGAACCCTGGAACCCCTAGATTACTAGCACGGTATGGTGAAATGACATCCACGTACTTGTCAATCCAGGGCCTCCAGGACCAGGACCAGGCCCAGGCCCAGGCCCATTTACATTACTTTAGTTGTTAGCTATTAGTATGGATCTAAACCAAATTGTAATGGCTGGATAAGTATGCTTAGAATGTAATCAGGGATTAAAACCCTATATATACAAATCTGAGTCGACCATGAAGGGGACGACATTCATCTCTCTCTCTCTCTCTCTCTCTCTCTCTCTCTCTCTCTCTCTCTCTCTCTCTCTCTCTCTCTCTCTCTCTCTCTCTCGCCTGTGTCTATTCTCTCTAAAATGACAGTACTAGGGGCTTAAGATGTGATGTTATGAATATAAGTCAGCTTTGGGAGAACTCGGACCCTTGTTGGTCACCATGTGATGTCTACAAAGATGATAAATGGTATTCCTTGCTATGTGTTGCACCCTTTTGGAGCAAGAGCTTTGTTGGCCAATGCTACGAAGCGATTAGGCGGTTATCCAAGGGGAAAAGACCAATTCTACCTTACATAACTTGAATTTCAGATTTGATGAAATCATGTAATTCTTATGTGTTGTTTATCTCTTTATGTTTCGGTGAATTTATGTGGAATGCTAAGCACTAGTTTAGGAATTTATTTACTAAGTTTAAACTTGACTTGTGGATTGCCCCAATCCAGATAACCAGAATATTGAAGTCGAAGGAGAGCGCAATGATCAAGAGATAGGCTTCAACATCTGTGGCGAGTGGCTCAAGGACTCAATAATCTATTAAGGGCACGTTTGGCAATCATCGACCCCGCGGATTGTTCACTCATTTTCCTTGGAGTGAGGAAAACCCACGTTTGGAAAAACATCTTGACCGTATAAGAGGAATCGACGAAATACACTAAGGGTGGCTAAAGTTGAGATTCCCTCGTTCCGACTGTCACGAACAAGCCAGAAGACTTATACAGAACAGAATGAGCAAGATGGAATGGAATCCGATGATCTCCTTAAGGATTCATCATTTGTATTTATAGATCAGAAATGCCCAATTCGGGGCTACAATTACAATCAATCAACTATAATTACAATCTATCAAATCTCCTAGATTAGAATGTCTTGCTGTACAATTCTGAGTAGAATCCATCTATGTTTAGTATGTATTGCTGTACAAGTCTAAATAAAGATGGGCTGGGCCAAACTGATATTATAATGGGCCTTTGCTATAATGGGCCTTTGTTAACACCCCCCCTCAAATTGATGCTGTGGAATCAGTAAGCATCAATTTGCTGGATAAGAATTGATGACGTGGACGAGGAAGTCCCTTCGTGAAGATGTCCGCAATCTGGAGCCCGGAGGAAATGAACGGTAAGGAAATGACATCCCGTAGATATTCATCACGAATGAAATGACAATCAACTTCAATGTGCTTGGTCCGTTCATGAAAGACTGGATTTTCTGTAATACGAATTGCACTAGTGTTGTCAGCATGGAGAGGAATAGGTGAGCTTTGAGGAAAACCAAGATCAGAGAGGAGCCCACGGAGCCAAAGTATTTCAGAACAGGCAGCAGCCATGGCTCGATATTCTGCTTCTGTGGAAGATCTTGAAACCTTATCTTGTTTCTTACATTTCCAGGATATTAATGCATCGCCAAGATACATACACCACCCAGTTGTGGAGCGACGGGTGTCAGGACAACCCGCCCAGTCAGCATCGGAAAAGGCAATAAGATTTATTTGAGAGCCTGCGGGAAAGAATAGACCACGAGTAGTTGTACCAAGAAGGTAACGAATAATACGGCGGACAGCTGCCAAATGAAGATGCCGTGGTTGAGTCATAAACTGGCTGACAAGATTAACAGCAAAGGAAATGTCGGGGCGAGTATGAGTCAAGTAGATCAAACTACCAACCAATTGTCGATAGAGCGTTGCATCGGGAAGAAGATCCCCACTATCCTTGGAAAGCTTCAAGTTCACTTCAAGAGGAGTATCAACTGGAGTTGAGTGCTGGAGTCCTGCTAGTTCAATTAGGTCAAGAGCATATTTATGTTGGTGCAAGATGATGCCTTTTTCTGTTTGATGAACTTCCAGACCTAAGAAGTAGGTTAAGGGACCCAAGTCTTTCATATGGAATGATTTATGCAATGAGGATTGAGCTTAGATATCATTGCGGAATCAGTCCCAGTAATAATAATGTCATCAACATAAACAAGAAGGATAGTGATCCCGCTTGGAGACTTATGTAAAAACAAGGATGGATCATACGGACTTTGCTGGAAGGCCAACAGAAGCAAGGCGTCCCGAAATTTTTCAAACCAAGCGCGAGGAGCCTGTTTAAGGCCATAGAGGGAACGCTTTAGTTTAGCCACATCGGAACTACTGGAAGAGGAATACCCGTGAGGAAGACGCATATAAACCTCTTCTTTAAGATCACCATGAAGAAAGGCATTCTTTACATCGAACTGAAGAATGGGCCAAGTTTGAGATGCTGCAATAGCAATAATCATCCGGACAGTCGTCATCTTTGCCACCGGAGCAAATGTTTCATCATAGTCAATGCCATATGCTTGGCGATTACCAAGAGCGACTAGGCGAGCCTTGTATCGGTCAAGAGAACCATCAGACTTCAGTTTGACCGAGTAAATCCATTTACACCCAATAGGTCGAACTGTAGGTGGACAAGTAACCACATCCCATGTATGATTAGTCTGTAGAGCTTCTAATTCTGCGGACATAGCTTCCCGCCAACATTCATGTTTCACAGCTTGAGAGTAGGAAGTGGGAAGGGTAACAGAAGCGAGAGTGGCAAGAAACGCCGAATACCCATATCTATCAGGAGGCCGAGAAACACGCGTGGTGCGTCGGAGAGTGGGCAAGAGAGCTTGTTCTGATGTAGTAGATAGGGGAGTTGGATCAGGTGCCGGATCAGGTGGGTCTGGAATGGGCTGTAACGTACCAGTGATTGGTTCCGTTCGTCGCCGATATACAATTCCAGGTTTGAACCTTGTAATAGAAGATGAAGAAGTATCGGATGAAAAAGGTGGTAATATAGCCATGGGAAGAGAAGTGAAAGAATCAGGTGTTTGAGGAAAAAAATATAAATTTTCAAAAAACACAACATTTCGAGAAACACGAATTCTTTTGAGAGAAGGATCATAACAAACAAATCCCTTTTGATGAGTTGCATAACCAAGAAAAACGCATCGGGTAGCTTGCGCAGTCAGTTTTGTCCTTTCAGAAGGAGGAAGATGAACAAAACAAACACATCCAAAAGGACGAAGATGTTTATATGTCGGTTGAGAGTTAAAGAGACGGAAATATGGAGACTGATTTTGAAGTTTGGAAGACGGAAGTCGATTAATAAGATGAACAGAAGTGGATAGAGCTTCCGGCCAGAATGTAGAAGGGACGGATGATTCAAGTAGCAAGCAACGAACCATGTCAAGCAAATGGCGATTCTTCCTTTCAGCAATGCCATTTTGCTGTGGAGTATGAGGACATGTACGTTGGGAGATAATCCCCTTAGATTGGAGAAATTCTTGAAAATTGTGGGACATATATTCTCCACCGGAATCAGATCGGAGAATCTTTATGCAGGTGGAGAATTGTGTGTCAACATAGGCCTGGAATTTTTTAAAAACCTCAAACACTTCTGATTTAGCCCTTAAAAAATAAACCCAAGTGAATCTGCTATGATCATCGATGAATGTGACAAAGTATTTAAAATGAGAATGAGAAATAACAGGTGTTATACCCCAAACGTCACTATGAATTAAATCAAAACATTTTTTCTGATATAGAGGTATGCACAGGAAAAGGAAGAGTTTTACTTTTACCTAATTTGCAAACAGAACAATCAATATTGACATCAGAAGTAGAAAACTGCATTTTATTAATCAAACCAGAATTTTTCAAAGATAACAATATGTTTGAATTAGGATGTCCTAATTTTTTGTGCCACAGATGCACATTATTGTGATGAACACATGAAAAAGCTGAAGTAGATTCATCCCTAGGTTGTATAGGCAAACTAAGCAGAAACAACCGGCCGCACTTAGGCCCCTTCGCGATCACCTGTCCCGTCCCCTGATCCTGTACAAGACAACCAGAAGAAGAGAATGACACATTACAATGATTATCTACAAGTTGTCCAACAGATAACAAATTTGTAGAGAGGCCAGGTGAAAGAAAAACATGATTCAAAGGCAATTTGTGTGGAATATCTCCTATGGCAGTAATAGGTACATGACCCCCATTGGCAGTTTGAACTTGGAGTTTCCCATCATATGGTTGAATATTAGACATGAGGCTGGACGTAGAAGTCATATGATTTGATGCTCCAGAGTCAAAATACCACATGTAAGGAGATGGGAAGGTTTTACCTGAGATGCCCAAGGTGGAGAAAGCTTGGAGAATCATTTGTTGAATCATTTCAGGGTTGATAGGAGGGCTGGTTACGGATGGCTGTGAAGACATGGATGAAGCCGGAGAAGCAGATGTCATAGAGTGAGAATCTGAAGAAGCAATGGCAGAATAAGCACGGGAATTTCGATTTTCTGGTCGTTTCCTGCATTCAGAAATGATATGCCCACTAGCTTTGCAGTAGTTACAAACTTTTCTTTTGCACTGAGAAGAATAATGGCCATATTCCTTACACGCAAAGCATTGAATCTTGCTCAAGTCCTGGGTTGAATTGTCGCGTCTGGGGATTTTCCCTTTTGCCACATAAGCGACTTCAGATGTACCAGTAGATGATTGGGATAGCTGATGCTGAGTGAAGAGCCGTTGTTCTTCGCGGAGTACTTCATTGAGACATGTTTCCAACGAGGGAGATGGATGTCGACTCATGAGATTTGAGCGGACATTTTCAAATTCTGGCCGAAGTTTCATTAAAAATTGATCTCTCTGAGTAATTTTATGAACTTCCTGAACACCGGATAGTGTTTCTCCTGTTATAGTGGCATAAGCAATGTCTGTGTATTCAGTCCAAAGAACAAAGAAGCCGGAGTAATAATCCTGGACAGCCATCTGTCCTTGAGAATATTGAGCAATTTCATGTTCTAATTGGAATCGACGAGCTGAATTCTCTTGGTGATATATGCGTTTCAGATATCCCCACATATCTTGAGCAGTTTTATAGGGTTTAAGATTTAGAAAAAATTGTGGTTCCACTGCGCCCAATATCCAGCTCATAATTTGTGCCTCTTTGGTTTCCCAATCTTCCAACTTTTCATTTCCCGTTGGCTTTTGTAGAGAACCAGAAATGTGGCCCCATAATTTTTTGCCTTTTAGATATAACTCAAATTGATACGCCCAAGCAGAATAGTTTTTCCCATTGAATTTAATCAATTTCATTTCATTCTTGTCCATTTTCAACCCTCAGATGACAATAGTAATAGACAGAGGACAGAAAAGACTTCAAACAGTGAGCAGCAACCAAACAGCAACAATGATCAGCCCAGATTAGTTGCAGAAAGTGCAAATGAAGGTGACAACAACAATAAGGAACAGCCCAGAAGCTATTCTGAATTAATCAAACACAACAGATCTCAGATCTGTATAAATAGGCATAAAATTGGTCCAGGCGACCAAGAAAATCAGCAAAGAACAATAGGTGGGGCCCACTGGTGATGCAATCTACCAGATCATGGTGAGCCGACAGATGCTTTATAAAAATCTCGAACCAACAAAGCAAAGATCGCAGCAATAGGATACTTGCTCTAAAAGATGGACAGTTTTGATGAAAACATATTGCAGAAACTGAAAGACCCAAACCAAGATCAAAAGGCCTACCTCTGATCTTCAAAAAATGATGAAAAAATCACCAAAAACTCCCAGAATATCAGACGACCAGGACTGAAGTTTCCTTTTGATCAGATCAGATCTGAAGATGATGGCCCTCTGTTGATCTCCATACACTGCCGTGTGTGTCTCTTGTTCAAACAAGTCGATAGATGAACTTGCTTTGAGAACTTAAAGAAATAAGTTGTAGATGACTCGATGGCTCTGATACCATGTCACGAACAAGCCAGAAGACTTATACAGAACAGAATGAGCAAGATGGAATGGAATCCGATGATATCCTTAAGGATTCATCATTTGTATTTATAGATCAGAAATGCCCAATTCGGGGCTACAATTACAATCAATCAACTATAATTACAATCTATCAAATCTCCTAGATTAGAATGTCTTGCTGTACAATTCTGAGTAGAATCCATCTATGTTTAGTATGTATTGCTGTACAAGTCTAAATAAAGATGGGCTGGGCCAAACTGATATTATAATGGGCCTTTGCTATAATGGGCCTTTGTTAACACCGACTGCTCCCCATAGAGTTCCCAATATCCTCGCTTCCATTGATTTGTGGATGAACAATGTTTTGGATGTCACTTCGAACATTAACGCTCTTTTCATTTATTTGGTTCTTTTGGGCTCCACAATGAAGATCCGAACCATTAATCCTCTTTAAAATGACCAAAACTACTACAAGGTCAAAAATCACCCGTTTCGAGATATTTCCAAAAAAATTTCATTCGAATAGATGACCATTACTCATCTTCAGAGGGCCAAAAACAACTACAGGGTCAAATTTGGGAACTTAATTCGTCATAGATAATGAGAAACTTGAGAAAAATCCAGACTGTTTATCTGTCAGAGAGATAAAAGGAATTCAAATTGCAGTCCCTTTTTTTTTTGCAATTTTTAATTCACGCGGGCCATTGATTAATGATCTCAACCGGTAATCGTCTCCAAAAGCCCCAAAATGGCCATGGAGTCAAATTTCAGCCATAAATTCATCATAGATTTTGTGATATTTTCAAAAAAGTCCACACCCTAAAAACTGATTTTTTTATTTTTGTGTGCCCCACAATGAAGATCCGAAGTATCCACATCTCCATAAGGCCAAAAACGGCCAAGGGTTCAAATTTTAGGGCTGGATCCATCACGGATTGTGAGAATTTTGTAAAAAACTTGTGACCTTTTGATGTAGTACATGTAAATCCATAGATTCATGGTTGTTTGCCAAACGTGGAATGTCTCTAGAGAAATCCTCGGTGAGGATAGCATCGTATAAGCAAACGAAGGACTCCTCTCCTAGCGTGGACAGTTGCCAAATGTGCCCTAAGGGATTAGCCTTGGTTTGATATTAATTTATTGATTACTCTGAGCATCAGGACTTTTAGTTGGTTATATTTTGGACGTTGTTACCGTTCAAAACAAAAAATATTATGGACTTTGTTAAGTTTCTTTGCTCATTTATTGTTCATGGGATTTAATTTAGAAAATTTATAGATTTCAGATTTATTTCATGGTGAATGCCCTGAAATTCTTATGATTATTTTTATTTGGCTTATCAATGTTAATATGATGCTTGTGGTTCACGACGCGGGATTCGAGGGGCCCGGGTTCTGGGTCGTCACAGAATATCCTGATTGGTAATATGAAAATATTTTGATAAAGAACTGGATTTTCAATTCAATGGAGGATGTTGTGGCGGTGAGTTTTTGTTATTCTGGAACAGCTTTGGAACTGTGGGATTTTATTGCATCAGCTTATTCTCATGAAAGAATAATGTAAGAATCCTTCAATTGACCAAAGAAATAGCAGCATTCAAACAAGGAAATTTATTGTAGCCTTGTAGGTTATTATGAAAAACTTCGAGATTGAAAAACTTAAAGATATGTGGTATGATTTAAGCATGCCATTGTCTTCCTAGACAATGTTGTATAAAGTAGCTAGTAGAAGAATTGGAAGCACATGTATTTGAATAGCTCATTGGTGTCAACACAAATATGAGACTGTATGCCTAGGTGGTTAGTTATTGCTCATTTCGGAACAGCTTTTGCATTAGATCAAGGTGAAGAGAGTCCAAGACAAGTAATGTCGTCCACAAACTCTATTCTATTTGTTCCAGATTGTTCAAGTCTTGCTAATACTACGGATGTTCTATTTTTTTATGCTTCCTGTTATGTTAACCCTACAATGTGTTGCACCTCAGCATGTGCTGGTCCTAAGGCTGAATAAGAGAGGAGGATTGGCCTTAGATAGGCAAGACGACTATAAAATCTCTATGAACCAATTCGAGCTTCTTAGTTGTTGGCCACTCTAGTTCACTGGGATATGGTTGATATGGTTTATATGCTAACAACAACGATAACAAAGGTTGAGATGCATTAACTCCTCAATAATGTAAAAGTAATTCCTTAGAAGACCCATTACACACTTTTCCACACTGAGAATACCTCTTATATTGGTGATCACTCAATACAATAAGTCTGGTACATAATGGCTAAAGCACCTGAATCAATAGATTGAAATTTTAGAAGCTATATAGGTCCCTACCCAGTGCACTCCTCTCCTCTCTCCTTTCTCTTTTTTGGTTTTTCTTTGTATCTCCTTTCACTCCTAACCTCATGGCTGTTGATTTTCCTTTTCTGATTTTCTGTTCTGTTGCAGGAAAGTGTTGTAACCATAGCCAAGCTTTTACTTCCTCAAACATTTGAGGAAATGGCAATGCAAGAATTGAGAACACTAATAGCTGAAAGATCAACAATGAAGATATTCATCAGTGGAGAAATTATAGAAATACATCAACATGTCATTGGTTTTATATTAGAGGGCTTTGTAAGGACCCAAGGTTCCCTAGAAGTATTGATTACATCTCCAGCTGCATTGGTGCCTTCCCATGAAGATTTAGGCGTTCAAAACTCAGTGACTTCAGGTAAGCAAAAATTTTTGCACGTCATGCATACTAATTGTTCTCTCTATTTTGAATTGATATTCCTTTTTTTTTTTTTTTGTGTGTGTGTGTGTGTGTGTGTTACTTCAGGTAGCCAACTAGTATTTCTGGATGTCATGCATACTAAATATCATTGAGAAGCACTAGGGGCTTATCTGTAAGCTAGTAATTATATGCTAATTTGTTATGATGAGGATAAGTTTGTCTTGCATTACAGTTAAATTAGATTTGTGTTATGTTATGGTTAGGATCATATTATGTTAGAGTTATCATGTAATTAGATCTCCTAGTTTAAGAATTTGCTATGATTGAGTGTAGGTTTGCCTTAGATTAGGAATAAATTAGATTTGTGATATGTTATGACTACGTGTGTGTGTGTGTGTGTGAGAGAGAGAGAGAGAGAGAGAGAGTCCCAACCTCATAGTTGTTGTTGTATGTCTATGTTCAAGTCTTGTTACCAATAGAAAAGTTCACATTTCTACAAAAAAAAATGTGATAAGCAATGACCAAGAATTCCCTTAAAGCTCTGACACTTTGGCGTCGTTTGGTACTAGGCGTTCTGGAGTGAATTCTAGAATTACAATTCTAGAACCCGGCCCTAGACCAACTCAAAGCCAAAGTATATTATTGTATTATTTTATTATATAGAAAATTAGTAATGTATTTATGTATATTGCATAAATTACATTATTAATATTATTATATATAAGAATATAGTATTATACACTCTTGTATAGTATTGGTCCAAACCTGACTGGACCCTAACTTGACCCACTTAGCAATCTATATCTCTAAGGGAATGTGGTAAGCCTTCAGTTAACCACAGTGCTCCAAAATAAGAATCCTAATTTTAGAGAATACCTTAAAATAGGTGTCAACATCTCAATCCACCCCAAGTTTCCCTCCCCTCCACTCTCCTCTCTCTCCACTAACTGACCCGAATAACTTCCCAAAAAAAAAAAAAAAAACCAACTTCCCACTTCACACACCACCACGAATCGCCCCCCACGCAGAAGCACTCCTCCTCCATCAGCCTTATAAAATCCCATTTCTGCACTTCCGTTTCACAAACTCGCAATCTTCCGTTCAGTTCCTCAAAAGATCGAGTCTTTTTAGGTAAATCCATATCTCTTTCTCCTTCGCTTTTTGCAATTTTTTTTATTATTGATCTCAAAGTTTGGGTTTCTTCAACGGATGTCATCGATCAATATCAAATCTCTGCACCATGTTTGGTCGAGGAAATGGAGGCATGGGTTTGGGAAAGGGAGGAGCGAACCGCCACCGGAAAGTGCTCCGAGACAATATTCAAGGCATCACGAGGCCGGCGATCCGGCGGCTGGTGAGGAGAGGAGGCGTCAAAAGGATCAGCGGCAGTCACCTATACGTGAAGAGGAGAGGAGGCGTGAAGAGGATCGGCGCGTGGAGAGGAGGCGTGGAGAGGAAGAGTCCTCAAGATCTTACTTGAGAATGTTATTCGAAATACGGTCACCTACACGGAGCATGCTCAGCGGAAGACGGTGACGGCCATGGATGTGGTGTGTGCTCTCTAGAGGCAGGGGAGGACCCTTTATGGATTTGGGGGTTAGGGTTTTTGAACTGACATTTTCCTATCTTTGGAAAGTCTTGCTGGCGTCAAGAAAAAAAATTGAAAATGTTATTAGGGTTTTGGCAAATGTAGTTGTTTCTGTCTGGTTGGGGTTTCTGTTTTGTATTTGGGGGTTAGGAAGCAATGACAATGTATATGGATGGATGCTTTTGTTGACTGATTTGGGCTCTGCATTTGGGTGCATTTGGCTTTGTTTCACAGAAACCTGATATGGTTGTTTTTTTGGTGATTACATGATGATAGTTTGAAGTGATGGATATGGTTTATGAGCGCAAATGATTGGGATTCTGAATGATGGTTATGGTTTTGGTGATTAGATAAGAGTTGGAAATGAGGAGTCAGACTGTGAAGATGATGCAGAGAGATGAGAATGGCGGTATCTGGAAAGGTTGAGATGGGTAGCAGAAAAGGGAAGAAAGAACGAAAGATTAGATGATTTGAGGACGTGAGAAGTCCCCAAAAGCTATAATAGCTATGGACATTTTCTTGAGAGAAGAGAAACCAATTAAAGCGTTTCAAACTTCAAAAGTTTTGGAAACTGGAGAGAGGAATAGACGTTTTTACGTGTCTGGATATGGGGAAGGAAGAGATGCCATGTAGAAAGGCATTCTTGACATCCATTTGGTATAATGGCCAAGATTGAGAAGCAGCAATGGCGAGAAGGAGCCGAACAGTTGTCATTTTTGCAACTGGCGCAAATGTCTCTTCATAGTCAATGCCATACTCTTGTCGGTTGCCAAGTGCCACAAGTCGAGCTTTGTGTCTATCCAAGGAGCCATCGGATTTTAGTTTGATCGAGTATATCCATTTGCAACCGATGGGTTTAACTGAAGAAGGACAGTCCACAATATCCCAGGTGTGATTCTGGTTCAACGCATCTAATTCTTCTTTCATGGCCTGATTCCAACAATCATGTTGCACAGCCTGCAAATAAGAACTTGGAATGGAAACAGAGGATAGTGTTGTCATCAAAGAAGCATGGGTAAATCCATACCTCTCAGGAGGTCGAGAAATTCTGGAGGAGCGACGCAAGGTACCAGTAGATGTGGGACCATTTGTCGAAGGATCAGGAGGATCAGGAGGGTGGGCATCTGCAGTGGTAGGTCGTTCCCTTCGACGATACACAAAATTAGGATTAAATCGTGTAACAGTTCTTTCTTCGGAAAACCCAGGTAACAAAGTAGTGGAAGATGGAGAAGGACAATCCAAGTGGGTTTGGAAAAAATATTGATTTTCAAAGAAAATAACATTACGAGAGATCCTGGTGCGACGAGCCATTGGATCATAGCAAACAAAACCCTTTTGGGTAGTTGCATATCCTAAAAAAACACACCTGCTAGATTGGGCCGTTAATTTTGTGCGCTCTGTGGGAGGCAGATGAACGAAGCAAACACACCCGAAGGTATGCAGATGATTAAACGATGGATGTTGAGCAAAAAGTTTAAAATGTGGTGTTAATTGGGCAATGGTAGGTGATGGAAGACGGTTTATGAGATGCACTGCAGTGGTGAGAGCTTCAGTCCAAAACCGAGGAGGAACAGATGATTCAATGAGAAGCGTTCTCGTGACATCAAGAAGATGCCTGTTTTTTCCGTTCGGCGACTCCATTTTGTTGAGGAGTATATGGACAAGTACGTTGAGATATAATTCCTCGACTTCTTAGGAAAGATTGGAAATCAGTGGAGACATATTCCCCCCCTGAATCTGATCGTAAAGTTTTAATGCATTTGGAAAATTGGGTTTCAACATATCTAAGAAATATTTTAAATGCATTAAGAACATCAGATTTAGAATGTAACAAATAAACCCAAGTAAACCTGCTGTAATCATCAATAAATGTAACAAAGTATTTGAAATGACCATGAGAAATGGTAGGAGCAATGCCCCAAACATCACTGTGGATTAAGTCAAAACATTCATTGCTCCGAGTTGTAGAGTTAGAAAAAGGTAAAGTTTTACTTTTTCCTAATTTACAAGCATTACACTCAAATGAAGCAGAATCAAGAGGTTTATTTAATAATCCAGTTTGAAACAAAGTGGACAACGTAGCAGCATTCGGATGACCAAGTCTATTATGCCATAACCGAGAATTATTATGAAGTAAAAAACAAAACAACTGATGCCAAGGTTTATCCTGAAGAAATGGAGAGACTGATAAGGTAAAAAGTCTGCCACGTTTAGGCCCCCTCGCGATCACTGCCCCCGACTCCTGGTCCTGCACAACACAACCAGAAGAAGAAAAGGAGACATTGTATTTATTCTCAACTAATTGACCCACAGAAACTAAATTGGTAGCAAGATGAGGGGACACAAAAACATTTGTTAATGGAAAAGGGCCAGGGGTATCACCCACAGAGACGATGGGAAGGTGGTCCCCATTGGCAGCTTGAACAGAAAGAGTGCCAGTGTAGGGAACAACATTATGTAGTTTTGTGGGTGAGGAGGTCATGTGATTACTAGCCCCTGAATCTAAATACCATGTATTAGAAAGGGACGGACCAGTACCTGAAATGTTCATAGAGGACAGGGCATTGATAATCATTTGATTTACCATAGCCGGAGTAATTGGAGCGGGGGACTGTGTATGTGATGAGGAACCAGGCTGTGATGGTGAATCAAACGACATTGAACCACTGAATTCAGAAGATGCATATTGTGGGGTGGTAGCCGTGTAAGCACTTGGAGCTGACTGCACATAGGGGCGAGAAGCCGAATTGCGAGCCTTCTTCCGACACTCTTCAATAATGTGACCAACAGCCTTACAATATTTACAGACTTTCAGCTTGCATTGATTTGCATAGTGGCCATATTTTTGACAGGTGTAACACTGTACTTTACTGATGTCTCGAGGAGGAGGCCTGGTTTTAGCAGCATAGGCAAGCGGAGCATCAGTGGAGCACTGTTGTTCAATTGCAATTTTGGAAACAAGGCGTTGTTCTTCCCGTAGAAGTTCTTGAAGACAGTCATCTACGTTGGGGAGAGAAGCTCGGCTCATCAAGTTGGATCTCACTGGCTCATATTCAGGGCGCAGTTTCATGAGCAATTGGTCCCGATGACTGTTTTGTTGTAAAGAAAGTAACTCGGGTAGCAGCGCCTCAGAGACAGTAGCAAACTTGATTTCATCATATTCGGACCAGAGGATTAGAAAGCCTGAGTAATAATCCTGGATGGAAAGCGTCCCTTGGGAGTAATTTGCAATTTCTAATTCCAGTTGAAATTGGCGAGCAGCATGATTTTGATAATAGACCTTTTTCAAATATTCCCACATTTCCTTTGAAGTCTTGCATGGTCGTAGATACAAAATAAAATTTGGTTCCACAGAAGAAAGAATCCAAGATTTTATCTTTGCATCTTTAGTTTTCCAAGAAAGAATTTTCTTGGCATCATCAGCAGGAATTGTTTCAGATCCATCGATGTGGGCCCACAGTTCCTTTCCTTCAAGGTATAACTGGAATTGAAACGCCCAAGAGACATAGTTTTTGCCATTAAATTTAACAATAGAGAGATCTGATTTATCAGTTTTATCCATGATAGCAGAGGAGCGTATTCGCCAGAAATCAGCAGATGAACACAGTTACCAATAGAACAGAGCACAGAAGGCAGTGGAGATGCAACAACAGCAGTAAAAGTAACCCAGAGGAAGAAGCAAGCAACAGCAGAGAGCAACAGCAACAGTAACAGTAACCAATAGAAGATGAAAACAGCAACAGGAAGAAGAAAACGGCAACTGGGAGCAGAAAAAGGCAACACGTCCTTGGACGTGAGTGGAAATATGTCCACGTGGGCCCCAGTGGATGATCAGAGATCTGATCAGAGTCTGGGGATGAAAAAACAAGGATTTTTCGCAACTATGGGAAGAAGTTCCACTAGAAACGGATCAAAATCCACAATCTTGGACGGCTGTGATGAAAACTTTTTAATAAAACTGAACCATCACAAAATATGCTAGATGGCCTACCTCTGATGAGAAAAAATTGCTGGAAAAATTGTGATAAATAAGAGGAATAACAGGCGAGCTTGGTGACTGATTTCGTCAGTTTCTGGTATGATGATCTCCGGTGGGCCACGGGTGATCGGCGATGATCAGAGACGATCAGAGATGATCCGGCTGAAGAGGATGATCACAGACGGGCTTCCAATGCTTGGAAGATGACTTTGGAGAGAATCACAGGTGATCGGCTTTGCTCTGATACCATGTTAGCTTAGAGAGAAGAGACAAGCATAAGAGAGAAATGGAGATTAATTGTCGTCCTTTGCATGGTCGACTGAGAGCTATATTTAAAGGGTTAAATCCCTGATTACATTCTAACAATGCTTATCCATTAATTACACTTGGATTTAGATCCATACTAATAGCTAACAACTAACTAGTATGTAAATGGGCCTGATATATTGGACCTGGAGGCCCAGGATTGACAATAACAAGGCATTGGGAACTAGAAAGAGAGTAAACAGAGAAACGTGCACCGAGAAAATGACGACTGTTTTTTCAGGGAGAAGTGCCGCTGGATATGCATCCCCAATGGCTACCGATTTTAAGAAAAATATATATATTGTCTCTAACAGACCAAGCATAATCTATACATATAAATCTAGGCCCTTGAACAAGAGAACAGGGTAGTGACCCAACATGCCCAACTGAGTTTGAAAACCAAACCCATCATAGGAGAATAAGTTAAAATGAAATCAACAATGAGACCTACTGTGGTCGTCAAATGATGTTGCAGTTTGGAACAGAGGTTCTTGAGGAAGAGCACCCTATTCAAGAAGTATCTGTGTGTGAATAGTTCCATATGAATCGAAGAGGGGAAGTACCACAATGAGACTCTTGATATGTGTGATAAATGGAGCGATAGAAATTTTAATTAAAAAGACTAAAATATGTGTAGACGTGTTGAATGAGCTAAGATTATTCAATTTACGCTTAAATGGTACGACGTTCCTTGGAAAAATGGAACAAAACACCTTGATGATATTCAAGTAAGGTTGCATAGGGCGGTGGCCAATAATGAATGGATTATGCCATTCCCTTGAAGCTACACTTATGTACTAAATGCCCATCGGTTGTTTTTTGGATTGCAATTCTGCAGCTCTATCTATCATTGCGTTGTTTAAGTCACTCCCAAAAGAGAGGATGGGTTATTGGCTTCTGTCTACCACAGATCATGAAGATAGGAAGAAAAAAATAATCTTTATTTTACTTTTCATTATGCTGATGCTTTCATGGTTTCTCCTATAAAAACCATTTTTTTAATTTGACAACAAGGCAAGATATTTTTTGGGTAATTTTTTTTTAAAAGAATAATACATTCCCACATCAGAAAAAAAAACTTTCCTGTGAATTTCCTTTGCCTTATGTTTTCAAAAAACAAGGACGATATTCAAAAAAAACCCACCTCATATATCATGATCTTGATATGGGTGTATAACATGCCTGCTAACTAACTGCAAACCTGTGATGAATTAGAGACCCAAAAAAATGAAAAATAAATAAAAAAAAGATCAAAGAAAATGAACATAAAAAAATATAATGACCCTATAACCAAACCAAACCAAACCAAACCAAGCCTTTTCCCACTAGGTGGGGTCGGCTATATGGATTTGACGACGCCAATCAAATCTGTTTAGGGCCATGTCCTCCGTTAGATCCATGTAGGCAAGATCATGTTTAATAGTTTCTTTCCAACTTCTCTTGGGTCTCCCTCTCCCTCTCCTACTCTTGGCAAACTCCATGCTTTCACACCTTTTAACAGGTGCCTCTGTTGGACGCCTTCTAACATGGCCGAACCATCTCAGTCGATTTTCTCTCATTTTATCTCCAATCGGTGCTATTCCTACTATGCCCCTAATCTCCTCATTCCTAATCCTATCTCTCCTTGTGATCCCGCACATCCATCTTAGCATTCTCATCTCCGCAACTTCCATCTTCTTGACATGATTATGCTTTACTGCCCAACACTCTGATCCATATAACAACGCTGGCCGTACCGCCACCTTATAATACTTTCCTTTAACCTTGAGGGGGACTTTCCGATCACACAAGACCCCCGAAGCACTCCTCCATTTGGTCCACCCGGCTTGAATCCTGTGACTTACATCAGTATCAATCCCTCCATCCTGTTGCACCATAGATCCAAGGTACCTAAAGTTTTCTTTTTCTACTATCTTTTGTGTGCCCAAACTTACTTCTATGTTACCAGGTGTCCTACTTTGACTAAACTTGCATTCCATATATTCCGTTTTGCATCGACTTAGCCTAAACCCTTTTGTCTCTAATGTTTTCCGCCACAATTCAAGTTTAGCATTCACTCCTTCTCTCGTCTCATCCACTAAAACAATGTCATCTGCAAATAACATACACCACGGCACCTCATCCTGGATATGTCTTGTAATCTCATCCATAACTAGGGCAAACAAGTACGGGCTTAACGCTGAGCCTTGGTGTAGACCAATCGTGATAGGAAACTCCTTAGTTTCGCCGCCAGTCGTCCTTATAGATGTCACGACTCTATCATACATATCCTTTATCGCCTCAATATAAGCGACACAAACTCTTTTCTTTTCCAAAACTTTCCAAAGAATCTCCCTAGGAACCCGGTCATAAGCCTTCTCCAAGTCAATGAACACCATATGTAAATCTCTCTTACCTTCTCTATACTGTTCCATTAACCTCCTCAGGAGAAAGATAGCCTCCATGGTTGATCTCCCAGGCATGAAACCAAATTGATTCTCTGAAATATTTGTTGTTCTTCTTAGTCTTCTCTCAATAACTCTCTCCCATAATTTCATCGTATGGCTCATCAATTTAATCCCGCGGTAGTTCGCACAGTTCTGAATATCTCCTTTGTTCTTGTATATGGGTATAAGAATACTTTTCCTCCATGCATTAGGCATCTTCTTGCTCTTTAGCACTACATTAAAAAGCTTTGTCAACCAACTAATACCATCCTCCCCCAAGCACCTCCATACCTCAATAGGGATACCATCTGGCCCAACCGCTTTCCCATTCTTCATTCTTTTCAATACTTCTTTAACTTCTTCCTTACTGATTCTCCTATAGAACATATGATTCGCTTCTTCTCTAGAAATGGTAAGCTGCCCCAATTGTATGTCACTACTACTGCTTTCGTTAAATAACTTGTAGAAGTAGCTCTTCCAACGCTCACAATATTAACAAGATGAACCTTAATGTTGAATTATATGTTAGCATCACCAAAGACGAACAACCAGCCTAAATATAGTAAAAAAAAAAAAATAGGCATAAGCCAAAATGTAATAATTATTGTTCATAAACTAAAAATGACGTAGGATTTAATGCCTTTCCAAATTAAAAAAAATTAAGGAATTGGGTAATGGGTCTAATTACAAACCTGTGATGAATTAGAGACCCAAGCCTGATATTAGGCCAAGTAATTTATATTTTGAATCATCTCTTAATTTAATATATTTTAACTTTGAAAGAAAAAAAAATTTTATTGAGCTATCTTCAAATGGGAGCTTCGCTCGGGAAAAATAAAAAAAATAACATAACTATCTTCGCATATGAACCGGGGCCTGGAGTTAAAAGTTTTCAACTGCAGTAAGGGGTTTAGGTAGATAATTCCGCGTGATCTTTTTTTATTATTAATGATATAAGGGATGTTATAAAGCCTTTTAATTTTGGTATGTAACTCGATAATATTATCCGAGTATAATTTATATGTTTGTCGTACCTTTCTAAGTACGAATCTCTAGCATTGTGTTCCTGTATGGCAAGGGGTTTCATAAGTATAATGAATGGATAAAAAAAAAAAAAAAACTCATCATTGAAAATGAACATAAAAATATATATAATGACCATGAACAAAAAACAAAAGAAATAAAATAAAAGGAGAAAAACCCAACTTAGGTCAAAAAAATAAAATAAAAAAATATATATTTATATTACACAATATTGACAAAATGAACCTTAATGGCAATACATGTAGCTGAAACACACTCTGACGGAAAGGACAATGATATAAAATAATTAAAAAATATTTGAGAACTTTAAAAAATGACTCACAAGTTTACTAATTAATAAATTTATTATAAAAACTCGTATTAGTCTGTGCATTTGGTGGTTCCATGGTCCGTGCATAGCACGGGGTTTTGCTAGTGTAGTTCTAAAAGAGAGGTCCTTACCCTGAAAGTTTTTAGTTCGAAGTCCTAAAGGTACTGAGTGATCAGGGACCACTAACATCCCTAATTTTTGCCTGGTAGATGGGTTGAGCCATAGCCCGTGTATGCTCAAAGTTTCAGTTCAACTTAACATATCTAACACAGGCATTATGTATTTATAAAATAGGTTGAACCTAAACCTGGCTTTTTCCCATGGGTATAAATTATGAGCCCAATTAGTAAATCGACTAGATTGGACAAGCTCAATCCAATCTGACCCAACCCAACCTGATCCATGAACATCCCTTGTCATGCATCTGGATTCGGACTTCTTGAATCTTAGGTTTGACTTTCGTGGCTGATCAAACATGGTCAAATTCATTTGTTAACACCCTCTTTCGCTCTCACCTTTTTATATCTTCATTTAACTGAAATAATGTGAACCAACAGAACAAATCTAAAGGGTCTTGTCCGTAACTGAAAGAAGGTACAACCAAAATTTGGACTTCAAAAACACTCCTCGTGTTACAACTAGGGCTGGCAAATGGGTCAGGTCAGCTAATTTGGGTCGGATCACAGGTGGGCCCCACTTTTTTGGATCTCAACCTGTCACGACCCAAATCCTGGGGCCCTGTCAGATCTCTGGATCGTGATAACTTTGGTAATATTTACCAAACATTAGTCAAATAATTCACATAAGCATTTGGCATTTAAAATCAAATAATAATTTCATTTAATCAAATAGTTCTCAAACTTTACTATGTTCGGTCTGCATCAATAATGTACTAAAACATCAATTAATATCCCTAAACCAGGCTAATCCCTTTATCTACTAAATTATCTTTTCTCGTGCACTCTTGTCAGCCACGCATATTGAAATTCACGTGCTGATCATCGTTCCGCTCTGTCCCGCCCGCAGCTTGATTACCTGAAGGGGGTAACACATCATCAGTACTACTGGTGAATGAATATTCCTAATTACACAATTCACATAAAATATAACATCACATGATTTAACAAGTCTAAATTAATAATTAAATATTATTTAGATTCTTTCACGCACAATCCGTGCCCATGCACATCACCACGCCTCAAAGGCCTCATCGTATACATGTATACCGGTCACCATGACCCTGTCTCATCAGACACGTCCACTAAGGACCAGCCATCAAAGTGGCTCATCACGTCCATTAAGGACCCGCCGCTATACCGGCCATCATGGCCCGAAGCCATCCATCATCCGGACACCAGTCCAACATATGAAACCCAAATACATTGTATCTCATAATTATATTTCAACCGAAAGCATAAACAGCAATTACTAGAAATAAATACTCATGCATAGCAGTGTGGACCCAACCCTAACACCATTCAGATTGATCATTGCCCCCATCTAAACATAATTGGCATTGATTGGTATAGGGTATCCCATATTCAGCATTAATTAATTACTGTCCGTATAATTAATCACAATCTACATAATTAATCATAATCATGTAATTATTCACAATCTACATAATTAATCCTAATCATGTAATTGATCACAGTCTACATAATTAATCATAATCATGTAATTTATCATAATCTACGTAATTGATCACAGTCTACATAATTAATCCTAATCTACATAGGGCCTTGATTAATCTCAGTAAGAAGATTAATTTTCAACACATATAAAGTCCAGGCTGTCCTCACTTATAATTTCCACCCAGGCCACAGTTACATACACAAAGTCTATAAACAGAACTGTTTCATGCCTGAATTTCTTGACGTACAATCCAGTGGGTCCCACTCGACTAGTACAAGATCAGCCATCTAGGCCATGGTCGCCCAAGACTGATGCATCATGCCAATGGATCTGATTCATCAATAGATCAGTTACTGGGGTCCACAAACCCAAAACGACATTCAGGTGGAATGACGCCTGGATTTTCTTGATTTCAATGTGCAGTGGGTCCCACTGGTCAAATCCCTAGATCTCCATCTACACTATGGTCGACCAAGGGCTCCTTACAAGATATGGGGTTCTGATCCATCATCCAATCACAATGTGGGGTCCACAAATTAAAATCGGTATTTACAGTTTTCAACTCCAATTCACGCCAAACTGTTTTTGAATCAATTGGTCAATGGGTCCCTTTGATTTAAACATCAGATGTCCATCTACACCATGATCGACCAAGGCTCCTCTCAAAGATGTGTGGTCTTGATCCTTGATCAGATCATGTAGTGGGTCCCACTACTATTGTCGACCATATTGCTCTGTTTCACGCATCAGACAAATCAGAATATTACATAGAACTTTCCATGACCATATGAAATCCTTTCAGCATAAATTCACTATACCCATAGTCGTCCATGATCCTTTTACAATATCCCTGGACCAGATTCATCATACAGTGGGCCATGGGGTCCCACAGCCCCTTAATGTTAATTTCTGTCATGGACGACAGGCTTCTAGTTCTGCAGTTTACACAAAAACCTGACAATTAAGAAGATAACAAGAATTATAACTCCCTAGGAATTATATTCTTCACAATAAAGATGATATACAACTCTCAAAGGAATTTATGTATAATCATAGATACAGGAACCATTACTATTCCAATTTCAACAGAATCATATTCTATCATCAGACCTTTGATTAAAGCATCCAATTAATTAGGAAGATCCACTCACCTTTGATACACAATTGTCTCCTTTGACATCAACAGCTTTCTCCTTCTTCTCCTAATTGCAATCCACAAGACTCTCAAACTCTTCCTCAATGAATATAAGTATAACACAAAGGGTCGTTGGTTCTCATATATAAAGGGAGAGATGGGAATTCCAATCACTTTCAAACTTCCCTTTTAGAGTTGTTTTACAACTCTCTTCTTTCCCAATTCTCTCTCACGTGGGATACTTTCTAAGTCATACTAAAAGTCTAGACTTCTATTTGAATTATAACTTGGGCTCAAATATCATTACAACTTGGGCCAAGCTATAATTAAAATGCTACCTGGGCCAGACCAATCCTAGGCCCAAGTACTCAGGATATTACACAACCCATAACCGACCCGTTTTTAAAACGGGTTGCAAACCTGCAACCTGCACCCATGATGTCTCGTGCTGTGCTAACCCACATTAAATGTGGGTCGGGTTGGGTTGACACAACCTGACCCCTAATTCGGTTTATCACCCTTCGTTCCCTCTGTATTTTGAAAGTGGGCCATGGTCCATTATCATTTTCTTGCCCATTATAATTCATATATGGTCTTGATGCAATTTTAACTTTTCTTTTATTGAGCTTGGCAAAAAGGATGGTTTGTAAGATTTGAACTCAACCAACCTAACCACTACACCACCTGTCTCTTTCATGCAGATTTTTATCTAAAAATTGTTAAAACTAGTTAGATGAGGGAGGGACCCAGCCACATAGGTTATTAAAACTATTTTGGAACATTGACTAGCTGTTAGACTTTTTTTTTTTTAATGTTAAGCAGTATTCATTCAAAAAGAATATTGACCGAGGTTATTAAAACTATTTTGGAACATTGACTAGCTGTTAGAAATTTTTATTTATTTATTTATTTTTTATTTTTTTTGAATGTTAAGCAGTATTCATTCAAAAAGAATATTGACCGTGCCTGGTATTTTGGTGTTTCTTTAATGGCATTGTGATTTTTGCTGTGACTAAATTCTGTCATCTGGAAAATCTTACATTCAAATATATCTGCGTTTTAATCTATATATTGCAGAGTCAGATTACGATTGTTTGGTTTAGCAAAACTGTCTAAATTTCTATCATGAACCATGGAAAAGTGGCCCCCAAGGAGAATCGGAGCTTTTCCATGGCACAAGAAATCCTCGGTTTTACAGAAATGTGCCCAAAATAAATCCATGTGATTATTACCATTTCTTGATTTCTGACCTTACAGTCACCTTGTTAATAGTTACTGCTTTGGTTGATACAGGCATCAAAACACATAGCTTTTGTCATCAAGGAACCTATTATCAGGTTGAAACAAGAACAAGAGTGATCTTTTTCGATATGGGCCTTTTTGATGCCCCTGGTGCACTTCAAAGAAAGTCATCTTCATTGGTTTCTCATTCTGTTGATCTCCCAAAGTTCCTAAATAGAGACCATGGAGGTCTAATGAGTTGGCCAGAACACTTTTATAAACGGCAACATCACCCTGATGGGATTGATAGTCAAGTGGATAGTATTTTCGCACGAGCAACACAACTGAGCATCTTCGGCAGCATGGTTTGTGCTTTTAGTTTGAGTAAAGATATTGGGTTTTCTGATTTCAATTTCCAGTCTATTTCTGTTGGTTTTAGAAGTGGAAATGTACAACGTTCAATCTGATCATCTGCTTGGCTACTCTGGTGGCCACCATTATTGATCCGAATGGTTCATGCAATGGTGAGCACTGATGTGGATGGGAATACCTAAGTCTGGAATTGGGTGCCAAAACTATGATCCTTCGAGACTTGGATAAGCATAGCATACCCGCTTCCAAAGGGATATGATACTTGATATTGGTAGATACAGTATGCATCCCTGTGAGGTCCAATTTTTGCGTATCCTACTATACTAAGTCGAGTTTTATTAGTTTTCTTACTTCTCAAGGTGAAAATAGAAAGAAAAGTAGATAGTGAACTAATTTAGAAATGTCCTAAGGATAAAAAAAGGATATACAAAAAAAAAAAAAGTTATTCTTATGAAATATCTGTTTACACTGCTGTATCTGTATCCGTATCCTGGATTTTGGAAAATGCATAGGTCTATTGCCAATCCCATCATTGCCTGTATCTTTATTCATATTAAGGCACCATAGTTCGTAAACATTCAATTTTCTTTTCTTAAAACGTTGGCCTGTTGATTTAATTTTCCATTTACAAGCCATCAATCAGACATCTAAAATCATCTGATGGCAATGATATTAAGGTATGGTCCATCCCTATTGGACCCTCAACAAATGGCTTAGATTAGTTAAAGGCCCATCTGTTACTAATGTTCCTGGTTGGACAGGAAAAAGAATTTCTATTCCTTTCACTTTATACTGACTCGTGGATTCTCATCAGGTTAGTGACACCCGCAGACGTAATCGTAGCTGGACTTGTCATACAAAGCCATCACATAGTCTGTCATACCCAAGAATTTCATCGTGGAAAGCACATTCCCGTCCACTTGTATCTGTCAAATCGGAAGGAACTGCCATCAACAACAGTAATAAAAAGAGAGGATTTATTGGAAAAAAACCAATTTCCACATTAACAAGTAGCAGGAAAGAGGACCATGTTCATGATGATTCAAGTGAAGAGGATGAATGCATTGTGAGAATTGACTCCCCAAGTAGGCTTTCTTTCCGCTGATGATCTCATCATTTGTCTAATCAGCACACTGGAGGATGAACCCCCTTTTTTAATATATTTTTGGTACATAAGGTGTTTGTTGTGCAGCTACTTGTGTTTTATGTAAAATAGAAATGAGACTCCAAATGTTATTATTTGCTAAAAACTTGTCTGATTTATATTAGCAGCACTGTGTGACAATAGCATTAGTTCTTATTGCACGCTCCCACATGAATAAAAATGAGTGGTAAGCAAATCTATCTTTCTGCGCTGCTGTTCAGCGAAATGGCGTCTGGTTCTTTTTTATTTACTATATCCACTTGCTGTCTTCTCATCATTCCTCCAGCCTGTTGGCTTTGATGCTCTTTTTTGCTGTTGATACGGGCTACAGGCGAAGCAGGTATGTGTCTGTTTCCATTTTCTTGAGTTCAATGTTTGTGCACGGCATTTTCTGTTGAAGATGAAAATGGTTTTCGGGGGAGACTGACTTTTGTGTTCAGTGTTTACATTTTCACTGGTTTTCATTTTCTGAGGTGAAATTTTGTTCCACAACTTTCTTTTGGGGAAGGCAGATTCAGATCTAGAACCAGTTGAAATGAGATGGCAACACAGGTCACAGAAAATGATTTACTGTGCCAACCATTGCAAACTGAAACTGTAGAAAATGAAGTCTTTAGCGGAAAAGAAAAACCCACAGAAAATGTTGTGCACAAGCATGCCTGTAGGGCATACCTGAACAGTTATAATCAATGTCTGGGAATCCATACAGTATTTAACCCATTATGGATAGTCTGTCCAACTGTGTGATCAAGCCGCATGACCTAGTTGTTTTTGGAGGGCTACTTGGTACTGGCTGTTGGTGGCATCTTTCAATCAAAATTCACACAATAATTCCTCACTAGGAATTTGCATCTCTAGATTGCAGATGAATCAAACAAGTTGACTTTATGGGTTTGACTAGAAATGATTTTGTTAAAAACTGGAAGGCGATTTTGTTAAAAACTGGAAGGCTTAACTAGGAGTGGCTTTAAACTCAGGCTGAAAATGTCAACCTAAACTCAATTGGGCAGTTAAAAGGGTTGGTTGGCTTTAACCCCCTTTCCTTAATCAATAAGTCAGGTTCGGGGTGGATTGACAGTGTCATGCTGCAGTTAGTGGGATTGTGCTGCCTTCACATCTGGTTGCATTGAATTGATGGGGTGATGGAGCTATTAGTCAGGTTGATTCTGTTCAGATCTGGTCAGCATTAAACAATTAAAATGGATTAAGTCCTAAGTAGCCATTAATAACCCTTTTTTAAATATTATCAATAACCAATTTATTAATGGATTAGAAATGTCAACTGTAACTGATGCAAGGCTTGTGGGCCGATGCAGTCAGGCCCGTTGCCCACATGTAGGATGCAATGAGGTCTAGGGTTTTGTTTCTTTATTTATTTCTTTAATGAGTTGTCATTAGAATTATAGTTTCCTAGTTTAATTAGGAGTCTTTGGTTTTTTAATGTTTTCTTTTCCTATGTATGGGTATTGAAGAACGTTAGAATTAGGCTTGGAGATTAAATGAGATTTTCCTTTTTATGTATGGGGTTTGTTTTTCTTTGAGAGTCTTTCTGAAGGCATATTTTCCGTCCTTTGGCTGTTTGCAAATATTTAATACAAATTTTTGAAGAACTATAAATTAGGAGAAAGTTAAATGTCACATCATTAAAAATTAACAGCAGTAAGAAAGTACAGTTAACTTTTGGTTTGAGTGAAAATGGTGTTTGGGGGTTGGGGTAAAGGGGAATGGGAAATGGGAAATGAGCTTTTTACTTTATAATATTTTGATAACTCCAACAGCAGGTCAAATAAAGAAGACAAAGGTTTGGCAGGTTGTGGTTTTCAAAGGCAAGCAGTCGCCTCATCAAATGGGAAATTCTTAAAACCACCCCCACTTTTAAAATGCCTCTTTTTCTGCCCTTCTTATTTTATTTTATTTTATTTTATTTTTATCATGGGACACATGTTGAGTCAATATGATATTTTCACACATGCTATCCCTCCATGAATAGGCACAACTCTAAGTTTGACACATCCAATTTTTTTCTCACCATTGGGTTGAAAATATGATAAAATGATGACTTTAAACCATTAGATCCTAGGGTCATGGATCAAAAGGTTAGGATGATTTTATTGACTCAATATTTTACATATAGGTAGGCCTCATATGAATCTTTCCATCCAATGGACTTTTATGATCATCATGCATCCTTGTGGGCCCAACTTGGAAGGGCGTTTTCTCCTAAAAAATGCTTGAGCGCTGTGTAGCACTCCACCACCATTAATATATATATATATATATGGGACTCCCCTTTTTGTACTTGACACTTCCCAAAAGGTGAGTGTCCCTCACCAAAATGGTGAGGGATGGATGCACTTGAATACTCCCCTATATATATATATATATATATATATATATGAACTGAGGAGGCTTGATCAAAATTGCTCGCAAAGGCTCCATCAAGAGATCTATTATACTAATGCCCTAATAGTCGTTCATGTTTTATAAAGAATTAATTTGATTTAAACATTCCTCTAGCTTATTGTGTTGACACAATAAGGGTACATCAACCATATCCATTGAGCGTGAGATTACCAATGAGGCATGAGGTACCATCAAGGTCCATAGGAGTACTATAGGTTGATTAGGAGTTATGCAATCCGGCTAACTCAAGAAAACTAATCCACCAGTTGGACACTTAAATTATATGGCTGTCAAAGCTAATAGCATGTTCTCAAATATGAGAGACAGTCAAATCTCGGGCTATTATAATCGAGACTCCGCATCGGTACATTGATGGATTGCATGTGATAGACTTCCGGCTGAGATTTACCGTCAAATGAGAATGTTTTTCCCACATTATTTAGTTTTTACTTTAACCCGAGGACCTTACCCTAAGTTGTAATCCAATTATTTTTTGAGTCTTTGGTCGGAGGTCCCTCGCTTCATTCCCTAGGGTCTAAGATATTTTCTCATATAGGCTGCAGTCCTCTTTTAAAGCTGACAGAGTCAAAAATATAAAAATGCCTTCTCTATACGTCAGCAAACATGCTCCATTTAAAAACATTTTAGAGCGTCATACGATCCGCAACCTAAGCAAAAATCCGAAAGCAAAGTCTGCGATTTCATCAAAACAAGGGAAAATGCAAGCAAAGCATGAGAAAGATAAAGAAGAAAACAAAAAGGGTTTTGTGAGTTTTAAAATCAATTTATCTGACTTTGAAATGTATTTATCTGAGTTTGCTGTAATTTATCTAAGCTTGTTCTCAAGTTGTTTTAGTCTGATATCAATTAAAAAATCTTTAAATGAGTTTCTCTGTATTTTATATGATTTTATCTGAGTTTGCCAAAAACTCAAATAAATTTGCCAAAAACTCAGATAAATTTATAAAAAAAACTCAGATAAGTTTGTAAAGACTCAGTGAACATTGTCTGCTTCCCTTCGTTCTGTTCCGTGCAGAACTTCAAATTGGTGAGATTAGCCGCGAATTCGAGTGTGGCGTTTGGCGATGGGCAGCGCAGGTATCGGTGATCCTCCGGTCTTCTTCTCGGGCAACGGTAATCTTATTCACACATAGAGCCCACCTTTTTCTTGCTTCAACGGTTGTCTCCGGTTCACAGCAAGCAAGAAAAAACGAAACCCGATCCTTTTGTGTCTAGATTTCTTCCCCGGCAAAGACACACCTTAGAATCAGAACGAAAAAACCCGCTTCTAGGTTATGCAAGACCAAGCAGCACTCCTTTAATGGCACTAAAGACAAATAAAGTTCTCTTTTGTACCTACAGAAGTTAAAACGAGAAACGATCTCCTTCTGCAGCTACAGATGGTGTAGCGACATGCAAGGATCGACGGTCTTCTTCTTCCAAAGGGTAAATCAGTCGTGTAAATATGTGATGTGGCGTATCTAGGGACCTCTCGCTGAAATATGTCCAGCTATATGGACTGTAGGCCTTAGAGAAAAAAAGTTGTTGGACATGAGGCCTTACAAGACCAATCTGAGGGACTTTTGGGTAATTTACCCATATTTTTACCCATCTATCAATCATTTAAGAAAATACAGTTGCGAATAAGTGGTGCGACAGAGGAAGAAAAAGAAGAGGGAGAGAAAGAAGGCACAAGAGAAGATGGAAAGATCATCAGCTCAGGTGAGTTCAGTTCTTACATTTTTATTCATTTAGCTTAAATATAAAGACTAAAGAGACATGGTGGTGGTGGCCATTGTTATCTTAACAGATAAACGAGCTGTTTGTGAATGGGGCACTTACTACAGCCTCATTGGTAGTGTCAGCCATCATGCAATAAATGGTTGCAATAAAATTTAGTGAAGGACACACCATCACAGCCATCGATTGAACAGCTGGTAAATTGGATTAGTCTTTAGCAACAGCCTAATTTGTGTGTAGGGGAAAATCCGGCTAAGAACAAGTTTTAAACTTGCAAAACCTTCTCTTGATTTGCCTTAAGGTGAAACAATCACAGGGCCAGGAATGAGGATGGGATTGGAACCTCTTCATGTGGATTAGAGGTGTACCATATATTAGTATGATTTGATGACCTTAACCATCTATTTAGGAGCCCCAAGTTTTTACAGGTGTGATGAGTGCTTCGTATAACCGTAAACAGATGGTTACAATCATTGGATTTTGCCCATTTTTTACATGACCTTCATTTTAAACGGTCTTATTCCCACTTTAACCCTCTGATTGGCACACAACAAGTTGGCCAGATTGGGTTAGCATGGTTAACACTTTTGGTCAATTGTTATCCAAGATTTCCTTTAGGGATTTTCACAAAAGACCATGAATTCCTCAAAATGGTGTTGATCAAAACTATATCCCAAATGTGGGTACTATACATGAGACCCCAAATTCGTTTTACAATTCTGCCCATTTTGTGTGATATCGAACAAGCTATGCGATATCCCTCTTATATTTTCCTCCGTTCCCATCTCCTAAAGCACTAAACCTCATTTTTTATGTGACCTTCCCAGCCCTTTTTTTTTTTTTTTTTTTTTTTTGAAGAGTAAGTTAGTTCTTCATTTTATGAAATAAAAAAAATACAGAAGAGGAGCTCTAAAAACCAACATGGATATTAGACACTCCCACTGGGGCATACCCCATATCAATCAAATGAAATGATACAATATCGAAGAGCTAGATAGATTCAAAGTCCAGATTTTATTCCTAACATCAGCTTGTTGCGATGATCTGTTCAAACCACTCACATTCCAAAGGATGATAGTCAAGTAGAATGATTCTTTGGATTGGGCTTCTCTTTAATGGTAATCCCAACAGGTCTCAGTTTATGTCTTGCATTTGAGCTTGACCTTGGCACTCTAGAAAGTAAACTTTTATCCAACTACTTTCCCATTCCTACTACTTTCTCGATCGTTAAAAAAAGGTTCCCAAAAAGAGTAGTCTTTCATTCTCTTCACCTAAAGATGATTCATGACAAGCAGTTCCCCAAAAGCGCATATAAACCACAAGAATTTACAAGGTATTGATATTGTGAATCCATCCCTTTCCTCGGGGTAAAGTTATCAAAACAGGACAACGGCCAAATGGAAAAGAAAACGGAAGAAGAGTTGTGGAGAAACCTTGAGATACATTTGGATAAATGGAAAAACAACAAAGAAACCTTATTGAAAACCTTTTTTAACGATGGAGAAAGTAGTAGGAACGAAGAAAGTCGCAGGAAGAAAGGGAGGTTTAGTGCTTTAGGAGATGGGAACGGAAGAAAATATAAGAGGAAAATCAATTATTTTGACCTTCAATTTGTGGGATATCGCACAATATGGGTAGAATTAGAAAAAGAATTTGGAGCCCCATGTATGATAACCACATTTGTGATATAATTTTGGTCAATACCATTTTGAGGAATTCATGGTCTTTTATATCCCGTATTGTCAAAATCCCCTTTCCTTTATCCACACATACGTGATCAGGTGATCATTATAAGATGCAAACCTTCCACTTTCATTCACCTCCCACACCAACCCATACATACCCTTTCTTTTAAATTGGTGTTCACTCCAATTGGCACACATCTGATCAATGTTCAATGTTAGACTGAAAATACAAAATATGATACGGAGAGACCTACAGGGTAATCGTATTTATACTTTCAATAAACTTTTCACTAGGGCACAGGATTTGTAATGAAATTGTTACATAATACTCTAATAATTACTAGGCATACGAAGTTAAATGCTTAGTTGTGTATATTTCATTATGTGATTATCAAGATGATCTTCCTGATGTCAAACATACTTTTAGGCGCACTTTTAATAAACTCATTTGAGATGAGGCATAGTTTAAATCATGAGCAAGGCTCCTCTAAGCTCAGGCTTAGGAAGAAAATTTCGTAAGCTCGTGCTTGTGGGGCCGACCTTTGGTCCATCCAAATGGACCAAACACATGACCCCCTTAAATTGCACATGTCCACCAACTTTCGATAAGATCCGAATTTATTGGACCGTTGGATTGACTATATATCAATCTGAATGGATTGTTGACCATTAAACTCTTGAGCCCATATGGAGATGATAGAAATTACGGTTGTGGCTGGTTTTTTGCAGGGAGGAAGATCCTAAGGAATCCTTGAAATCCCCCCCACCCCCATCCCCATGTGGGTCCCCAAGTGGGCCCCACCACACACTTGAGCTTACCTTATCCTAAGCTTGAGCTTAGGGGAGCCTTGCTCTTAAATCATTATCATCATTACAATTGCATTTAACAGACTGACATGTCATTACTAGCAAAATGGCCCCGTGCTAAGCACCGGCAATAGAAGTCGTACAAAAAAGTATCATATGATTTTTATGATATGAATAAAAATATCAAATGTTTATATTATATAAAATACAAAATATATAGAAATATTTTCCAAAAAGAATTTATAGGCTTAAAATTATAATCACAATAGGAAGTGTAAGTGCCTAAAAATCACGGACTTGATTAGAAGGGATTAGGATGTCCTGGAGACTCCTTGACGAGTACAGAATGCCTGCCTGGAACCTGAAAGGGAGAGAGAACAGGAAAGGAGCAACGTCAGAGACCCTGGCTGTGGGCAGCGCAAGGCCCTCTGATGCCTAAGTCGGTCCAGAAACTCAACAGTAGGATGAAGGAAGAAGGGAGACAGTGTAAGGGCTCAAGAGTGGTGTCCTTGTTATCTTGGTTGGGAGAGAGCTTCTTATAGAGGAAGTCTCTATGGTAGGGGACAATGGGGCCCCCTGACTTGACCTGTACTTTGAGAAGTATAGTCTTATCAGCCCACATTCCTCAATTGAAAGTCTAGTCCGCCCGTCATTTAATAAATGACAGTCCGGTTGGGCCCATCTTTCATTAAATGGTGGTCCAATCGGCCCACAATTCATTAAATGAGGGTCTAATCGGGCGTTACCCTGTTTGGGCCTTTCACCGGTAGTCCCATCGGATCTCGCCTGGGGCCTCGCCCTGATGGAGACATAGCCTATCACACCCGGAAACCGGGCCCTGCAGTGATCCGATCTCGGGATGCGAAATTTTAGAATAAATTTAAAACTTTTGTTATATTTCCCAAGATCCGCGTGAATGAGGATAATAAAATTCCATCACGATCAGAGTATATTTTCGCGGAAGTTAATCATGGTGTTACGACCCGGAGTCCGTGGCCATCGGATTCCATGTCGCACTCGACCAATATCATAAAGCCATCACATAAGTAGACTGGTACTGATCATAAATCACAAAATACTGAGCTGGTAGTAACAAGACTATTTATTTTCCACATATTCAAGTTACAATTAACAAATATTTTAATTACAAACCCAATGACCAAGGCTAACAATGCCATACAAATAAACCACTAAATAACATACTACCCCAAGTGATATTACGAGCTCCGGTGCCAAACTTGACATCTATATGACATCAAAGGGCAGTCTCTCGCGTCAGACCGGCAGCTTTACCGCCTCCTCCGATCAAACACCTAAAAACAGAAAGAGAGGAAAACTGGCACCAAACAAACAGGGTCAGACACGACGGTCTGGCAAGCAAATAAACAAGTAATATGTAACATGGGCATTTATAAAACCTTATGGAATCATTGTAAATCCATTTAAAGAGTCTAAACAATAATAACAATAAATCATGATAAAACGTTCGAAAGACCGAACATAAATATCAAAGCAAATAAATGTACAGTCTCTGAAGTATAAATATCTCGAAAAGGTAACAGCCTACATAAAACATTTAATAATTGGAAATACATTTAAAATCCTGAATGATAGAGACAATACGATAAAAAATCGGTTTCATAAACATTAACAAATTCAAAGAATATGATGAGCATAAACAAACAAGACTCATAAAACAAAATAATAAATAGATAAAACATTGGCAACCACACATAACTATATTATCCTATTACCGAAGTAACAATAGCAGACAGAACCGTAGCCACTACACGTGGGACCGGAAATAGAATCAGAACCGTAGCCATACAAATGGGACCGGCAGATCAAAAATCAGAACCGTGGCCACTACGCGTGGGACCGGCAGATCAGAACCGTTGCCATGGTCGGTACAGACAGAATCCAAACTGCTGCTGGCAGACAAATTAAAGATCCCAAGCCGGGTGATCAGCCCGACAAGGTGACCTAAGCCTAGTGGTGCCTTTAGTTTTTAAAACCTGAACCGATACAACTCAAACCATAATAATCCATTTGGCTCATGGGCTCACACCACAGGGCTCTGGCCCCATCTCGCCACGAGGTTTTATTTTTGAAATAATAGTCTCTTTGGCTCATGGGCTCGCACTACAAAGCTCTGGCCCCGTCTTGCCTCGAGGTTTTATTTTCAAAATACTAGTCTTATCAAAATAATAGTCTCATCGAAGAAATCCCGAATGTTGCGAACCACTCCAATCTCCTTCCAAATCGATTCGGAGAAAAGATACGAATTTGCAGGGTAAACCACTCAAATACACATCAAAGTAATTTGTATAAAAATCATACGATCAATCCTTTCGAACATGGAAAACCACATGATTCTATAACAAATCATCGATGCTATTCAAATTAGTTTACCGAAGAATACATATACATTTCTGATCTGGAATGGAATAGAATAATGTAGAATGACTTAATGACTTACCAAGGAACTATCTCAATACACACTTAACTTTTAAACATTGATTAATAAAAGAACATGTTTGATGCCAATGAAAATCCACAACATTTAAAATGATAAAGTGTGCATTGAGGTTTAAAAGATTCCCGGGTAAATTCCACATATATTCATTCTCTCATTGTTCTCATTCCATTTCACAATTTTTCAAGTATCACAATTTACCCAAATCTTTCATGGGCTTAACCATTTAATAAAACATCAAAACAGGCCCAAGCTATGTAAAACAAGCCTTAAAAAATTACATGAAACAGTGGCTGGGCTCAACCATTTAATAACACATCAAAACAGGTCCACAAAATGGATGGGCAGAAACTAGGCCCAATATTCAATAAAAATTATCAAAACAGGCCCAAAGACAAAGGGGGCAGTGGCTGGGCCCAACCATTCAATAAAAACCATTAAAACAGGCCCAACAGTTTAATAAATAATATCAAAACAGGCCTAAACAAGTGAATGGACAGTGGCCGGGCCCATAGAACTGAGAAGGGGTAACCATTTAAGCCCAAACAACCAAGTAAAACAGCCCCCCCCCCCCCCCCCCCCCCCCCAAGGCCCAGCTGAAACGAAGTGGAGCAGTAGCCAGGCCCATTAATTGAGAAAAGTAGTAAACAGGCCCTCAAACATATAAAGGGCCAGAGACCAGCGGGTCCTTCCAGCAAGTGGGCTCGCTGCCTGCTGTGAGGGGCTCCAAGGCACGCCCAGTTTGCATTCCTTTCACCTTTTTCCTGTTTTCTGAGTTTCCAATCTTCATTTCAAATTCAAAGTTTCATTCAACACCAAATAAAAAGTCTCATTCCCATAAATAGGCTAAATATAGAGATTAAGCATTGCTCATAGGAAAAATATAGAATCCAAAATTGGCCATTCCATTGTACAGAATTGTTGCAGGAATTTTAACATTAACTAAGATGAAAACAGAAATTTAGTAAAGGATTTCCAGCACTCTTAAAACATTAATAAACCAGAATTTTCCATACTATTCTAAGCAAAATCATATCCAAAACTGAGCATAAATCATACACTACAATCTTCTAAAAATCAAGCTTTAAACAACTAATTAGATCATTCAAATGGAACACATTTTTCAAACAAAACTATATAAACATAAATAGATTTCAAACACATGCATAGTCATAACTCATTCATTCACTTGCCTTAGCCCAATGTCAAACCAAAAACCTCCTCAAGGATCTCTTCCTACAGCTGAACCGAGCTCTACAAAAAGCCCCAAGAAAGACACCTCAAAATCCAACCAAAATCTTGAAAACAAAGACCCAATTCGAAAATGGGTTTGCATGTTTGAAAAACGGATTATTTAGGAGCTGAAAAGACTCCATTGAAGAGATGAAGAGGAGTTCTTACCTGAAGCTATCCAAACAAGAAGCAAGGAAGAAGAAGAGGTAGTAGTCCAGCTGAAATCCTCAAATAAATGGGTGCAATGGAGAGCTAGGAAGGAGAGGAAGAAGATGGTGCTCTCAGATTTTCAATCCAAGCTCAAATGGCTAACATGCAAGGAGGAGAAAGATGAAAGGAGAAGAAGGTTTTCTCTCTGGTTTCTGAGTTCTGAAACTGAAAATGGGTTGCAGATTTGAAAACGTGAGTGAGGGAGATGGGTTGATAAAGTTGAGTGGAAAGTGGGCCCCACCATGTCTAAAACTTGCAATGGCTAAAACATCATCTTGGAGGCCCCGGACGAGATCAACAAAGAAGGATAAAATGATCATCAAAAAATCTATTTTCTAAAAAGTATATTTTCCCCAATTTCTGAAATTTTCGAAATTTATGGGCAGATTTAGTGAAAATGTCATTTTTGCCCATTTTTATCGAAAAACGCGATTTCGGAGCATCAAATCAAAATGGTCAAAACATGAAAGTTGTTAAACTCAATAAAATGAGTCAAAAGGAGCAAAATTTGTAATTTTTCTAAAATAAGAATAATTTCTCACAAAAAAAAAATACATCTTACGAAGACCGGATCAAACTAAAGTCAACGGTCTTCAAAATCTCCAAGGCTATGAAAAATCTAGACAAACTCAAAGACAAAGTCAAACCAACTCAAATCTCACTTAAAAAGTTAAACCATGATTAAAACAGTACTAAACAGAGGAATTGGGGGTCGGGGTCTTACATAGCCGCTGGATGTTGATATGTCAGGGATTTTGGGCAGCTGAGATGTCTTCTCAATCTCATCTGTGTGTGCCCGTATCCTATCATACATCTCATGAAGTGGCTGAATCTCCAAGGGACTTTGTCTGTTACTGTCCGTCTCGGCTAGCTCTCTGGCATTTTCTTAAAGCTCCATAGCAGTAAGTAGGTGAATGCCGAGGTGCGTGACCGAGGCCGGAGTACAATGTCGGGATCCGAGATGACCGAAGTCATCTCGGCTGACGCCTTGGAATCGCTATCGAGGCGGCCGAGGTGAAGACATGATTAGCTAGCATTATTACCAAAGTTAATGTAATCTCGGCTTCTTAGAGGATGCCCCCACACAATTGCCCACTAGCTTCTGAGCTCTTGGAGCCAACTCCTTGAGGTCGACAGCTATAGGACGAGACAATCTTCAGAGATCGGGAGTGGAAAGCTGTTGTCGAAGACGTTGGTAGGGAGTGCACTACCGAGCTCTTATCTGTCCAGGCTGGGATGCCTTTTAAATCTCTCCTTGGTCTTGGATGCTGACGCCCCATCCTTATCTGACGTCGCTTCGCCTGCCCGAGGTTTCAAATGCCACGCCTTAATCGTCGTGGGATATGGGTTGGCGGTACCACATGTCATCATTAGATTGACTGCCCTGTCAATTTGAAGAGGCGCATACAGTAGTCGATGCGACATTTTTGAAATTCGAAATGGCGCCAATGCGAGGCCACCAACTTTTGCTATAAATAGGGGTGTCCTTCTTTCTTCTTCTTCTTTACTTGCATGTGTTTGGCCTTAATTTCTTGACCGGAGGTGAGCATTTGAGTTTTTAGAAGATAGAATTGCCCGACCTTGGTGCCAAAACTGGGAGGTCATAGTGTCCGCCTCTGTCTACAGCGCAGCTTAGGCTGTTGACCGAGCTTGCATCAAGTGCAAGTTTTTCACCTCGGCGCTGTCCTCACTGTACTTGGTCCTTGAGCCGAAGAGGCTGTTGAGGTGGTTACCGAGCTTCGTGATTTGGTGTCACGACTTGTGGTGTTTCAACAATCTCTTAGTGCTTCATAGCGGTTAAAGTGGGCGGATGCCAATTTGGAAATACGACTGGCTGGTACGGAACCGAAGCCAGCGTAACCTTATTAGCATTCTTCATTATTGAGACACGACTGGTTGGTGTCAGACCGGAACCAGTGTAGTCTCATGGTCAGTCCATCTGGTGCTCTTGCCGAGGTGCTGTAATGCGTACGTGACAGAAGGAGGGCGATCCTATCACCGAGCTGATGATGACTAAGTCGCGCCTTAGCTGGTGCCTTTATCAAAGCCGGGATGCCTCCTGCGCCTTTTGGAGGTATTCTTACATTAAATACCTTAGAGAAATTTCTGGGCTATTGATCTTCCAGGGTCATAAATGACACTCTTCAATCGATGTGGAAGACGAATTGACGGCACTACGTGTCACCTTCTATATGGTTACTCAACCGTTTTGAAATGACGCGCATTGTCTTAAAGAAGGCGTGTGCAGTTTTTCGAGGCGAAGTGAAGGGATGCCTTACACGTGTATCTTCAGATGTTGGAAAGGATGTCTCGCCTCCTTATAAATACGGATGGAAGATCAGGGTTTTCTCCAACTTGCATCTTCGCCTTTGTCAGGGGAGAAGTGGAGAGATTTGTAACGAAAGTGCTCACTTGACAGAAGAATGTTGCTGAGGCCAAGCTTTGGTTTCTGATGAAGAAGGGATGGCGCTGGCGACCGGATGACTACCATTATCAAACTGTCTGTGTCTTCATGAAGTAGGACTTCCATCCGTTTTTGCAGAGGAAATCGAAGGGGATGCTATCGTGGAGCTGTCGGTGTCTTCATGAAGTACATCCTCGACCACTCCTGCCGGCTGAGAGGAGATAAGACATCCATAATTGGTGACCTCGGGCCAAAATGGAAAATAGATGTCCTTTGCTGTTTCCATGCAGCATCAATCCCTCTCTGACGCATCTATCCCTTTTTGACGTAGTAGGGAACATTTCTTCTTGTAATAGGATGTAAAAGAGAACATTTCTACTTGTAATCCTTTTTGATAATTCAATGAAAATTTCTTTTGCCTTACATCTTCTCTTTAGTTGCTTTGAGAATCTTTTTGGTTTGCATTTTGTCTTCTCTTTGGCTGGTTAGAAATTTCACCGATGCCAGGATTTGTAGCACATTTGCTGAGTAAGGATCGAGACGTGACCAACTGGCTAGTCACCAGAGGCATAGTCTTGCTGGCCAGCGATCTGGTACTCTTACCGAGATGCGCATATGGATGAGTTGGCTCGGTGCTGCTTTTGCTAGTCTCAGCATGAGCTTAATAGTATCGAGACATGTCCAACTGGCTCGTCACCAGAGGTGTAGTCTTGCTGGCCAGCAATCAGGTACTCTTACCGAGATGCGCTTACGGCCGAATTGGCTCGGTGCTGCTTTTGCTAGTCTCAGCACGAGCTTAATAGTATCGGGACATGACCAACTGGCTCATCGCCAGAGGTGTAGTCTTGCTGGCTAGCGATTAGGTACTCTTACCGAGATGTGCTTACGGCCGAATTGGCTCGGTGCTGCTTTTGCTAGTCTCAGCACGAGCTTAATAGTATCGGGACATGACCAACTGGCTCATCACCAGAGGTGTAGTCTTGCTGGCCAGCGATTAGGTACTCTTATCGAGATGTGCTTACGGCCGAATTGGCTCAGTGCTGCTTTTGCTAGTCTCAGCATGAGCTTAATAGTATCGGGACATGACCAACTGGCTCATCACCTGAGGTGTAGTCTTGCTGGCCAGCGATCTGATACTCTTACCGAGATACGCATACCGCCGAACTGGAGAGTGCACCACAGCCGAACTAGAGGGTTACACTGCTACCGAGTCCTTTATCTTGATGAGATTGAGAGTAATCAAAGATTCGAGACCAATCGGAGAACAAGGACTTCTTGTATTGATCTTCAGAAATTGATTACAGTTCAGAAGTAATATTTCTTGAGGTGCGTCACATTCAATGGTCGCGGCAACTCTTTGCCGTCCATATCCTCAAGTCTGTAAGCCGACTGTCCAGCAGTCGAGACCACCTTGAACGGTCCGTGCCAGTTTCGTGCTAGCTTGCCTTGGTTTGGGTCTCTATTTGCGGGGAGTGTCTTCTTCAGGACTAACTCCCCGATCGAGAATTTCCTTTCTCTAACCTTCTTATTATAGCCTCTAACCTACTGATGCTGATAGGCGGCCAAACGGATGGTTGCTACTTCTCTGCGTTCCTTGACTAGGTTTAGCTCTCGAACCAGATTGACATCGTTTTGGCCTCGGTCGAAGAGTTCCGATCTCAAGGTCGGGAGGTGATGGACCGTGCATTCCTTGCTCGGTGCTACCGAGATCGGCGGACGTGGGAGTCCGTTGGGTATGACCCTTTCGCGCCCGGGGGGCAGAAGTGGGTATCAACATTTTTTTGTGTGGGTGTACCAGATTTTCTATTTTACTTGGAATTGCAAGTGGTGATCCGGCGATCGACCTTCGCAAGTAAAAATGAAATCAACTTCTTTCGAGTTTCCATTGCACATATATTTAAGAAAAGAGACATTTTTCTTGATTTGCCGTGAAAGGCAATTTTTTTGGCATTTATAGCCGCTTTTTGGCGTTTATAGCTGATTTTGGCGTTTATAACCGATTTACAAATCTTATCAATAATGAAAGACAAGAGTTGTGATTTTTGTCTCTTTTAAAAAAATACAAACTACAATGAAAAGCAAGAAAAGGAGGATCTAACTTCTCAGGAGATTATGGGGGACCCGTTCAGATTGACGGTCGCAAGCCATATGTGGTTTTCGCTATCATCCATGCAGATGAGAACAGAGGATGCTCTTGATTCACTTGGCTTGGCTATAACCTCAGATTTTTAGAGGACAAAGACCGAATGGAGGTTCTATGTTCAATAAAAAGCTAAGTAGACGGACTGAAAAGTCATGTCTAAGCCATTGGAGGTAGAAGGAGAAAGCAAGGACCTTGGGGGGGGCACCCCCCAAGGGACTTTTGTCACCTCGTAGTGGTGGTCGGTGCAGAACTTTCGCAGAGTTTTCTCTCTTTCTTTCTCTTAGATTTCTGATGCCTTTTTTTGTCTGGATTTCTGAATTTTCCGAAGTCTAGCTAGAATGCTTGGAATGCTCTCCTATTTATAGGCTCTTGGTAGCCATTTAGGAGAGTTTATGGGCTTTTATTGTCATTAAGCCGCATGATGGGAGGAATTACAGGATTTAGTTCCTTTATTTTGTAACTCATTTTTCTTGGCTTCTGATTGGCCGGTGGAGATTGAGGGCATTTAATCGCCTTTAATCGCCATGATGGGAGGAGTTTCATGGGTTAAATGCCATGAATTAATTGACTTGTAACTCCCATTTGCTTGCTTCTAATTGGGCCGTCCAAAGAAATGAATTAATGACTGCAATAAAGCTAGTCAATTAATCGCATTAAGTGGTCGCCGAGCAGTTGAAGAGTCGAGGGCCGTGCCGCGTCTTTTGCGATTCTTCTGGCGATGATCATCGATGGATCTTCATGTAGATCGACATCGGATGACCATATAATTTCAGGCATTGATTCTCAATAGCAGGTCGGTGCCATCTGTCCTGTCGATTTCTCGATCGGTCGGGCAGAAAGCACAATTTTTTGGTTGACCGGTTGGAGATCAATGTTGATTTTGATACTCTTGATGATTGACCCGTGATTTTGACAGATGTCAAAGGATTTGGCGCCTCAAAAGTATGAATTTTAAAAAATCCCAAGAGTCGGAAGCTTTGAATCGCAGAAAAACGACGAAAAACGGGCCTTCCAGGGCCAACCCGGAGATTCTGGGCTCCATGGTCGCAGGCGACCATGGGCCAGGGTCGCAGGGGGCCTGCGACCCTGGGGGGGATTTCCCCCCTTTTGTCCCGTTTTGCGGCCGTTTTTTATGTTTTTCGATTCTTTTTTCTTCTATATTTTTTTCTTGACACTTTTGTTCATTTATTGGCCTGATTTCCCCTGTAGAAAACTTGACGAGAATCCTTGCATTTTGGAGTGCAAAGTTTCCAATTTTTAGGGAAAGCCGAAGACTTTGTCGCGTAGAGCTGCCGATTTTCCGTCAGAAGTTGAAACTGGGCCAAACGATGTCGAAATGACCTGAAATTTGTGGTGAAGCCTTCTGAGCAATAAATAAGACTAACCATAGGATTTTGTTTGAGTTTTAAAGCCGTTTGGGGTCCTGTCTCTAGTAGACTTGTTTTTGTCGCGATGAAGATGTCGCGCTTTGATGTGCGGTCAACGGATGTCCGATTGACCTGAAATTTGACAGAGAACCTATTGGAGTCATTTTGAGATGATCCATAGGCTCTGTCTTGGAAACTGTGGTCCTGGGGAGCTTCGCCACCAAGAGGCCTGATTTAGCTTCCGAGCATCAAAGTCTAGTCAAATGTTGTCGAAATGACCTGAAACTTGACATGTAGCCCTTTGTAAGCATTTTGAAGCCGGCCATGTGCTCTGTCTGATGAGTGATGGCCTCGGTGGTTCTCGCCGTCGAAAGGCTTGATTTAACTATTTGAGGGTTAATGTAGGGTCAAACATTGTCGGTTTGACTTGGAACTTGACGTGGAGCCTTTTGGATGTATTTTGAGACCATCCACAGGCTCTGATCGAAGATTTGGTGTCTCCGATGCTTTCACCGCCGGGAGCTCCTTTTTAGCTACTGGAGAAGCGAAGTTAGGCCAAATGATTTTGAAATGGCCCGAAACTTCTTGTGTACTCCTTTTTTGGCTGTCTTGAAGAATGTTGCAGTTTTTGTTTGATTCTGAGAAGATTTGATTTTTTGGAAGTAACATTGCCTATTTATGGCAGGCTGCAACTTTATGTAGCTTTTTGGATCTTGAAGAAGCAAAGTGACATTTTTGGTGTCAACAAATGCCCCCTCGAGGTGCAGCGACGAGCTGCTTAACTTTTGTAGTCGATGTGCCTCGAAGAAATTTTTGAAGGAGAGCTTGTGACTTGACCAAGAGTCTTTGAGCAGTCTTTCTTTTGGTATTGTAGCATTTTGACCTTCCAGGGGAATTTTATGGTAGTGAAAGGGATCACATACCATCTCGAGGCAAAGTTTTAAAGATGACATCAGGGATGTGGATTTGGGTTTTTGCCTTTGACCTTGTGACCTAACAAGCTGTATGTGGCAGGCTAGGTGGTCGGGTTTGATTTTGACCATGTGACCCAACAAGCTGTATGTGGAATGTTGGGGGGTTGATTTTGGTTTTGATCTTGTGACCTAACAGGCTATATGTGGCAAGTTAGGGGATCAGGTTTTGGTTTTTGGCTTTGGTCTTATGACCTAACAAATTGTATGTGGCAAGTTAGGGGACCAGGATTTGGTTTGGATTTTTGTGGAATGTCAATTTCAAGATTTTGGCTCAATTTGGTATATGAGGCTAGATGGTTTGATTTTTGGAAGCTCATGGGGCTTAGAATTCTTTTTGTATGGTCTAATCAACTCAAAAGAGGCATGGAACCATTTTTGTAAGCTCTTGGTAAGAGGGATTTTTTTCTTTGACTAAAAACCTTTTTTTTTTAGTGCCTAGGTGGTCAAACCTGGCTCATATGGGCTAACCCATGGGACCCTAAGCTTTTTAGGATGGCTTAGATCGCATATGGTGTCATTCTTGTAAAAAATATCTAAAGATATCTCTTTTGGATAGAGAATATCTAAAAATATCTTTAATTGGAGATAATCTCCCATGTTCCCTTTATTTTGGGAGAGAATATCTCAAGATATCTTTCTTTGGGAGAGAATATCTCAAATCTCCTATCTTTTGGGAGAAAATCTCTCATTGATTCCTTTTTGGGAGAGAATCCCTCAAGATGTCTTTTTTTTGGGAAAAATCTTTCTAATTTCTTTCTTTTGGTAAGGTTACTAATTAGTAACATTTACCTCTTTCTTCTTTCCTTCTTTGGTTTGCTCTTTTCTATAAAATCAAGGAGGATGTTGGATCTCTTGCTCTTATTGCTTTCTTTTGCAACAATATCAAGAGTGCTCCAAGACCAAGAGTTTTTCTTCTTCAAGGATCTTCAAGCTTTTCTTCTTCTTCTCCACCAATGGTTTCAAGTAAGTTCCTTTTTCAAGAAAACTCCATTGTAGGAAATAGGATGAAAAAAAAGTTCTTTTTTTTTTGTTTCTTTCTTTTCTTTTCTTTTTCAAGTGTTTTCCCCTTTTTTTAACACATTTTTTCTTCTTTTTTTTCTCGTGCTTTCTTTTTCTGCGCGTTTTTTTCTTTTGTGGGCCATACGGACAGATTCGTACGGCCACGTGGCCTGTGGGCCACTCCCTCCTTTTTTTTTGTTCTTTTCTTTTTCATTTTTTTTTTGAGAAAGTTTCTTTCTCTTTTTTTTTTTTGCTCATCATGATAATGCATTTTTTTTGGCATGCATGCATTTTTTTGTAAATTGAATTGGTAGCATGATGTGATAGCATACCTGAAAGTTTTTGCAAATTTGGGAATTTGGAGCTCGCAGCGATGTTGAGCCCTTCTTGATTTTGCGGAGACTTTGAGGTTTCGAAAGTTTGGAGTTTCGGAGCTCGCAGCAATGTTGAGCCCATCTTCAAGCTTTCTATTTCTTTCGGGGCATTTCCTTTTTCTTTGGAATTGCCCCGTAGTCATGTCAAAATTTCGCCAGATTTTTTTTAGCGAAACTCTGTCATTTTGATGATTGATCTTTTTCTTTTCCAACATTTGCAGGTGGTTCCTCCAGAACGAACAAGGGTAAAGAGCCTGCTACAAGCGTACCTCATCGATCTGCTAAATCTTCTAATCCGGCCGTTCAGCAGGCTTGGGAGAAGGTCCAGTATGTTGAGAGAAACCTAGAAGAGTGCGACTCCCTCAACAGAGATGAGATGAGACAGCGACTAATTGCTCTCAAGGGAGAGGAATTTTATAAGATCATGGTAAGTAGTCGTCCATGGGTGATAGACAATCAGAAGGTTTTGCCCAAGCCTACCTTCTTCTTTGGTTATGCGGTCCCTGACGACGTGACATACCAGAGGAGATGTTTTCAGTTCTCTTACACAGCTGATGGTGAGGAGAGAACTATTGTTACCCGGTCGACGTTTGATCGCACCGTCTCCATCATGAGCCTTTCTCCCACGTGCTCTTGGAGGGAAGATCCTCCAAGCTGGGTGAAAAGGACAAATGTAATCAAGACCGGGATTTTTGTTGGCGGTTCTCCTGGATATGCGGAGAAGTCGCCGCTGACATAGACATGTTGATGCCGGCCAGCGGCTACCAGGCTCTGATTATCCGTCGGTCGATTTGGGACCGGTGGGCCTTGGCATTTTCACCAGCGGCAGCAATTGGGTGAATCCTTTTCGACTTCGTGGCCGTTTCAGTGCTGACTCCGAGTGGAAGTCGTGGACTGATCGCGTCCTGCTGATTGGTGGCGCCGTTTTGAAGGAAGTCAGGATTTTTGATGCGGTCCGTGCCTTTTGGGAGACTGTGATCTTTTCCGACGACGCCTTCATGGCTATGTTGGAGTCATTCCTTCCGCAAACCAATACCTTTGTTGTCATGAATGATGAGATTGGTTTTTCTTTGAAGGAGCTGAGCGCCATTACTGGATTACCCATCTTTGGCAGACTCTATGAGGAGTTTATGCCGATCGACAGCGTCCTTGAGGAGCAGTCAGAGGAATTCAGGCTTTTGTACTTTCAGCTCATCGCCTTCTATGATTTTTTTAAGGAGAAGGAGGGCTCGAAAGTTAGGTCCATTAGTTGGAAGAGTTCTGGCTCTTCGTCTCCCAACTTCTTTGAAAATGGGGAGCGTTCTGATAGCATGACCCGGGAAGCCAGGGTTAAGGATCCAGGTTCGAAGAAGATTTCGGCTATGCAAGAAAAGTTGAGAGATTTCTTTGCAAGTACAAACGCCATATGTCCTGACATTGCACTGCGGAGAAATCTCGCTGTTTACCTCACTTATTGGCTAGGTGAGGCCGTTTTTGCTGGAGGAGATGGAATGCACATCAGGCCGCATTGTATTTTTCCGGCTTGTCACATGGCGTTTGGAGAGCAGCTTGCTTTGGTGCCAGCTCTTTACTCCTATCTGTGCACCGAACTGTAGGCTGTTGCTTTTTTGGTTCAGCTTGGGCTCCCTATGAATAGGGTATTTTCAGCCCATATCTTTTATTCGTGGTAGGTATGCCACTGTCCTAGCTTCCACCGGCTGGGTGCTGCACAGGATGATGATCCTCTCATGATTCGACTGGCTAAGGGCAAAGCCGTATCCAAATCACTTTTGTTTGCCCGCATGAGGATCCGACGGTTCAGGGATGTTGAGATGGGGCAGTCTTCAATGAAGCTTTTTCCGGAGTTGTGAAAGAAGGCTTTTGATTTTGGTGCCTCCCGTGACTTTACCAGGGCGGGGTCGGGAAGGCATTACTCCTTGACAAATGCAGAGAAGGAGTGGCTTTTTAGCATACGTTTCGGCACGATGGTGTACCACAGACATCTTTTCGTCGACATCCAGCCGTATGTACCTTCTCACTTTGCTTTGCAGTTGGGCTTTTCTCAAGGCGTTGTTGGAGCGCCTTCAAGCATGGTGAAGCGCTTTGGAGGTTTACAGGACGGGATAAACGCATGGGCTTTCTATAGTGCTGAAGACACTACTGCCATGATTTCTTATCCTGTGTTGTCGACTTCCCGGACTGCCGGCTTCACGAAGTGGTTCGTGGAGAGCTTTTCGGCATATCGAGGGCTTTCCAAGAAGGAGCTTAATGTGAAGCTATCGTCTGGAAAAGGCCTTGGAAAGTCGGATGGCATCCGGCGAGAGGAAGTTTGGGCCTTCCTTTCTGGAGAGAAGCACAAGATAGGCTTTCTCAGTGACCAGGGCGTCATTGGTTCTGAAGCTGTTCGAGAAATACCTGATGAGGCTTTAGAGCAGCTAGAACAGGAGGAAGTTGAGCTTGATGCTTGGATGCAAGCGGCACAGAGGCGAGCTTCCGTGGAGTCTATTGGCAAGAGTAGACCATCCAGTGAGGAGTCAAGTGAAAAACCTGACTCTGACAGTGGGACAGGTTCTTCTAAGAAGTGAGCCCACAAAAGTAAGAGGAAGAGAAGTCATCATCGCAGCAAGGGGAAACATGAAGGTTCTCCTGATTTGGAAGTTCCTCTTACTATCAATGAGGAGGTGCCAGAGGATGCTGACGAGCCTCCAGAAAAGAGAAGTCGAGAAAAAGAGACTGTCAGTGAAGGAATGATTCTTCCTCTTTCTCTTTCCATTTCTTTTCATGGGATTTTTCCATGTTCTGATTTGCTTTCTCCCCCTGCTGCCTTTTTTTTTAACAAAGGATGAAGACTTGGCGACGCCTGAGGTTCCTGCCGATGAGGCGGTGACGGATCCGGTTGCGGCACCAGAAGAAGAACCGAGGGACTCTGGAGTGGTTCCAGAATCTCCAATTGGTATGACTTCTTTTGCTTTCATTTTTTTTGTGTCTGTGACTTGGTTTGCTAACATTTTTCTTGTCAGCTGACTTGCCACAGGATTCCGATGACATTGAACCATCGATGGAGGTAAATGTTGATGATGCTTCTGATGAGTTCATGGAGGAAGAGAGCGTTCCGCCAGTCGTCGAAGAAAGTATTTTGTAGTAATAATCCTGATAATGATTTTTTTTAACAGGATCATATTCATAACTTTTTGTGTTTCTTTGGCAGGTTTTGAAACGACAGAGGAGAGTCCATTGCTTCCTTTAGAACCAGAGCAAGGGATGCAAGAGGTTGATCCGGAGGTAGAGACTCCTGCAACCAATTCTGATATGGTGGAGGAGGTACCTCGTGCTGAGATTCTCTCCCCAGCAGCTCCGACTGGAAAGAGTTCTTTTGTTCCTCTTCCAACGGGGCATGACATGAGTAGCCGACCGACGGAGCGGGGCGAATCTTCAGCTGGGCCATCTATTCTTTTTGCGAATAAGGTGGTGGTGCGGGCTCTGAGTTCTTGAATTGAGAATCTCTTTGCTCGACACTTGAATAAGGTGGTGGTGCGGGCTCTGAATTCTCTGCATTATCTGAAACCCCTGCAATGAATTGCAGATATGATTAGTGGCTCCTGAGTCTACTATCCATGAGTCAGTAGAATCAACCACCAGACAAGTTTCAATGTAGTATGAAAAAGATGTACCTTTCTTAACTGAGGCCAGGAACTTGGGACAATCTTTCTTCCAATGACCTTTGAGGCCACACTTGAAGCATTTCCCTTTGGGCTTTCCATCTGTAACCTTGTCCTTCTTATTACCAGTATTGTCCTTTTTCTGCCCTTTTCCCTTATTCTGCTTCTTCTTGAACTTCTTCCCTTTCGGGTTTAGTTTAGAGGAAGACTGGAAAAAGTGAGCTTGGGCTTTGGGCTTCATGATGGCCTCCGCCGCCTGGAGTTCTTTCATTAACTCAGGTAGAGTCATGTCCATCTTGCTCGTATTGAAATTGAGCTTGAACTGATTGAAAGAGTCCGGCAGAGTTTCGAGAATCATATCAGTTTGACTCTCTGCATCAATCCCAGCCCCTAGAATCTCAGCTACATTGAAACAATCCATCAGCTTAAGCATATGCTCTCTGACAGGTGTTCCCTCAGCCATTCTAGTATTCATGATAGTCCTCATAGCAGCTTGCCTAGCTGGCCTGCTCTTGTCTGCGAACATCTCAGACAAGGACATCATGATTTCATAGGCTGTGTCCATATGCTCGTGCTGTGTTTGCAACACGTTGGACATGGAAGCGAGCATATAGCATTTAGCCATGCTATTCGCTTTCTTCCATTTCCTCTCAGCCTCTAACTGGTCATCAGTAGAATTAGCATCAATATCAGGATAGGTTTCCAGCAAGACATACTTGTACTCCTCAGCAGTGAGTACTATGTCAAGACTTCTCTTCCAATCTACGTAGTTAGGTCCAGTCAGTTTGTTCTCACGAAGAATGCACATCAGCGGACTAAAAGAATCTTTACCCATCTCTCTCTGGATATGAAACGGTTTATAATTAGACAAGCAGTATATATGTAACATGCATATGGTGCTTGTTATAAATGGAAAAACAAAGCACAAAACTTTTTACATTATTCAACCCCAATCATAATGTATCAGTGTTTCAACCTCCTCATAGACCCTCCATCGAAGGGATGGACGAGCCTACAGTCACGTTGAATTAAGATATGCTTATTTGGAATATCACTATCTGGATACACATATCCAGTGGTAGTCCAATCACTGATTAGTTTGGCCTCATATGACATATAACCCTTAACTCCTAGGGAGAGGTCATTACCGTCTTATGTCAAGTGTTTTACCATCTCTTATGAAATTTCCCAGAATGTCTATGATTAAGTCCTCCGAAGGGAAAAGACTTTTATCCATTCTAGAAGTGACCTTTAGTAAAGAGCTCCACCAAAGGGATGGCCGCTCCCACCAACACTTCATTGACATTCTATAGAAGTGATCTTTAGTAAAGAACTCCACCGAAGGGATGGCCGCTCCTATTAACACCTCATCACGAATATTCACATTAGTTCACCCATTAACCCATCAAAGCGGTCTTTAGTAAAGAACTCCACCGAAGGGGTGGCCGCTCCTACTAACACCTTAATGAGATAACATGAACCGAAAATGGAAGGCTGTGGGGTCTTTCCAAAACCCCTCTCCCACTTGATTATTTATCACTAGGGTTTATACTTTTTGACCTTTACATTGTTTTACTCAAAAGCTCTTTTAAATCTAGCAAACTTGGTTAATTAAATTTATGACTTAATGACTTAAGTCACCTTAAAAATAAATAACCTTTGCTTTAAAACATTTGAGAAAATCCCTTTAAAGAATCAAAAACCTATCTTGGGTTATGGAAACCCATAGGTAGCATCTAATTAGATTTTAGTTTAGCCTCTTTTGGAAACCAAGGGTACCAAGTTAAACTAAATCCTATCTAATTTTAAACCTTAGACAAAATAGAAGGTGCTGGTCTAAGTTCCGTTTAAAACAATTTGCCAAACTAGAAACAATCTAATATAAAAAGATGCCAATTTTAGAACCTAATGGTGGCCATGTTTCTAGGTGACAATTATAGCAATTATATAAAGCATTCATCCATGCATTTCATATATAAGAGCAAATAAAAGTATGCAATCCTTGATGGCTCCCTGCTCTTCGGACTTCTAATCCTTATCGAACTAGGACATCAAAAATAGATCTCATCTTGCACCAAGAAGTCTTGTCTCCTCCACCACTAAGGAATCCGGTTACTTGCAACCTTTCTTGCTTGAAACTTTCTTCTTCTTGCTTGTTCCAATAAATTAAATTTATACGAGCTAACCCATAAAAAACAAAACCCCAAATTACATTGGAGATACCTATGCATTTTAAGAAAGCTTACATCAAGACTAGTTGGAATAAAAGTAAAGAAAGAATTACAACTTCCTATGATTGCTAAACGCGCAATCGTACACTTTCCAACTATTGAAAAAACATCCAAATCCACATAACAATCATGCGAACCATCAAGGATGCAATACATGGCTGCAAACAAAGAGGTTAGTGCATGCAAACACACTATGTACATCATTAAACAAATCTGAAAAATAAATTCCAGCATTGTTAATGAAACTTGTACACAACATGCATCTAAATATACCTTTAGTAGGGTGCCACCATGCCCATAATCAATCTAGGATTAATTATACACAACATGGGATCATGATTTCACATGGAGTGGCTCTGATACCACTGAAAGAAACTGCGATTCAGATCTAAAAATCACTAGCGGAAGACGTTCATGGCTGATTTGTAACATGACAGATTTAAAAAAATCTGATTTGGGCAGCATAAATCAGCCATAGTGATCGCAAAAGAACTCCATGAATTCATGACCAACAAGTGTATAATTAAAGGAGAATCAAGAAGACCATTACCTTGAAGATTTGTAGACTTCAAATCTCTGAAATAATAGATCCAAAGGGCCGAACTCAGACTTGCAATTAGCAAACAAATTGCTGGAATTTTCTGCAGTAGTATTGCCTTTGATCTTCTTCTCTATCTCACTTCCAAATCTGATCGGCTAAGATGGTGGGATCTTAATCTAGGTTTCTAGATGAGTTTTTAGAACTATCTCAGACCTTATGCTCTCTTCAAAGAAGAGGAAGAAGGGCTGCACGTGTGGGACTCGTGCTTCTCATTGTTATGGACGTCCAAAGGGGGAGGTAGATTCCTTTTATAGAAACTTTGGAATCCTTTCCTTAAAGACTATCTCTTCTAATTCTCAGAGATGTCCTAAAAGGAAAGTATGATCTAAAGATTTATTTCCTTTTAGAAACACTCCAATTAGAAAAGGAAACTAAGGAACATCCCACAAACTTTGGCAATTAGTAATCCTAGTTGTACAACACTTACTAATTTAAGTTTCTAATTCAAAAAGGAAACTTTCTAATAGGAATACTAATCCAAAGAGGAGTCCAACCTTCCAAGTAGAGAGACCTACTCAAAATTGGAAACCTTACCCATGGAAATCCCATTATGGACGTCCCACATACTAATGCACACCATGGCCCACAAGTAATTTATTTAGAATTAAATTCATGTATGCCATCAAAGGCCTATTTGAATTTAAACTCAAAATTATTTTTCCACTAAAATAATTCGTCCAAATGTTATCTAAACAACTTAGGAAACCATGCCAATCTTGGAAAGTGACTAGAGAAGGGACCAAAAGACATATTTGCCCTTGGCTCCCAAAATGACCAAAATGTCCATGCTAAACCCATAGCAACATTAAGACCATTTTAACCTTAACTCATTCCACTAAAGAGTTATGGTTGAACTCCAGGGACAAATATATAATATAGTAAGCTCGTCATAAAATGACAGTTATCTTCGACCTACTAAGTGTAATGACCTGAATGCCCCTCTATGTAACATCCATAATCGAGTCAGGTTATCATATGTACTATCAACCTTCTCGATTACATCTAAACCTTAGAACTTCATATCCTTAACTTAATCATCATCCGGATATCATTCTCTTGATCCAGGGAGCGACCCACAAGTTCAATATCCATATGGAACATCCATATACTAAGATCTTAGATTTTGATGATTAATCGGATAATTCTAAGGGGACGATCATTCCATCATTAGATGGCATAGATTCTTTATTACATCTGCACGTCCCAACTGATCAAGTCTGAGTACCCAAAACACAGAGCTGTTGACCCATGAAAAGAATCTCACCCATAGTGAATTAAAGCACAAGAACTTGACTTCGTCGGTTCATCCACAAATGCTCAAGATTAAGAGCACTGGTCACTTAGTAGCATGAGGTGACTTGATCTCTCTCAGTGATAGTACTATTTTAGAGATCACACCTATAATGGTCCTGTTCAATGCATTGCATATGCACTAATGAGATAAATCCGGGAAAGTCCTCCCATGACTTAGGTAAGTCACCTTGAATACAGGAGAGTCTCTCACTACAACTTATACCAAGATGAAGTGCCCAGCTCCATCTCTCATTTATGAACAAATATGTTGTTTCCAGTGTCCATGAATTAGACCTATCTGTGTGTAGACACTACACACCTAATTCATTTACTAGAAACAATGGGCCTTACACAACCATACATATATACATGTTTAAGCAGAAAAGAGTCGTTCCATTAAATAACCAGTAAATATCCAGTAACAAAAGATGAGTGTGCAGCTAGTGGGCTTTAGGGCTTACACAAATCCCAACACTGATAAGGCTAAGTCTGACCTGAATAAGGCTACACAAAGCAGGAAGCAGCTAGTCTGAGAGAAGAACTTAGAAGAGCTAGCTATCATTGGGTTGACACATGACCTTAACATGCTTGATAGGGAGGTCGATGAGGCCAGGAAACGTCTTGAGCATTTAAAGGCACTAGTCGCTGCCAAGTGGGCTGCTATAACAAAGGCTCGCGATAGGGAGAGTGCTCTGATTCGCTGGGTTGCAGATGCTGATCGAGTTCTTGAAAGGACGTTTCAAGAGGACAAACAATGGCAAACTGCTCGGGATAAGCTTCCCGGTGTGAAAGAAGGGTTACAGCCTACCGCAGCATCTCATGGCAAGTTCCTGAAGAAGCGTGCCCTGGAAACTCTGACGGCTGAGGCCAAAAGTTTGCTTGAGGAGCTCAAATTTTGGCCGGAGACCATTTTTGGTTGAGCTCCTGATTTTTTGTAGAAGAAACTATCCTTCTTTTTTTTTTGGTACCACATGTATTTTTTTGGTACTCTCTTTTTTTGTAGTGCTTCGTAAACACTTTTTTTTTGTACCGCATGTAATTTTTTTGGTACTCTTTTTTTTTCCCTACGCTCACTTAAATCTTTTTGTGATGAAAGCAATTGCTAAATGTGATTTGATCAAAAGATTATCATTTTGTGAAAATCTTTTGTCAAATGATTGTTTTGGCATGGGAGCCAGATTTTGTTTGTGGCATGAGAGCCGATTTTGGCATGAGAGCCAGTTTTTTGTGGCATTGATAGCCAAGTTTGTGGCATTGATAGCCGATTTTTTTTTTTTTTTTTTTTTGAAAGCCAAGTTTTGGTTTGTGGCATTGATAGCCGGTTTTGTTTTGTGGCATTGATAGCCAGTTTGTGACATTTATAGCCTGTTTTGGTGGCATTTATAGCCGATTTTGGTTTTCAAAAATGCAAGTATCGACTAAAAGTCGCCTCCCTGCTGAATGATCTTGCAAGTATCAATGGAATGTCTCATCCTCGCGGATTTGGGTGCAAGTATCGATGGAATGTCGCTTCCTTGTTTTTCAAAAATTTTGGTTTTGCAGGTACTGACTTGATGTCGTTTCCCCATGATTTTTGAGATTTGCGGTTTTCTCGAACCTTTGAGTTATGGATATCAACTGAAATGTTGCATCTCCATGGTTTATTGGTTTTTTTGACCCTCAACTGAAATGTTGCGTCTCCACGGTTTTTAGATTTTTTCGAACCTTTGAAATTTGGGTTATGGATATCAACTGAAATGTTGCTTCTCCACAGCTTTTAGGTTTTTTTGAACCTTTGAAATTTGGGTTGTGGATATCAACTGAAATGTTGCATCTCCACGTTTTTAGGTTTTTTCGAACCTTTGAAATCTGGGTTGTGGATATCAACTTTAATGTTGTGTCTCCACCTTTTTTTTTTTTTAGGATTTTGCAAGTATCAACGAAATCTCGCTTCCCTGCGATTTTGGAGGTGTCGAACATGGTCGCATGCTTCCAATTTATGTGAGTATCGACTAAGCGTCACTTCCCCGCGGTTTTTGAAAAACTATTTTTTTTTGTTTAAAACACGAGGGTCATAAGTTTTGACCTAAAACCATCTTGGCGGTAAAAGGCAGAGTGGACTAGGGTGGAAATCCCTGAATCCGGATTTTGTTTCAAACCACGAATTTTGGGTTCAAGGGTTGAAAATTTTGGTCAAGTTAGGGAGAGGCTCCTAAACTTGGATTTTTGAACAATGAAACGATGAAAGTAAGCATTGTTTGAATTTCTAGAAATTTCAACATTTGATATGAAAATTCTAAAAAGAGTGGGTTTAGCGAGCGAGTACCTGGAAACCGGTTTTGGCCGTACAGGCTTTAAGAACTTGTCGTTGATAGGCAGCATACATCTGTCACCCTCCATGTTTAGGAGTGCATATGCGCTGTTGGAGAAAACCTTGTCGATGATGTAAGGTCCCTCCCATTTTGGCTCAAACTTGCTTTGGACTTGTGAGCGAAGACCATTGGTCTTTTTACCGTAAAAACCAAGTCACCCTTTTTGTAGGCGCGTTGCCTGACCTTTTTGTCGAAAGATCCTGCCATGCGTGCTTGGTAAAGTTCAATGCTTTGTCGAGCTTCGAGCCGTCTCTCATCGAGATTGTCCAGCTCATGGAGTCGCAATTTGACATTGCTTTCTTGAGTCATGTCATTTTGCAAGGATACCCTCAAGGAAGGAATTTGTACTTCCAAGGGTACGACAGCTTCGCATCCATAGACCAAGGAGAATGGTGTGTTATGGGTTGGTCCTCGAACGGTGGTTCGATAGGCCCACAAAGCTTCAGACAATTTGTCGCTCCAGTCTCTTTTGTGATTAGAGACAATTTTTTTGAGGATTTTGCAGAGTGTCTTGTTGAAAGCTTCTGCTAATCCGTTTGATGCCAGATTGTATGCAGTCGAATGATAGCTTTAGATTTTGTATATGTCGCAGAACCTGTAGAATCGATGATCCCAAAATTGTGGTCCGTTATCATGGACGAATCTTTTAGGTATGTCAAAACGACAAATGATATTGGTGCACAGGAACTGAAGGACTAATGAGGTCTTTATTTCGTTAAGCGCAAATGCTTCTTACCACGTGGAGAAATAATCCGTAACGGCGAAGATGAAGCGATGACCTTTGCTTGAAGGAGGAGAAATAGGACCTATGATGTCCATACTCCATGCTTCGAAAGGCCATGAGATCGCTGTAGGATGTAGCCATTCTGAGGCATGTGAATGTAATCTCCATGAACTTGGCATTGTTGGCAGCGCTTAGCAAATTGCATTGCGTCAGCTACCATGGTAGGCCAGTAATAACCTAACCTTTTTATCTGATCATAGAGCTTGGAACTAGCCTGATGAGCTCCACAAAGACCAGCATGAACTTCTTTGAGTGTTTCTTCAGCCTCTTGTTGTGACAAGCAACGTAGAAGTATCACATTGAAGGATTTCCTATAAAGGATTTTTGAAGGAATATCCAAATGAAAGTTTGGGGTTCGCCTTTGGATGCTTACCCGTTCTTTTGGATCTTCAGGTAGGATTCCGAACATAGTGTAATCAATGAACGGATCCCTCCAGTCGCCGATTGAAGGTTAAAGGATTGAAATCCGACTTCCCACCACTTGGTGGCATTCAGCAACTACTTGGTGTGTGTTAAGAGGAGGAAGGATTCTTCTCTCGCACACTGTGATTTGCATGTTTTCCCCTTCCTGGATTGCCATAGATGTGGCAAGTCTGGCCAGGGCATCTGTACGTATGTTTTCACCACTACGAATGTGGGTGATGTGACAGATGTCAAACTTTTGTAGAAGCGATTGTGCCTTGTTATAGTAAGGCAGTAGATCAGGCTTCCTGACTTCAAAATTCTGATTCATCTGGTTGACGATCAGTTGAGAGTCTCCAAAGATTTCCAGTATAGTGTTATCGGATTCGATGGCGAGTTCCAATCCTAGGATCCGAGCTTGATATTCAGCTGCATTGTTTGTGCATGGTTCCAGTAGCAAGAAAGCGTGTGGAATCATGTATTTGTCGGGGCTAACAAAGAGGATGCCAACTCCCGAGATCAGCTGTCTTTTTTCATTTGTCCTGGTTGCACCGTCAAAGTACATGTCCCAGGAGGCACTTTGTGAGAAAGTCTCCACATTGTAGACCGGTTCGTCTGGGAGATCATCTCTAAGTGGAGAATGTTTAGGCAATGGATGCTCTGCGAGAAAGTCCGCTAGAGCTTGGCCTTTGATTGCTTTTTGCGATACATACCTAATATCAAATTGCGACAGAAGGATGGACCATTTTGCCAGTCTGGCATTGAGGAAACCTGCTTTTGTGACGAGGACCTTCAAGAGGTTGATCCTTGAGACCAGGTAGATTGTGTTGGAAAGCAAGTAGTGACGTATCTTTTGTACGGCGAATATCACTGCAAGACATTCTTTTTCGACTGAAGAGTAGCGATGCTCTGCACCTACTAGCATGCAGCTGAGGTAGTATAGAGCAACTTCTTTTCTTTCATCATTTTCTTGTACAAGCAGAGCGCCCAGAGAGTGATCAAGGGCTCTTGTGTACAAAATGAACGGTTTTCCAGTAGTAGGAGCAGCTAATACTGGAGGTTTGGTCAGGTATGACTTGATATCTTGGAACGCAGCTTCACAGTCAGCATCCCAGACAAAGTTTACACCTTTTTTCATCAACCGGGAGAATGGACGGCATTTCCCCAAAAGATTGGAGATGAACCGTCTGATGTAGGCCAATCTCCCTTGAAGCCCTTTCAGTTCTCTCAAGGTTCTTGGAGAGGGCATTTCTAGAATAGCCTTGACTTTTATGAGGTCAAGCTCTATTCCAATTTTCCAAACTAAGAATCTGAGGAACTTACCCGACGAGACGCCGAAGAAGCACTTTAGAGGATTCATTCGCAGTTTGTGTTTGCAAAGTCGGAGGAAAACTTCTTGAAGGTCTTCAAGATGATCTTATTTTCTTTTGCTTTTGACGGCGAGGTCATCAACGTAACATTCGACCGTCTTGTGCTGCATATCTTAGAACATTCTCATCATAGCCCTCTGATATGTGGCACCAGCATTTTTCAGACCAAATGGCATGACAGTGTAGCAATACACGCCAAATGGGGTACGAAAGGATGTATGTTTTTCATCTTCAAGATGCATCTTTATCTGAGTGTAGCCAGAGAAACCATCCATGAATGTCATTCGCTCGAATCCACAGGTATTATCAATCATTACTTCTGGTATGGGGAGCGGAAATTCATCTTTAGGGCATGCGCCATTCAGGTCTCTATAGTCAATACAGACCCTGATCTGCCCGTTTTTCTTTGTCACGAGGACAATGTTGGCCAACCATTCAAGATGTTGTTCCTCACGGATGAAGCCGACGCTTTTGAGTTTTTGAACTTTTTGTTCAATTTTATCCAGCACATCTGGATGGAATCTTCTTTCGCCCTGCTTGACAGGCTTAATGTCTTCCTGAAGATTGAGTTTGTGGACTGCTATTTTGGGGTCTAAGCCAGGCATTTCAGCGTAAGACCATGCAAAGCAATCAACGAACTCACGAAGAAAGGCGATATACTCGGGTAACTCATCATCCTTTATATTCTTGCTTATGAATACAGGACGTGGGTTATCTGGTGTTCCCAAGTCAATCTTTTGAACATGATCTTCTGTTGGAAGGTTCGAAGGTGGTTCCTCCACAATATTTTCGGAGGCTTCCAGCCCAACGAAACCTTCTGGGGTTTCAAGGGAATTTCCAGACCAAGGTTTCGTTCCTTTCCACGGGTCTTCTTGATCAGCAATTTTCCCAAGGCTTGTTATGAGATGATCCCAATCGCATGTTGAAACCGGGTCGAAGTAAGGTACTTCTTTTGGAGACGAGGGTTCTTCTGGGTCAGAAGACCACACGTCTATGCCATCGGACAATTTCTCTTCATTGTCAGAGAAATCGTACCAATTGGATGAGCTTCCTGGATCGTTGTCAGGTGACTCATCAAAGAGATATCCAGGGAGATCGATGTCTTCATGGATACGAGATGTTGAGGCTTGGTCAGTAAATTGACTTTTAAGCCTTTATGTCAACTGTCTCAGAGGAGTGTCAGGATCATATCCTAGCCCGTGTGAAGACTTTTCTACATGGCCGTAGAGTCTCCAATCTTCCAGCTGGCTTTTGGTTAAGGCGGGCCCCAATGGTGTGATAATACCGTGACCTTCTCCCAAACCGACTGGATTTTGAGCGTCATAGCCCATTTTCTTCATAATAGCTTGCGCCACAGGACTATATAAGGATAGTTAAGGCATACCTTCATTTTGAAAAGGTTCGAGCATGGAGTTTGATGAAGAAGCATCCGATCTACGGAACAAGATCGGCTTTTCCTTTGCTGAAGTTGTTGGAACAACGAAGGAAGCAGATGTAGGATCTTCTACATCAGCATGTGTCTCCATTGGAGTAAGAGCAAGCTGAATTTGCTGAGAGTCAGCTTGGCTTGACGATGTGTCATCTTCTAGCTCTGAATCTTAATCCGTGTCTTGCATGATAGACACGAAAGAGACAACAAATTTGCCCCCAAGCTTTTGTTTTGCCTTCTTCACTTTAGTCGTGATGACAAAAGGCTTTGAAGGTTTGAGGGAGATGATGAAGGGAGTTTGAATGCTCTCTTCAGATTTATCGGATGGTTTGTTTTCTTCCGGTGATTGTTAAGGAGCCTTGCCTTTGTCTTTCTGGAGATTTTTGGCATAGGATGCTGTGTCCTTCTCTTCTTCTTCTTTTTCACCTTCATACATCTGTGAGTCTGCAAAGTGGACTTCTTTACCTTTGAAGGGTTTTCTGTCCGCAAAGACTCGATGTACCACGCCGTCGTTGCCAACAAACTTGATGCATTGATGTAGAGTTGAAGGGACAACACCATTCTCGTGGATCCAGGGGCATCCGAGAAGGATGTTGTAACATGAAGGGGTTTTTATTGGATACACAGTGACCTCATAGATAAGATCACTGATTTGCAACTTGAACCTGATTTTGCCGATAGGCCTTTGAGTACTCCCATCATATCAAAAGATAGATACAGATGTGTGGCTCAGCTTACTGAGTGGGATGCCCAACTCTTCGAGAGCCGAAGTGGAGATGAGGTTGAGTGCAGAACCTGGGTCGATCTGAACTCTGTGCATAGGCATTTCCTTGATGTACGCTATGAAGTACAGGGGTCGGTTGTGCATTGTTTCGCCAAGTAGGAGGTCGTCCTTAGTGAAGGCGATGGTTGCACTGGCTGCCTTTTGAACCGAGAGGCATTCAATGCATGAACTCTCAGTTTTCTTCTTTTCTCCCTTTGAGGAAGGTTCTGAGTTTTTGACCCGGTAGTCCATTTCAATTTGGAGGACTTGCGGGGCATGTTTGTCGACATCCTCATTCAGCTTTTGTAATTCTGAAATGAGAATATCACGAGTGCACGGAGACATTCACAATAAGTTTAGGATGTGCAGACGTGCAGGTATGTGCTTGAAATGTTCAATCAAGTCATACTTGAAAGCCTCCTTGGGGCTGCATGTTCATCATTGTTGCCACTAGGGATGCTTACAACATCTTTTCCTGAAAGATTTACATATGTAAAGGAAGATTGGTTGTAATTTTTATGGTCGTCCCGACCAGAACGGGTGCCTCTACCAACTTCGAGAGCTTCTTGAGAAGGGTCTTCATTTGGAAGATTGTCTTCAGGATCAAGAGGCTTTCGTTTTTCATTTGTTGAGGATGTATCTACAGCAGAGTTGCCATCCTCAGTGATTGTGTTGCATGGAGCATTTTTCGAGAACAAGTCCTGAACAGCATCCAGCAACCTTTCTTCTTCATTGACCAATTCATCATCTCAAGCATCAATAGCTGGGGATTCTTCAGTCAGGAAGGGTGTGAGCTTTGAAGTCACAGTCTTAGGAGAAGAAACCTGAGAGGGTGTCGTCTCCGTGAAAGTCACGTGAGATGAGGTGGCTCCAGAGGATACATTGCTAGGCATCGTCAGAGTGTAAGTGATCTCATCAGACGATGCTTCGAAAGAGCTATAATCCCGAATTATCACATTACAGGAAGCTCTAACAGGAGACGTTGCCTGATCGGAGTCAGACTCATCCTCGGATGTAAGAGGATCGTTTATCCAGCAATTTTCTCCATTTTCAGGAGTTAAGGAAGGATGTACTTGATGGTCTTCAGGGACTTCAGGCTCTGGATTGTGAGGAGGCTTGTTGACGCAGTCTTGCTCTTGTTCTAGAGCGAGATGCTGCAAGATCCTTGTAAATTCTTCAAGATCAGGCATGGGAGCCAGATCTTCTTCTTCATCAACTTTTTGTGGCTCAACATAGTTGATTTCCACTAGAGCAATGACGGGTGCTGGGTTAGCAGCATTTTCTTATACAGCCTCTTAGTCTTCTTCATCATCAGACCAGGATCCTTGTGGCTGTAGGGGGTAATAACAGATTACTGGCATAAGATGAGTCTCAGGAACCCATTCTTCATCGGAGAGATATTCTCCTGTTTCAAGGGATTCCTCCCACTCGTCGGTGTATTTGGATTTGAATCCATGATCGGTGTCGCTGGACTCGTATCTATCAATGGAAAATCCAACTACTGAATTGCAAGAGTATTGTCACACCTTGAAACCGGGCCCTGCAGTGATCAGACCTCGGGATGCGAAATTTTGGGATTAATTAAAATTTTTGTTGTATTTCCCAAGATCCGCATGTGTGAGGATAACAAAATTCCATCACGATCAAAATATATTTTCGCGGAAGCTAATCATGGCGTTACGACCCGGAGCCCGTGGCCATCGGATTCCGTGTCGCACTCAACCAAATATCATAAAGCCATCAAATGAGCAGACTGGTACAAATCATAAATCATAGAATACAGAGCTGGTAGTAACAGGACTATTTATTTCCCACATATTCAAATTACAATTACCAAGTGTCTTAGTTACAAATCCCATGAAAAAGACTAGCAAAGCCATACAAAAATAAACAACTAAATAAAATGCTACCCCAAATGATATTACGAACTCCGGTGCCAAACTTGACATCTATATGACATCAAAGGCAGCCTCTCGCGTCAGACCGGCAGCTCCACCGCCTCCTCCGATCAAACACCTAAAAAGGGGAAGAGAAAGAGTCCTGACACCAAACAAAGGGGGTCAGACACGACGGTCTGGCAAGCAAAAATTCAGATAATATGATAATGCGCATTTATAAAACCTTTTGGAATAATTGTAAATCCATTTAAAGAGTCTAAAAAATAATAGTAATAAATCATGATAAAATGATTGAAAGACTGAACATAAATATCAAAGCAAATAAATGAACCGTATCTGAAACATAAATATCTTTAAAAGGTAACAAACTACATAAAACATTTAATAATTGGAAATACATTTAAAATCCTGAATAATAGAGACAATAAGATAAAAGATCGATGTCTTGAACATTAACAATCCAAAGACTATAATAAGCTGAAACAAACAAGGATCATAAAACAAGATATCAAGCGGATAAAACATTGGCAAACCACATATAGCTATATTCTCCTATTACCGAAGTAACAAGAGCAGACAGAACTGTAGCCACTACTTGTGGGACCGGAACGAACAAAGTCATTATCAAACAGAACCGTAACCACTACACGTGGGACCGAAAACAGAATCAGAACCGTAGCTACATACAAGTGGGACCGGCAGATCAAAACCGTTGCCATGGTCGGTACAGACAGAATCCAAGCTGCAGCTGGCAGACAAATTAAAGATCCCAAGCCTGGTGATCAGCCCGACAAGGTGACCTAAGCCTAGTGGTGCCTTTAGTTTTCAAAACTTGAACCAATACAAATCAAATCATAATAATTCATTTATGAAATCGATGAAAGGACTACTCCTGAACAATTACATGCTGAGTATACTGACAAATCCGAACAAATCTGATGAGTAGCCTTATCGATGTATTTCCGAATGTGGAGAACCACTTAAATCCATTTGTCGAACCGATGCATTTTAAATCATCGCAATACATTACCAAAAATCGATAAAAGCAACTACTTGGACGATTTACAAACGGGCCATATCAATTAATTCAAAACAAGTAGTTTTATCGATATTTCCAATCGTGGCAAACCACTCAATTCATTTCAAATCAATTTACAAAGAATACTTATACATTTTTCTAACTTGGAATGGAGTAGAATAGTGTATAATGGTTTATTGGCTTTCCAAGGGTTGTCTCGATACACACTTAATTTCCCAATGTTGAATTTAAATAGAAGTTTGGTGCCACTGAAGATCTCCAACAGTTTAAGGGTTTAAAGTGTGTATTAAGACTTGAAACAATTCCCTGGGTAACACTAACATCAAGCAGTACCTTTGTTTCTTCACAATCAATTATACCATTCAAGGTAATTTCTTTTAATTTCTTCAATCATAAATATTCATGGCCCAATAGAGATTTATATTCATCAATTAAGAAGGGAAAAGTGATTGAAATTAGACTTGAAAGGATCCTTAACAGGTGCAGAAATTGCACTTGGACTGGGCCCAGTCCGCTCGAGCGGACCCCATCCAGAGCCTGGTCCGCTCAAGCGGACCATGGGCTCGCGCCCAGCTTCTGTTTGGGCTCGATTCAGTGCAGGATTCTACACTATTCCTGGCTGATGTTGGGTCCCTTTTTCCTCCTTCTTCCTCTATCAATTTCTACTCCTTCTCCATACATTTTCAACCTTTCTTAGCCTCAAAATATCTCCATCCAACCATTTATACATCAATCCAGTCCATTCTATTCAAAACAAAGATTGATATGAACATGACATTTTTTTTATCCAACAAAGACACTAACATTGAGATGTATATAATTGATTCAAGGAGATATATTGCTAAATAAATATCAAATTGTTGGAAACAATAACTTGGAGATTAATAAACATAAACCATTGCTCAAATACACCAAGATTAAATCCATGTATTGAAAAGGGAAAACAACATAGAATGAAGATTCAAAAATCATTCACATTGAACAATTCACATATTAACCGAAATATTAACTTGCCTTGGTTAAGGTGAGAAATAAAAACTCCAAGAAGGTCTCTCCAAGATCTCAAGTTCCAATCTACAAAAGCCCAAAAAATAACCCAAGAAATCCCTAGAAATCAGCCATTTTCAAATCTCCATGAAAACTCTTTGCATAAATGATAAAAATGATCCAAATGGTTTGAAAAAACAAGACTTCATGAAAGGAAAACCATGGCTAACCTCTTGTAGCTTGAACAAAGAAGAAGGGCTTGAAGAAGATGGTTTCTTTGGCTCAAATCCTTTGAAAAATGCATCCTTGGAAAAGGGTTCCAGCCACAGCTGGAATCGTTTCAGGAAAATGGAAGAAAAAGAAGAGGGTTCAGTCCCTTTTATAAAGTGGGCAAGTGGGTCCCATGGGCCCCAATCTAAATGTGACTGAAAAAGGCATTTGCGGCCTCGGACGAAAACGACGAAGAAGACAAAATTGTTCGTCGAAAAATCTACTTTCCAAAAAATATATTTTCCCCAATTTCTGAAATTTTCGAAATTCAAGTACAGATTTAGTTTGAAAAGTCAATTTTGCCCTTTTTCTCGAGAAACGTGTTTTCTGATCATCAAATCAAAATGGTCAAAACCTGAAAGTTGATAAACTCAATAAAATGAGTCAAAAGGAGTAAAAACTAGAATTTTCCAAAATAAGAATAATTTCTCACAAAAATACAAATCATATGGGCCGGGTCAAACCAAAGTCAACGGTCCTCAAATCTCCAAGGCTATGAAAAATCCTGTCAAACTCAAAGACAAAGTCAAACCAACTCTAATCTCTCTTAAAAAGTTAAACCACGATTAAAACAATACTAAACAAAAGAACTGGGGGTCGGGGTCGGGGTCTTACAAGTATGATGCCCCCTGCGTGGCTTCTTTAAATTAAGGTGGCATGAAATCACTGAGAGTGAATTTTCTTACCCCCTTTTAAGTCTCTGGAAGGGACATTTTTGTTGCCTCCAGTGAAGCGGTAGAGGAAGCCTCTGCCTTTTCTTGGACTTCTTGTTTTGGCTGGGTCTTCTCTTGCCGTTTGAGCTTGAGGAGATGTTTCCTAGCCTGCCTTTGCTGCTGAGATGTATGCTTTGTTTTCACGACCTCCCAATTTTCATCTTCCAGGAGATCTAGATGTACCCATATGGGTTGTCCATCTGGTGTCGGGTAAGGAACTAGTTCTTCGGACGCTTGGATTGTGTTTATCACCTTGAAGAAAGTAGTGATATTCTTCTTCGGTGATTTTGGTGTTTGTCCACATGACACCATGTTGACGGAGGCAAACCCATAGTTTTTGTCGAAGGTGATGACTCCGTTTTTCCACATCTCATTTATTTTTTGCCTCACAATGAAGCATTGATTGAGAGGATGCGAGATCATTTAGTGGTATGGACAGTACCGAGGATCATTGGTTTTGCCAACATCACCCGGTCTTTTGGGTTCAGGCAAGGCGAGCTTGCCATTTGGCACAAGAGCCCCAAAGATTTCATCAACATCTTCATCGAACGGGTATTTCTTTTCTACTCGCTCTTTGAAGGCATCTGAGAGTTCAGGTCTCTTACCAGCAGCTTTGTTTTCAGCTTTCTTTGGTGGCTGAGGAGCTGACTTGGTCTGCACATTGAGAACCTCTTTTTTCTTTAGTTTAGAGGTTGCAATGGCGGTTGGCTCTTTTCTTGATGATTTCTGACTGTTGAGGTCTTTAATCACCGTTTCAGCTTCCATGGAAGCTTCCAGGAGTTCTCTCAGGTTCTCTGATTTGTTGTCGATGATCATGGAGCGGATTGTAGCACTCATGTTGTTTCGGCAGATGTCGACTAGCGACACTTGTGGCAATACATCAGAGCATTTGTATGCCATTGCTTTCCACTTATGAATGAAGTCATATGTTGACTCATTCTCCCCCTGTTTTAGGCTGCATAGCTAAGCCATAGTAGCAGGATGATCCTCACCTTTGAAGTGAGTCAGGAAGCGTGTCTGTAGCATGGCGCAATTTTGGATGGAGTCCTCCGACAAAGTGGAGTACCAATCAAAGGCCGTACCTTTTAGGGTACTTGAAAAGAGGCGGATCTTGAGTGCATCTTGATCCGCGATAGCTCCCGTCAAGATCTTGAAGTGGATGACGTGCTGTCTGGCTGATCCTTTCCCCGTATATGTTTGGAGAGTAGGATGCTTGAATTTTGTGGGGAACAGGACCGAGTACATCCATAAGGGATATGGTGGTTTGACCCCATGCTCCTTGAGTATATCCTCTTCTTTTGCTTTTGTGAGGATACTGTCTACGTCCTTTTTGGTAAGGGCGCGTGACTCATTTTCTTCTCCATTTACCTCATCATCTTGATGATTTGGAGGAGGTTCATTGTTCGCCTGATTTTGGAAGGCGAGGAGAAGGTTTTCCACCAGAGTTTCAATCCTCTACTAGCCTTGTTCCAACTGCTGGATACATGTGAGCGCATCATCTTGAGGTGGACTGCGAGGTGGTGGCTCAGAATTTGTAGCCAGGACGTTCATCCTTCGGGATTCGAACAAAGAAATTGTCCTGGTGACTGAGCTGGGGCTCATTCTTTTTTATGAAGAGCTTGAGGAAGGATCACTCTGCCATCCTTTGCTTGAAGGAGCAGGGGATTCTTCTGAATGTCTTCTTGTCCTGGAGACACTACGGGTCACCAGACGTCGGACATGGATTTTGGATGCTGACTTTTGGCGTCTTCTGGTTTTTCCAACCATATGGACAGCAGCAATTTGGTTGGGTCTTTCATTTTCGACCCATTTGTGAGAGACTTGAAGCGTAGGAGGCTGGGTCCTTTGCTTCTCTAATCTCTTTTGTCGATATGACGCGTGGCGGCGTATATGACGAGCAATTTGAGCTTCGGTTAGCTCTGGCTGGGCTTTGACAATGAAGGATGTGCTCCCTCGGGCGCAGCAGCCAAGCCTGTCTTCTTTGTAGCTGGGCAAGGACAGGATGCGAACCTGGTCCTTCGCCTGTTGCAGCGGAGCTTTGAATTTTTTGAGTTCGGTCCCTGTAGATATGAAGGGTCCAACCGAAGGATTGTAGGCCTTAGCAGGTGCTTGCAGAGGCCTTGTGATGCATGATTTGATTTTGGACTTGTAAGAACAAGCCGGCTCATGCTGGGTTGACTTGGGAGTCAGGTTGGAGATGGGTCTCTCCTCTTTCATGTAAGCAAGAGGGTAGAACTGTTTCTCCTTGAGTGGGGCCAGGTATGCTGGCTTGGTGGATGTTTGGGACCTTCTTTGTTTTTGTGAAGGTCTTAGGGACCAAGTCTTAGGATAAACCTGGTCGTTTACGGGTCGAGGCTTCGTGGGGGTGCCACGGGCTTCGGACATTTTGGTGCTCGCCTTTGGTGTCACGGTAGTGACACGTTGAGAGGCGACCTTCTGCTTCTTAGAAGGAGCAGTTTGTTCTTCGGGAAGTGGGAATGGTCCCAGTGTCCTAAAGACAATAGTCCGGGGAGTCGAGGTCGACCTCGAGTTCAGAGAGTTGCTGAGGGAGTTGATGCTTCGGCAGCTGATGGGGCGCTTGTAAGTGCACGTGGTTTTCTTCTGTTGAAGCATGAGCTGGCGCTTGTTCTAATCGAAAGTAATGGTTAGCGAAGCTGCCATTGTTAGTTTTTTTTGAAAAATTTCTGAAACAAGACCACATCCATTAGTAATCACAAGAATATAATGATCGTAAATGGGGAGTTCTATGGTTTTGTCTTTTAAATCGCTAGAGGAATATGACCCAAGCAATATGAAGAAGGCAAGAAGCCATAGATGGTACAATTGTTCTGATCGCAAGTATGGTGAGCCCAGAATGAGCATCCCAGTGACTGCTAGAGGCAATTGTGAACCTAAATTCGACTTATCGAGAAGCAGAGCTTGCTCGATGTATGAAGAATATAAGGTTGAAGTTACAAATGTGCCGATCGCGAATACAGTAGACCCTGAAAGGGCATACTAGTACTGCTAGACACAAATGTTTGGAGACCGCATCCATGAGATGAGATTCTCCATTTTGAAAGGTCAAGATTGGATTCATCAAAGAGAGCAGATGGTATTCTGATCCAAATACGGGCTCAACGATTTCCGCGAAAGCCAGTACCCAGAAGAGAAGGAATCATAATTTCTCGGATCCGAATCCAAAAATGACGAGTTTTTTTTTTTAAAGGCCAAGATCGGGTTCATCAAAGAGAGCAAAAGGCATTCCAATCTGAACACGGGCTCAACGATTTCCGCAAGCGCCAGTGCTCAGAAGGGAGGAGACCAAAATTTCTCCGATCTGAACCCAAAAATGATGGAAGTTTTTTTTTTGAAGATTTTTTTTTTTGAAAAAAATCTTTTTTTTTTGAAGATTTTTTTTTAAAAAAAAATATTTTTTTTTTTGAAGATTTTTTTTTTGAAAAATCTTTTTTATTTATTTATTTAAGATTTTTTTAAAATCTTTTTTTTATTTAAAATCTTTTTATTTTGAAAATTTTTATTTAAAAGACGAGAGAGTACACATAGGCCTCCTAACCCGGTCTTATGAAATCTCGATTAATAGAATTGCCCCCAGGTAAGGGTAGGATTACTTAATGAACCCGTTTGGAGAACCCTTACCTAGAACAGTCAAGCTGTTTCCACACTCTGGACAAGGCTTTTCTTGAATCAACCGTGATCAAAGAACACAATTGGTTTAACCTTAGTGGTCTATGTCTTTTTATTTTTTATTTTTTATTTAGATCTCAAATAGGCTCATCGAAGAGAAACGATGGCCCAAATCCTTAGTCGAACAGGCTCAACATTTCTGCAAGCACGATGAACGATAAGAGAGGATCAAGGTTTCTCAATTTTGAATCCAAACTGAAAAATCTGATCTTTTGATTTTTTTTTTTTTAGATCTCAAATAGATTCATCGAAGAGAAACGATGGCCCCAAACCTTAGTCGAACAGGCTCAACATTTCTGCAAGCACAATGAACGATAGGAAAAGATCAAGGTTTCTCAATTTTGGATCCAAACTGAAAAATCTGATTTTTTGTTTTTTTGTTTTTTTTTAGATCTCTAATGAACTCATCGAAGAGAAACGATGGCCCAAATCCTTAGTCGAACAGGCTCAACATTTCTGCAAGCACGATAAACGATAGGAGAGGATCAAGGTTTCTCAATTTTAAATCCAAACTGAAAAATATGATTTTTTTTTCTTAGATCTCTAATGAACTCATCGAAGAGAAACGATGGCCCAAATCCTTAGTCGAACAGGCTCAACATTTCTGCAAGCACGATGAACGATAGGAGAGGATCAAGGTTTCTCAATTTTGAATCCAAACTGAAAAATCTGATTTTATTTTCTTTTTCTTTTTAGATCTCTAATGAACTCATCGAAGAGAAACGATGGCCCAAATCCTTAGTCGAACAGGCTCAACATTTCTGCAAGCACGATGAACGATAGGAGAGGATCAAGGTTTGTCAATTTTGAATCCAAATTGAGAAATCTGATTTTTTTTGTTAGATCCCTAATGAACTCATCGAAGAGAAACGATGGCCCAAATCCTTAGTCGAACAGGCTCAACATTTCTGCAAGCACGATGAACGATAGGAGAGGATCAAGGTTTCTCAATTTTGAATCCAAACTGAGAAATCTGATTTTTTTTTTTAGATCCCTAATGAACTCATCGAAGAGAAACGATGGCCCAAATCCTTAGTCGAACAGGCTCAACATTTCTGCAAGCACGATGAACGATAGGAGAGGATCAAGGTTTCTTAATTTTGAATCCAAACTGAGAAATCTGATTTTTTTTTAAAAGAGAAAGAGTGGAAATAAATTCAAAGAATTAAAATTTTCCAAAAAATCTCATCTCATTTTTTTTAGATACAAAATCCAACATATGCCACCAATTAGAAAGTAGCCAAGGAATCGAGAAAAGAAGTACAAGCATAGAGCAAAAGATATGATATGCAAATATTTCATTTCTAGCATCGTGTTCTCAAATGAACGAGTCCCACCGGGTGGAGCCAGCTTGATTGACCGCGCATTCCTACCGAGGTCGGCGGACGTGGGAGTCCGTTGGGTACGACCCTTTCGCGCCCCGGGGGCAGAAGCGGGTATCAACATTTTTTTGTGTGGGTGTGCCAGATTTTCTATTTTACTTGGAATTGCAAGTGGTGATCTGGAGATCCACCTTCACAAGTAAAAAGGAAATCAACTTCTTTCGAGTTTCCATTGCACATATATTTAAGAAAAGAGACATTTTTCTTGATTTGCCGTGAAAGATAATTTTTTTGGCATTTATAGCCGATTTTTGGTGTTTATGTTAGATATCGCGATCACTGAGAGGGGGGGGGTGAATCAGTGATTCTTTAAAAACAGGTCCAATTTAACAACAAAAGCAAATCAAATCACACAATGACACCAGATTTAACGTGGTTCACCAAAAGGCTACGTCCACGGTTCAAAGACTGTCCGAACACCAATCCGGAACAGATCTGAATCTATTTAGTCGCACCAACGACAAAGAGCACCAACCCTTAGTTTCAGATAGCACCAACTATCTAGGAAGCACCTACTCCCTTGAGTTTCAGATAGCACCAACTATCTAGGAAGCACCGACTCCCTTTACAATTTATCTGCACCAACAGATAGCATCACTAAACCCCAGACACCAAGCACCAACTTGATGTTCTACAGAATAAGAATAGAATCCTTTTTCTATAGACCTTCCCCTCTACAATCTCTCTCTCAATCCCTTACAAATTGAAAATAAAGCATAAACAGAGAGACACTTATCTTATGGACGAAACACCATCTTCAAGAGCACATCCTCGTCCACACTTGCTGTAGAAACTTGTAATAAGATAGCACACAGCAACAGCACTCTCTTCTCTCCAAAACTCTCTCTTTTCTTCTCTACTTTCTCTTCTCTTCTTTTCTCTCTGGTGTCTTCTTAAAAACGAGCCAAACATGCCTTTATATAGGTTATGATAACCTTTAAGAGAGTTCATAATAGGCTACAATTTGTTTAGAAATAGTCCCAAACGAAATAGATAAGAATGCTGAATTTTCGTGCAAGACTTCTGTTTCTGCGCAACTCTGGTTCCCGTGCTCGGTCGACATCCTGCCTTGCTCGGTCGACATCATACACTGTCTGGAAACAGACAACTATCGCGCTCGGTCGACATCCTGGGGTCCCGGTCGACCGACGACACACTGTGTCACGAAAATAACTGGGAGCTACCTGAAACTTTTTCTGTAGGTTTCTCTTTGCTCGGTCGACCGCATGGGGTGCCCGGTCGACCGCACACTCTGCTTCAGGAATTCTGAATTCCTGAACTGTTTCAACTCTTATTCTTCTTTTAAGCTCTATCAACACCAGCCTATTATCATCATGCTTGTGACAATGTGTTGACAATAATTCCAACTCAAAACAATACTTTGAGATATTAACTTCTTCAATTTTTCAACGGACTTCTCAAGTCATCTCAAATTCCAACAATCTCCCCCTTTGGAATTGTTGGCAACACTATTGGAACTTCAACACTTGAAACACATTAAACTAGTTGATCTTCATGAAGCTTCTTCAGAACCATAGTCTCCCCCTGTCTTTAAAAAAAAATCAAGATCTCTAACACTCTTGATACCAATCTTCCCAAAGTTATTATAGCATAACTTCTTCTAAGCATAGCTTTCTCCTAGCTTCAGTCTTTCTCCCCCTTTGACAACAAGTCCAAAGGGACCAACGAAGGAGCGTATAGGATATTCAAGGAATACTTTGCTCCCCCTTTCAAGCCCATCTCCTAAGGATTAGGAGAGTGAGTAACTCCTAATTTTTTTCGGAGATACTCGAAGACTTCCTTTGGCAGAGGTTTTGTGAAGATATCAGCAACTTGCTAAGTAGTTGGGACATATTCCAACTTTACCTCACCATCTGCAACCTTTTCCTTGAGAAAGTGATAGCGAATTGCTACATGCTTCGTTCTTGAATGTTGAACAGGATTCTTGGAGATGTGAATTGCACTTGTGTTGTCACAGAGGATCGGCGTAGGATCCGTTGTCGGAACTCCTAGATCAGAGAGCATTTGCCGCATCCATAACACTTGCGTACAACAAGTTGCCGCTGCAATATATTCTGCTTCCGCTGTAGAAAGGGATACTGAGTCTTGTTTCTTACTGTGCCATGCCACCAACCTTTCACCGAGATAGAATGCACCACCGCTTGTACTCTTGCGATCATCTATACATCCAGCCCAATCGGCGTCAGAGTATGCAACAAGAGTGAAGGATTTGCCTTTAGGATACCAAATGCCAAGCTCCATGGTACCTTTCAGATATCGAAATATCCTTTTTACTGCTGTGAGGTGCGTCTCAGTTGGTGATGCTTGAAATCGAGCCACCATACATACTGCTTGCAGAAGATCCGGTCTTCTAGCAGTCAAATAAAGCAAGCTTCTTATCATAGAACGATAAGTGGTGTGATCAACGGATGAACCCTTATCATCTTTGCTTAGCTTTGTGTTCGTTGTCATTGGTGTGCTCACTGGCTTGCTGTCTTCCATGTTAAATCGCTTCAGCATTTCCTTGATGTATTTCATCTGTGATATGAAGATACCATGTTTCAGCTGCTGAACTTGTAAACCAAGGAAGAACTTTAGTTCTCCAAGCATTGACATCTCAAATTCTTTCTTCATCTCTTCAGCAAAATTCCTGCACATTTCTTCATCATTGCCACCAAAGATTATGTCATCGACATAAACAATAACAACCAGTTGTTTGCTCAACTCTATTTTGACATAAAGATTGCTATCAACCAGTCCTTTTCCAAAACCGATCTTGCGGAGATATAGGTCCAGCCTTGCATACCACGCCCTTGGCGCTTGTTTCAGCCCATAAAGAGCCTTTTTCAACTTGCACACTAGGTCTGAATTTTTGCTAATAAGAAAACCATCAGGTTGCTCAATGTAGACCTCTTCTTCAAGTAATCCATTCAAGAAGGCTGACTTTACATCCATCTGAAATACCTTGAAGGTTTTGTATGCAGCCAATGCAAGAAACATACGAATGGCTTCCAGACGAGCCACCGGTGCAAAGGTCTCTTCGAAATCTATGCCTTCAACTTGAGCATAGCCTTTACAAACCAACCTTGCTTTGTTTCGTATGACCTGACCATCTTCATTCAGCTTATTCCGAAAGACCCATTTAGTACCAATAACATTCTTATCGGTAGGTCTAGAGACTAGTTCCCATGTGGAGTTCTTCTCAATTTGCTCCAACTCCTCATGCATAGCTTTTAACCAACTTTCATCGAGACTGGCTTCAGCCACAGTCTTGGGTTCAATGGTAGACACAAGTGAGTAATTGCTAACTACACTTTGTCTTGTTTTAACACCGACCTCAGGATCTCCAATGATTTGATCCTTAGGGTGTTGCTCTATCCAAGTGCTTTTCTTTCTAGGTGTAGCATCCTCTGAGTCATCCTTTGATTTCTCAGAATCATTAGGTTTAGCCACTTCATCATCACTCTCACTCGAGTCCTCATAAACGGGACTGTCATAATGAGTTCCATTCTTTGATTCATAGTTTTCATCAATTCTAACATCGGCACTTTCTATAATTTTTCTGGTCCTTTTGTTAAGACATCTGTAAGCCTTACTAGATGAGGAATAACCCAGAAATATACCTTCATCAGCTCTTTCATCAAATTTGCCCGGATTTTGTTCAAGACGCTTGATGTAACACTTGCTACACTTTTTGATAGCAAAACCATTCTTAGTGAAGACAACTTCGTGGCCTTTGTCACAGATCTGGCTCACACTAAGCAAGTTGTGTCTTAGTCCAGACACATATAAGACCTCGTCTGATCTGATCTTGTTTGCCTTTAGCTGAACAACACCTTTTCCGCAGATTTTGGCACCATCATTGTTACCAAACTTCACTGATCCGCCTTCATAGTGCTGTAATTTGATGAATTTTTCCTTATCACCTATCATATGGCTTGAACAGCCACTATCAAGGACCCATGGTGCTGTCTTCTTTTGTGCATTGAATGCCGTTTGCACAATGAGAGATTCTTTGGAATTATCTTTCCTTTTCTTTGCCCTCCATGCCTTAACTAACTTGGGTTTCTTTTCAACCTGAAATTGATTAGCTATAGGCAACCTACAATCCCTAGCCAAGTGTCCATAATTATGACACATATAGCACTCAATTTTGTGGCTGTTTAGGATTGAAAAAGGATTCCTAGTCACAAATGGGCTGTTTCTAACATAGAATTTGCAATCAGCTCTTTTATGTCCATATCTATTACAATGATAGCAATAACCATAGAATCTGAACATTCTTCCTTTCTTAGGTGGCTGGTTAAACTTCACAAACCTTTTCTTATTGACCGTCTCAATACTAGGCTGAATTTGATGCTTTGTAGCCTTGAGAGGTATGGCACTTTGTCTCATAAACAAAGAAGGTGCAGCTTTAGAGGACTCTCCGATCTCAAATCCAATACCAAATTTATTGTGGAAGGGCTTTTGAACTTTCAGAATTTCATTGAGTTTCATTGTCCCTTCAATCGCTTGGAGTGCTTTGAGTTTTCGGCTACTTTCCAAGTTTTCAGCCTTTGCTCTAGCGATTTCAGTTTCAAGTTACATAGCCTCTTCCTTTTTTATACTTATTTGATTTTGAAGGACTTCCACCATTCTTTTATATTCTTCAACTTGAGTTTTCAAAGCAATAATTGAACTTTCAGATTCATGAAGAAGTTTTAGATTTTTCTTACTTGTTTTTCGTTCCATGCTAAGCTCCTCAAGTGCGGCAATGAGTTCTTCTTCGAGATTGACCTCAGCCTCCTCTTCCTCTTTCGGCTCTTGCTCCTCTTCTTCTTCAACGGTAACCATGAAGAGAGCTTCAGTTGCCTCGGCTGATTCATCATCGTCTGAAGTTTCAGACGTGCTGTCATTATATTGACTGATGAAGCTTTTTGCTTTGCCCCTCTTTCTGAAATTTTTCTTCTACTTACTCTTATCAACATAAGAGTCATCATCATTATTCTCTTTCAGCGGGCACTTCGCAGCAAAGTGACCAACACCGCCACAATTGAAGCATTTAAAGGGTAGCTTCCCTTTGTACTTTCCATTGCTTCCTTTCTTCAGCTTTCTAACAAATTGAGCCTCAAGCTCATCATCATCAGTATCAGAATCATGACCAGCAGTCTCTTTTCCCTTTTTCTAAACTTTGAAGGCCGCTTCTCTATCAGATGAAGACGTCTTACCTATGCGCATCTCATAGGCAGTGAGTGAACCATGCAACTCATCCATGGAAAATTCATTCAGATCCTTGGCTTCTTCTATGGCTGAGACTTTTGAATCAAACCGGGGAAGAAGAGATCTTAGAACCTTTTTGACGATGACTGGTTCTTTAATCTCCTCCCCTAGTCCACGAATGTCATTCGTGACTTCATTCACTCGTTGCAAATATGAGTCAACATTCTCGCTTTCCTCCATACGAAGAGATTCAAATTGAGAGCGATGGATTTGCAATTTTGCTTCTTTGATCTTCTCATCTCCTTCATGGATGCTTTTCAACTTGTCCCATATTTCCTTGGCTGTTTTGCATGCAATTACTTTGACCAGCTCGCTGTCCACAAGGCCACTAAAGAGTGCATTCTGCGCCTTAGAGTCGTTGTCTGCTAACTTCTTTGTTGCAGCATCATTGGGTACAATGGCAATATTGTAACCGACTCTGACAGTCTCCCAGACATCATAGCCAAGTGACTTAATGAAAGCCTGCATTCTGATCTTCCAGAAGGAGTAATTAGAACCATCAAACAAAGGTGCTTTCTTATTCCCTGTATTGGTTGCCATGTGATTTGACAAGAGATCACCCTTAGCGTGTTAAGCTTTTCAAGGGAACCTTACGCTCTGATACCAATTGTTAGATATCGCGATCACTGAGAGGGGGGGGGTGAATCAGTGATTCTTTAAAAACAGGTCCAATTTAACAACAAAAGCAAATCAAATCACACAATGACACCAGATTTAACGTGGTTTACCAAAAGGCTACGTCCACGGTTCAAAGACTGTCCGAACACCAATCCGGAACAGATCTGAATCTATTTAGTCGCACCAACGACAAAGAGCACCAACCCTTAGTTTCAGATAGCACCAACTATCTAGGAAGCACCTATTCCCTTGAGTTTCAGATAGCACCAACTATCTAGGAAGCACCGACTCCCTTTATAATTTATCTGCACCAACAGATAGGATCACTAAACCCCAGACACCAAGCACCAACTTGATGTTCTACAGAATAAGAATAGAATCCTTTTTCTATAGACCTTCCCCTCTACAATCTCTCTCTCTCAATCCCTTACAAATTGAAAATAAAGCATAAACAGAGAGACACTTATCTTATGGACGAAACACCATCTTCAAGAGCACATCCTCGTCCACACTTGCTGTAGAAACTTGTAATAAGATAGCACACAGCAACAGCACTCTCTTCTCTCCAAAACTCTCTCTTTTCTTCTCTACTTTCTCTTCTCTTCTTCTCTCTCTGGTGTCTTCTTAAAAACGAGCCAAACATGCCTTTATATAGGTTATGATAACCTTTAAGAGAGTTCATAATAGGCTACAATTCGTTTAGAAAGAGTTCCAAACGAAATAGATAAGAATGCTGAATTTTCGTGCAAGACTTCTGTTTCTGCGCAACTCTGGTTCCCGTGCTCGGTCGACATCCTGCCTTGCTCGGTCGACATCATACACTATCTGGAAACAGACAACTATCGCGCTCGGTCGACATCCTGGGGTCCCGGTCGACCGACGACACACTGTGTCACGAAAATAACTAGGAGCTTCCTGAAACTTTTTCTGCAGGTTTCTCTTTGCTCGGTCGACCGCATGGGGTGCCCGGTCGACCGCACACTCTGCTTCAGGAATTCTGAATTCCTGAACTGTTTCAACTCTTATTCTTCTTTTAAGCTCTATCAACACCAGCCTATTATCATCATGCTTGTGACAATGTGTTGACAATAATTCCAACTCAAAACAATACTTTGAGATATTAACTTCTTCAATTTTTCAACGGACTTCTCAAGTCATCTCAAATTCCAACAGTTTATAACCGATTTTGGCGTTTATAGCTGATTTACAAATCTTATCAATAATGAAAGACAAGAGTTGTGATTTTTGTCTCTTTTAAAAAAATACAAACTATAATGAAAAAGCAAGAAAAGGAGGATCTAACTTCTCAGGGGATTGTGGGGGACCCATTCAGATTGACGGTCGCAAGCCATATGTAGACTTCGCTATCATCCATGCAGATGAGAACAGAGGATACTCTTGATTCGCTTGACTTGGCTATAACCTCATATTTTTAGAGGACAAAGACCAAATGGAGGTCCTATGTTCAATAAAAAGCTAAGTAGACGGACTGAAAAGTCATGTCTAAGCCATTGGAGGCAGAAGGAGAAAGCAAGGACCTTAGGGGGGTACCCCCCAAGGGACTTTTGTCACCTGGTAGTGGTGGTCGGTGCAGAACTTTCGCAGAGTTTTCTCTCTTTCTTTCTCTTAGATTTCTGATGCCTTTTTTTGTCTAGATTTTCGGATTTTCCGAAGTCTATCTGAAATGCTTGGGATGCTCTCCTATTTATTGGCTCTTTGTAGCCATTTAGGAGAGTTTATGGGCTTTTATTGTTATTAAGCCGCATAATGGAAGGAGTTACAGAGTTTAATTCCTTTATTTTGTAACTCCTTTTTCTTGGCTTCTGATTGGCCGGTGGAGATTGAGGGTATTTAATCGCCTTTAATCGCCATGATGGGAGGAGTTTCATGGGTTAAATGCCATGAATCAATTGACTTGTAACTCCCATTTGCTTGCTTCTGATTGGGCCGTCCAAAGAAATGAATTAATGACTGCAATAAAGCTAGTCAATTAATCGCATTAAGTGGTCACCGAGCAGTTGAAGAGTCGCGGGCCGTGCCGCGTCTTTTGGGATTCTTCTGGCGATGATCATCGATGGATCTTCATGTAGATCGACATCGGATGACCATACCTTCAGGCATTGATTGTCAATAGTGGGTCGGTGCCATCTGTCTTGTCGATTTCTCGATCGGTTGGGTAGAAAGCACACTTTTTTGGTTGACCGGTTGGCGATTAATGTTGATTTTGATACTCTTGATGATTGACCCGTGATTTTGACAGATGTCAAAGGATTTGGCGCCTCAAAAGTATGAATTTTAGAAAATCCCAGGAGTCGGAAGCTTCGAATCACGGAAAAACGATGAAAGACGGGCCTTCTGGGCCCAACTCGGCGATTCCGGGCTCCTTGGTCGCAGGCGACCATGGGCCAGGGTCGCAGGGGTTTACGACCCTGGGGGGGATTTCCCCCCTTTTGTCCCGTTTTGCGGCCGTTTTTGATGTTTTTCGATTCTTTTTTCTTCTGTATTTTTTTTTCTTCACATTTTTAATCATTTATTGGCCTGATTTCCCTGTAGAAAACTTGATGAGAATCCTTGCATTTTGGAGTGCAAAGTTTCCAATTTTCCGGGAAAGCCGAAGACTTTGTCACGTGGAGCTACCGATTTTCCGTCAGAAGCTGAAACTGGGTCAAACGATGTCGGAATGACCTAAAATTTGGGGTGAAGCCTTCTGAGCAATAAATAAGACCAACCATAGGCTTTTGTTTGAGTTTTAAAGTCGTTTGGGGTCCTGTTGCTAGTAGACTTGTTTTTGTCGCGATGAAGATGTCGCGCTTTGATGTACGGTCAACCGATGTCCGATTGACCTGAAATTTGACAGGGAACCTATTGGAGTCATTTTGAGATGACCCATAGGCTCTGTCTTGAAAACCATGGTCCCGGGGAGCTTCGCCTCTGAGAGGCCTGATTTGGCTTCCGAGCGTCAAAGTCTAGTCAAATGTTGTCGAAATGACCTGAAACTTGACGTGTAGCCCTTTATAAGCATTTTGAAGCAGGCCATGTGCTCTGTCTGATGAGTGATGGCCTCGGTGGTTCTCGCTACCGAGAGGCTTGATTTAGCTGTTCGAGGGTTGATGTAGGGTCAAATGTTGTCGGTTTGACTTGAACTTGACGTGGAGCCTTTTGGATGTATTTTGAGACCATTCACAAGCTCTGATCGAAGATTTGGTGTCTCCGATGCTTTCACCACCGGGAGCTCCTTTTTAGCTGCTGGAGAGCGAAGTTAGGCCAAATGATTTTGAAATGGCCCGAAACTTCTTATGTACTCCTCCTTTGGTTGTCTTGAAGAATATTGTAGTTTTTGTTTGATTCTGACAAGATTTGATTTTCTGGAAGTAGCATTGCCTATTTATGGCAGGCTGGGACTTCATGTAGCTTTTTGGATCTTGAAGAAGCAAAGTGACATTTTTGGTGTCAACAGGAGGCCCACTTCAAGTGGAATCACAGCTTCCATTCCGTAGGCTAAGGAGAAAGGCGTTGCTGAGGTGGAGTGCCTAGGAGTCGTTCTATACGCCTAGAGCACACTCGGTAGTTCTTCTACCCATCTACCTTTAGCTCGGTCGAGCCTCTTCTTGAGACCGTCGAGCTTCACTCTGTTAGAGATTTCAGCTTGAAGAGGTCCCATGATATCCAGCCCCCATTGGGCGAAGGGCCACAGGCTGGAGAGTGGAGTCAGATCTTGCGCTGGCTAATGGAGAGAATGGGAGAACTTCTGGCATTTCTCGCACTTCATGGCATATTGCTGGGCATCCTTCTGCATATACGGCCACCAATAACCCTAGCTGATGGCCCGGTAGGCTAGCGACCGTCCTCCGATGTGGCTTCCATAGATCCCTTCATGTATCTCGTAGAGGAAGTCTTCAACTTTGCTCTGATGCACACATTGGAGGTATGGGCCAGTGAAAGATTTTCTGTAAAGTTTACCTTCTGGAGACAACTAGAACCGAGCTGCCTTGACTCTGATCTTGTGAGCTTCGAACTTGTCTTCAGGAAGCTGGTCATCTCTGAGGTAGGCAATGATTGGGTCCATCCAGCTCGGACCGAAAACAACGCACAAAATTTGTCGGGGTGGGGGAAGCTCTATGCTCGGCCTTCCTAAGGATTCTACTTTAACAATTCTCTTGTTTTCTGCTTCGACGGTGGAGGCGAGGTTGGCGAGAGCGTTTGCGTGAGAGTTGGAATCTCTGCCAACCTGCTTGACTTTTGCTCTTTGGAACTGAGTGGAGAGCTTTTTCGCAAGAGCAAGGTAGGCCGCCATCCTTTCGTCGCAAGCCTGGTAGTCTCCAGTTAGCTGGCTCATCACCAATTGTGAGTCACTGAAAACCACCAGCTGCTGTGCTCCCAGGATTGTGGCGCTATTCAGTTCTGCGATCAGTGCTTCATATTCAGCTTCATTGTTTGATGCCTTGAAGTCAAAAGTCAGAGCTTGCTCGGTGACCAGTCCTTCCGGAGATTGGAGGACGATACCAGCGCCATCTCTTCTGGAGGTAGAGGATCCGTCGACAAATTCCAAGCTGAAGCAAGGAATTGTTTCCAAGATCGCTCTTCTTCGGTCTCGATGACTTCGTCCTCTCTCCCTTTGCCCCCCAGTTCGGTGTCGAGCGGGGTCGGTGCCAAACTAGAAGAGATGAACTCGACAATAAAATCCGCCAAAACTTGGGCCTTGATTGCCATCTTGGGCCGATACTAGATATCATATTGTCCCAGTTCAACGGCCCACTTGGATACTCTTCCAGAAAAATTAGCCTTCTTGAAAAGAGATTTGAGTGGATGCTCAGTCACGACCACTATTGTATAAGTCTAGAAATAATGGGAGAGCTTGCGAGAAGCACTGACGGGTGCTAATGCTAACTTCTCCATTGGTAGGTACCTGGTCTCGGCATCTAGCAGGATCATGCTTGTGTAGTAGATAGGCTTCTGCTGCCTGTCTTCCTCTCTGACAAGGACCGAGCTCACTGCATGATCCGAGACCGCCAGGTACAGATAAAACACCTCTCCCCGTGTCGAGGTCGAAAGCAGGGAGGTGACATCAAATAAGCCTTCAGCTCTAATAGGGCTCTGTCGCACTCCGGAGTCCACTGGAACTTTAAGTTCTTCAAAAGCTGAAAGAAAGGCCGACACTTATTTGAAGATCTGCTGATGAAGCGGTTCAGTGCGGAAGCCATGCCGGTCAGCCTCTAGACTTGCTTTGCCGTGGTTAGACTCTGAACTCCCTGGATCGCCGATATATGGTCTGGATTGGCTTCGATTCCTCTTTTAGTGACCATGCTCCCATGGAATTTGCTGGAGCCGACTCCGAAAGCACACTTAGAGGCATTCAGCTTGAGCTGATACCTCTAGAGGATGTCAAACACTTGACGTAGGTCGGCCAAGTGGTCCTTAGACTGCTTTGACTTGACGACCATGTCATCGATGTAGACTTCTATAGTTTTCCCAAGCTGGGCCTGAAACATCTTGGTGACCAGCCTCTGGTAGGTCGCTCCTGCATTCTTCAACCCAAAAGGCATCACTTTATAATAGTAGATGCCTCTGGGCGTGATAAGCGCAGTCTTCTCTTCATCCGGCTCATATATCGGAATCGGTGGTAACCTCGGTATGCATTGAGGAAACTCATCCTATCATGGCCGGCAGTGGCATCAATCATCTGGTCGATCTTTGGGAGAGGGAAGCTCTCTTTGGGACATGCTTTGTTTAGATCAGTGAAGTCGACGCAGACTCTCCATTTGCCGGTCTTCTTCTTCACCACTACTATATTGGCCAGCCAGTCCGGGTAATGGACTTCTCTGATGGCTTTGGCTTCTGGCAACTTCTCAACTTCTTCGATCACGCCCTCTATTTGCGGAATCCCAATCCTGTGAGCTTTCTGGACGACGGGTCGGTGCTTGGGGTTCGTGTTCAATTTGTGGCACATGATCTCGGGGGTGATGCCTGGCATCTCGTAGGGGGTCCATGCGAAGATTCCTTTGTGCTGCAACAGGAAGTCAAGGAGCTTGGCTTTCTCAGGCTCGGGAAGCTAACTTCCGAGCAGGACGTATCGCTCAGGATCGTTGGGGTCAATCCTGATCTCGATAAGCTCTTCGATGCTCTTTTGCTCGAGCTCTCGACCAACCTTGTCCAGCTCTGCCTCAAGCTCGGCCATGTGTACCTGCTTTGGCTCCTGCTCGCTAGGTACCATGGCCAGCAGACACTGTTTGGCCATCTGTTGGTCGCCTCTGACCGTGACTATCTCCACGTCGCCTTCCTTGTCCTCAAATGGAAATTTGAGATTCTGATGATGAGTGGACGGCACTGCTTCCATGTTGTGCAGCCAAGTCCTTCCCATTATGGCATTGTATGGGGAAAGAGCATCGGCCACTAGGAAATCGGCTGTTATTGAGGCGCCTGCGACCTTGACTCTTAGGGAGACCTTCCCCTTGGGGTACACAGGCTTGGCGCTAAAGCCTATTAGGGGGGTGCGTGCCTCTTGCAAATCTTCTTCTCCAAGTCCCATCTTCTTGAAACAGTTGAAGTAGAGGACCTTGGATGAGCTGCCGGGGTCGACGAGGATCCTCTGTACTTAACAGTTCTTCAACTTCAGTTTGACTATCAACGGGTCATTATGGGGGAGCTGGAGCCCTTCCAGATCCTTTTCTGAGAACCAAATCTTTGGCCTCTCCTTCCGAGCTTTCTTGGAGGCCGGTTCAAGCTCGGCCGTCATCACCTGTTTTCCGTGCGAAGCCCTCCTGGCCTCGGCACGAGCTTGGTTATTCCCTTTGGGGGGTGGAGCTAGGTAGATGATATTTATGATCCTTTCCGACTCATCGTTGTCCTGGCCTTTATCATCTTGGCGCTGAGCTCGGTTATTGTGCACATTTTCTCCCTCTTGGATATAATTTTTCAAGTGCCCGTCCTTGACGAGCTTCTCGAGGTGCGACTTGAGCAACATGCAGTTTTCGGTTCTGTGCCCATTATGCTTGTGGTAGGCACAGTACTTAGTCTGGTCGCAGGTGGAGGGGTCACCTTTCATGGGCTGTGACCAGCTGAAGTACGGTTGCATCTTGATCTTGTTGAGGAACCTATAGATCGGCTCCTTGAAAATTGTGTTGACCGCTTTGAAAGCGGTGGCAGCAAGCTGCTCTTCTTTGGCTCGGTGAGTCTTTTTGAACTTATGCCCGCCTCCCGACTTGGGAAAAGAGGCCTTCGCCAAGCTGGTGTAGGTTTGATTTTGGTCAGTCTCTTCCTTCCGAGACGACCTTTTGTCCTTCTTGGAGGGCCGACCTTCGCGCCAGAATCCAAAATTCTCCCGGGTTTGGACCTCGTCTTCTTCTTCTTCGACAAATCGGTTCACCCTGGCCATGAGAGCTTTCATCGAGGCCATAGGGTTCCAAACCAAGTCTTTCCGAATGTCACTGCCTGGCAGCAAGGCTTGCTGAAAAGATGTGACCGCCACCTCCTCTGCCACGTTCCCCACCTGGCTGTAAGTAGTCCAGAATCTCTTAGCGAACTGAGTGACGCTCTCGTTTTGCCTCATCCTGAGAGCCATTATATCAGCATTTGTCTTGGGGATGACTCTGTGCGCTTGGAAATTTTCCAGGAATGAGCTTCGGAGCTGTTGCCAGTTTGAGATCGATCCTTCTGGGAGCGTCCAGAACCAACTTAGGGGGAGGTCTCCCAAACTGGAGGAAAAGACTCTACAGTTCAGGTGACCGATGTCACCCCAAATCGACATCCTCTGGGTGAAATGACGTAGGTGCGCCGGTGGGTCTGAGACTCCATCGTAAAGAATGAAACTCGGGACACTAAACTTCTCTGGGAGTGGAAAGTTTCTGATCTCCCGAGAGAAAGGGGATACACCGAGGTTGCAAGCGTCTAACTAGTTTCGGGCAAAACCGGCTACCTCCATGTTATGTAGTATTGTCTGCTTCACATGCTGATCAAGCCACTCTCTCAGGTCATTTTTGACTTCCGAGATGGTCTCCAACTTCCTCTCCGAACGACTATTGCTGGAGCTCTCATCTTGAGCTCGGTTACGTTTCTTCTCATTGATGACGTGCCTTAGGTCCGTCTCGGCCAGAGGAGCTTGTTTGCCTCGGGGAAGCGAGGTCACGGCCCTCCTCTTATTCTTCTGGGGACATTGCTGCTGGAGCTGCTGCTGGAGCTGACGGATCAGCTCGTCTTTCTCTTAGAGGGCAAGGTTTTGGGCATTGACCTCTTCAAGAAACGGATTCTCACCCTCGTCATCATCATTCTGGTGGTGGGATTGATGTGATCTTTCCACCATTGGAGCTTTATCTTTTCGGGGATGCGTCTGCATAGCAGTACTTTGCTAAGGGCGCTCCAGTCGGAAGTTGTCTCGATGGGGAGGCGCCACCTTTTCTTCTGAAGGTGAATCCAATTCAGTCTCGAGTCCTTCAACGATGACCGGGACAGAGTGAAGTCCTTCAAGATGCTCCTCAACCCCAGCTGCACCAGACGTCGCTCCTGGCCTCCTCTAATGAGTAGCGGATAGTGATGATATCACCTTTGACACTTTCTCGCCCTTCTTTGATTTGGAAGGCATGTTGTGAGGAAAGATACTTGGATTGTTTCTTTCCCATAGACGGCGCCAATTGTAAGTGCCTAAAAATCACGGACTTGATTAGAAGGGATTAGGATGTCCTGGAGACTCCTTGACGAGTATGGAATGCCTCCCTGGAACCTAAAAGAGAGAGAGAACAGGAAAGGTGCAACGTCAGAGACCCTGGCTATGGGCAACGCAAGGCCCTCCGATGCCTAAGTCAGTCCAGAAACTCAACAGTAGGATGGAGGAAGAAGGGAGACAGGGTAAGGGCTCAAGAGTGGTGTCCTCGTTACCTTGGTTGGGAGAGAGCTTCTTATAGAGGAAGTCTCTATGGTAAGGGACAATGGGGCCCACTAACTTGACCTGTACTTTGAGAAGTACAGTCTTATCAGCCCACATTCCTTAATTGAAAGTCTAGTCTACCCGTCATTCAATAAATGACAGTCCGGTTGGGCCCATCTTTCATTAAATGGTGGTTCAATCGGCCCACAATTCATTAAATGAGGGTCTAAACGGGCCTTACCCTATTTGGGCCTTTCGGCGGTAGTCCCATCGGATCTCGCATGGAGCCTCGCCCTGATGGAGACATAGCCGCTGGATGTTGATCTGCCAGGGATTTTGGACGGCTGGGATGTCTTCTCAATCTCATCTGCGCGTGCCCGTATCCTATCATACATCTCATGAAGTGGCTGAATCTCCAAGGGACTTTGTCTGTTACTATCTGTCTCGGCTAGCTTTCTGGCATTTCCTTAAAGCTCCATAGCAGTAAGTAGGTGAATGTCGAGGTGCGTGACCGAGGCCGGAGTACAATGTCGGGATCCGAGATGACCAAGGTCATCTCAGCTGGCGCCTTGGAATCACTATCGAGGCGGCCGAGGTGAAGACATGATTAGCTGGCATTATTACCAAAGTTAATGTAATCTCGGCTTCTTAGGGGATGCCCCCACACAATTGCCCCCTAGCTTCTGAGCTCTTGGAGCCAACACTTTGAAGTCGGAAGCTATAGGATGAGCAATGTTCAGAGATCGGCAGTGGAAAGCTGTCGTCGAAGACGTTGGTAGGGAGTGCACTACCGAGCTCTTATCTGTCCAGGTTGGGATGCCTTTTAAACCTCTCCTTGGTCTTGGCTGCTGACGCCCCATCCTTATCCGACGTCGCTTCGCCTGCCCGAGGTTTTAAATGCCACGCCTTAATCGTCGTGGGATATGGGTTGGCGGTACCACGTGTCATCGTTCGATTGACTGCCCTATCAATTTGAAGAGGCCCGTACAGTAGTCGATGCGACATTTTCAAAATTCAAAATGGCGCCAATGCGAGGCCACCAACTTTTGTTATAAATAGGGGTGTCCTTCTTTCTTCTTCTTCTTTACTTGCATGTGTTTGGCCTTAGTTTCTTGACCGGAGGCGAGCATTTGAGTTTTTAGAAGATAGAAGCGCTCGACCTTGGTGCCAAAACTGGGAGGCCATAGTGTCCGCCTCTGTCTGCGACGCAGCTTAGGCTGTTGACCGAGCTTGCATTAAGTGCAAGTTTTTCACCTCGGCGCTGTCCTCACTGTACTTGGTCCTTGAGCCGAAGAGGCTGTTGAGGTAGTTCCCGAGCTTCGTGATTTGGTGTCACGGCTTGTGGTGTTTCAACAATCTCTTAGTGCTTCATAGTGGTTAAAGTGGGCGGATGCCGAGTTGGAGATATGACTAGCTGGTACGGAACCGAAGCCAGCATAACCTTATTAGCATTCTTCATTATCGAGACACAACTGGTTGGTGTCAGACCGGATCCAGTGTAGTCTCGTGGTCAGTCCATCTGGTGCTCTTGCTGAGGTGCTGTAATGCGTACGTGACAAAAGGAGGGCAATCCTATCACCGAGCTGAGGATGACTAAGTCATGCCTTAGCTGGTGCCTTTATCAAAGTCGGAATGCCTCCTGCGCCTTTTAGAGGTATTCTCACATTAAATACCTTAGAGAAATTTCTGGGATATTGATCTTCCAAGGTCATAAATGACACTCTTCAATCAATGTGGAAGACGAATCGACGGCACTACGTGTCACCTTCTGTATGGTTACTCAACCATTTTGAAAAGACTCGCATCGTCTTAAAGGAGGCGTGTGCATTTTTTCGAGGCGACGTGAAGGGATGCCTTACACGTGTATCTTCAGATGTTGGAAAGGATGTCTCTCCTCCCTATAAATACGGATGGAAGATCAGGGTTTTCTCCAACTTGCATCTTCGCCTTTGTCGAGGGAGAAGCGAAGAGATTTGCAGCGAGAGTGCTCACTTGACGGAAGAATCGTTGCTGAGGCCAAGGTTTCGTTTCTGATGAAGAAGTGATGGCGCTGGCGACCAGATGACTGCCATTATCAAACTGTCCGTGTCTTCATGAAGTAGGACTTCCGTCTGTTTTTGCAGAGGAGATCGAAGGGGATGCTATCGTGGAGCTGTCGGTGTCTTCATGAAGTACATCCTCGACCACTCCTACCGGCTGAGAGGAGATAAGACATCCATAATTGGTGACCTCGGGCCAAAATGGGAAATAGATGTCCTTTGCTATTTCCATGCAGCATCAATCCCTCTCTGACGCATCTGTCCTTTTCTGATGCACAATTTTAATGCTAAGGATTTCATGCTCCTTTTAAGTTATATGGTACACTGGCATTAAGGTGGGCCACATCTAAATTATTTTCACTTTATTAGCTATTATAACTTAGTATATAATTACATATGTAATAAAAATCAAATATGCCAATTTGATCAAGGGTCTCACCTCTAAGTGGAGTGAAAATCCTCTCATAAATAATAAAAGATATTTCTAAAAATATAAAGTTATAAGGATATTTTTAAATTATATTTGTAGTAGGGTAATCCTGGAAATCTAAAAAACTTGTTCACAGAGCTTCTGTTGGAGAGAAAGTTTCGGAACTCATTCCCATCCTTCAAACGTGGACAGATAGGATTGGATATGCGGGGTCGCTAAATGAAGATGCTTGGCTTTCATAAATAATCATACAGGCAATAATGATATGTCACTAGGCATTTGATGAGTCAACTCGAGAGATTTTAATTTCATTTTGAACCTTACAAATTCAAGAGTCCAAGCATGCAAATCGGAGCTAAATCGACAAGTTATCAGCCCGAAAAGTTTCATGTACAGTTTTTAGGAGGATTGCAAACAAATCCACACCATTATGACTCATCTCTCCACTACATGAGAAGATCTTTGATGGGGCCCACTACTGGAAGATCTTCGCAATAAAGAAGTCAAGATAAGCCGGAGAACAATCAAAATCTCAAATCATCTCTGAAAAAACAATTGTTTGGAGAGCAAGCCAAGTCAGAGGAGTCCAAGATAGAGACAAACTGTGAGCTGAATAAGAGAAAATATATATAAATAGGGCATGGGGGATGTCCGTTACACCCCGTTCCGAATTAATCAAGATTAATACTAATTAATTATATTTAGTTAAGTTAATTATGGTTAATAGTCAAATTAAATTAAATTAGTCTCAATTAACTAAATTAGACCTTAATGTAATGAGTTGGGTTGAGACTAAGTCATTTACGTTGGTTTTAGACTCAGATTAGTGAGAATGAGGACTTTTCTGTAAATATGAGTTTTCGTGTATTTTGTCAAATACGGTAACACTTGATACCATCGCGTGTATCTCAAAGAATACATTAATTTTCATAATAAGCTTGATTGCATTTGACTCGAAATAGATCAAGTGAGTCTTCATTTGACTCAAAATGAAAATAAACTCAAGGAAGGGGGTTTAGATGAAAAACTCTATCTATATAAGGGTTTGGAAACCCAAACTTCATTTCATTACATTGTTTTCCAGCAAAAACATTCGAAGACAAACCCTAGGCTGTTTTCCTTATTTCTTTCTTCAATCTTTTTCATTAATTCTCAAGGGTTGAAGCTTTGCAAGGATTTTTTAAGAAGATTTGTGTTAGTTTCGTCTTCTTCATCTTCTTATTCGAATTTCTTTGGAATTAGAGTTAAGGAGAAGCTGTAGTTTCTCTTCATCAAGCTACAAGTAAGTGTCTTGAACTCTTTATAGAGCTTTCAGGTTCTATTAGGTGATAGGACTGTAGTCTGGCACATGTAACTCATGTGAGTTATGTTTTTTGTTGTTTCATGGAATTAGGGTTTTGAATTGGGAGATTTTGTCTCAAATTGAGTAAAGCAAAAAGGGATTCTTGTTAATTGACCTCAAGATAAGGCAAGTATAATCAATTCATTGTGCATAGATGCTTGTAATCTTCCATTAAATGTTATATTCAGCCTTTTTTCTTTTGAATTGGATTATAATGTCAAACGGTTATAGTTTGATGAGTAGATTGTTTATGGAGAATTGGAGGCTCAAATAATATTTAAATGGTCTTTGGAAAGACCTGGAAATGAGTATGAAAGGTGAGGAAAAGAAAGAGTTAAGAAGCAATGCAAAACAAAACTTTACAGGTTCTATCCGGAAAAATCTACACTGAATGTTCGAACTCTTCTTTTGAACGTTCGAACTCTTGGCTTCTCTAGTTTTTGGCTTGGACCAACCTGCACTGAACGTTCGAACTCTTCTTCTTAGAGTTCGAACTTTTGGCAGACAATTGAATTTGGGCAGATTTTCGAATTGCCATAGTTTTTTATCCGTATGTTGGATTTATAGTTCTACATATCATTGGAATGCTCTTGGAACGTAGAATCAAATGATCTACAGTTCCGATCGATCGGATGACTCAAAAATGAGTCCGGACTGAGATAATTTAATTTGAATCAAGAGCTCTTTCTATTCATATAAATAGGTTTGTAAATTAGTTTTGAGGTTGTTTATAGTGTAATCGAGAATTATTAAGCCTTAAGATTATAAAAATTTATAACACTGTTCGCTGGGATTGAACAATATATATGTTAACCGCTAGTTTATTATGAGCCTTCATAGGTGTTAATTAAGGGGACTATAATGTACATAATATATAATGTGATGTCCATCGAGAATTACACGTACATTAGATAACCAAACGCTTCACCTAAATGGATGGTTTGAATTGAGAAGTGAATAGAGTTATGAACGGTCTTAATTCTTTAATCGAGTTGCATACATATTGTTGATCTCAACTCTATTGTGTGATTTGTATTAGTATTCATTCATTTCAATTATCTTGAATGGAATTTATGAATTGAATTGAAATTCAAAATGGGTTATACATTGACTTGAGACATATTTGATTTGAAATGATTCTTTGAGTCTGGCACTACATAGTTATCCTATTAAAGCTCGTTGTAAAGCTCAAATGTGTTAAATAATTATTCCTACTGCAGTATATGAATTTGGGGGTGTTCCGGAGCTCCTTGATGATTCCAGTTGTCCCTGGCTCGGACACAGGTCAAATCCCACAATATATATTTGAAAATTGAAGGAATACTTCCATGAATACTTCCATTTGAAAGAAATGAAATGCTATAGTAGTTACCTATTAGTGTATGATTCTCATTTGACTCTGAATGCATATATAGTTGTCATTGTACGAATTGTTTACAATTGTCTAATGTTAGACTTGAACAAATTAAGTATGTGTTAAAGCATGTACTATCATAGATTTGTTTATACATTATTGAATCATCGTATTCACTAGTGTTATTGATGGCATTGCAGGCCCAGTTGCCAACGCCGGTCGTGTAGAGACCGCAGCGCCAACAGAGGAAACCACTCTGGTTCCTCTCGGAGGTCTAGTGGGGTGGAATGGCCGGGATATCATTTGATTTTGATATCTGAGTGCCAGAATGTGGTTGGAAACCTTTTTGGAACAAAGTTTTGGAAACTTTAGATATATGTCATCATGCATTGTATTTTAAATATGTAGATGGCTGACATGGTTAGTGAAATGAGAATTTGATAGTTTTGTATAAAGAACTTTGTACATTTGTAAATGTGTACATTGGCATATGATATCATTTGTATATGTCTTCCGCAATATGTGTATTGATTGTCTCACTTGCGTGAAGTATTATATTCCTTGTGGATTTCGTTTTAACTTCGGTTAATTCGGAGTTTACGGGAGTACGTGTGGCCGCGCCTCTGGATTTAGCCAGATGTAATCCAATTTCGGACTCGGGTCTTGACAACGTCCAAGCGATGCGCTCTCTAAGCTTGGGCATTCTGCTCCCCTCTCTTCTCTCACCCATCTCTTCTATTATATTTAATTTATACAAAAGATAAAAAAAAAGTTTATTTTCCCTTCACGTATGTCCTGGGATTAATGATCTCTTCATTTACATAATGACATGATAGTCGTACAAATGATATGTGTTGAGGATATACCAATCCATTCTCAATTGTCGAAGATACGTGATTCTCCTGATCATAAAGAAGCCGGTTACCAGCATTGTTGCTAATGTCTTCAAACATCTGCAAATTACATTATGAATGTACAAGTGGACAACCATGAACCTTGCAAAATGAAAAGATGCATTAAACATTGCAACACAGATAATAAATTGCATTCTCAAGTCAACAAGCTATAATTTGTCTTCGAAATAACACAGTTATTCATAACTGAACAGGAACTGATGTACTCTATTAGAGAGAGGGAAAACAAAATAATGATTAAAGGTTTTAAGGACCGGTGTACAATGAATCGTCTTGACTGGGTTTGGCTGGACCTGGTTCCCTGGATGATCTGGTCCAAACTCAACCATCTTATGGGTGAAAACTGAAGCCACATTCAAACCAGTTAAAACAACAAAAAACTTTCTATCAAAGAAAAAAAAGAAAGAAAAGAAACAATAAAAAACTTGTATGAGAGGATGGTTAAATTGAAACAGCCACTTTTGTGCATTTCTGTGTTTTGAAATCTACTTTAAGATAACTTTGGACATATGAGCATTTCTGTGTTAGAATTTGATATATTTTACTTTGAACTGAGCATTACATAGTGTTTCCTAATACGGGAGATTGATTATGTAAATGCAAGAATTAATCATTTTTTCTCTTAATCATGTTAAATGTTCACATAGTTTTGGATCTTTGGACATGGCTTGATGGATCTTTGGACATGGCTTGATTGTATTACTGTTTTCACATCGAAGTGACTGATGTTGAACTGCAGAATTTAAGGGAGTCTATCTGCTATAACTGTAGTAGTAAGTTTGAACATGTATTTCAACTTGGGCTCATCAGCATAAATAAGATAGACTGGACCTGACATGTTAAGAACATGATGTAGGACTGTGCATGAACTACTACTCATTTACGAGGAATAAAGTTCTTGGATGTTTCGAATTAAACCAAAATGTTTTAGTCTCTTTAATTAGGCCTTGTTCGGAACTGTATATATTTTGGAACTGTTTATATGAATTTTGTTAAGGAAAGGGTTACAATTGACCCATTGGACAGATTTATGACATAGTTTATGGTGAACAACTGAACATCAGTCTGCATCACTATCTTAGTAACCGGAACCTCCATTCCCCCTCCCTGATCCTGCTCTGAAAACACGGATCGGCATTTTTGGAGCGGATCCGTCCTCGGACCGCGGTTTGACCATCTTCGGAGCACGGTTCAAATATGCTCGGAGCGCGGATCAACCGAATATGAAGAGAACCGTGCAAAATCTTTAGTTTATGTGCATTTTCTTTTCCTGTAAGCTTGACATTTATTTTTTAAATGAAGAAACTTCTTCTGACTTATTAATTATTGTCTATTTTATGTGATCAAATTGCAAAGTTAAATTTTTTTCTCCATTTTTGATACTTGAATAAATGGATAAGATATATTTGTGCCTGCCAGTTAATTATTTATACAGATTTATTAAGGTAAAAAATAGTTCTTATCTATTATATGAGAACTTTCAGTGGGGCCCAACTGTGGGTCCCATTTGGGGATGAGACTAAAGGGGATGCAAAGATCTACTTGAGACCACCCCAAGTATCAAGTTTAACCCCAACCCCATGCCCCTAACCCCTTCATCCGTGGCCCACAAGTTTATTGGCTTCATATTCAAAAAAAGATTCAACCATCGATCCAATGATTCAGTCAATTCGGATGTATGCCAACCCTTGGGATCGGTGACTATCAGGGGGGTCCCTATTTGTGTATGATTTGGATGGGTTGCTAGTGTTAGGGATTTTGTATATTGTAATTTGATGGATGCATTATCATTTCAGCATCTCATGAATTTTCACACATGCATTGAGTTAAATATCTTGAAATCTGGTTTTCTACATGCATTGTTTTTAAATATTGTAAATCTTATAGTTTGTGCATGTTTTGGATTTAAATTTTGGATGCATTTGTTTTTGAAAAGAATTTTTATAAATCAAGCTAGCCTATGTTTCAAAGTTTTAAATTATATTTGGTAGGTTTCATGATTTTTAAAAGCACTTAGTTGATTTAAAATCATATTTCCAAGCTTGGTTTAATGGCCCAAAAATCCCCATAAAGAATCACTTTAAAAAATGCAAAAGTTGGGATTTTTTGTCTCAGGCTGTCGGTCATCCGACATCAAGCTGTCGGTCAACCTACAGTGGAACCGAGGCCAACCGAGACCTCTATCGGTCCCATTTCCAAAGAGCTACAAATTTTAGATTTTCTTTGTCGGTTTAAGTGTCGGTTCATGTCGGTTCAGGTGTCGGTTCGCTTGTCGGTTCATGTCGGCTGACCACACCTATACAACGGTAAATTTCTTGACCGTTGGAATCTGACCGTTGAGGTGTCGGTCGACCGACAGGTAGCCGTTTGACCACTTTTTCTATAAAAGTGAGTTCATTCATTAGCCATTGTTGATGAGTTTTGAAGCCCTTCTTGAGGCATTTTGAAGCCAAAGAAAGGGGAACAAGCTAAGGAAGGCTAATGGTCACTAAGGAAAGCTAAAGCTTTGATTAATAAAGTTAAACCACCAAGTAAGCTTTGTCTTTTATTAATCATTATTTTATGCTTTGTTAAACTATTGGTAAATGATTTTAGCATATAAACTATGATGTGTTGAATCCTCTACTTCCTTAATCTTTGATTTAAGTCATAGGATTCTTCACCTTGATTTCAAAACAAGTTTGTTTTACAAACCTTGTTAATCATGCATTGCCAAAATTTTTGATTTCTTTTATGTCATGATTCATTAACTTGTTTTGAATCTTTCCTTGTTGTTTTCATTCATTTAAACCTTTGTTGAATTAGTTTGGTTTTGAAAACAACATTGCACATGCATCACATGTTTAGACTAAATTAATTTCATACAACTTGTGAACCCTTGTTTTTCATATCTTCTACAAGTTTGTATTTGGTACATGTGATTTGCATATTACTTCAATCATATCTTTTTATGTGCATTAAACTTTTAAATGCTTTTAGCATAAATTGATTGAGCTTTCATTTTCAACTTGATTGAAGTATTCACACACACACTTCATGAGCATTCATCTTTGCATTACTTAGAGTGTTGTGTTAGTTAGCTTTTCACTTTCATTTTCGCCTATTTAGAGGCAATTTATTTAAAGCTTAAATTGTAATCTCTTAAGAGTGTTTTGTCAAGACACTTTCTTTGAGAGAATTCATTTGTTTGTAAGGTTATTGCTTAGCCATATAAAAGCATTGTGTAAAGGTTATTGCTTAGCCTAGAAAAGCATCTTGTATAGGTTGTTGTTAAGCCTTGAAAAACAACATTGCTATGGTTATTGCTTAGCCTATTGAAAAGCATACTTAGTGGAAATCCGGTGGGGTGTTGAGTCACAAGCCGGTAGTGGATGTAGGCATTGAGGCCGAACCACTATAAATCTTTGTGTAGTGGTGATTGTTTTGTGGTGATAGTTTTGTTTAAGCTTCCGCATATTGTATGTTAATCATCACATGTGACTAGTTAATTGTAAAGAAATTAAAATTGGTCATAATTAGTCATTAAGTGTAGATCACCCTATTCAACCCCCCTCCCCCCCCAAGGGTTAGGATCCCTTGGACTTTCAATTGGTATCAGAGCAAGGTTGCTCTATATTAGGATCAAGTGTTTGGAACTCTTGATTAGGTGTAAAAACCTAGAGTCAAAACCCTAGTGTTGTGTTTTTATGAAAATTATTAGAATGGATTCCACTATGTTAGACTTTGTAGATTCTTGTGTAGATTCTTCTAGACCCCTCCTTCTTCCATCTATTGGAGATTCAAACATTGAAATTAAAGAATCTCAACTTAAATTAAAAGAAGAAGAAATTATTAAAAATGAAGATGATATTCAACAAGCTTATGATGATTTATGTACATTTTCTTTGGAGCTTGTTAAAAAGAATAAAAGATTACAACAAGAATCTAAAAGACTAAACAAAGAATTAGTTTCTTCAAAAAATGAACTTAGAGAGAAAGAAGAATTAATAAATTGTGTAGACTCTAAGTTTATGATCTCTTTGCATAACCTATAAAATGCTCAAGATGAATTAATTGAATTAAAGATAGGTTATGATAATACTAATAAGGAAAATTTAAAACTAAGAGATCAATCTCAAAGGCAAGACAAAGACATTAACAACCTAGAATCCAAGTTGAACATTTCTATGGAAAATTTAACTAATGCTCAAAATAAGATAAAAACTCTAGAACTTGGATCTAATGTTATTAATGAACTTAAAATTGAGTTAAAACTTGCCCATGAAGAGCTAAACAAATTTAAGGGAATTGAAAATGAATTAACAAAAGTTAAAAATAAAAATTCAACCCTTAAAAACCAAGTCACTCAACTTGAAACCTACAAACAAAAGTATGAGTGCAAATTTACCCAAAATGAAGAAAAACTTGAAAAGTTATTTAAATTGGGTAAATCTCAAAGAGATAGGACGGGTCTTGATTATGATAGGAATATTTCACATGACCCTAAGTTCACCAACACATTTGTGAAAGGTGAATCCTCATTATCTAGCACTCACACTTCTTTGCCCATGACTAAATGCAATTACTGTGGCATTGAAGGACATTTTAGGTTTGAATGCAAATCAAGAAGAAGCCATGTGTCTAAAATCATTTTTGAACCAAAGAAAGTAAAATCAAATTCTATGATGGTTAAGGCACTAAAAACAAAGGAAGACTCCAAGAAGACAAAACAAGTAAAACCTATTAAAAAGGAGTCTCCTAAAATAGATTCTAAAAAGGTTAAACAAGTTAAACCAACTCTAAAAGAATCTATTAATAAAAAGCTTCTCAACCTACCTCCCCTAACTCAACAAATGAAAGATCTTTTGAAGAAAGTTTCTAAGTTAAATCTAAAACTCAAAAGTCAAGTAAAGGGAGGAGATAAGAAGAAAAGAAAAATGAATTCATCCCCTAAGAAGAAAAGTGACCAACCTCAAAAGACTAATCACAAATCTAAGCTAAATTTAGTCAAATCTAAATATCAAGGTGATAAGTTCAAATTAAAAATTTATCAAGTCAAATCTCTTATAGTTGGTGAGACTTGTAAGATAGACCTCAAAGACCATCCCTCTCAAGACCTTAGGTGGATTCCTAAAGTTAGACTCTTAGACAAACCTTAAGGCCTTGGACCTCTTTGACCAACCTATCCTTTATAGGTAAATCCTTTTGTTGGTCTTATTGCATATGCATTTTTGTTCTTACTTAGTTACATTTCTTTAAATGCATTGTTTACTTATGATCAATTGATTTTGTCTTCATGTACTTCACTAGTTACATTTCATGGTTTTCAAAATCACTTGATTATAATCTCATCATCATAGATTTGCTCACATTGAGTTAAATCTCGTGCATTTCTATACATGCTCAATTGATTATGGTTTCAAAGCTTTCTTAGCTAGATCTTTCATAATCAATTGATGTTGCAAAATCATTTGTGTGTATGTCATAGTTAGATTACTTTGAAAGACAAATAATTTAAATGAATTTGGATTTTCCATGGTTTTCTAAGTTATATCTTCATATAAAAAACTATTGTTTTGAAAAAACCAACTTGTATGTGTTCCAAATAAGTTATATCATTTAAAATGCAAGTTGAAAAATATTTTATGCCTCATTGTTACATTCCTTGATGAGACATGAGGATCGAAATTGATTTTCATTCTATGCTTATTTAGTTAGAATTTTGTAATGAAATTTCAATTCCTTGTTACTTGAGTTTCAATTGGTTAGAACTTAATAGTTATATTTTTCATTTGAGTGTATTTTCCAATTGATATCAAGTCATGCTTTAAATCAATTTGTATGAGTCTTTGTAGTTATATTGTTTAGAATACAAATTGATGATTGATAATGTGTTTTCTTCAAATTCATATATTGTTGGATTTTGTTATTTAAATGATTTGAAGATTATATGAATGGAAATGCTTTAAAACCTTTTTAGTTGTATTCATCAAAGCATGTTCCATATTCTCATTTCCTCATGCATTTAGTTATCTTAACTTAAATGGAAATGAATTTTGTTATATGCATTTTGCATCTTTTAGTTTCATTCTTTTTACATGCAAATGTCTATTAGTTTCTTGTATGGTTGTGATCTTATTTACATTTGTAAAAACCATACTAGGACTCAAAAATCCATCCTTTATGCTTTTTAGTCATATTATTTTTTATGGATGGTTATATTGTTGATTCATGTGTAATTTTCTTATTGGTATCATTCATTAAACATGTTTCAACTTCATAGTAGTGTGCTTGATCATATGAACCTCTTCAAAATCGATTCCTTGTATTTCTTAGTTATATCTATTGTTTGACGGATGTCTTAGATGTTGAATTCATATGATCTTGACACTTTGAAAATTGCATGTTCTTCTAAGTTATATCTTTTTATGCAATTTCTCATGTTCATCACTATGCTCTTTAGTTATATTATTACTAGTGATGAATATCATTTTATGATGCTTGTTGGAATTTTGTGTTTGTCACATGCGTGCTCTTAATCATATTTCATATTCAATTGGTAATCAATTGGTATCATTTTCAATTAGCATCTATATCTAATTGGTATCATATCTTGAGTTTGTGATAGACCTTGTGTACATTGGATTGATCTTGATAGTCATATGTCTTTTGTTCCATGTCACATTCCATTAGCATCATAATCTTCATGATTGCCACCTCTCATGCTCATATAAGTAAATCTCTTGACCACCATGTTTATGTTTTCATAATTTTGGTTGGTTAACGGTGAGGTTTGGCTTCATGATTGAACTTCATTTCATTCATCTTGTGCATGATAGTTATATCTAATGATTGTATGAAATGAATTCAAAACTTTACATAGCTTATGATTTTCATAATTAAATTGTTCGATGCTATGTTTGAGTTAACCCCATCTCATCATGGATAGCTCTAATTTGGATGAACCCTAATAGGTGTATTCCTTAACTCCATTTTAGAGTGATTGAGTTAATAGTTTTACCCTTGAATCTCAATTGTTATTTTTATTTATTTCAATTGATATCCATGATAGTTTATCTCCTTTTGACCTTGCTCTCTAATTATCCAATAGCTTATCCATCAATTGGTATCTTTATATTGGTAATTTGATCAATTTGAACTTTAAAGTCAACTATCATTATCAATTAGTATCTAATTCTTCTCTTGAAGTTAACCCTCAATTGGTTATACCATCTTCTTCTTGCATCTATTAGTTAAATCCTTGTCAAAAATTTGGCAAAAGAAGAGTATGGATTGAGGGGGAGTAAACCTTCTAAGGAAGCATTAGAGTTGATCAAATTCACCCTTATAGCTTATTACCCATGCATGATAACCTGTTATGTATTTCATTTTCGATTACTTTTGTTAACAGGTGCTACTAAAGGTATTTTCCTTGTTTCATGTGTGTAGGTACCCCTTTTCAATTGATACCTTTGCAATTTAATGGCAAAGGGGGAGAAAGTTCTCAAGTTTAATGGCAAAGAGGGAGAAAGAATTAAGGGGGAGAAAGAGTATTCAAGCTACCTAAAGGGAGAGAATGCATTGGAGGACTGCATGGTCATAGGGGGAGAAGATGATAGAAGAAAGAGCTTCGAAGCTAAAGAAGATGCTTGGTCTAAAGAAAGGAAGATGAAGAGAAAGCTTGAAGATTGATCAAGCTCCAAGCATCAAGAAGAATGAAGCTAGAGCCCAAGCTAAAGTGAAGAAGCATCCAAGAACATTTTATGGATTGTCCAGCCAAGGAGGAGCTGAAGACTGTGTGAAAATTTAGTGTTGAGCAAAGTTTGCCAATATATAAAAGGTTTGCCATCAAATTGCAAAGGGGGATATTGTTAGGGATTTTGTGTATTGCAATTTGATGGATGCATTATCATTTTAGCATCTCATGAATTTTCACACATGCATTGAGTTAAATATCTTGAAATCTGGTTTTCTACATGCATTGTTTTTAAATATTGTAAATCTTATAGTTTGTGCATGTTTTGGATTTAAATTTTGGATGCATTTGTTTTTGAAAAGAATTTTTACAAATCAAGCTAGCCTATGTTTCAAAGTTTCAAATTATATTTGGCTTTTTAGGTTTCATGATTTTTAAAAGCACTTAGTTGATTTAAAATCATGTTCCCAAGCTTGATTTAATGGCCCAAAAATCCCCACAAAGAATCACTTTAAAAAATGCAAAAGTTGGGATTTTTTGTCTCAGGCTGTCGGTCAACCGACGTCAAGCTGTCGGTCAACCTACAGTGGAACCGAGGCCAACCGAGACCTCTGTCGGTCCCATTTCCAGAGAGCTATAAATTTTAGATTTTCTCTGTCGGTTCAAGTGTCAGTTCATGTCGGTTCAGGTATCGGTTCGCTTGTCGGTTCATGTCGGCTGACCCACACCTGTACAACAGTAAATTTCTTGACCGTTGGAATCTGACCGTTGAGGTGTCGGTCGACCGACAGGTAGCCGTTTGACCACTTTTTCTATAAAAGTGAGTTCATTCCTTAGCCATTGTTGATGAGTTTTGAAGCCCTTCTTGAGGCATTTTGAAGCAAAAGAAAGGGGATCAAGCTAAGGAAGGCTAATGGTCACTAAGGAAAGCTAAAGCTTTGATTAATAAAGTTAAACCACCAAGTAAGCTTTGCCTTTTATTAATCATTATTTTATGCTTTGTTAAATTATTGGTAAATGATTTTAGCATATAAACTATGATGTGTTGAATCCTCTACTTCCTTAATCTTTGATTTAAGTCATAGGATTCTTCACCTTGATTTCAAAACAAGTTTGTTTTATAAACCTTGTTAATCATGCATTGCCAAAATCTTTGATTTCTTTTATGTCATGATTCATTAACTTGTTTTGAATCTTTCCTTGTTGTTTCATTCATTTAAACCTTTGTTGAATTAGTTTGGTTTTGAAAACAACATTGCACATGCATCACATGTTTAGACTAAATTAATTTCATACAACTTGTGAACCCTTGTTTTTCATATCTTCTACAAGTTTGTATTTGGTACATGTGATTTGCATATTACTTCAATCATATCTTTTTATGTGCATTAAACTTTTAAATGCTTTTAGCATAAATTGATTGAGCTTTCATTTTCAACTTGATTGAAGTATTCACACACACACTTCATGAGCATTCATCTTTGCATTACTTAGAGTGTTGTGTGAGTTAGCTTTTCACTTTCATTTCCGCCTATTTAGAGGCAATTTATTTAAAGCTTAAATTGTAATCTATTAGAATGTTTTGTCAAGACACTTTCTTTGAGAGAATTCATTTGTTTGTAAGGTTATTGCTTAGCCATATAAAAGCATTGTGTAAAAGTTATTGCTTAGCCTAGAAAAGCATCTTGTATAGGTTGTTGTTAAGCCTTGAAAAACAACATTGCTATGGTTATTGCTTAGCCTATTGAAAAGCATACTTAGTGGAAATCCGGTGGGGTGTTGAGTCACAAGCCGGTAGTGGATGTAGGCATTGAGGCCGAACCACTATAAATCTTTGTGTAGTGGTGATTGTTTTGTGGTGATTGTTTTGTTTAAGCTTCCGCATATTGTATGTTAATCATCACATGTGACTAGTTAATTGTAAAGAAATTAAAATTGGTCATAATTAGTCATTAAGTGTAGATCACCCTATTCACCCCCCCTCTAGGGTTAGGATGCCTTGGACTTTCAGCTAGGTGCGCCCCACCAATAGTTCTCACGGAAGCACGGTGAGAACTACCGTGAGAACTATCACGCCCCAAAACCGGAATCCTGCAAAGGTCCGACATCGGGGAGCGTTATTTAGGGAATAATTAAAACTGCTGCTTTCCCTATGATCCGTGTGTGTGAGGAAGACAAAATTTCCAAACACATCAAGAACATTTCGTGGAAGCTTACGTGGCGTTGCGACCCGGAGCCCGTGGCCATCGATTCCATGTCGCACTCAACCTGTCGACATAAAGTTGTCATAGCAATATTCATACTCAGACTGGAACAAATAACGATATCAAAATATGCAGAGCCGACAGTAATAGGCTGATCATTACCCAAACATATTCAAGTTACAAATTATACAAGTACATTAGTTAACATCCCAAAGAAAAAGGCTAACAAGAGCCGCGTCTACATGACATCACTGACAATACGAACCTGCAAAACTCATTGCTCTACAGTTAATGCTCCATGATGGAGGGAGTGACATATTTTGAATTAATGGTTTTGTAACCCATTTTTCTTGAAATTTGATTGGCTGTTGTAGAATAATGAGCTATTATTTGCATTGAATCTTTATGATGGGAGGATTTACACAATCTAATGTCATGATTGCATTGATTTGTACCTCCCGTTTCTTGGATTCTAATTGGGCCGTCCATGATAATGGGTTATTAACCGTATTAAGTAGTCATGATAATGGGTCTCAATCGCATTAAGTGGCTGCCAAAGCACGTGACGAGTCGCGGGCCATGTTGTAGCTTTTGGAATTCTACGTGCGACATAGGGGAGTTTGATCATAGTGGATTTCACACTAGATTCGATGTCCGATGACTTTGTAATTTCAGACATTAATCGCCGTCAGTGAGCCAATAATACCATCTATCCTATTGACTTATCGATCCGCCTGGCAGAAAGTACACTTTCTTAGTCAGCTGAATGATGACTTAGGAGTGTCCGGAGATGAATGCATGACTTCGATGACGAACTCGTGAAGTGGATGAGGACTGACAGATTTCGAGCCTCGAAAATCAGTCTTTTAGAAAGTCTAATAGGCAAAAAGGCCTAAAAATGAAAAAGGGACCCGAAAAATCGAGTTTTTACGGAAATCCGGCGAACACTGATTTCCAGCGTCGCTAGAGACCATGCAGTATGGTCACTGTGACCATCGGGACTTTGGTCCCGTTTTCAGCCATTTTTTGAATTTTTCTATTTTTTTGTTGACATATTTTCCTTGACATTTTTGTAAACCTTTTGGCATGATTTTCCTATAGAAAACTTGATGAGAAGCCACGCAAAACGAGGAGGGAAGTTTCCATGTTTGTGGGAAAGCCGAAGACTTTGTCGCGTAGGGGTGCTTATTTGTCGGCTGAAGCCAAAACTAGGTCAAACATTGTCGGAATGATCTGGTGAAGCTTCCTGGACTTGAAATAAGAACCATAGGCTTTAATTTTGATTTTGAAGCCGTTAGGGTCCTATTGCCATTAGATTCGATTTTATCACGAGTGAGATGCCGCGATTTGAAATGTGGTCAAACGATATCTGATTTACCTAAAATTTGACAGGGAGCCTCGTAGGATCATTTTAAAATGATCCATCAGCTCTGATTTGCAGATCATGGCTCCATCGCTAGGAGACCTAATTTAGCTACCAGGGACCAAAGTTTGGTCAAATGATGTCGAAATGACATGAAACTTGATATGTAGTCCCTCAGAAGTGTTTTGAGACCATCCATGTACTTTGTTTGAAGAGTGATGATTTCGGCAATCTTTGTCAATGGGAGGCCTGGTTTTGCTCATTGAAGATTGATGTTAGGTCAAACGATATCGGATTAACCTGAGACTTGAAACAGAGCCTAGGGTTGTATACGGGACGGTTCTGGATCGAAACCATAGTGGACCCGGACCTGAACCCATTTTTAAATAACAGTTCCAGTTCTAGATCCGGTTTTGAATCGAAATCTATTTTGTTGGTTCCGGACCCGGTTTCGATAAGAAAACCCGGATCCAATTTTGGAACTGGGTCCACCTAGAGGACTCGAGTCTAGTTTTGAAATCGATTCTATTTTCTTTTTATTCTTCATTTTTTCTTAAAATAAGCATATCATTCAACTTATAACAGTGCATCAAGTCTACAACATCCAGTATTATCATAAGAATGCCCAAAAAGAGTTGGTTTTAAAGTACAAATTGCAATATCAAAGACTGATATGCCGGGTCCCGGGTCCACGGGTCGGAACCTATATGGACCTGGAACCGGACCCGTTTATCAATCGGAACCTAAATTAGGTTTCGGACTTGGACTCGTTTATGAATCGGAACCTAAAATAGGTTCCAGACCCGGTTTTTACGAGTCGGAATTTTTGGGTAATCAGAGAATCTTAAACCCATTTGCAACCCTAACAGAGCCCCTTGGAAGTGTTTTAAGACCATCCATAGGTTCTCATCAAAAATTTGATGTCTTTAACATTGTTGTTGTCGGAAGGGCTTAGTTTATCGTGAGGAAAATGCGACTTTTGCACTTTGGGCCAAATGGTGTCGGCATGGCTTGAAATTTGATGTAGAGCCTTTTAATAGTATTTTGAGACCAACAGTGTGTTTTTTTTTTGTGAGACGGGTCTCCAATATTGTTGTCGCCGGCAGGTCCTGTTTAGCTGCTGAAAGAGTAAAGTCAAGCCAAATGATGTTGAAATGGCCCAGAACTTGATGTGTACACTCCTCATGGTTGTTTTGAAGGCTTTTGAAGTTTTCAATTGATTTCAAGAATATTTTATGCTTGAAATAGTTTCGCCCATTCTGTCGCGAGAAGAGTCATCGCACATGAAAAGATGTCAAAACTTCTCCAAAGTGGTGTGAGAGATTTGGAAATCACACTTATGTGGCTTAATGAAGCTTCATGTGACTCCCTTGATGTTGAAGATGTATGAAAAGGCATAAGTGATATTTTTTGTGTCAACATAAAGTGCATCCATTTTTTATTTTTATTTTTATTTTGTAAAATCTTCACATATATAAATGGAAAATATTCATGTGCATCCATCCCTCACCATTATACAATGAGGGACAACATGTGGGGCTGACTTTATGATACATCCTAACCATCTACACTCATGGGATCCCCTAAATTATACCGGATTCATCGATTTTTCACCTATTTGAATGGATCAGACCGCTGGATCGAGGGTCAAATTTTATTCTTTAATATAAAGTCGTTAGATTTATGGGCCATGGATGAAAGGGTTAGAAGCATGAGATTGACCCCAAACTTGATATATGGGCCCATATAAGATGTCTCTTTCCATCTCCCCCAACTCCCTGTTGGATGTGAATTTTGAACCCCCCCCCCCAGGCGGAGCAACATGGCTTAGAAAATCTCCATTCATCTATATATGCTATTTAAATTTTACATCGAAAATGAGGATTTTGACTACCCTCAAAATCGATGGATCACGATCACCAGCTACGGTAACGGCCATAACACCGTTCTTCAACGAAAGCCAAAGAAATGTGGGGAGAAAAATACATGAGGTGGGTTCTTCCTCTCATCTAATATGCTGCCTGCAACACACGACGGTTGTCCTATCACATTGATTTGGGTCTCTTTGATGATGGGTCAATTCAGGATAACCAGTTAAAGTCCAAATAAAGGTTAATTCTTACATAGCATAATCATATTATATCCAAGAAAGATAAAGTTAAAACTAGAGAAAATAAAAGGGGGGGAGGTGCTAAATATTTAAGAAGAGGATCGGCCCCATTCCCAGGTACCCCTTTCAGATCCCTTGGCAAAATAGGGTTTAAAGGCTGATTTTTCAAACCAAAATGATGATGCAAATGAGATTTTGACTTGTGATTTCTTTGTGTTTCGTGTGTGATACACGAGTGAAAAAAAGTGAAAGGCCGATAGGTCGTAATTGATTGGAGGTGGTCGATGGGCCAGTGTTTGTTTTAGGGTGGCTAATGGGCCGTGATTGTTTAAAAGTGTGTATGAAATCACTCATCTCATCTCGTTATTCTCATTTAATCAATTTTAGAAATCAGTTCTTTATTCCCTTTTATCATTAAGTTCGATTAATTATCTGGCACCTGAGGTGGAGGAAGAAATAAAAGAAGAATCTTTTTGGGTTGATTTTGTTGGCTTTATGGTTTTTATGGATTTTTTATATTGGGGCTAGAAGGGCCTAACTAAGGAATTTTTACTTGGATTTACATGATTAATGCTTTATTACTGATAATCGGATTAATCCTAACCTAAGGTCTTAAACCGCCCACATCAGCTTTCCCAGTCCCTAACGAAACATGAAAAGCGATGGGACGAAGCTAATCTATCTAATGAAGAAATCCGATCTATTCCTAGGGTGTGGACAACCTAAGTTTGACGATTTCAGCGCCTAAGCAACTTGTTAAGTGTGATTTTTAAGTGGTTCAGTTTAATTCAAGTCATATGTTTATTAAGAAGTGGATTAGGGTATCTTAGGTTCTGTTTTAGTTGTTGAAGGTTCTGGAGTTTCAGGCTTTAATTTGAAAGGTGAAATGACGTTGAAATCAGCGAAACGTGATTGGCAGTGGAGCTGGGCTCACACACAATGGCGCCCAAGAGGCTGTCTCTGAGTGGTTTAGCTAGTGACGATGGTATCGACCTAATTTTGGAGTTTCGTCGAGTTTTGCTTTGTGTAGTTTCAATTCTAATGTTGTTTTACGTTTTAGGTTAGTTTTATTGTAATCATTTTAAGTCCGGAATTTGAAACGCAATTGAAGTTCTCAACTTGGGCCAGACAAGGGACTTCGGCGCACCTGTGTGTGCGTCTAAGTGGTTCTGTGCACTTGGTCGCACCAGCAGTGGCACCCAAGTTATAACTTGATTCTCTTTAGCCACCCGTCTTCGGTTTGAGGTTCCAGGTGGGTTTAAATTAGTTGAACTTTTAATTTTAGGGTTGTTATTGGTTCTGCGAAGTTTCTGGGATGTTGATTGAGGCCGAGGTTTGAAGTGAATAGGGATTCAGTTCCTGGAGCTGGAAAGGGACTTGGGCGCACACACTGTGGCACCTAAGTCTCTCTAGGTGACTTGGGCCCACCTGTAGCGGTGTCCAAGTGGCTATCTCATGGGTTTTGGTTATTTCCTGGATTCGTTCGCTTAGATTTAGAGTTCCAGGTAATTTATATTAGTAAATTCTTAATCCGGGATTGGTTTTGAGTCTCTGGACCCTAAGTGTAATAATGGTTGGAGTTCGCGAGTTGAAACGCAACTGAGATGCGTCTCAGGGTTAAACCAGTGAGTTAGGCATACTTGTGTGGGTGCCCAGGTATCCTGGGTGACTTGGGCGCACCTACAGTGGCGCCCAAGTGCTATTTACTGGGTAGCTACGAGTTCGGTGGTTTCTAGGGTACTTCTAAGTTGGTTTCAGGTATTTTAACTCGGTCTTGATTGAGGGATGTTTTTATTCTCTGGATGTGATTTGTCTATCGTTTCAATTAGGTTCTTAATTAGGGATTGGTAATTAGGGTTTGATTAGAGTTTGATTAGGGTTTAAGGTTTAAACTTGGGGGTTGCCAATTAGAATTTTATTAATTTGGGTTTATTAGTTAATTTCGTTGATTAGGATTTTAATGGGAGCTTAAGTAAGCTTTTTAATTAGAGCTTTGATTAATTAAGATTTGTTAATTAGGGTTTTGATCAAGGTTTATTGATTAACTTTGTTAATTAGGATTTTAATTAATTTTGTTAATTAGGATTGATTAGAGGTTTTTAATTGGGGATTTTAGTTAAGGTATTTTATTAGGGTTGATTAATTCACTTAGGCATGAATAGAATAACGTAGGATCATCTACCTAATATCTGTTCTTTTTATGATTCTTTTATTTATTTTGATCTTTTTTTTTTGTTCTCTTCTCTAATTACTGAAGAGCAAGATGAGAAGGGAAGAATTTTATGCTTTTTGTGATTCTTTTGGTATTTTATTCAATATCAATGCAACCCAACCTAAAGTGTGTGGTGATTCGATAATTCCAAGTCCAAAAGTTCAATAATCAATCATAGTCATCACAAAGTTTCAACAACAAGCTAAATGAAATGCAAAATGCAGAAAATGCAGGCCGAAAGGCGAACTGGGACCTGGGCACACATACAGGGATGCCTATGTGTCTCTGTACTACTTGGGCACACAGACAGTGGCGCCCAAGTCACTCCCCTGCTGATTGTAATGCACTTTTTTTTCAGTGATATTCCTACGCGATTTTCGACACTTCGCGACTAAATGGAGAGTCCTAATATGAATCACTAATATCAAAACTTTCGGATATGAAAACGATGGTGCGTGAATCGAGATTCGAGGGACAGATCCCTTTGCCAGGGACTTGGACGCACAAGCAGTGGCACCCAAGTGCAACATTCTTTCTTTACTCTATTTTTTCTTTTAATTTCAGCAATGTATTTGCGCATTCTTTTAATGTTTTTTGCGCGATTTAGAGCACACAGTTACAGATCTAAGGGCCTTGATACCAACCTATATGAGAAAGGATCCGGATCTGAGAAACAAAATATATACAAAACAAAAATCGGGGCCGAAACCCTATTCCAGAGACTTGGGCGCACACATATATGCGTTTCTGCACTTTTCTTTCTCGGATTTAGATTTTCGTGATGAAGATGATATGAATGCAAGATCTATTCTAATCACCGGTTTGAGATAATGAAAACGATGCAGATCTACAACCTATGAATGATCCTAAGCATGTTTCTAATGATGGATGATCACTAGATGCTAGATCTACTAAGAAAATAACACTACTAATGCAGATCTACGATGTATGCATGATCCTAAGCATGTTTCTAAATGTGGCAAAAAAATTGCTTATGAATAGAACAAGGGGATCTAGGGTTACATATGTGTAGAGTCGTCCCTTAGCATTCTAAGTTAGAGCTTCCATGATATCTACGCTCTTCTTCTCCATAGCTTTCTTCCTTTGACTAGATCTATGGTTCCTTGGCTCTCCAGAGAGGAAAACTACTCCTAATGCTCTCTTGTTGCTCTCTCTTTGAATAATGGAGGCTCTCTTGAGAATGGAGGCTAAGAGATGCTTATATAGAGGTTTGGGGCGTGCAAGAGGGGTTAGGGCTTCTGTTTGCACGAGTTCTAGTGGTTTCACGCATCCCAAGTCGGCTCCAAGTGGAAATTTAGGTGTTGGGCGCACATACAGGTGCGCCCATGTTTATTCTATGAAGTTCAGGGGTCCCGCAGGGAAAAGCTTGGGCGCACCCACAGTGGCGGCCAAGTAATCTTTCAAGGTTTAAGAGGCCAAAGGTTCGGGCTGGGTTTCAGATTAAACTCGGGCCCAAAACGAAAAAGATATGATCACCTAAAGATGCCTACTTGAGTAGTTTTGCACTGGAAATCTGATACAGGCTTTGCTGGGTACCCCTGTTTATGCCTCTGGTTGACACGGTTCCTGAGGTTGTTTTTGGCTGAAATTCTGCGGTTTCAAAGACTTGTGTCCAAATATTAATTCTGCAAAGTTTCTATGGAAACTAAGCTCGTTTGCCTAATTTTCAAATCGCGCACTTTTGAGAGAAAAACAGCCTGAAATTGCTGTAACAATGTTGTCTGCTTCACTATTCATGTATAAGGTCTGAATTTGATCTTTCTAATCAGTCATCAAACATTGTGGTTTTAGCAGCAAAAGCCTATTCTAATGCAATTTCTAAATATGATGCATGTACAAAAACACTTTCCAACCATAGATTATGCAAGTAACAAAAATAGTAAGTTTCTACTAAACATCGAAAGATGCAAGTTGGGGTTTTTTAAATCAAGAATTTGCAAATAAAAAAATTGATCAGAATATTAACTTAAAATAAAAACAAAAGGGGTGGAAAAAATGAAAAGCGGAAAAGATGTATCAATGATCTAGAAACTAGACGATCATACAAGTATTGAAAATGCAATAATGAAGTCCTCTCTTCTCATAGTAGGAAAAAAATGCAAGTGATTACCTGATGTTTCTCGACTTTTAATTCAATTTTTTTATTTTCAGATACCTAGATCTAATCATGTGAAATATTGTCTCCAATCAAAATCCTAAAAGAACTAGAAAGAGAAAATTAAATCACTTACATAAAGAACACGCATAATCAATCCAAGTAGTGTCTTTGTTCCTTGATCTTTGAGTATAATAAATTAATATTCTTCTCTCCTTTTCATTCTCTCAACATGGCCTCTCAACCTATGCCTAAAAGAATTAAAAGAAAGAGGAAGAAGAAAGGGACTTAGAGAGAGAAAGGAGTGGAGTGGAATGAAGAGAGAGAGAGAGAGAGAGAATCCAAGGTTGCTACCAAAAGCGAGACGTCCAGCCTTCCTATGGCTGATCTTATAGTGTGTGATGCCTCCTCTTTTGCTAAGAACCCCCTCTCTTTTAAGGTTTTGTTTCCTAATGCGTAGAGATTTCTTGCTTAGGCTTCATACTTGGAAAGAATTTGACTTTGTGAGGATTTGTTGCTAATTGCAATTTCTTGGAGAACAATCACTACCTTGTAGAGTCCTAAAATATCTCTCAAAAATTGCAAGTGGTGTGTATGAGCCAGTTTTCCAAAAAATATTCAAAACTTGCACATGATGAGAGATTTCATGCATGGGACGTCCCTTTTTATTAGGAGTTTCATGGCTACTTTCTTTTCTTCCTTTTCTTGATTTCTTTCTTCTCTTGCTTCTTGAGATTTTGACTTTTCATTTTTACTTCTCTCTCAAATTCCATCAATGTGCAGGCCCCACTTTCTTCATTTATCCTACAAATTGAAAGAGGCAATTTTAACATTAATCATTTGTAAGAAAATAAATATGAACCATGCATGGGACCTACATGCCTAATGATGCACCTAAATGACAAACTTTCCAAAAATGGCATATGGTGCCAAAAATATCAGGTATATATTGATGAAGTAAAAAAAACTAATTTTGGGGTGATAAATGAGATGAAAAAACCTTAATTTCACAAAAGTCAGGCAATTCAATGAGTTTTGACCAATTCTGACCATTTTCCCAAAAATATCCCCAAATATAAGTAATCATGAAATTAAGTGAATTCTATGCAATTAAACCTAATTAAGTCCACAAATGCTCATGAAATGATGACATAATGAGCTAATTTTGTGGACTTATCAGGCTCCCATGTACATTTTCAAGTTGATTGGAGACCTGGGCGCACCTGCTTTGGCGCCCAAGTGTAGATCCAACGGGGCCTTTAGGGCTATCTTCCGGCGGCCATATATTTTGACCCGTTTGTCAGATTTGGACGTTCTACATATAGTCGGAAAGCTCTCGAAACGTAGTCCATACATCATAATGATCAGAGATCAATAGAGGAAGGGGTAAGCGGATCAATTATTCTAGCCCCTTAATTCATGCCAATGATATCGCACTTGGGTAAACTAAGTGTATTCTTCATTGGGATCAGCCCAGGTGTGTTATAAATGGTCTAGAAAAGTTTGAATAACGTCGCAGTCTGCTCTTTGTGTGAGTGGTAGGTTTGAATCGGAGTCTCGATGCAATTCGGCGTTTCTCTCACGAAGTTCTAGAGATCGTCAAACTAAGTCTAAGTTATCAACAAGCATCTTCATTGTCGTTAATTAATTTGAATTATGCCATTAATCAGTCAATTATGGGTGAAATGGGGGCATAGCTATATATGACAGTTGTTTAAGGCTATCATAGGGGCCAAATGAGGTGTCTACACTCCCATGATCAGTGGGGCCCTATGTGGGCCCTATCGAGTTTGTCTTGTTGAGGGACAAACTCGATAAGACCCACATAGGGCCCCACTGATCATAGGAGGGGGATGGAAAGAGACATCTTGGATTGGCCTATATATCAAGTTTGGGGTTAATCTCATGCCTCTAACTCCTTCATCCATAACCCACAAATTTAACAACTTTATATTAAAGAAGAAAATTTGACCCTCGATCCAACTGTCGAATACATTTGGATCATTAAATACTCAATGGATCCCATGTGAATGGTTCATATGGATCATAAAGTTGGCCCCACTATGTTGTCCCTGAAAATAGTTCTCGTCGTGTTTCCATGGGAATTATTGGCGGGGCCCATCTAGTAACCCATCTAAACCATGCACAAACAGGGACCCCCTAATAGTCACTAATCCCAAGGTTTGGCACCCATCCGATTGGATTGGACCATTGGATGCAGGGTTGATTTTTTTAAAAAAAATTGAAGCCATTAAACTTGTGGCCTTCGGATAAAGGGGTTAGGGGTATGTGATTTGGGCCAAACTTGATAGGTGGGGTGGTTGCAAATAGATCTTTTCACTCCCCATGGTCCTATCCCAAATTGGACACATGGATGGGCCCCATGAAAAGTTCTCATAATGACTAAGTGAGAACAGTTCACGCCAAAACAAAGCTGTATATATATATATATACGGAAGATGCTTTTATGAGAGTTACTATTACGGTACTATGAGAGTAAGGGGCGGGGGCCCTCACATAACTCTCATAGGAGTATCTCCCTATATATATACATATAGGGAAATATTCATGTGGATCCATCCCTCACCATATCATGGTGAGGAACAACATAGTAGGGTTGACTTTATACCACATCCGAATCATCCACACATATAGAACCCCCTTGAGTACACTAGACCCATTGAATTTCACCTATCCAAATGGATTGGACCGTTGGATCGAGGGTCGATTTTTTTTTCTTTAATATAAAGTCATTAAATATGTGGGCCATGGATGAAGGGGTTAGAGGCATGGGATTGACCCCAAATTTGATATATGGTCTTATCCAAGATGTCTCTTCCCATCCCCCACAAATCCCATGATCAGTGGGTCCCTAGGTGGGTCCCATTAAGTTTGTCCCTCACCATATGGTGAGGGATGAATGCAGAGGAATATCTCCCATATATATATATAATCAATCAAAAGGTTAGATATATGGGTTATACAAATTGAAGGTGTATGGATTGGAGTTACTGACCCATTTTAAGAACAAGTCTGTCCAACCAATATAGAACCCTAGTTAAGCGACCCATTCCCCAACTTAAGAATTATGCCAATCAATTTGTTGGTTCTTCATGTTTTGTCTTTATAAAGACCCCGTATGCTTGAAAGTTATGCCCATGAATTTGTTGGTTGTTCAGTTTTTTGTCTTTGTAGAGACCTGGCATTTTCATTTGATTTTCTTTCCCTTACATGATTAGACATCAAAATCTAAAACCCCTTATTTTTCATGTAGGGTTAGTAAGCCCACAAACTCAGGCCTATTTCTTTAGTAGAATTTCTAACGAGAATTCATCATGTCAAGAATTTCTAACAAGGTATTTATGTCTTATAAGGGTGTTCATGGGTCAGGCTAGCCTTGTCCTAGATTGCTTTGGGGATAATTTGGGCCTAAACTTCTAATATTCAGGATGGACCTAGATTTTGATTTTAGTTCCTTCTAATAGTTTGTCTGGGCTTGGGTTAAGTGATAGAAATCCCAAAGTCTGGCCTTGCCTGGCTCAAGCGAATGCATCTTGCCTTGTATTAGCAGTCATTTACTTTGTATTAGCAGTAGCCATGTGTCAAGTCTATGTGTGAAGTTGCAAGAAATTCGATCGAACCCTAGAACTCAGGTTTTTTTTCTTTTTTTTTAAATTGAGAGAGATGTTATTGAATTTGAAATGAAGAGACGTGGTAGGATTTCCTAATAAGGCACTTGGAAAGAGAGATTTCCCATTAAGGCATTTGGAGAGAGGAATAAGGGAAAGATACAAGAGACAGACATAGAGAGAAGTTAGGGATAAGATCTTGGAGAGTAGGGGTGTAACGGCTTAGTTAACCATGTGTTTTGGGAAAATCGTTAACCGAATCATATTTTACGGTTTTTAATTTTAAAAACCGTAACTGTACCCTAAAAAATCGTGCGGTTAACCGTATAAAACGGTTCGGTTACGGTTAATTGTCACTTAAAATACGTGTTTTTTTTTACCAAAATGCAAAATACATTTTTGAAAGTCAAAACCAAATACCCTAGATAATAAATTACATAATTCCAAAATACTAAAGTAGCATTAAAATGTTCACATAGACAAATGAAATAATAAAGTGCATTGTTCCAGTAAACACATCCTTGATCCTTCACTTTTCCCTCTTTCGTTTTTTGTTCCAACGATTAGGGCTCAAAAGTTTAAAGGGGATATTTAAGTTATAAAATTACACTCTCTTCTTCTTCTTCTTTTCTTTTAAATTGGGGTGTAACGATTCGGTTAACCAAATCGTATTTTACAATTCGGTTCAATTAATAACCGTGAGTCGAGATTTAAAATTGAAACCGAACCGTGAAGCACGGTTTTCTGATTTTAATAACCGTAACCGTAACCAAAACTGTGAAACATGATTATTAACAGTCGGTTCGGTCGGTTCGACGGTTTTTCAACTTTTTTTACACCCTTATTGGAGATAAAGAGTGAGAATTAAGAGGAATATATATATATGTTATTCAATTTTTGTGGATGATAGGGAGTGAGAAGAAAAGTCACCAGCTTAGCCTAACCGAATTAACTAAATGGGTGGGCCTAGGCCTCATATGATAGAAGTTGGTTGTGCTTGGGCTAGGTAATTATGGCCCAAATCGGGGCTTGGGCACGCTTGGGCTTGTGTGTCGAAAGATGGACCGGGCCTATATATGATTTAATCGGCCCATGAATAACCCTAATAATGGCTTATTTGTTGGCATTTCTATAGTGTTTCTTTGCTAGAATTTTGAATCCGAACCCTCTAAAAAGTTTAACCTTTATTAGAATTCTAACTTCTAAGAATCCCAACCTCCTTGGCATTTCAAAATTCTCAGGTGGAGAGGATTTGAGAATTTCATGTAGTGGGACAATATTTGGAGAATTTACAAAATTGCCATAATAAATTCTAGTTAAACACCCCCCCCCCCCCCCCCCCCCCCCCCCCCCCGTAGGAATGCAAATTCTCTAAACATGAATTCTATAAATTCACATGCGACAATTGTTAATCCTCAAGGATTTGGGCATTTAAAAAACATAATTTTTTGAGGGGTTTTAGGTCCGACCTCACTTGTAGGCTCACTTTTGCTTATTTGCACCCTTAAATCAATGGACAATATTCACCAATGCATATTGCCAATGTTGGAGGCATTCATGCGGTCCTCTCTAGGATGAATGTAAAGGTTTCTTTATGAATAAGACTCATGTCAAAATAAGTTCCATCAGATTATCCTAACCCTTCATTTAACAACATTAAAATTTCGTGGTCTATTAACCATAGATCTTTTTCAAGTTTAATCCAACAGCAACAAAGGTTTGATGAGCATAAAAAATAAAAATGAGTATGATCAAAAAAGGGGGATTTGACATATTGGGCCCTCTTAAACACTGTTGTCCCAATTCTATGACCAAAGGTAATCTAATGTCACCAGAGTCGTCCCCCCTTTCGTTTTACTTTTTTGCCCAGAACCCCATGATATCATGGGATCCGAATGCAAAAAAGTCAAAATGCAAATCCCTAGACCGTCTTCTTATCTCTCTATTTCCCTTTTCACTTTTTCATTTCACCTCTCTTCCATTTTTTACTTCCAGCAACATCACCAGCAAACCAATATGAGGACTTAAGATGATCTCCATTCTTCGGTTCCAGTTCTACAAGATGAGGACTTAAGATCATTCATTTTCCTTCACCAATAGCAGACGATGGTTGCGAATCTCATACCTTTTCTGTGTGCAGTACCAAGAGATATGATATAAAAGTTCTCTCCCATTTAGGCATCTCCTCTGCCCCACTTTCTCCTCCTATTGTCAGAAAATCCAAGTTTCCCTCTCTTTTCCCTTTTTGGTTATTCACTTTTTCCCTTGGTTTTCTATAATCATGTTATCTCCTTAGTGCAATCCATGTCACCAGCAGCATGTGTTGCTTTCATCTCCAACTGGCCCCATTGTCGTCCTTGATGACCCCACACGCAAATGCACTGCACGGCAGCATCATTTCTAGGACAAATCGATCATCTACTTTTGTGAGTTGTTATTCTTAAAATAATCCAAATTACAAATTTTACAGTGACTTTGTATATGACTTCTTGCCCAGAATTCAACCCATAAATGGGTTGTGAATCCATACATATTCTCATTATCTTCCAATGATTGTGTTTGTTATATTTTCTTAAGGAGCCCATTATATGTTGGGTTTTAATTTTTTTCTTTTATGTTTACATGTTGGATCTAGTGTTGGCGTAAGTGATAAATGAGAATTGATAAATTATGATTTTTTTCCTTTTTAAATATTAATGTGTGGCAAAAGTTTTTTTTTTATTGTGTTACTTTGAATTAGCATGGCTCACTGTGAATATTACTCCTTTATGTTTCATTTTTATCATGGACAGTGTCAACTTCCTTGAAGTTGTTGGATGGTGAGCTATTGATAGTGGACCGCTTCGGTGGTCAATTTGAGTGGGATAGAGTTCATCCTAACTATATCCATGGTGATCAAACTGCTATCTATGTTTATTGTAACTTAACATACATCTCATTGGTCGAAAGTTTCCTACAAGCGATAAATTGGGTAATGTCTGAAGAGCCTCCTTGTATTCAATATCTACATCAAAATGGCAAAGCATTCACCTTGATTAGTATAAAGAAAGACAATGATATTCGGGTAATGATCAAAGCATGTGGAGAGGTGACAAATTCTATCTACATATATCTAAGTAGAAATATCAATGATGGTGCAGATCATTACCACTCAATTTCTTGGTAAGCCGGTTATGTTTAGAATTTAGAACAATAATTTTCCAAGTTATATACATGTACAGATTTAATAAATAGATCTACATGCATGGAAGGAATGAACAAGTTGAAGAGACTGCCGGAATTAGAGATGGATATTGTTGTAATGAAAATCCACGTGGAAGTAGGCCAAGAACTTATATTTCTAAATATAAGAAGTCTAAGGCTATTTGTTTTCGTTCCATATTCAAGATTTCTTTTTGTTGTATTTTTAAATGAATGTAATAATTATGGAGGTTGTCAATTGCAGATTATATTGTCCCAGCAAATCACCTATGAATTTTGATGTGGATGCTATGTCAGATGTTTATAGGGCTGAAATGGGTAATATCCGTGAATACATTTTTCCAAATGTCAATTTCGCAGAAGATGTAGATAATCATTTCTCGTACCCATGCCAATGAGGTTGCGTCTAAAACGAATGCAAGTCCTGAAGACTACAATGATGATATAGATTCCAATGCGGATTTGGATGATGTCTTGAATCAAGATGAAAGTGACAGTGATCGCAATAGTGCAGGATTTATTCACTAAGTTTTATGCTTGGGAATGCTTTTCTATTTCATACTTGCTCATCAGTTTTATTGCTATGCCTTTTTTATGGAAAGAGAATTCAAACATTTAATAGGACTCTTTTTGTATTACAAATTGTACTCAATAGTTAACACATTTGACATCCATTTGGTATTTATTATCACTAGTGGGAGGTACGTGCATTGCACATAGTTGTCATTGAAAGATGGTAAGTATACTGTACACAAAAATGGTAAGTATATAGTTATCTAGTTACTAGTATTCATATGTTTTGTTAGTGGAAGCTAATTGCGGTTGACGTGATCTTTTTTTTTTTCAAAGTACATGTTTTTGTTGCAAATGGGGGAACTTTTAGCTTGTAGAGATTCTGGACCTGTAGATCATGCATATTAGTACAACAATAAGACAAAAAACAAACTGTAAAAAATTAATAAGACAAGAACAAACTGCAAAAGGCAATGAAATATTCAAGCTGCACAACTATTTGGAAAAAAAGTACCACATAAGAAGACTGAATTGAATAACTCGTAAGAATTCTAGGCAGCTTCCTACTATTTCTCACAATAAGAAAGTGCTAGTACTGAATTCAAATGGTTTTAAGATTTGAGAGACGGAGAAGATCCAATCACCTTTCAATTTTATCTTGCGCAACAAGCCTTCTCAACTTTGAACTTAGAAATCTTCTAAAATTTGGCCGAACTTGATGCCTTTGCTGTATAAAACATTAAAGTTTGGAGAGAAAAAAGGAAAGGGGGAAAAAATTTATTCTATCAGATTTAGACAGCGCAAAGATAAAGAGCATGATTAGTGGCAGGTAGCATAAAGGCAGAACTTAAGCTTTTCTTTGCTTCTTAAGATGAATGCAGTGAATCAGAAAATTGCTATTTTATGACTAAGTTAAAATGAAAAAGTAAGTTCAGAAAAGAGTGTTCCAAGATTGCTTGATAAAATATATTTTATGGTAGAAAAGTAGCAAAGTTGAGCTCATATTCGTTTAACTCAGGCTTTGTTAGTAACAAATGAGTCAAGTTCAACAACTTAATGATCTATAGTGTGTAAGACCCCAACCCCCAATCCTCGTGTTTAGTGTTGTCTTAGTTGTGGATTAGCTTTTTTAGTGAGATTAGAGTTGGTTTGACTTCGTTTGTGGTTTTGGTTAGATTTTTCATAGCTTCGGAGATTTTAGAACCGTTGACTTTGGTTTGACCCGACCCATGTGATTTGTGTTTTTGTGAGAGTTTACTCTTGATTTCAAAAAATTCTAATTTTTATTTATTTTTACTCATTTCATTGAGTTCAACAACTTTCATGTTTTGACCATTTGGGTTTTATGCTCAGAAAATAGCGTTTTTCGAGAAAAAGGGGCAAAAATGACATTTTACACTAAATCTGTACCTAAATTTTGAAAATTTTAGAAATTGGGGAAAATATATTTTTTAGAACTAGATATTTCGATGATCGTTTTATCCTTCTTCATCGATCTCGTCCGGAGCCCACAAGACCATGATTTTACCATTTTAAGTTTCATACATGATGGGCCCCATTTCCACCTACTTAAGTCATCTCCTTCTTCTCTCTCTCCCATTATTCACAAATTCCTGCAACTTCTTGACCTAGAGCTGGGAGGAGAAAACTCATTTTCCCTCATCTTCTTCCTCTTAATTGATCTAGTAAGAGAGCTCCAATCTCAAATCTAACACCATCATTCTCTTCCTCTCATCTCAAGCTTTAGCTGGGCACGATTTTGAACCAAATCCTTGCAACTTTTCATCTTTTTCTAGTGGTCTTCTTCTTGTTTGGCTAGCTACAAGTAAGAGCTTGAACCCATCTCTTTCATAAAGTTTATTTAGCTCATAAAGAGCTTGTTTTTCATACTTTCAAACCCATTTTCGAAATGGGGATTTGTGTTGACGAAAAAATGTGATTTTTGTGTGTTCTATTTTGGGGCTTTTGTGTAGATTTCGTGGAACAAATCTTTGATTGGATTTGTGAAAGATTTACTTGACATTTGGGCAAAGGTAAGTAATGTTTATGGGATGTTTGTACATTTGTGATATGGATTTCACCATTTTCTTAAATTCATGATTTTAATGCTTAGACTTGTAATGTATGATATGTTCATGCTCTTTAAAATCATTAGCTTCAGTTTCGTTATTTATATTGATGTTAATGATTTTTTCAAGCTCCAAGAAGTTTGTTTTGGATTTGCAAGTGTGTGTTTGATTCATTACATGGAGTGAGTTTGGTGTTTTCCAATAGAATGAATGATTTAGTTGTGGATGGAATGATTTAAAATGTTGAATTTTACCCCTTGGAAAGCATGGTGGCTTAGGGAGTGTAGGTTGGTTCAGAAATGGGAATGAAGAAGGGAAGAAAAATGTGAAAATCTGACTTGAAATGCACTGTCCATGCTCTATCGGTCAGCTGTCGACCAGCTGGCGGCTAACCGAAATCCCCATTTCGGTTAGCCGACAGCCAACCGAATTCTATCGGTTCCTTTTCCCGAGACCTGCATCGCATCTGGACTTTTCGGTCAGCTGGCAGCTAACTGAAATCCCCATCTCAGCTAGCCGACAGCCAACCAAGTCCCTTTTCGGTAGCTTTTCCCGAGAGCTGCATTTCTCTGTTTTTTATCCAACGGTCAGCTGGCGGCTAGCCGACACACCCCAGCTCGGCTAGCCGACAGGTGACCGAGAGCTGACCGAAATTACTAAAAAGCCCTGTTTTGAAAGATTTCTATGGGATTGAAAACTAGAATATGCTAAAGACTTTTTAACTTGACATTGTGCATATGAAATTTGAAATACTTTCTTAACTTCGGGGGCACCAATCCATTTTATTTTCCGGTACTTGGATTTCAATTACACAAAGGTCAATGAATGATTTTAACATATGCTTGATAGACTTTGTTTTCGAACCTCATTTTGATACAAGAAATACCATCGTGCACTTGTTTTGAATTTCAAGTATAAGCTTGTTCAAGATTTGTTTCAATAACCAAAAAGGGGATCACTTCTTAAGTTCGTTATGCATATAATTTTATGCTATCTTGCTAGCTTTGTCGTGCTCATGTGACAAGTGATTTTGTCCTTGATTTCGTCATGTTTAGAATGTATATCGCCGTGTTTTGTGCATTCATGAATTTAAGTAAATACCACTAAGCTTGGACTGTCCCTTCAGTCTGATCCACTATCCGGGGTGGGGTCCTTAAACTTGTGGACTATCCGCAGATTAGTCGTGTATTTTATACACATCGTGCGTGTTCCGGTTCCGCGGCCGGCCTCCTCGTCTACCTTGTGTGGCGTGGGATCGTGTTTTGCGTGTTGTGCTTGTCGTGCGTGCTTACTCTTATAATCATGTATGAAGGAGAAAGGGTGGGCTCTTTATGGATTTAACTATTCATGATATTATATGTATTCATGTTAGTTTCATTTCGTATATCATTCATGGACTCTTGTTTTCTTGATAAGTATCTTGTCCATGCATTGTTTTAAACCTTGTAAATTTGCTTCAAGTTCAGTAACATGTTTCAAATATTGTTTCTTTTAAAGCTTTGAGTTTTACTTATGTTTTTGCCTAAATTGATCACTTGCCAGACCGTCGTGTCTGATATTCTACACTTTGGTGCTCTAGGTAGCAGGTTTTCATCTTGAGATAGTGCCTGTGCAGAGGGCTGTTGAGCCACGTGTGAGCAGACTTGTTGTGTCAGCGATGTCATGTAGACGTCGTGCTTGACTCTGGAGTTACGTTACACACTTGGGTAGTATTTGTTTTAGATTGTTATTCTGTAAGGCTTTTGTTAGCCTTTTTCCTTGGGATTGTAATTAATGCACTTGTTAATTTATAATTTGAATATGCTTGGGTAATGATAAGCCTGTTACTGTCAACTCTGTATATGTTATTATCTTGGTTTGTTCCAGTCTAAGTTTAAACATTGCTATGATAGCTTTACGCTGATAGGTTGAGTGTGACGCAGAATCCGATGGCCACGGGCTCCGGGTCGCAACGCCACGTAAGCTTTCGTGAAATATTCAGATTGTGTGAAATTTTGTAATCCTCACATACGCGAATCCTGGGGAGAAATTCAATTTTTAATTAACCCCAAACACGCTCCCCAAGATTGGATTGCTGTAGGATCCCGGTTTTTGGGCGTGACATAGTGCTTGACCACTAAAGCTCAAAGTTGAGCTCAGAAGCATCTGTTCAAAACTCCAGTTGGATTATCTTGGCTCAGACGCATTTGATCAAGCACAAGCACAGCTCAAACACAAGTTGAATAATAAAAAGGGAAGCGGGCCATGGCCAGCTTAGCATAGGCTCATTCAGAAATTAAATGCCCTATTGGGAGCTAGTCTCAAGCTCTAAGTCAAGGTCAGGCTCAAACATTGAACTTCCAGTCTGTTGGTTCCATATTAAAATAGGATCATGTCGGATATTATCTTTCATTCAAGATCTTTTGTCAACTTTTCAACGTTCTTATATCCCTAGGAGGCTAAAGAGCTGCTCACTTCTTTGTTAAGCTTAGTTGCTCATTGAATTTTGATTAGGAAGGGGGACTCTAGTACCCCCATCTCCAAAATAAACCCTAATAAATCCCCATTTAAAAAGACCCCAATGGAAGTCATCCACAAATTCCACATTCTTTGCTTCCAAACTTATATTGAATCCGCCACAGATCTTCACACATCCAAAGATAGCCTAACCATCTAAAATCACCAATCCACAACAAAACCAACCGACAACAAGAAATAATCATGAGCAACATCAATTAAAAAAATTAAATCTATTAATACATTCAAAAAGAAAAAAAACAAACTCAATCAATGATTTGAACCATCAGATTCAAATTAGTCAGGGAAGAGAAACTGTAAGGAGTTTTCTTCTTGAATTTTGCTCATAATGCCTTTATGTTGTATAGAAATTAACTCAAATTTCACTGTGAATCTCATCATATATATAGTGAGATTAATATAACTTAAATGATCTCATAGGAAGGAAAAAACAACATCTTCACCCATCCTCATATCCAATAATAAAAACCCAATAAATACCCATATAAAAATACCCCAAATGGCAATTCTCCAGTTTGCAAACTATTAAATATGCCACAGATGGTTACACATCCAAAGAAATCACCATTAGCCACATCAATTGAAAGAGTTCATCATTAAAGAAATGTTCAACTTCTACATTAGAGCACAAACCGAGCTCCAAATGTATAATCTACTTCCTTTCATGTTGTAGATTTCGTGGCTGCTTATATGGTGTTGTTTTTATCTTCTAGATAGAGTTTTCTACTGATTATGATTGATGAGATTGAGGACATGGATCCTGGGTTGGGTTTTTGTTTCCTTCTAGATAGTCGATCTCTGCATCAAGTAGATCAAAAGTTTTTAAAACCTATCATCGAGGCCCACCTACTCCCAACAATTGGTATCAGAGCCATACCTCATCTCTAATCATGTTGGATCAATTAGCTTGTTCTAATCTTTGCATGAGATGCAAAGAGGATGGAGTGAGGGCTATGTACGGATCAGTTTTGATGGATTTGCTTGAATAATTAGTAGATCCATGTTTGGATAGTCACAAAAGGGTTTAATAATGATGGAAAGATGGTAGGAAGCCATTGGAACACTTCAAAAGAGTTTTGGAGAAGATTGGACACGAAACAGAAAAACCCAAAGTTCTGCCTTCGTTAGGCCAGTCGTCCAGGCCCCGTGCTCGGTACACCGGGAGCCTGTAGGCCCGTCTACCGATCCCTTTGGCAGGTTGACCGGGTACACAGTGACAGTAGTGCAGAATTTCAGATTTTTCAGTTTTGGGTCTATTTTGGTTTCTTGTTTTTCTAACATTGTTTGGCAGCCTATTTGTGTGATTTGTATGGTTGTATGAGATACTAACATGCAGGTTATCTTGTTCTCTCCATATGGCCCACAAGTTTTTTACTTTCTTTTATGGTTGTTGGTTTATTTGAGGCTAAGTGTAAAGGGTGTCATGATTTCCTTGGTTTCCCATCTTAGGACAAGGCATGGTGAATTTCCCTATAGCCCTTTTATTTTCATGTTTAGATTACCATGTAAGTCTCATTGTAGAGATATAGGAATTTATGTGATTTTCTAAATTTGTAAATTCTAGCGATGTCCGGGACAAAGAAGGAAAGTGAAGTTGGACTCCTAATCAAAGAGTTTGAAGATTACCAAAAGTACTTTGGAGATGCTCAAAGAGTTTGTGAAATCCCAAAGTTTTGGAAAGTCTAGAAGTCCAAGAAGTCTATTCCGCTTGGGCCATGTGGAGGAGAGGACTAGTTTCTATTTTTAGCATTTTCTATTTATGGATGAATGCTTTTATAGAATGTTTCCAAATATGATCCAAACATAGCAAGATACCAAATTGGTCAAATCAAATTAATTTTTGGAAAGAGTTCTAATTAGTGTTGATGACCCATGAGATGGACACATTGGTAACACTAATCTAAGAAACTAGACTTTTCTTAAATATAACTTGACTTGGAACCAATCATTAGTCATATCATGAGATGATTTGATATTCATATATGTGGGACCTAATACCTTAAAAGGAAATCCTCAATTCTAAAATATTAAGTGGGAGCGGGGCATTTAAATTGAGAAATCCCCATGGTTTTTCACCATGGGTCCATTGTAAGGAAAGTATTAGCCTTACGCCATCAAGAGTATAGCCATTCCCCGTGGAGGGCTTTTATTTGTCCAGTTACTAGATATGGATCTCCTTAGGATAGTATTGGTGAGATGTGGTGGGGGCCCACTCCCTAAGGAGGAGCTGCCCAAAACGGTTGTCACGCAATACTAGTTGGTGGGTGAGACTTAACTAAAATAGTGATGTAGTATCCCCTAGGATTTGCCTAATGTATTTTAGAAACCAAAGCTGATCGGGAGTCATACATTATTTGGTATGAGATACCTAGATAATAATGAATGATGGGGACCATAGATAGTTAGTCTTAATCCTAATTTTGACCAAACTTTGATCCGCACCAATCTAAGTGGCATTCGCAGTCCCCAAGGACGCATGCCCTAAGGGATTGGAATTCCGATGTATTCTAAATTTAGTGGTTATGAGGATTCCCACATGAATTTGGTAGAATACTAAACCCTAATGTCATTTATATTATTTTATTAAATGTATGGTTATGTGCTTCAGTTTATACAGCATGAATTCGAAAAATATTTTCCTTTTGCAACCATCCTCAACCAGAATAAGTTGGTGGGATCCAACTATGTTGACTGGAAAAGGAACCTGGATATTGTCCTGGCAGCTTCAAGATACAAATATGTCCTTACCATACCCTCCATTCCTGAGCCTGAGCCTGATGCACCACAGTACGAGAAAGACCTTTACACCAAGTGGGCCAAAGACAATCAGATGGTCAGATGTTATATACGAGCATCCATGTCTAATGTTTTGCAACACCAACATCAATCCTATAAGTCTGCATACGATATTATATCGAACTTAAAGGAAATATTTGCGGACCAGGTCAGACATGCTAGGCAGGGTGCTATAAGGTGCTTATAAACACTAAGATGGCTGAGGGTATACCAGCATAGGACCACATGCTAAAGATGATGAATTCATTGAATGAATTAAATGTATTGGGTGTTGCGATTGATGCAGAATCGCAGGTCGACATGATCCTCGAGTCACTACCAGATTCATTCAACCATTTTAAGATCATTGATAATAAATTGGAACTGACCATAGCTGAGCTGTCTAGCCAGCTGATAGTGACTGAGGGAATCATGAAGAAAAGGCCAACTGACATGATGACAGATAAATAATTTGCCAGATCCAAGCCGAAAAATAAAAGGTAGAAAAGGCAAGAAGAAATCGATTCCCAAGGGTCCGAAGGTGGAGAATGGAATATCTGGTGGTGTGGCAAAGGCAAAGGGTACGAGTACAAGGGAAAGTGTTTCCACTTTGGTAAGACATGACATTGGAAGAGGAATTACCCAGTTTTTTTCTAAGAAAAGGAACTCAGGTATGATTGAGTCACTTGTTTCTGAAGTTAGTTTTGCAACTAGTACTTCAGAATCCTAGTGTGTTGACTCCGGTGCAACTAATCACATATGTAATACGTTGCAGGAGTTTCAGAAAACAAGGAGGCTTAGTGGCGAAGAAATCATTGTTAACCTGGGATCGGAACCATAGGTAGAAGCAGTGTCAGTGGGAGTAGTAACTTTGTTATTTTCAGATGTTAAGTTGATTTTGTCAGATACATTATATTTATCATCTTTAAGACAGAATTGAATTTCAGTTTCTAGTATGGTGAATAAGAGTTATTCTATTACTTTTGGTACTGAAATTGTCATAAAGAGATACGATACTTTCATATATTTTGGCAAGGTAATCAATGGCCTTTATTTGTTAAACTCTCAAAATGTATGAGATATATGACACTGAAATTAATAATAGACCATCATTAAAGAGGAAGTCACATTAATCTAATCCAACAAAACTTTGGCAACTGAGGCTAGGTCATATAAACCTAAACAGGATTGACAGGCTAGTGAAAGATGGTATCCTGCCTTCATTGGTGGTAGAACTAATGCCTGTCTGCGAGTCCTGTCTAGAAGGCAAAATGACCAAAAGACTCTTTTTCATCCAAGGGCAATAGGGCCAAAGATTTATTGGAGATAGTGCATATTGATGTGTGTGGTCCCATAAATATTAGAGCGAAATGAGGATATGAGTACTTCATCACTTTCACCGATGATTACTCAAGATATGGATACATATACCTTATGCACCGCAAGTCCGAGGCTTTTGAAAAGTTCAAAGAGTTTCGAGCGGAAGCGGAAAAGCAATTAGGTAAAAGTATTAAGTCCCTTCGATCAGATAGAGGAAATGAATATCTCCCTGCTGATTTTATGGGATACTTATCAGAGAATGAGATTCTATCCCAATTGTCTGCACTTGGTATGCCTCAACAGAATGGAGTAACAAAAAAAAAGGAACCAGACTCTTTTAGATATGATCAGGTCCATGATGACTTTCTCAGGATTACCTATATTCTTTTGGGGGCATGCCTTGGACACTGCTATGTACATACTAAACCTCGTACCATCTAAGTCTGTACCTAAGACTCCCTAGGAGTTGTGGTCTGGGCACAAGCCTAGTCTACAATATTTACATATTTAGGGTTGTCCGGCATACGTGCTAAAGGTTAAGACGAATAAGTTGGAATCGAAGTCGGAAGTATGCACTTTTATAGGATATCCCAAAAGAACTAAAGGTTAGTTATTCTATAATCCCAGAGAGCGAAAAGTGCTTGTCAGCACCAATGCGATTTTTCTGGAGGAAGATTATATGATTGACCAGAAATCTCTAGAAAATATTATCTTGGAAGAAATTCAAGAGCGATTAATTCCAAATCCAAATATGACCGAACTTGAAGAGAATCCGCCCATACCTGACCCAGTAGTTACACCTGTGCCTCGCCGTAGTGGGAGAATTGTCAGGCCCCTTGAGAGTCTTGTGAAGGCAATCCCGAAAGAACTGGAACAAGATCCTTGTAACTATGATGAAGCGATCAACGACAAAGATTCAGGATGTCGGTAAAATGCTATGAAAGCTGAGATGGAGTCTATGTACTCCAATCAGGTCTGGACACTTGTGGACTTGCCTGCCAATATTAAACCTATTGGGTGCAAGTGGGTCTACAAGAGAAAGAGATGACCAAATGGAAGAGTTGAGACCTTTATGGTCAGGCTTGTTGAGAAAGGATATACTCAGAAAGAAGGTATCGATTATGAGAAAACCTTCTCGCCGGTAGCAATACTCAAGTCCTTCTGGATACTCTTATCCATTGCGGTTTATCTTGATTACGAGATTTGGCAAATGGAAGTCAAGACGGTGTTTCTCAACGGACATCTTAAGGAATACATCTATATGATGCAGCCAGACGGTTTTATAGCTGATAAACAAGATCAAAGAGTTTGCAAGCTGTAGAAGTCCATTTATGGACTAAAGCATGCATCCCGAAGCTGTAACATCGGTTTTGACCAGGCAATCAAGTCATTTGATTTTTGTCAGAATCCGGATAAGTCATGAGTGTACATGAAAAGTGAAGAAGGCAGGGTAGTTTTTCTGGTATTGTATGTAGACGACATCCTTCTCCTAGGGAGTGACAGGGATGTTGTCAACAATAAAAGTTTCGGTTGGCTAAGACTTTTGATATGAAGGACTTGAGAGAAGCTATCTACATCCTAGGGATCAAACTCCATTAAGATCGAAAAAATAGGATGATAGGCTTATCCCAAGCTGCGTACATAGATAAGATGGTGGTATGGTTTGCTATGCTTTGTATTACATCGGATATCTGTCACGCAGTGGGCCTAGTCAGCAGATATCTGTCTAACCCAGGTCCTTATCATTAGACTACTGTAAGATGTATTCTCAAATACTTGAGAATGACTAGAGATCATATGTTGATTTTGCGGCAGTGATGAATTGATTCCAGTCGGATATACAGAATCTGACTTCATGTCAGATAAGGATTCCAGAAAATCAACCTATGGGTATGTGTTTATGATGTAGCCGTTTGAGAAGCAGCCAAGGAAGCAGTTTGGCTCAAAATGTTCCTTATGGAATTTAGAATGGTACTTTTGGCACGACAGCCGCTCACAGTTTACTGTGATAACAACAGGGCAGTCGCTCAGTCCAAAAAACCAAAGAGCCAAAAATATGTACAGAGGAAGTATCACATGGTCAGAGAGATTGTGCAGAGAGGTGATATTGCAATCATCAAGATAAACTCTGCAGCCAATATGGCAGATCCCTTTACTAAGCTTTTGACCACCAAAGTCTTTGAGCAGTATGTAGACGGGATGGGCATGAGATGCAACATTAACTGGCATTGAGCTCAAGTGGGAGATTGTTTGTTTATATGGACTCGATCCAGTAGATGATATAATAAATTGATTAATTTTTTTATTCATCAATATATTCATATTTTCCTTTCATGAGATGAATGGTGTTTTATTACTTACTTGCACATAACCAATACGAATGACATGATGGTTCATGAGATGAACCGGAGTCCACAAGTGTATTAGATGTAATACATGTGTATGGATGAGATCCAGATACATGATACATGTATAACAAATCTTATACTTAAATATCTTCACAACCAGTGATGAGATTGGACATCTCATCTGACAATGTCGTAGCACTTTGATCACTATGAAATAGTGTGATTTGTCTCGATCATCAGAATGAAAGATTCTGGACCATCGTGCTGGTACATTGGATGTATTGAAGGACCAGGAGAAGCACCTTATGAACACTGTCTTTACTTTAAGGTCTGCTCTCATAATTTCCTAGCAATAGGCTCTCAATCCTGAGACATTAATGAACTCACGTTTCTGTCTCTGCATTTACTTTGAGTCACCAATGAGTGAGGGCAATTGTAGGTCAACACCTCGGTGGTTTGGGTGCATGGTAATAGAACCGTGAGAACATTCAATGGTCAAGATGGAATCTATCATCATTATCCCCTTGTGCCAATTAATGGATTTATCATTGGTAAGTGCGCACCCATTTCGATTAAGAGTTAATTGGATAGGTACCGATGATCATTATAATTAATTGTGGCTCAAGGATAATAAGATGTGGATATAATTTGGAGGACAGGTTCAATTAATCCATGGATATAGATGGATGAGTCTACTTATGGTCATAGAGAAGTTTAGGATCTTCTATGTAATTTATTCTTAAGACTGGAGTTCAACTGCATTTATATAGTGGAAGTATTTGTAAATAACTGTGGGCCAGGATTGCACATGAGATGTGGGTCGCGTGTCCCAGTTGGAGCCGACTTTCTATGGAATCCCTAGTGGTCCCCACGCTAGCCCAAGTTATTAGAAAGATACTAATTCTAGTTAAACTCTAAAAGGAAAGGATTTAGAAAGTTACTATTTATATTTGAAGTGAGACTTCTATTAGTCGTAATAGTAAGTTAATAATTATTAATGGAAGTGAGACTTCTATTTTAATTAGAAAAGAGAAAGTTACTAATTCTTAATTGAAGTGAGATTTCTATTTCAATTAGTAAAGAAGAGATTGCTTTGTGCAATAAATAGAGGAGGATATGTGTCGGGCGCCCCATGCTATTCCCATCCTAGGGATTCACGCCCAAGCCCATTGTGTGCACAAGTTGCATGCTCTTTTCTCTCATCTTCCTCTTTTAGTTCTCTTCTAGTTTCCTTAAAGAGCTTCTAGTAGTTTTCCCTTGGAGATCCCACCCATCTCCTTGAGAGAAGAGATCTGATACGGGTCATAGCTTGGAAGATGATTGGCACTTGGAGATTCCTATTTGATTTGTGAACAAGTTCATCATCAAAGAAAGGTTCAACTTCTCCATTAGAGCACAACCGAGCTCCAAAGGTATAATCTACTTCCTTGCATGTTGTAGATTTCGTGGATGCTTGTATTGTGCTATTTCTATCTTCTATATAGAGTTTTCTACTGATTATGATTGATGAGATTGAGGACATGGATCCTGGATTGGGTTTTTGTTGCCTTCTGGATAGTTGATCTCTGCATCAAGTAGGTCAAAAGTTTTTGAAACCTATCATCGAGGCCCACCTACTTCCAACAGGTTACACATCCAAAGAAATCACCATTAGCCACATCAATTTTAAAATTAAAGCTATTAACAAATTAAAGAAACAAGCAAACTTAATCAGTGATTTGAACCATCAGATGTGATATACTTTCTATAATTGTTTATATGAAAGCCTACCTCCTTTTGGGCTGTAATCTTCTTGTGCTTTAGGCAACCGGAAAATTGCTTTGTAAGAATTACTGAACAAAAATCTGGATTTTCTCTGTCATTTGGGTAAGCATGTGTTTGGGTAAAAATTGTGTTTATTTTATGGGGATGAGGTGGCATACCTTCTATAATTACGAAATATTATTTCAAAAGGTATTATTATTGATTTTGTGTTCGTCTTGATTAACATTTCATCTCGATCTTTTTTTTTTGTGAATCTTCTAATTGGCTGATCAATGTGTTTCTCCTCTTTCCCTCTTTCTATCTCCTTATCTCTTGATTGTTCCTCGAAAACATGAAAAACAGAGCCTCATAGATTCTCAGCACTTGGAAGGTTCGTGAATTCAGATGATAAACCTGAAATATTAGATGATGTAGTGACAAATCCACAAACAAGAGTGTACAGAGTTTGATTCTTATATTCTGCTCATAATGCGCCTGTGTTTGTGTAGGAATTGACTCAAATTTCACTGTAAACGTCATCATATATACAGTGAGATTAATGTAACTCAAATGGTCTCATAACAAAGAAAAAAAAGCATCTTGAACCATCCCCAAAATCCCCATATTAAATAACCGAAATGGCAATTCTCCATTGAATTCCCTCTTCTCCGTTTCCAAACCTAAAATCATTACTCCACAGTAAAACCAAACCACAACAGGAAATCATCATTAACCACATTAATAAAAAAAGCTTAAAACTTTTAAAAAATTAAAAAGATAATAAATGATTTGAACCATCAGATTCAAATAAGACCAATGGGGCCAATTGGCAAGGGAAACAACAGAAGTTGCTGATGACGTGGATTGCACTCAGGAGAAGAGACAAAAAAATACGGAACAACAGAACCAGACAAACTCCTTTTTTTTTTCCTCTTCTAATCCTCTGGAAGACTGGGTTCCTCCCCAATGCTGGGCTTCCTTTACATAGAAAGGGTTTGTCTACATTGATCAAAACAAAGCGAACACTTTTCAGTTAAAGAATCAAATAAAAGCAAACATAACCATCAAATAAAAAAGAACTCACGTACATTTTCATCTTCTGGAATCAAACGAACACATATAAAATAAAAATCCCATTTCTGACAACATCCAATGGTAGATTCCAGCTACAAACTAACTATCTATCTCAACCAAAATATAAACCCATTTCCCACAAAAACCCAAAAGAGAAAGGAATATGAAAATGAACTCGACTAATGAAAATCTCTCTCGCATCTGATGATCCTAACCATGAAACTCATTTCTCACATCAACGCAAAAGAAAAATACCCTAAATACTGAAAATCTCTCGCATCCAAAACACAGTGAAAAAACACTTTTCGCACACCCAACCGAGAAGAATAAACATAAAAAACCATTTCCCACACATCAACACAAGAGAAAAACTCGTATAAAAAGAACAGCTATGTGCACAAGAACAGTTGTTATCAATCTCTTGTTCACTCAAATCTTAATCAAAGCTAGTGTTGTTTGAATTTAATAAGATCCATCTCACTATAACTTGTTGGCATGCCCCAATTACTTTACGTTGTTGCATTCCACAACGAAACAACAATGACAAGAAAACTAAACAACCAACAAAAAGGAAATAGAGGAAAGGATGCTCTTACTCAGCAGAGAAAAAAACAAACATAGATGAATTATTTGGCAGCCATGCACCAATTCCATACATAGGGCCCATGTTTTGGTGAGAGACTCATTGGAGTGACTCCATCGTGGATGCAGGCACCCCAATGACAGAATAATTCCCAATCTATTTTGAAATCAACAGTCAAGTTTTGAGATTAAGCATATTATTCAAGAATTGACAATTGACAATGTTGCGATTTTTATTCTAAATTTTATTCAAATTGAAAAAACAAGAATTCAATATAAAAGATGAAAACTTTGAAGTGGTCCCAGCAAACAATCCAGTATATAATAGTCCAAATGATTTTCCATCCGAGGATGCAACAGTCCTCAAGATGCTTACCCTACCACTTGTTACCCTGTGGTTGTGAACATCCACGCCAATTTGAACTTCAACCTTCTCCAAATCGGTGGAAGCTAAGCCAAGCTTCTCGGTGAATGCAGCCAACCCCTTCTGTAAGACCGCGACCCCCAATTCCTCTGTTTAGTATTGTTTTAATCGTGGTTTAGCTTTTTAAGCAAGATTTGAGTTGGTTTGACTTTGTTTTTGAGTTTGACTAGACTTTTCCATAGCCTTGGAGATTTTGAGGACCGTTGACCTTGGTTTGACCCGGTCCATATGATATGTATTTTTATGAGAAATTACTTTTGATTTCTAAAAAATTCTGATTTTGGTGTATTTTGACTCATTTTATGAAGTTTAACAACTTTCATGTTTTGACCATTTTGATTCGATGATCAGAAAATGCGTTTTTCGGAAAAAAAAAAAGGGCAAAACTGACTTTTCACACTAAATCTGTCCATGAATTTCGAAAATTTCAGAAATTGGGGAAAATATACTTTTTGGAAAGTAAAAATTTCGATGATCGATTTTGTCTTCTTCGTCGATCTCATTCGGGACCCGCAAATGTTAGTTTTGACCTTTGTAAGTTTGGGGCCCATGGGGCCCAGCCCATTTATCATTTATAAAACCAATGGGTTCCTCTTCTCCTTCCCCATTTTTTTTTCCTGCAACAAGGAGGAGATAGGGTTTTCTCCCAGCCCCTTTCTCTCTCCTCATGTATCTCTTCTTCTTGGATGCTAAATGGAGATTTGATCTTCCCATCTTCTTCTCCTATCTCTTGGCTTTCCAAAGATGCCTTTTTCAAGGATTTTGAGCTAGGGCAAGGCTCTCATCCAAGCTTCTCTTCTTCGTTTGGGCTTTTCAAGGTTAGCAATGGCTTTCCAAACTTTAGATCTTTGTTTTCCTCTTCATTTAGAGTGTTTTCATCACTCATGCAAGAGCTTTCCTTGGAGATTTGAGAAAGATGGATTTTTAGGGTTTTCTTTGGAAATTTTGGGGTTTTTGTAGATTGGGAGCTTGGGTTCCTAGAGCTTGGTTTGAAGAGTATTATTTCTCTCAATTAGACTTGAGGCAAGTGGAATTTTCAATTAATATGATGGTTTCATTTCTCTTGTTTGGTTTCATGGCATTTCATGGTTAAGTTCTCATCTCCTCATGGTTTATGGATTTACTTTGAATAAATGAAGCAATGTTTTGTTGATTCCCACTTATGCTATTGTCTTATAATGTATTGGAAGTTTGGTTTCACTTTAATCATTTTGCAAATTTGCTTTCCTTGTATTAAAAGTTGGTGTTCAAAGAAAGGGAGAAAAAGGCTTTGATTTAAGGGTGTTTGTTAAGTTAATTGGATTGCTAATGAATGGTGATTTGATGATTTGTGGAGGTCAAGAAAGGGCCCAAGTTATTGAGAAAATAAGTATGGAAGAAAGAGGGGGAAAAGAAATCAGAAAAATGCACAAAAGAGTGCATTTCTGCACTCGGCCCAGACTGCGACAGAGCCCAGTCCGCTCGAGCGACCCAGTGGGCCGCTCGAGCGGACCAGGTTCTGCCTGGGCTTGGCTCGAGCGGACCCTGGGTCGCTCGAGCGAGCCCAGGTCTGTCTGGGCCCATTCTTTGGGCTGTTTTCGCGGACTGTTTGGGGTTCTTTTTCAGGCCCGTTCCAGCCCCTTTTCAGCCCGTTTCTCCTCCTCGATTGTGGTCCGTTAATTCTGTTGGAATTTGAGATGACATGAGTAGTCTTTGAAGAATTGAAGAATATAGTATCTCAAGTATTAATTTGAGTTGGAATTATTGTCAACACATTGTCACAAGCATGATGATAATAGGCTAGTGTTGATAGAGCTGAAAAGAAGAAACAGAATTGAAACAGTCAGGAATTAAGAATTCCTGATGCAGAGCACTCGGTCGACCGGGCACCCCATGCGGTCGACCGAAGCAAGAGAAACCTGCAGAAAACAGTTTCAGGCACCTCTCAGTTATTTTCGTGACACAGTGTGTCTTCGGTCGACCGGGACCCCAGGATGTCGACCGAGCTCAAAAGTTGTCTGTTTCCAGTAAGTGTCTTCGGTCGACCGAGCAAGCCATGATGTCGACCGAGCACGGGAACCAGAGTTGCGCAGAATTAGAAGTTTTGCACGAAAATTCAGCACTCTTATCTATTTCGTTTGGGACTCTTTCTAAACGAATTGTAGCCCGTTTTGAAGACAATTAAGGGTTATTAAAACCTATAAAAAGGAATGTATGGGTCGTTCTAAAGATACACCAGAGAGAGAAAGAATAGAGAAGAGTTTTAGAGAGTTCTTGAGAGAAAGAAGAAACTGCTGGTGTGTGTTGCTGTGTGCTGATGTGGTGACGTTTTCTACAGCAATTGTGGACGAGATTATGCTCTAGAAGATGGTGATTCGTCCATGAGTTAAGTGTCTCTCTTTTATGCTTTAGATTTCAATTTGTAAGGGATTGAGAGAGAGAGAATTGTAGAGGGGAAGGGCTGTAGACAGAGTTAATCTTTTATTCTGTTTTTACATCAAGTTGGTGCTTGGTGTTTGGGGTTTGGTGATCCTATCTGTGGGTGCAGATAAATTGTAAAGGGGAGTCGGTGCTTCCTAGATAGTTGGTGCTATCTGAAACTAAGGGTTGGTGCTCTTTGTCGTTGGTGCGACTAAATAAGATTCAGATCTGTCCCGGATTGGTGTTCGGACAGTCTTTGAACCGTGGACGTAGCCTTTCGGTGAACCACGTTAAATCTGGTGTCATTGTGTGGTTTGACTTGTTTTGTTGTTGAATTGGACCTGTTTTTAGAAATCACTGATTCACCCCCCCCCCCCCCCCTCTCAGTGATCGCGGTATACAACAAATTCCTTTTTTTTATGCTTGAAAGCCCATGAAAGTTTGGGGTTAATTTTGATAGAAAGCCCATGAAAGTTGGGATTATTTGTGATACTTGGAACTTGTGAAATGGGAATGGGATCAAGGTGAGAATGAGCATATGTGAAATTACACGGGAACCTTTCGAGGCTCAATACGCACTTTATCATTTAAATGTTGTGGATTTTCATTGGCATCAAACATACTCTTTATTAATCAATGTTTAAAGGTTAAATGTGTATTGAGATGGTTCCTTGGTGTCACGCCCCGAAACCGGGCCCTGCAGTGATCCGACCTCGGGGTGTGAAATTTTGGGATAAATTGAAACTTTTTGTTATAGTTCCCAAGATCCGCGTGAATGAGGATAAACAAATCCCATCACAATCAGAGTATATTTTCGCGGAAGCTAAACATGGTGTTACGACTCGGAATCCGTGGCCATCGGGTTCCGTGTCGCACGCAACCAATATCATAAAGCCATCAAATAAACAGACTAGCGTAAATCATAATCCAAATAAACTGAGCTGGTAGTAACAAACTATTATTTCCCACATATTCAAGTTACAATTAACCGATGTCTTAATTACAAACCCAAAGAAAAAGGTTACAAAGCCATACAACAATATATCCAACTAAAAGAAATACTATCCTCAAAGATTTGATACGAACTCCGGTGCCAAACTTGACATCTAGATGATATCAATGGGCAGCCTCTCACGTCAGACCGGCGGTCCCACCGCCTCCTCTGATCAAACACCTAAAACCAGAAAGAGAAGAAACTGGCACCAAACAAAAAGGGTCAGACACGACGGTCTGGCAAGCAAATAAACAAATAATATGAAAGCAAAGCACACTCGTAAAGCCTGGTGAAATCATCGAAAAATCGAATAAATAGGCTAAACAATAATGACAATAAAGCATGCTAAAACGATCGAAAGACCGAACATAAATATCAAAACAAGTAAAAGAACAATATCAGATGTACGAATATCTCGAAAAGATAAAAGCCTGCATAAAACATTTAATCGTCGGAGATACATTTCAAATCCTGAATAATAGCGACAATATGATAAATGATTGATATCGTAAAACAAAGTAATATGCAGATAAAACACTGGCAACCACACATAGCTAAATTCTCCTATTACCGAAGTAACAAGAGCACACAGAACGTAGCCACTGAATGTGGTACTAGAAATAGGATCAGAACCGTAGCCATACAAATGGGACCGGCAGATCAAAAATCAGAACCGTAGCCATACAAATGGGACCGGCAGATAAAACCGTTGCCATGGTCGGTACAGACGGAATCCAAGCTGCAGCTGGCGGACAGATTAAAGATCCCAAGCCGGGTGATCAGCCCGACAAGGTGACCTAAGCCTAGTGGTGCCTTTAGTTTTCAAAACTCAAACCGATACAAATCTAACATAATACTAATCCCTTTGGCTCAGGGGCTCACACCACATAGCTCTGGCCCCGTCTTGCCTCGGGGTTTTATCTTCGAAATCATAGCCTCTTTGGCTCATGGGCTCGCTCTACAAAGCTCTAGCCCCGTCTTGCCTCGAGGTTTTTATTTTCAAATACTAGTCTTATCAAAACAATAGTCTCATCGAAGAAATCCCGAATGTAACAAACATACTCCAATCTCTTTTCAAATCGAATCGGAGAAAACATACGAATATCCATGGTAAACCGTTCAAATACACATCAAAGTGATTTGTATAAAATCATACGGTCAATCCTTTCGAACATGGAAAACCACATGATTTTATAACAAATCACCGATGCTATTTAAATTAATTTACCCATGAATGCAAATACAAATACAAATACATATTCTGACTTGAAATGGAATGGATAGTGAAGGATGACTTAATGCCTTGCCAATGAACCATCTCAATGCACATTTAACCTTTAAACATTGATTAATAAAAAGCGCGTTTGATGCCAATGAAAATCCATAATATTTAAATGATAAAGTGCGCATTGAGACTCAGACGATTCCCGGGTAATTCCATATACACTCATCCTCACATCATTCCCATTTCACGAATTTCCAAGTATCAAAAGTAATGTCAAAACTCTTAAAAACAGGCCCATAACTGGCCTTAAACCAAGCCCAAACAGTCTACTCATTTAACCCCAAAACAGCCCTTTAAACATGGCTCAAATCAATCCTTAAAACAGTCCAAAACTAACTTTGAATGGCCCACAAAACATATCTCAAAAACAGCCCAAAGCTAAACATTTATTGGCCCACAAAACAAACTTTAAAAACAACCCAAGACTAACCTGAACCAGGCCCACAAAACTGATTTTTAAAGCAACCCAAAACTGAGCCTTGACCAAGCCCACGAAACAAGTTTTAAATCAGTCCAATATCAGGCCCGAAGATGACCCAATATCAGATCTTGAATTGGCCCAAAAGCTGACTTGAATCAGGCCCAAGGAAGCCCCAACAATCCGGCCCACAAAACAATCCAAACTCGGGCCCAAACCAGCCCCAGGCTGAGCTGGGCCTCGCTCGAGCGAACCCAGGTCCGCTCGAGCGGAGCCCAGGTCCGCTCGAGCGAACCCAGGTCCGCTCGAGCGGAGCCCAGGTCCGCTCGAGCGGAGCCCAGACAGTGTCTGGGTCGCTCGAGCGGCCCAGTGGGTCGCTCGAGCGAGGGCCAGGCAGAGCCTGGTCCGCTCGAGCGACCCAGTGGGTCGCTCGAGCGGACTGGGCCTGCCCAGTCCAGCTCGGCAGTTCTGTTCTTGCATTTTTTCCTTCTTTTTCTTGATTCTTTTGATTCCTTTTCTTTCATGCTAATTTCCAAGATTTGTTGGGCCCTTCCTTGACCTTCCAAACTCATCAAAACCATCCATAAATCATTCTAATTGGCCCAAACACAACACTTTTTAAAGCAAAGTTTTCTCCCTTTCATTGGACACCATACTTAACACAAAGAAGACTAATTTTTCAAGATGACCAAAGTGAAAACCAAACTCCCAACTCATTGTACAATAGCAACATAAGTGGAAATCAACATAACATTGCTTCATTCATTCAAAGTAAATCCATAATTAATAAAGGATTAGAACATAATGAGGAAAAACCATGAAACCAAACAAGAAACCTACAAACATCATATTAATTGAAAATTTCACTTGCCTTGGTCAAGATAGGAGTAAAATTACTCTCCAAACAATGCCTTAGAGCCTCAAGCTTCAAATCTACAAAAACCCCAAAATTTTCCCAAGAAAACCCTAAAATGTCAACATTGGTAAACCTCCAAGGAAAACCCTAGCAAATGGGTTTAAAACACTCCAAATGGAGAGGAAAACAAGAATCTCAAGAAAAGAAAACCATTGCTAACCTTGAGAAATCCAAACAAAGAAGAGAGGCTTGAATGAGGGTCTTTCCTAAGCTCAAAATCCTTGCAAATGGGTTCTTTGGAAAGCCAAGAGGGAGGAGAAGAACTTTGGGAGATCAATCCTCCATGAAAACTCCACCAAATAAGAGTTTCAGAAGAGAGAGAGAGTGGCTGGATGAGAGGGAAAGAGCCCTCGCTCAAAACCCTTGCTGGAAACGAAATGGAGGAGAAGAAGGAGGGTTCCCTTCTTATAAGGTGGGTCTTGTGGGCCCCAATCTTCACAAGGCTGAAACTCATATTTACGGGCCCCGAACGAAAACGACGAAGAAGGCAAAAATGATCAGCGAAATTTCTACTTTCTAAAAAGTATACTTTCCCCAATTTCTGAAATTTTCGAAATTCATGGACAGATTTAGTGAAAATGTCATTTTTGCCCATTTTCCTCGAAAAACGTGATTTCTGAGTATCAAATCAAAATGATCAAAACATGAAAGTTGTTAAACTTCATCAAATGAGTCAAAATACGTCAAATCCAGAATTTTTAGAAATGAAAAGTAATTTCTCATAAAAATACAAATCATATGGACCGGGTCAAACCAAAGTCAACGATCCTTAAAAATCTCCAAGGTTATGGAAAAATCCCGTCGAACTCAAAAACAAGGTCAAACTAAATCAAATCTCGCTTAAAAAGCCAAACCACGATTAAAACAATACTAAACAAAAGAACTGGGGTCGGGATCTTACATCCTCCCCCCCTTAGAACTCATTTGGTCCTCCAAATGGTCTAAACCACCTCAAAATAAATAAAAAAAACCCACAAGACAAACGAAAACACTGACACCCTACGCTAAACCTCGGCAACTGAGAGATCCTCTTATCAAACCTGACGTTGAGATGCACGGTCAACAACATTCTGATTCAATTAAATGCTTCACACTATTCCACAAATCTGCTCGGGAACAAACTTCTCTGACCAAACTGGTGTGCAACAATTCTTCTAAGCCTCCTTGGTGTCATCTGTCACTCCTGCATTGGATCATTTCTTTTGCTCACCTTGTCAGTCTCTGTCGGTCTAAGAACTGCAAATTCTGCCTCTTTTTACCACTTGGAATTCTGTGCCTTAAATTATACCGAGCTGTACGCCACAACCCTGACACTTGCACGAAGATGTGATCGTAGACAGGTTTCCTCTGAAATAATCTCTTCATCCTGAAAAATTCTAAAATTCCAAATGTTTGCTCTTACTATGTTCCTCGAATGCATCATCAGCTTCTGGCCTCCAAGAATATCGTCAATCCTCCTTCGTTATGAAATCACAATCTCCAAATTCTAATCTTTCTGTGATGTACTCTGAATTCTTGCCCACATCTGATTCTATCTACTTGCTGCTCTTGATCTCTTACCTGATACGGTGTTATCAACAAAAACATATCTGCCAATCTGATGTCAATCCCCGAAGAACTGCAACTTTCAATCCCTGTCTTGAATGATGTTGATTCTCTCGCAGATCCAACTTTATCTCCAGCTGAACCAATATATTTCCTGACATCCATCAACCCTTCAATTCACATACTACCAAACTCCAGCCATAACTAATACAACTCCTTCCATTCGATGCCAAACAACCCTTAAAATTTTAAACATAATGACCAAAATAATTACTTAGCTAAATTTCATCATTTTAAAACATAGTAAAAACCGAACCTCTAAATTGTCAAATAAAGTTTAATAAGTAAAGTTTATCAAAGTTTGAATATGAAACAACATTATTCGTTTTGAAATTCATATTTTCATAACCCAGCAAATCATTGAAATACTCAACAATCTCAAATTAGGGTTTCAAAGATAAATCAAATTCATGTAGTATGACCATACATTAAATTTTGTTGAAAATCCATTTCCAGCCAAACACATACAAAATTTTGAAATCATCAAGGTTTTGAAATGTAGATGTCAACATTTAAAAAAAATTAAAACAAGAGCAAAATTTCAAGATCATTGTGTAACAATGTCTTAAGAAGATTAAATAAAAATTCGAAACACAAAACCTCATGAAAGCAAAATCATGCAACTCATGAAAAAGAGTATAATAATATAGTTTATTTCAAAGTAAGCCTTAAAGAAGAAACATAAATCCATTGTTTAAACACTACACGGATAAATCATAGACATTAAAGAAAACATAACAAAGATGAAAACAGCACGAAAATCACTCTTACCAAGAAAAGGAACAACACCAAAACTGAAGTATACTCTTGTACCTGCATGTTGTCCAATCCAATACCCTGTAAGTCGGTGAAATTCCCAACATTTCCACTGTTGCCGAAAGTTATCTTGACCACAACGAACCATCCACTTGGCATTACTGCTGAATCAAATACACCAGCTAAGCCGCAAGTTATAGAAATTCTCAACCAAAACTATGACAAAGCTCATTGAATCCGGGAAATCCCTGAGTTTCTTGTACTAACTTCTAATCTTACCAACTAAGATCACTTCTCCCTTCATGAAATCAATAGCTGATATGCCTTCTACAGTCCTTCATCTTGGAAAGATGGTCTGAGTTCACCCAATAATCCACATTTACTTACCTTGGTACGTTGCATGGTGATCCTTGATTAGCCGAAAGGGGGTCTTCGAATACTGCTCAAGTCCTACTTTGGCGGACAAATGCACATGTCTTCTCTCATTAACCACAATGAAGATGCTGAAGGCTAAAAGTCTACTGATGTTCTCCGAAAACAACATACCAAGTCCAGAGGGTTCTCAGTCTCCGACACAAGCACAGACAAAAGACACTGAACAAGAGTATGGAGACTTTAAATTCTCCACCACTAAGGAGGAAATTTGGTCATCCAAATCTCCTAACAACACAAACTAAAAGAAAAGACAAGCAAAATCTCCCGAACTGAAAGAAAAACCGACTCAAATCGAAAGAAACAAAGACACGAGAAAACAAATCGACACAATCTAACGAGTCCTCACCACACGTCTTAATGTCTCTAGAGTATTTTATTTCCTAGAAACTAACCAGCTCTGATACCAAACCTGTCACGCCCCGAAACCGGGCCCTGCAGTGATCCGACCTCGGGGTGCGAAATTTTGGGATAAATTGAAACTTTTTGTTATAGTTCCCAAGATCCGCGTGAATGAGGATGAACAAATCCCATCACAATCAGAGTATATTTTCGCGGAAGCTAAACATGGTGTTACGACTCGGAATCCGTGGCCATCGGGTTCCGTGTCGCACGCAACCAATATCATAAAGCCATCAAATAAACAGACTGGCGTAAATCATAATCCAAATAAACTGAGCTAGTAGTAACAAACTATTATTTCCCACATATTCAAGTTACAATTAACCGATGTCTTAATTACAAACACAAAGAAAAAGGCTACAAAGCCATACAACAATATATCCAACTAAAAGAAATACTATCCTCAAAGATTTGATACGAACTCCGGTGCCAAACTTGACATCTAGATGATATCAATGGGCAGCCTCTCACGTCAGACCGGCGGTCCCACCGCCTCCTCTGATCAAACACCTAAAACCAGAAAGAGAAGAAACTGGCACCAAACAAAAAGGGTCAGACACGACGGTCTGGCAAGCAAATAAACAAATAATATGAAAGCAAAGCACACTCGTAAAGCCTGGTGAAATCATCGAAAAATCGAATAAATAGGCTAAACAATAATGACAATAAAGCATGCTAAAACGATCGAAAGACCGAACATAAATATCAAAACAAGTAAAAGAACAATATCAGATGTACGAATATCTCGAAAAGATAAAAGCCTGCATAAAACATTTAATCGTCGGAGATACATTTCAAATCCTGATTAATAGCGACAATATGATAAATGATTGATATCGTAAAACAAAGTAATATGCAGATAAAACACTGGCAACCACACATAGCTAAATTCTCCTATTACCGAAGTAACAAGAGCACACAGAACGTAGCCACTGAACGTGGTACTAGAAATAGGATCAGAACCGTAGCCATACAAATGGGACCGGCAGATAAAACCGTTGCCATGGTCGGTACAGACGGAATCCAAGCTGCAGCTGGCGGACAGATTAAAGATCCCAAGCCGGGTGATCAGCCCGACAAGGTGACCTAAGCCTAGTGGTGCCTTTAGTTTTCAAAACTCAAACCGATACAAATCTAACATAATACTAATCCCTTTGGCTCAGGGGCTCACACCACATAGCTCTGGCCCCGTCTTGCCTCGGGGTTTTATCTTCGAAATCATAGCCTCTTTGGCTCATGGGCTCGCACTACAAAGCTCTAGCCCCGTCTTGCCTCGAGGTTTTTATTTTCAAATACTAGTCTTATCAAAACAATAGTCTCATCGAAGAAATCCCAAATGTAACAAACATACTCCAATCTCTTTTCAAATCGAATCGGAGAAAACATACGAATATCCATGGTAAACCGTTCAAATACACATCAAAGTGATTTGTATAAAATCATACGGTCAATCCTTTCGAACATGGAAAACCACATGATTTTATAACAAATCACCGATGCTATTTAAATTAATTTACCCATGAATGCAAATACAAATACAAATACATATTCTGACTTGAAATGGAATGGATAGTGAAGGATGACTTAATGCCTTGCCAAGGAACCATCTCAATGCACATTTAACCTTTAAACATTGATTAATAAAAAGCGCGTTTGATGCCAATGAAAATCCATAATATTTAAATGATAAAGTGCGCATTGAGACTCAGACGATTCCCGGGTAATTCCATATACACTCATCCTCACATCATTCCCATTTCACGAATTTCCAAGTATCAAAAGTAATGTCAAAACTCTTAAAAACAGGCCCATAACTGGCCTTAAACCAAGCCCAAACAGTCTACTCATTTAACCCCAAAACAGCCCTTTAAACATGGCTCAAATCAATCCTTAAAACAGTCCAAAACTAACTTTGAATGGCCCACAAAACATATCTCAAAAACAGCCCAAAGCTAAACATTTATTGGCCCACAAAACAAACTTTAAAAACAACCCAAGACTAACCTGAACCAGGCCCACAAAACTGATTTTTAAAGCAACCCAAAACTGAGCCTTGACCAAGCCCACGAAACAAGTTTTAAATCAGTCCAATATCAGGCCCGAAGATGACCCAATATCAGATCTTGCATTGGCCCAAAAGCTGACTTGAATCAGGCCCAAGGAAGCCCCAACAATCCGGCCCACAAAACAATCCAAACTCGGGCCCAAACCAGCCCCAGGCTGAGCTGGGCCTCGCTCGAGCGAACCCAGGTCCGCTCGAGCGGAGCCCAGGTCCGCTCGAGCGGAGCCCAGACAGTGTCTGGGTCGCTCGAGCGGCCCAGTGGGTCGCTCGAGCGGACTGGGCCTGCCCAGTCCAGCTCGGCAGTTCTGTTCTTGCATTTTTTCCTTCTTTTTCTTGATTCTTTTGATTCCTTTTCTTTCATGCTAATTTCCAAGATTTGTTGGGCCCTTCCTTGACCTTCCAAACTCATCAAAACCATCCATAAATCATTCTAATTGGCCCAAACACAACACTTTTTAAAGCAAAGTTTTCTCCCTTTCATTGGACACCATACTTAACACAAAGAAGACTAATTTTTCAAGATGACCAAAGTGAAAACCAAACTCCCAACTCATTGTACAATAGCAACATAAGTGGAAATCAACATAACATTGCTTCATTCATTCAAAGTAAATCCATAATTAATAAAGGATTAGAACATAATGAGGAAAAACCATGAAACCAAACAAGAAACCTACAAACATCATATTAATTGAAAATTTCACTTGCCTTGGTCAAGATAGGAGTAAAATTACTCTCCAAACAATGCCTTAGAGCCTCAAGCTTCAAATCTACAAAAACCCCAAAATTTTCCCAAGAAAACCCTAAAATGTCAACATTGGTAAACCTCCAAGGAAAACCCTAGCAAATGGGTTTAAAACACTCCAAATGGAGAGGAAAACAAGAATCTCAAGAAAAGAAAACCATTGCTAACCTTGAGAAATCCAAACAAAGAAGAGAGGCTTGAATGAGGGTCTTTCCTAAGCTCAAAATCCTTGCAAATGGGTTCTTTGGAAAGCCAAGAGGGAGGAGAAGAACTTTGGGAGATCAATCCTCCATGAAAACTCCACCAAATAAGAGTTTCAGAAGAGAGAGAGAGTGGCTGGATGAGAGGGAAAGAGCCCTCGCTCAAAACCCTTGCTGGAAACGAAATGGAGGAGAAGAAGGAGGGTTCCCTTCTTATAAGGTGGGTCTTGTGGGCCCCAATCTTCACAAGGCTGAAACTCACATTTGCGGGCCCCGAACGAAAACGACGAAGAAGGCAAAAATGATCAGCGAAATTTCTACTTTCCAAAAAGTATACTTTCCCCAATTTCTGAAATTTTCGAAATTCATGGACAGATTTAGTGAAAATGTCATTTTTGCCCATTTTTCTCGAAAAACGTGATTTCTGAGTATCAAATCAAAATGATCAAAACATGAAAGTTGTTAAACTTCATCAAATGAGTCAAAATACGTCAAATCCAGAATTTTTAGAAATGAAAAGTAATTTCTCATAAAAATACAAATCATATGGACCGGGTCAAACCAAAGTCAACGGTCCTTAAAAATCTCCAAAGTTATGGAAAAATCCCGTCGAACTCAAAAACAAGGTCAAACTAAATCAAATCTCGCTTAAAAAGCCAAACCACGATTAAAACAATACTAAACAAAAGAACTGGGGTCGGGATCTTACACTTGGTAAGTCATTAAGTCATTCTCCACTATCCATTCCATTTCAAGTCAGAGAATGTATTTGTATTTGTATTCTTCGGTGACCTAATTTAAATAGCATCAGTGATTTGTTATAAAATCATGTGGTTTTCCCATGTTCGAAAGGATTGATCGTATGATTTTATACAAATCACTTTGATGTGTATTTGAGCGGTTTACCATGGAATTCATATGTTTTCTCCGAATCGAATTGAAAGAAGATTGGAGTGGTTCGCCACATTCGGGATTTCATCGATAAGATTAGTATTTTGAAAATAAAAACCTCGAGGCAAGACGGGGCCAGAGCTTTGTAGTGCGAGCCCATGAGCCAAAGAGGCTATGATTTCAAAAATAAAACCTCGAGGCGAGATGGGGCCAGAGCCCGGTGGTGTGAGCCCATGAGCCAAAAGGATTAGTATTTTGATTTGTATTGGTTCAAGTTTTAAAAACTAAAGGCACCACTAGGCTTAGGTCACCTTGTCGGGCTGATCACCCGACTTAGGATCTTTAATTTGTCCGCCAGCTGCAGTTTGGATTCTGTCTGTACCGACCATGGTGTAAGATCCCGACCCCAGTTCTTTTGTTTAGTATTGTTTTAATCGTGGTTTAGCTTTTTAAGTGAGATTCGATTTAGTTTGACCGTGTTTTTGAGTTTGACCGAATTTTTCCATAACCTTGGAGATTTCGAAGACCATTGACTTTGGTTTGACCCGGTCCATAGGATATGTATTTTTATGAGAAATTACTTTTGATTTCTAAAAATTCTGGATTTGGTGTATTTTGACTCATTTTATGAAGTTCAACAACTTTCAAGTTTTGATCATTTTGATTTGATACTCAGAAATCACGTTTTTCGAGGAAAATGGGCAAAAATGACATTTTCACTAAATCTGTCCATGAATTTCGAAAATTTCAGAAATTGGGGAAAATATACTTTTTGGAAAGTAGATATTTCGCCGATCGTTTTTGTCTTCTTCGTCGTTTTCGTTCGGGGCCCGCAAATGTGAGTTTCAGCCTTGTGAAGATTGGGGCCCACAAAACCCATCTTATAAGAAGGGAACCCCTCTTCTTCTCCTCCATTTCGTTTCCAGCAAGAGTGGGAAGGGTTTTTCCCTCTCTCTCCTCCAGCAACTCTCTCTCTCTTCTGAAACTCTTATTTGGTGGAGTTTTCATGGAGGATTGATCTCCCAAAGTTCTTCTCCTCCCTCTTTGCTTCCCAAAGACCCTATTTTCAAGGATTTTGAGCTAAGGAAAATCCCTCATCCAAGCTTCTCTTCTTCGTTTGGGCTTTTCAAGGTTTGCAATAGCTTTCCAAACTCTAGATCTTTGTTTTCCTCCTTATTTAGAGTGTTTTCATCATTTATGCAATGGGTTTTCATGGAGATTTGAAAATGATTGGTTTCTAGGGCTTCTTCTTTAGCCATTTTGGGGGTTTTGTAATTTTGGAGCTTGAGGCTATAAGAGGACCTTCATGGAGTGTTTTGCACCTTCTCTTGACCAAGGCAAGTAGATTATCCAACTAATATGATGATTCTTGCTTGGTATGAATAATCTCATGGATTTATGTTTTACATTGTTTTCTTCTTATAAATGAATAGATTTAACTTTGAATGATTGAACATTGGTATTGTTTATGGCTTTCCAAATTGATGTTTCAACTACTTAAAAATCAATTGGTGAGGCATCTCCTTGGATCCATTATGACTGTCTTTATGCTAGTATTTTTGATATAGAAAGGTTTTGTTGTATTTGATTCATTTGATTGGAATAGAATTATTTAGTGCATTAGTGTTTTAATGGACTTGAATTGGCAAGGAGAAGCCCAAACATATGTGAAAATGTGTAAGAAGGGAAGAAGGGAAAGAAAAATAAAAAAAAATGAAGAAGAGTGCAAATCTACACTCATTTCGGACCCAGCCAGAACTGGGTCCGCTCGAGCGACCCAGTGGGCCGCTCGAGCGGCCCAGGTTCTAGAAGGGGTCCGCTCGAGCGGACCCTGGGTCGCTCGAGCGGACCCAGCCCAGTTCTGGGCCCTTTTTCAGGGCCTGGTTTGAGGAACTTTTGGGCCCTTTTCAGGGCCTGGTTTGAGGGACTTTTGGGATAACTTTTGGGCCTGATGCAAGACAGTTTTTGGGCCATTTCAAGACCTGATGTTGGGTCATTTTAGGGCCTGATAGTGGGCTGCTATAAAACTTGTTGGTGGGCCTGTTTCATAGTTAGTTTGGGTTTGTTTTAAAACTTGATTCTTGGACCATTAAAGGTTCAGTTTTGGGGCTGTTTTAAAGTATGTTTGTGGGCCATTCAAGTTTGGTTTTGGGGCTGTTTTAAAACCTGTTGGTGGGCCTGTTTCATGGTCAGTTTTGGGTTGCTTTATAACTCATTTTGTGGGCCATTAAAGGTTTAGTTTGGGCTTGTTTTAAAACTTGTTCCTTGGACCATTCAAGGATTAGTTTTGGACCGTTTAAAAACTTGTTTTGTGGGCTTGGTTAAGGTTGGTTTTTGGATTGTTATTAAGGATTATTTTGGACTCGGATTAAGGCTAGCTATGGGCCTGTTTTAAAGAGATTTTGGACTACTTGTATTACTTGGAAATTTGTGAAATGGGAATGATGTGAGAATGAGTGTATGTGAAATTACCCGGGAACCGTTCGAGTCTTAATGCGCACTTTATCATTTAAATATTATGGATTTTCATTGGCATCAAACGCACTTTTTATTAATTAATGTTTAAAGGTTAAATGTGCATTGAGATGGTTCCTTGGCAAGGCATTAAGTCATTCTCCACTATCCGTTCCATTTCAAGTCAGAAAAATGTGTTGGTATTTGTATTTGCAATCTTTGGTAAACTAATTTGAATATCATCGGTGATTTGCTATAAAATCATGTGTTTTCCCATGTTCAAAAGGGTTGATCGTATGATTTTATACAAATCACTTTGATGTGTATTTGAACGGTTTATCATGGATATTCGTATGTTTTCTCCGATTCGATTTGAAAAGAGATTGGAGTATGTTTGTCACATTCGGGATTTCTTCGATGAGACTATTGTTTTGATAAGACTAGTATTTGAAAATAAAAACCTCGAGGCAAGACGGGGCCAGAGCTTTGTAGTGCGAGCCCATGAGCCAAAGAGGCTATGATTTCGAAAATAAAACCTCGAGGCAAGACGGGGCCAGAGCTATGTGGTGTGAGCCCCTGAGCCAAAGGGATTAGTATTATGGTTTGATTCGTATCGGTTCGAGTTTTGAAAACTAAAGGCACCACTAGGCTTAGGTCACCTTGTCGGGCTGATCACCCGGCTTGGGATCTTTAATTTGTCCGCCAGCTGCAGCTTGGATTCTGTCTGTACCGACCATGGCAACGGTTTTATCTGCCGGTCCCATTTGTATGGCTACGGTTCTGATTTTTGATCTGCCGGTCCCATTTGTATGGCTACGGTTCTGATCCTATTTCTAGTACCACGTTCAGTGGCTACGTTCTGTCTGCTCTTATTACTTCGGTAATAGGAGGATTTAGCTATTTGTGGTCGCCAAGGTTTTATCTGCATATTACTTTATTTTATGATTCTTGTGGGTTATACTTTTTATGCTTTGATTTGTTTAATGTTTACGATATCGATCTGTATCGTATTGTCTCTACTGTTCAGTTTTAAATGTATTTCCAATTATTAAATGTTTTGCTTAGGCGGTTATCTTTTCGAGATATTTATATTTTAGAGACTGTTCGCTTATTTGTCTTGATATTTCTGTTCGGACTTTCGATTGTTTTAGCATGTTTTATTGTCATTATTGTTTAGACTATTTATCCGGTTTTACGATGATTTCATCAAGTTTTATATATGTTCTTTGGTTTCATATTACTTGATTATTTGCTTGCCAGACCGTCGTGTCTGACCCTTTTTGTTTGGTGCCAGTTTCTTCTCTTTCTGGTTTTAGGTGTTTGATCAGAGGAGGCGGTGGGACCGCCGGTCTGACGTGAGAGGCTGCCCATTGATATCATCTAGATGTCAAGTTTGGCACCGGAGTTCGTATCAAATCTTTGAGGATAGTATTTCTTTTAGTTGGATATATTGTTGTATGGCTTTGTAGCCTTTTTCTTTGGGTTTGTAATTAAGACATCTGTTAATTGTAACTTGAATATGTGGGAAATAATAGTTTGTTACTACCAGCTCAGTTTATTTGGATCATGATTTGTACCAGCCTGCTTATGTGATGGCTTTGTGATATTGGTTGCATGCGACACGGAACCCGATGGCCACGGATTCCGAGTCGTAACACCATGTGTAGCTTCCGCGAAAATATACTCTGATCGTGATGGAATTTGTTTATCCTCATTCACGCGGATCTTGGGAACTATAACAAAAAGTTTCAATTTATCCCAAAATTTCGCACCCCGAGGTCGGATCACTGCAGGGCCCGGTTTCGGGGTGTGACACATGGCAACGGTTTCTATCTGCCGGTCCCACGTGTAGTGGCTACGGTTCTGATTTTGATCTGCCGGTCCCATTTGTATGGCTACGGTTTTGATTCTATTTCCGGTCCCACGTGTAGTGGCTACGGTTCTGTCTGCTCTTGTTACTTCGGTAATAGGAGAATATAGCTATGTGTGGTTGCCAATGTTTTATCTGTTTTATGATTCTTATTTGTTTATACTTATTATATTCTTGGAATTTGCTAATGTTTATGATATCAATCTTTCATCGTATTGTCTCTATTATTCAGGATTTTAAATATATTTCCAATTATTAAATGTTTCTTGTAGGCTGTTATCTTTCGAGATATTCATACTTCAGAGACTGTTCATTTATTTGCTTTGATATTTATGTTCTGTCTTTCGATCGTTTTATCATGATTTATTGCTATTATTGTTTCGATTCTTTAAATGGATTTACAATGATTCCATAAGGTTTTATAAATGCCCATGTTACATATTACTTGTTTATTTGCTTGCCAGACCGTCGTGTCTGACCCTGTTTGTTTGGTGCCAGTTTCCTCTCTTTCTGTTTTTAGGTGTTTGATCGGAGGAGGCGGTGGGACCGCCGGTCTGACGTGAGAGGCTGCCCATTGATATCATCTAGATGTCAAGTTTGGCACCGGAGCTCGTAAAATCACTTGGGGTAGTATGTCACTTAGTGGTTTATTTGTATGGCTTTGTTAGCCTTTTTCATTGGGTTTGTAATTAAGACATTTGTTAATTGTAATTTGAATATGTGGGAAATAAATAGTCTTGTTACTACCAGCTCAGTGTTCTTTGGATATGATTTGTGCCAGTCTGCTTATTTGATTATGATATTGGTTGCGTGCGACACGAAACCCGATGGCCACGGATTCCGAGTCGTAACACCATGTTTAGCTTCCGTGAAAAGATACTCTGATCGTGATGGAATTTGATTATCCTCATTCACGCGGATCTTGGGAAATATATATAACAAAAGTTCCAAATTTATTCTAAAATTTCGCATCCCGAGATCGGATCATTGCAGGGCCCGGTTTCGGGGTGTGACACCTTCTGAACCAGGCATGGGTCAATGTGGTCAACAGGGACAGCCTCGACAGGTACTATATCTGCAAAGGAATTTGCATGGATGAAGACAACTCCACTGCTGATAAAATACTTGGTAACTTCACTCCCTTCATGCACAGATAGAATTCTAGGCCTCAGCTCTGCAATATGTTGACCGGAGAAGAAGGACCCATTTGGGTTCTGGTCGTAGTACGTTACAGAAGCAGGGGTCAGACTCCTGCTTCAACTGAAAAATGAAAGGGTTGAAATGGAAAGGTGAAAAGTCATACTCTTGCTGCAAGTGAAAAACGAAAGATGGGTGAAATGGAAAGGTGAAAGGAGGAAAGATGGTCTAGGGTTATTTTTCACTCTTGCTGTAAGTGAAAAATGAAAGAGGGGTGAAATGGAAAGGTTAAAGGGCGAAAGACGGTCTAGCGTTATTTTTCACTCTTCCTGCAAGTGAAAAATGAAAGGGGTGACATGGAAGGGTGAAAAGGGGAAAAAACGGTCTGGGGTCATTTTTTTAGGGGCATTCGGCGACGGGTCCCTGAACATTTCACTTTGAGGCCTTAAGTCCATAAAAAAAAGTCATACAGCCAAAGGTCCCTCTCACACTTTTGGATACCTGAAAAGAGACTAAACCAAAACCGTTCAGCCCGTCTCGTTTCACGATATCTCACGAGTTCTCAAATGCTCTCAGTGCGCGCATGACGTTATGCTCCAACATGTTTCATCTTGATATGCGACACGTGTAAAGTTTGAGGACACATGTTTCATTTTGTATTATTCCATGTATACAAGGTGCACTCACACCAACTATGAGGCCTTTGATACTCATTGTAAATAACTTGCGACACTAATCACACTAAACAATCTTCTGGTCATCGATTTCTGGTCGCAGAAACCAAAATAAATCGGTCATATTCTGTGTTGCAGACCGGAACAGAACAGGACGAAGGAGGAGGATGGGTTTGGTGAGGGTTGATTCTGACCTGACCAGCTACGGAAGCCCAGCCCATAGCCCATTCATAGTATGAAAAGAGATCTTCCACCTGGTTTTTCCGTTACCACTCATCTCTCTCTCTGCAACTTCTCTTTTGTCTTCCTTTTTTTGTTTTTCTTCTTCTGGTTTTGTGGGGTTGATGAAAACTGGGGTTTTTGAAAATTAATTCATCTTCTTCTTCATTGATTTTTGTTAATTTGTGGTGGTGATGGAGGTGGGATTCATTGAGGTTTTGATTTGCAGCTGCTCCTGCCGCTGTTTGTCACCGTTCATTGCCGGACGTTAACTGTTCCCATCGCCGGAGGTTGATTTTTGCAAATTTATCTGAGTAATTGATAAAATTATCTTCGTTTTTGGCAAATATATCTGAGTTTCTAAAAAATTTATCTGAGTTTTTTTTAATTTTATCTGAATTTTCGTCAAATTTATCTGAGTTTTTGTGAAATTTATCTGAATTTTCGTCATATTTATCTGAGTTCTGGACAAATTTATCTAAATTTTCGTCAAATTTATCTGAGTTTTTGTGAAATTTATCTGAGTTTTTGTGAAATTTATCTGAGTTTTCGACAAAATTATCTGAGTTCTGGTCAAATATATCTGAGCTTTTTGGGGACCAACCGCATGGTCATTTGCAGCAGAAACCTCAGTTGCTGAAGCGAATGACATCTTGTCTGCTGCTCTGCCTTCTTCTTCGATGGAGGTGGCCGCCCGAGCTGCCGTACGGTGACGTGAGGCGCAACCAGAAACTCAGAAGACGGACTGACAATCTATTCCGGTCTCTGTTCTCTTCGAGATGGCAACACGCAGCATGCAGAAACCGGCGGCGATTCCGGATGATGTGTCCGGCGGCTGGCGCGTGGCCGATGAAGATGGTGGCGGATTTGATTTCAAATGAAATCTAGTCATTGACGAACCCACAAAAAAAAACACCTTGCGTTCTCTGCGCCAAGAAGTCAAACACGAAACCCTTTTTTTTTTTTTGTAACGTGCACCAAGTTTCTGGCGACGAACGATGGAGATCCGGCAACGAGGCGATGGCTGGGCAGCCGCTGTCCTCTGCAAATATCGGTTCTGCACCAGAACGACAAGCAACTAGTTCTGGATTCTGGAACTTCCACGGGGCTATGAGATTTAGGGCAAACACATGCACTATCAATCATGTTGCTCCTCTTTCCTATGATCTATTGAATCAAAAGAAAATCTCTAATACTCAAACTCAAGATGGGTCCTTGTATGAGTTGGGCAAAAGTGAAGGAGTGAGTGGTCGAAGAGATTTTGGCAAGAGGGACTAGATGAACTGTGCAAGGCTATAGGAATGAGTGATCAGAGGCGAGAGGGAGAAGATTTGGGCGAGTTCATGAACTAGGGATCGAAGAGCTCAAGGTGTTTTCTCCGTAGTGGAGATCTCAGTGATTGAGAACCGGTGCGGCTTGTTGGGCGGATGCGGTCGCTACTTCTTGTCGGGGAGAGAGATGGTGTTGGGAGATCTTTTGCTATAGCAGTAGAAATTGAGGATTACTACTGGAGAGAGAACGACCACTGCATAACATATTGCGTCAGTTACAGGGGCAATTTGGTCCTAAAAAATGAAAACATGTGCACGCAGGGACCTAAGGCTGTAAAAAGTCCTGAGTGGACCATAGGCCTTAAAAAGTTTTTTCTTAGATTGAAGGCCGGAAACATTCAACTCTAGGGATCTTTCGCTAATTTTGCCTTTTTTTTTATATAGGCTTTTTGATATTTTACATTCGGATCCCATGATATATGATATGGGAAAAAAAAAAAAAAAAACAAAAAAAACAAAGGGTTATCGAATTGGGACAACAATGACGGGGAGGGGCCAATATGTCAAATACCCTAAAAAAAAAAAAAAAAAACCTTGCTTGAGGCTGCGGGAGATTCGTTCTGCCTGGTGCAGTAGACAAGTAATGCCTTTCCTTCTCCATATAAATCTCCTTCCTCCTCCGACCGAAACTATTGACAATATAAACCGAGCAAATAGCTAGGCTAGGGTTTCTTCTCTCCTTCTTTCGACTTACAGGAAACTGTTCTGCTTAGAGAAATTCTGTAAGGAGAATCTTTGATTCGTCTTCTCATGGCTCATCTTCCGAACCCAGAGATAGGAACCGAAGATCAGAATTCTCTGCAATCCATTTGCTACAAGCGGGGTTCCCTTCAGCTACTCGATCAGGTATTTTCTTTTAGATTGAACTGTTGGTGATTTTATGAGATTTCTGCAGAACCCAAGTAGTAGTCTCTTTTCCTTTTGCCCTTTACCTTGATGTTGGAAAAATGCTGTTTTTGACTGATGGGTCTTTAATAATCAACTTTTAGTTCTTTTAATTCGTATTTGACTTCTTTTTCAGATGTGACGAGTCTGTTGGTAAACATAACTCCAATTAGACTGAAATTTAGGTTTGTGACAAAAGATAATGGGATAGTAAATTTGAATGGTTTGGATTCTAGAAGTGGGTGCGACTTATGGATTTATAGCGATGGGCTCAGAGAATTCTCTAATTATTTTTCCTCCGGGGATCTTGACTCTAGCTTATGCAACTAGCAGAAATTAATGAAAATTGTCGGTTTCTGTAGTGACATCAATTGATGCAAATTGGGGTACCCCTGTACTTAATTATTGACCTGAGTTCCAAATACTATATCCTAGCAAAATGAGAGAAAAGAAGGAAACCAGGATACCAGAAAGACGAAGGGTAGGAAATAGAAGAAAATGAAGAGGTCCCAAATACCAACCCACTAAAATGAAGTAAGAAGAGCCTAAGCTTTCTTTCCATTCATGTCTGTAGAAAATGTTCCAAAACTCTTAGCTTTCAGCGGCCCATATTGAGGAGAATTATAAAAACTCCAAGATCTAAAATATGCTTCAAGTTTATAGCTCAACTAACTGTGAGACTAGATCTTTTCCCCTCTAAAAAGAGAGCTCTATCACTTAACAATGGATATTCTTAAAACTTAACCATTGCTCAAGATCGACTTTAAGTTGGGATAAAACTACAACCTAAAGAAATTTTCTAATATATCAGAAGAATATTGTCTATCAAATATTTAAATACCTATAATACCCTTAAAGACTCTAAATGCGTAACTTGTAGTTTCGGCTAGGGCCAAAAACTCTGAATCTCTCACCAAACCTTTAATATAAACTAATAACCTTCATCATAATTGCAGTCTACTGCTAGTTGATGAGCTCTGATACCATGTTATTTGACTAAACCTAGAGAAATCTAAGGTTTTGCTTATAACCATCCAAAAAACCCAAGAATAAGAAGACACAAAATATTGGAAAAAAGAAGTGGGGACAAAACTTGTATGGAAGAGTTGCCCTAGACGTGGCGACTCCTTGGAAGAGTTGCCCTAGACGTGGCAACTCCTTCTGTATTTTGCATTTTATTATTTATTCATATTTACAGAAACCCCCTGCGTATATAAGTATTTACAAAACAGTCCAAGTAATTTTTTATTTACAAATAAGCCCTATGTTTCTTAACATTTTGTACCCTTCTACATGAATTTAAACTGGGCTCATAGCTTTTCCAAATATTGTCTGCATCTCATTTTCTTTGGCTTTCTAGAAGGGTAATGGAAAGGCATCAATTCAATTAGGGATTCAGCGTAGCCTAAAATACACGTTTGAAAAAGGTCATAAAATGATATAGAATAAACTGAAGGAATACTCTTGCAATGTCTCGATAAGATAGTTATAACTTATAATATTCGAAGATGTGTTAACCCATCTTCAAAGCGGTAGGTGAGATTCACTTGGCAATTAACCATTATAAAACAAGGAACACTCACAATGAGAGGAGTCTCAGTCGAGCAAACTATCCTCATACCCTCTTCGTTTAAGTTGAAATTGTATCAGAACCACAAGATTCTGTTTCGTAGTCACCATCTCTATGCAAATATTAGTTCCAGTTTTTTCTTTACCATGTTATATGAAAGCTTGTGGGTTGCAGAAACCACCCAATATGTTTTGAAGATGATTTCACTTTATGACATCATTTCTTGTGGAAACTCCCTTATGAAGGCTTTTGAAAGCTTTCACAGAAGCTTGTGTGAAGAATCCTAATATATTTCTTTGTTTACGAAACCCCTTCTCATTTTATGGAAGTTTGAAGGTTGGCAAAATTCTCATAAGGTTTACCCTCTTTTATCCTTTGGAGTGAAGGATTCAAAATCTCACAAGATATGGTTTGTAGATCTTCCATCACAACATCTCAATTTTGTTGGCATCTCAAAGCTGAACTCTGTTGAATTTGATGCTTTCTGAAGTGATATTTTTTGTTCAATAATTATCATTGTACATCACATTTTGATGTCTAATGAGCTTATTTTCTTTCTACTGGACTTGTATCTAACTGCCTGCCTATCTTCTTATATTGTACAGAGAAGACTTCCTTTTGAAACTATCTATTTGGATGTTCGAGATGCAACAGCTGGATGGTAATCCATTTTTCTCTTTATTATTGATGCTTTGCTTGGTGATCGAGTTACTTCTAGTGTTTCTTTCACTGTTAGATGCTATTCTCTTGGAAAGTTCTTTCAATGCTTTTCTTGCCAAAGCTTTGTTTGGGGAGAACTCCATCGCTTCATGTGTATTTCCTACAAGATGAAGTGTTTAGCCACCTCTCTGTCACTGTTTATACTTAAGTCATTACATGGACAAGTAGTTTCTATTTTTATTGTTGTCCATTAAATGGCTCAAAATAGCGTCCGCTATATAGTGTAGCGGCCGCATTATCGATCGTACCGATTGAGGCCACTACGCTATTTTGAAAATAGCGGCGCTATGGTCTAAAATATAGTAGAGCCAAGTAGTTTTACTTTAAAACATTGTTTTTCCTATTTTGTCTCCTTGAGACTTTTTATAAAGGTGTCTCTACCCTTATATGGTTCCAAATTACTAAAAAACCACAAGATTGGTTACTACACAAGATTCAATTGTTTTTTGACCACGTAAAATTTCATATACACCGCTATGTATCGCCACAAATGCTGCTGCATATCGCCCGCTACATAGCGTTTTGGCCACTAGCCGTTACGCCCACCACAACCGCTATTTTGACCTTTGGACTCCATTTAGCTGTTGAGAACTGAAAAAGTTATTTCTCTGCCTTTTGTTTCCATAGACTAGAAGTTTGCCTTTTCAATGCTATGCACCCTTTTGCAAACTTAAAAACCTTCATTACCCTTATTTGCTTGCATATTTCTGGTCTTTTACCTGTGTTTCTTAGATGTGATTTGGCATTGGCCGAGAGGAGCTGTAATATTTGCTTTTAACCCATCTTATTGTCTATGTGTCTCTTTTACATTTAACATTTGCTTTTAACCTATCTTATTGTCTTAAAGACCATGTAACTAAACTTCTTTTGTTTATCTTTTGTTAAACTTCAACATTTTTAATCTATGATGTGCTTACTTTGAAATGTTTAAATTGTACCATCTGTTTATAATGAAGCTTCCGCTTGTTTTATGGTTGACTGAGGAAATGTTTATAACTCACTGCGGACTTCGATCCTATGGGACCACGATTGGGGGCCACATTGTGTGGTCTTTCAATAAAAATTTCAATTGGCCCCATAATCTCACGCATAATCCTCCTCCTCATCAGCGGGGGTGTGATACTTTTTTCTCATCAATTCAATTATGTGAAAACATATTATAGGCAAGTGAAAATCTATCATCAATCATGGATTCAGTCATCCTACTCATCATATACTTATATTTAAACTCAATTTCTGCTATACCCTAAGAAGATAACATATAATCATCAAACTAAGAAGTTTTCAAGCTTAAGACCAAGACCAAACCTTCACTAAGGGTTCGGCCATGACCACCTCCAAGAGTGGAGTTCGGTTAGGTACCCAAAACTTGTAACTGGTTTGGCCAAAGATTCATACCCCTACACATGTTGACCACCACCAGTTGGTGACAGACACCATATACCAACAATATAATTTACCTATCATCCTTCTCGTGCATTTATTAAACCCCAGATCACAAAAACTAAAAGAAAACACCAATTAGAATGGTGAATACATTTTGATGAGACTGTCTACTCACCTTGTATAGGCTAGCTTTGCACAATTAATTTGAGGAAGTGAATATGTCATCCACTACCCCACAAATCTGCCGATTCCAACCTCTTTGTTTCTATGAGATCCTCTTCTAGTTCTCGCTTGAGAACTCAAAAACTAGGGCTTCTAAGAGGCAACTTTGCAAGAGAGAGAAGAGAAAGGTCGAGTGGAGGAAACTTGGAGTGGATGGGTTTTTAAAAAGGGACTTGGTTTCAGCTATAGGAAAAGGATTCCCATTGGGATTCATGTGCTATTCCCAAAAGAACTAAAGAAGTCTCGAGATGTACACACTTTCTAAATCCTGTAGGAATTGGGTTGCAAGTCTCCTCTCTCACTCATGTAATTTGTGGGTCCCAAATCTCATGTAAGAGACTAAATCCTAGTGGTTCTAAGGCTATGGGTCCTACCAACAACTCAATTAGTAATTTAAGGCCCACTCATACTACTCTTTAAATAATTAGAAATAATCCTCATTAAGGAATAAAGGACCCCAATTAAAATGCTCATAATACCTAGCAAAGAAAATTAGTCCCAACGATTAATGATTAATGATTAGTACCAATATATATATCTCCAATACAAGTCTAATATTCTAAAAAATTCAAGAAAAAATCAAAGAAATCAATTAGATAAAAATTTAAATAATATCCTAGCCCTTATAATAGTCTTAGGTAGTTGGGTATAACACACAAGCATGCTAACGTCATCAAGTATAGATGCTGAAGTCAGCCCTATGGTTTTTACGTTTGTCCATTTTGAATCCTAAACTCTTCTACAGGGTTTCACAAACCCTTGATATCCTTGATCCCACCTTTGATACAAAACAAACAGAAGAAAAATATTTGCAAGAGGTTGTCGAGCCAGTACAATGATGGCTGATCCAAAAAACCCTTTACTTTTCCTGTAACTACAAATCAACCCATAGTTTCCTAAGTTACATATAACTTCACTATTCTCAACAAATGTAATTCTCAATGAATCAAAACTGGGTTTTTTAGATTCTCTATTGCTTAACATCTCTCTCTCTCTCTCTCTCTCTCTCTCTCTCTCATTGCAAGTATGATATGTTCTTTCATCTCTCTATCACACTTTTGTTTCAAAACGTACACTATTTTCATTTAATGAAACATGTATAAAAAAAAAAGAAGAAAAAGAAAAAAATAATCAATTGAAACACTTATAGAGCAAACTGTGTCCTAAATTCTAATGAAGTATGGATAGCTCAGCATCATCACCATCATGATCTTCATTATCAAAGCCTTGTCCCAATTATGTTGGGGTCAACTACATGATGCAACTTTGTATATCTCCTTTGTTCTTTTTTTTTTGGACTATTGGTTAGGATTGATACTAGGCATGTGTGTGATACTAAGGTGCCAACACCACTCAACCATGAGTGTGCTGGCATATCTCCTTGTCATTGTATATAAATATTACATACATTTCTCTATTTTTCCAGTTATTGTCCTTAATATCTAATTGAAGAGCCTAGTGCATATTGTCCTTAATATCTAATTGAAGAGCCTAATTAATTGAACCCATCCAATTTCTCCTAAGCATTTTCAAGCCTTTATCAGAATGCAATTTGGCCCATAGCCTTTCTTGTCTTCATTCTTGCCATACTTTCTTCAGTTTTGCTATCATAATTCTACAGTAAAAGGCATGTCATGCTAATGAAGTATCCTCTTTCAATCCTAAGCCTCATATAGAATCTTCATTTAAAAGTTTGTTAAAATATTCTCTCCACCTTTCTTTAATATCATTATCCTTCAATAAAATCTTTTGGCCTTCTCTCTTTATACATTTAACATGATTTAAGTCCCTACTTTTCCTTTAGCTCATTTTTGCAAGCTTGAAAATATTTCTCTATTTCTCTAGTTTCCAACTTATTATATAGGTTATCATATGCCTTGGACCTTGCATCCCTTGCTACTTTCTTAACCTCTTTCTTTATTTGCTATTTAGTTTAAACTTTTTCAGTTTTTATTGCCAGTCTCAAGCCCAAATAAAGGAGGAGGGTTGCATTAGGTAGGTTGAAAGCCAGCAGAAAACTGTTGCCACAACCAAACCAAACCAAACCAAACCAAGCCTTTTCCCACTAGGTGGGGTCGGCTATATGGATTTGACGACGCCAATCAAATCTGTTTAGGGCCATGTCCTCCGTTAGATCCATGTAGGCAAGATCATGTTTAATAGTTTCTTTCCAACTTCTCTTGGGTCTCCCTCTCCCTCTCCTACTCTTGGCAAACTCTATGCTTTCACACCTTTTAACAGGTGCCTCTGTTGGACGCCTTCTAACATGGCCGAACCATCTCAGTCGATTTTCTCTCATTTTATCTCCAATCGGTGCTATTCCTACTATGCCCCTAATCTCCTCATTCCTAATCCTATCTCTCCTTGTGATCCCGCACATCCATCTTAGCATTCTCATCTCCGCAACTTCCATCTTCTTGACATGATTATGCTTTACTGCCCAACACTCTGATCCATATAACAACGCTGGCCGTACCGCCACCTTATAATACTTTCCTTTAACCTTGAGGGGGACTTTCCGATCACACAAGACCCCCGAAGCACTCCTCCATTTGGTCCACCCGGCTTGAATCCTGTGACTTACATCAGTATCAATCCCTCCATCCTGTTGCACCATAGATTCAAGGTACCTAAAGTTTTCTTTCTCTACTATCTTTTGTGTGCCCAAACTTACTTCTATGTTACCAGGTGTCCTACTTTGACTAAACTTGCATTCCATATATTCCGTTTTACATCGACTTAGCCTAAACCCTTTTGTCTCTAATGTTTTCCGCCACAATTCAAGTTTAGCATTCACTCCTTCTCTCGTCTCATCCACTAAAACAATGTCATCTGCAAATAGCATACACCACGGCACCTCATCCTGGATATGTCTTGTAATCTCATCCATAACTAGGGCAAACAAGTACGGGCTTAACGCTGAGCCTTGGTGTAGACCAATCGTGATAGGAAACTCCTTAGTTTCGCCGCCAGTCGTCCTTATAGATGTCACGACTCTATCATACATATCCTTTATCGCCTCAATATAAGCGACACAAACTCTTTTCTTTTCCAGAACTTTCCAAAGAATCTCCTAAGGAACCCGGTCATAGGCCTTCTCCAAGTCAATGAACACCATATGTAAATCTCTCTTACCTTCTCTATACTGTTCCATTAACCTCCTCAGGAGAAAGATAGCCTCCATGGTTGATCTCCCAGGCATGAAACCAAATTGATTCTCTGAAATATTTATTGTTCTTCTTAGTCTTCTCTCAATAACTCTCTCCCATAATTTCATCGTATGGCTCATCAATTTAATCCCGCGGTAGTTCGCACAGTTCTGAATATCTCCTTTGTTCTTGTATATGGGTATAAGAATACTTTTCCTCCATGCATTAGGCATCTTCTTGCTCTTTAGCACTACATTAAAAAGCTTTGTCAACCAACTAATACCATCCTCCCCCAAGCACCTCCAGACCTCAATAGGGATACCATCTGGCCCAACCGCTTTCTCATTCTTCATTCTTTTCAATACTTCTTTAACTTCTTCCCTACTGATTCTCCTATAGAACATATGATTCGCTTCTTCTCTAGAAATGGTAAGCTGCCCCAATTGTATGTCACTACTACTGCTTTCGTTAAATAACTTGTAGAAGTAGCTCTTCCAACGCTCCTTTATCTCCTCTTCCTTTACTAATACCTTTTCATCCTCATCCTTAATGCATTTAACTTGGTTTAAGTCCTTGGTCCGCCGATCTCTAGTTTTAGCAAGCTTGAATATCTCTCTTTCGCCTTCCTTAGTGTCAAGTCGCCTATATAGCTCCTCAAATGCCTTTGCCTTGGCCTCACTAACTGCCTTTTTGGTTTCTCTTTTTGCTTCTTTATACCTCTCCAAGTTCGCTTCAATTCGATCCTTTTGCCAAGTTTTAAAGCACCCTCTTTTAACTCTTATCTTGTCTTGGACGGCTTCGCTCCACCACCATGCCTCTTTCTGTACCGGAGCACCCCCTTTAGATTCTCCTAAGACTTCTTTCCCTACCCTCCTAATACACTCTGCTACCTTATCCCACATATTATTTGCACTCTCTTTTGTCGCCCAAACGTCTTCCTCTAGTACTCTTTCCCTTAAAGCTAGTTGCTTATCACCTTTCAGGTTCCGCCATTTAGTCCTTGAGCATCTATACAACTTCTTTTTTCTAGTCCACCTTTGTAACTGCACATCTATGATCAACAACCTATGTTGGGAAGTCAAGCTCTCCCCCGGTATAACCTTACAATCTTTACAAGCTAAACGGTCTCTTTTCCTAGTTAAGAAGAAGTCAATTTGTGTCCTCGATGAGCCACTCTTATAAGTCACCAAATGCTCCTCTCTTTCTAAAAAATGTGTTAGTTACCATGAGATCATAAGCCACTGAAAACTCCAAGATATCCTTCCCTTCTTCATTTCTATTACCGTACCCATGTCCCCCGTGTACTCCTATGTATCCATCTACGTCACGTCCTACATGACCGTTCAAATCACCTCCTATGAAGACCATCTCTCCTTGGGGTATCTCTAGTAGCACTCCTTCCAAGTCTTCCCAAAACTTCTCCTTATGTCCATCTCCTAAGCCCACCTGGGGGGCATAAGCACTAATTACGTTCACTATCTCTTCTCCTAACACTAACTTAATTGCAATAATCCTATCTCCATAGCGCTTTACATTCACTACATCTTCCTTTAAGTCCTTGTTTACCACTATGCCGACCCCATTCCTCGATCTATTAAGTCCCGTATACCATAACTTATACCCGGTCCTCTCAATCTCTTTAGCTTTGTGTCCCACCCATCTTGTCTCTTGCAAGCAAGCAATTGTGATTCGTCTCCTTTCCATTGTATCTACCACTTCCATAAGTTTCCCAGTTAGGCTCCCAATGTTCCAAGTGCCCAATCTCAGCCTTCTATTTTGGACTAGCTTCCTTACCCCCCACACTCGTCCAATAAAGTGTGAGGACCCTTGCCTATTTAGCACTGCACCCGGGCGCCGATGCAGCGGTCCTTGCTCACTTATCACTGTACCCGGACCATACAGCGCGTCGCTAAGTAGGGGACGCCCCAACGAAATTTCATTAGGTCTCAAATCCATAAAAAAATCCGACTGAGTATTGTGCTGGCTGTCGGCTACCTAACGCACAACCCTCCTCCTTTGTCCGGGCTTGGGACCGGCTATGTCAAGGATACCCCAACATAGGCGGAGTTAAACTGTTGCCACAACCCAAACATGAAAATATGGATATACAATCTTCATTTATATGGTTCCTGCTACAGATTGATGATTCTCCTGCTTTTTTTTTTCTCTCTGTTTTTTTTGTTTTTTTTTTAATCATCCCATGGTTTTTTTGGACATTGTTTGTTAGGGAAAATTATAAGAACCTCATGGAATTTGAATTTGAGATACCTGGTTCTGGATTTTACAGCAGTTACCTCTTCATGTCCCACGATTTTTGAAACGCCAAAATAGTACTATGCCTATTTTTGTTCTGTATATTGGATTTATAAAATGCCAGAATATTTCCATGCCAATCGTTTTTTATTCTATTTATTAACTATTTAGCCTAGTCCTGATGGTCATATTCACAAATGTATTATTTTGCAGGAATGCAATTAGGGACATGGTGGTCCGTGGTGCACCTGCAATTGCTATATCTGCAGCCCTTTCCTTAGCTGTAGAGGCGTTTAATCTTGAATCTTTCGATGGGACATCTAGGGAGGCTGCTTCATTCCTTGTCAAAAAGATGGAATACCTTGTTTCAAGGTTCTGTTTGAATCTGTTTTGTTGGTTCTATGGACCAGTTGATCTTGTTTACAGATTTGATCTGAATATGGATGTTAGGAAAATGAGTGTTTTATGGTTATTACAGGTGTTTTTATTAATTTTCAAGCAAACTGTGAAATCTAACCATGTTGGTTTGCAGCCGGCCTACTGCTGTAAATCTTTCAGATGCTGCAATGAAGCTTATACATGTTGTATCAAATGCCTCTGCAACTACTACTAAAGCTGAACCTGTTTTTCAGGTTAGAATCATGCTTCAATCTTTAAAACTGAGCATTTTAGTGCTATCACAGTGACTCAAACTCATGGGTACTGGATTTAGGTCAACCTCTGATTGGGTCTCATCAATGTTGAAGAAAAACTTGATTCTTCTAAATATTGTCTTTTTACTGTAGCATTGAAGGAGGACCATGAACAATATCCTAATATGAAGGATTTGATATCAATTGACGAATTAATAATCATAAATCAGATTGTAAAATAGCATTAAATCCACACTAAGATAAACCGATATCTAAGTTACTCATTAAGAAACAATTGTAAAGCCCGTTCACAATCCTACAAAGCCACTCTCTTTTAATTTTGAGAAGAGGTTTCCAATGGAAAACTCAATCTCTACTAGCCTAGGGATCACCTTTTATTCAATCAGATTGTTCTTGAAGTTCCCTTATGGGTTTCAAGTATAAGCTAGGCCTAATGTTTAGGATGCCAACAATTAATATGGTTAAGGTTTACGAGAGATTGATAAATTAACAATAAGAAATAGCCATTAAAATTCAAATAGCAGTATTTAAAGGTTGAAATACCTTAAATCTGCCCCAGAGTGGTTCGGCCTTGTGGAAGCATGAAAGAAAGGCTCGGCTGATGTTGTTTTGATGTGGTAATGGTTTGGCTGGTGTATGATGGGTGGAAATGACATTCACTAAAAGGGATTGGTGGGAAGGCATGGTTGACTGGTGGGAGGAGAGAGGGGTCGGCTGAGTATGGCTATGGGTACTTTGTGTCAATCCAGGCCCATTCTAGCAGGCCCATTTAGGTCCAAACAATATACATGTGTACATTCATTAGTTACTAGCTATAATTGTGGATCTAGATTGTATTACCAGATTGTATTGCCTTAATAAGGCATAATTAGAATGTAATTAAGGCATTCAACCCCTATATAAAGAAGTCACAGTCGGTCCTCTCTCTCTCTCTTATGTTCTGTAATTCATCTCTCTATAAATGACATGGTATCAGAGCACAGAGTTGCAATCTTCTAAGTAATCAGAGAGGAATCAACCTCTCCTGGAGTAAAGAACAGATCTAGGATCTGTTTCAGATATCTCAGAGTCTAATCAGCCAAAACATCCACTGCTGATCATAGCCGATCAACTGTGGCCCACTTGTGATCATCCAGACATTGCTGGCAACCACAACAGACTTGGTCGCCCACTGTTGCAAAGATTTATGGTGGTTTTTCTGCAATATTTTGCCAATCAGAGGTAGGTCTTTTGCTCCATCTCGTGAGTTTTCCAATTTTGGCAGTATATTTCATCTCATCCGTCCAAAAGCTTGGATCCTTGGAATCTGCACACCAGATTTCATCTCAAGGAAGCCATCTCAGACTGGAAATCAGATCTTACTTTTGATCTGCATTCCAATCCATCTGTGGGCCCCATGTGGTCATCCAGACTCAGCCAGTGGGTCGCCTGGAGGGATTGTTTCCCCTGTGTTCATCTGTTCATCTCCGACTGATACTGATACTTTTTTGCTGGCTGTTGCTAATCAATATATGCTCGTTACTTTACTTCTTCTTGCTGTTTGTTGCATCAACACTGCCTTCTGTTGCTCTTTTTTGTTGGTAACTGTGTTCCTACTGCCGTTTTCTGGAAATACATTCATCTGATCTCATGGATAAAACTAAGAAATCAGATACTTCTCTTGTTCGATTTAATGGCAAAAACTATGCGTCTTGGGCATTTCAATTTCAGTTATACCTGGGGCCCATATTGATGGATCTGAAACAATCCATGCTGATGATGCCCAGAAGATTCTTTCTTGGAAAACTAAAGATGCAAAGATCAAACCTTGGATTCTTTCCTCTGTAGAACCAAATTTTATTTTATATCTCAGACCATGCAAAACCTCAAAGGAAATGCGGGAATATCTGAAAAAAGGTATATTACCAAAATCATGCTGCTCGCCAATTTCAACTGGAATTAGAAATTGCAAATTACTCCCAAGGGACGCTTTCCATCCAGGATTATTACTCATGATTTCTAATCCTTTGGTCAGAATATGATGAAATCAAGTTTGTTATTGTGTCTGAAGCACTACTACCTGAATTACTTTCTTTACAACAGAACAGCCATCAGGACTAATTGCTCATGAAACTTCGCCTTGAGTATGAGACAGTTATATCAGACTTGATGAGCCGAGCTTCTCTCCCCAACTTAGATGACTGTCTTCAGGAACTTCTTCGGGAAGAAGAACGCCTTGTTACAAAAATTGCAATTGAACAATAGAGCTCCACTGAAGCTCTGCTTGCCTATGTTGCTAAAACCAAACCACCTCTTCGGGACATCAGTAAAATACAGTGTTACAACTGTAAAAAATATGGCCATTATGCAAATCAATGCAAGCTGAAAGTATGTAAATATTGTAAGGCCATTGGTCACGTTCTTGAAGAGTGTCGGAAGAAGGCTCACAATTCTGCTTCTCGCCCCTATGTGCAGTCAGCTCCAAGTACTTACACGGTTGCCACCCCACAATATGCATCTTCTGAATTCAGTGGTTCGCTGCCGTTTGATTCTCCATCACAGCTTGGTTCCTTATCACAATCAATGTCACCAGCTCCTCTTACTCCGGCTACTCCTCTTACTCCGGCTATGGTAAATCAAATGATTATCAATGCCCTGTCATTTATGAACATTTCAGGTACTGGTCCATCCCTTTCTAATACATGGTATTTAGATTCAGGGGCTAGTAATCACATGACGTCATCACCCACAAAATTACATCATGTTGTTCCCTACACTGGCACTCTTACTGTTCAAGGTACCAATGGGGACCACCTTCCCATCGTCTCTGTGGGTGATACCCCTGGCCCCTTTCCATTAATCAATGTTTTTATATCCCCCCATCTTGCTACCAATTTAGTTTCTGAGGGTCAATTAGTTGAGAATAATTACAATGTCTCCTTTTATTCTTCTGGTTGTGTTGAGCAGGACCAATAGTCTGGGGTAGTGATCGCGAGGGGGCCTAAATGTGGCAGACTTTTTGTTTTACCAGTGTCTCCATTTATTCAGAATAAACCTTTGCATCAGTTGTTTTGTTTTTTTACTTTAGAATAATTCTTGGTTATGGCATAATGGACTTGGTCATCCAAATCCGCTATGTTGTCCACTTTGTTTCAAACTGGATTATTAAATAAACCTCTTGATTCTATTTCTTTTGAGTGTGATGCTTGTAAATTAGGAAAAAGTAAAATTTTACCTTTTTCTCACTCTGCAACTCAGAGTAATGATTGTTTTGACTTAATCCATAGTGATATTTGGGGCATTGCACCTACCATTTCTCATGGTCATTTCAAATACTTTGTTATATTTATCGATGATCACAGTAGGTTTACTTGGGTTTATTTGTTTCATTCTAAATTTGATGTTCTTAATGCATTTAAAATTTTTGTTAGCTATGTTGAAACCCAATTTTCCAAATGCATTAAAACTTTGCGATCAGATTCAGGGGGGGAGTATGTCTCCATTGATTTTCAATCTTTCCAAAAAACTAAAGGAATTATATCTCAACGTACCTGTCCATATACTCCACAACAAAATGGAGTCGCAGAATGTAAAAACAGGCACCTTCTTGATGTCACGAGAACGCTTCTAATTGAATCATCCGTTCGTCCTCGTTTTTGGACTGAAGCTCTCACCATTGCAGTGCATCTCATAAACCGTCTTCCATCACCTGTCATTGCTCAAGTAACACCACATTTTAAACTTTTTGGTCACCATCCATCGTTTAATCATCTACATACCTTCGGGTATGCTTCGTTCATCTGCCTCTCACAGAGCGCGCAAAATTAACGGCCCAATCTAGCAGGTGTACTTTTTTAGGATATGCAACTAACCAAAAAGGGTTTTGTTTGCTATGATCCAAAGGCCCGTCGCACTAGGATCTCTCGTAATGTTATTTTCTTTGAAAATCAATATTTCTTCCAAACCCACTTGGATTGTCCTTCTCTATCTTCCTCAACTTTGTTGCCTGGTTTTTCAGATGAAACAACTGTTACTTGGTTTAATCCTAATTTTTGTGTATTATCGAAGAGAAAGAACTGCCACTGCAAATGCCCACCCTCCTGATCCTCCTTTGGCGAATGTTCCCACATCTACTGGTACTTTGCGTCGTTCTTCCAGAATTTCTCGACCTCCTGAGAAGTATGGATTTACCCATGCTTCCTTGATGACAACACTATCATCTGTTTCCATCCCAAGTTCTTATTTGCAGGCTGTGCAACATGATTGTTGGAACCAGGCCATGAAAAAAGAATTAGATGCATTGACCTAGAATCACACGTGGGATATTGTGGAATGTCCTTCTTCAGTTTAACCAATCGGTTGCAAATGGATCTACTCGATCAAACTTAAATCTGATGGCTCATTTGATAGACACAAAGCTAGACTTGTGGCACTTGGCAACTGACAAGAGTATGGCATTGATTATGAAGAGACATTTGCGCCAGTTGCAAAAATGATAGCTGTTCGGTTACTTCTCGCCATTGCTGCTTCTCAATCTTGGCCATTATACCAATTGGATGTCAAGAATGCCTTTCTCCATGGTGATTTGAAAGAAGAGGTCTATATGCGGATACCATAAGGATTAAGGATTAACCTCTCCGACTAAGAAGTTTGTATGTCACTTACAAAGATCTCTTTACCGTCTCAAGCAAGCTCCTCGAGCGTGGTTCGAAACATTCAGAGATCGTTTAGGCATGATTGGCTTTACTCAAAGTCCTTACGATTCATCTCTTTTTCTGAGCCATGCATCTACTGGCTTTACTGTTCTCGTGTATGTTGATGATATTATTATCACCGACACTAATGATGGTATGATAAAATACCTCCAAGCCTCTCTCCGATATTCATTCCATATGAAGGATTTGGGTCCTTTGCATTATTTTTTGGGCTTGGAGGTGCATCAGTGTCCCAAAGGCGTGTTTATAAATCAACACAAATATGTGACAGATCTTATTGAGCTTGTTGATCTCCATGAATCTTTCCCAGTTGATATGCCGCTCGAAGTCAATCTTAAGTTGAGTAAAGATGATGGCGATCGTCTTCCTGATCCACGTACGTACCGGAAACTCGTCGGCAGTCTTGTCTATCTCACCTTCACTAGGCCTGACATATCTTATGCTGTCAATCTTGTCAGCCAATTCATGACATCTCCTCGACACCTTCATCTGACGGCCGTGAAGTGATTTATTCGGTATTTGTTGGGCACCGTCACTCGTGGTTTATATTATCCCAAGGCTAATCGTCTACATCTGACAGCTTATGCAGATGCTGACTGGCAAGCTGTCTGGATACACGACGATCCACCACTGGTTGGTGCATGTACCTCGGCAATTCTCTCATTTCTTGGAAATGCAAAAAACAAGAACGGGTTTCCAAATCATCCACAGAGGCTGAATATCGGCCCATGTCCTCTGCTTGTTCTGAAATCCTATAGCTTCGGGGACTTCTTTCAGATCTCGGATTTACACAAACCTGTCCCACTTCATTGAATGCAGATAATACTGGGGCTATCAGAGTCACTGAAAATCTTGTTCTTCATGAACGCACCAAACCATATGTAGGTTGATTGCCACTTTATTCGAGACGAATACAAGTGTGATGTTATCAGTCTACCTCATCCCTACTGAGTTTCAGTTTGCAGATATCTTCATCGAGGGACTTCCTCGGCCTCGGCATCAATTTCTTGTCTCCAAATAGCTGCTTTATGACTCACCCGCATCAATTTGAGGGTGGGTGTCAATCCAGGCCCATTCTCGCATGCCCATTTAGGTCCAAACAATGTACATGTGTACATACATTAGTTACTAGCTATAATTGTGGATCTAGATTGTATTACCAGATTGTATTGCCTTAAGAAGGCATAAATAGGGCATTCAGCGCCTATATAAAGAAGTCACAGTCGACCCTTAAGAGATACGACATTCATCTCTCTTTCTTTCTCTCTCTCTCTCTCTCATGTTATGTAATTCATCTCTATCAATGACACTTTGGAGTTGTTAGCTTGTATGGAATGGGTTGATGGGTAGTTGATAGATGGTTTGGATGGAGAGAGGCAGGGGCGGAACTAGGAATTTTGTTGGAGAAATTTTTTTACATGGCATTCACATTCTACCAAGGCAGAATGTCAATACCTGCGTCACTATCGACCCTGGCAGTGTCAAGAAGATTTGGAGGTATTTCGAATCTAAAATTAAGAATTGGGGTTTGATTGAGGTACTCCATTCATTCATACAAGAACTGTTTCGGGACATTTAATTTGCTACTGTGGTGGGTCTTAACCCATGTAAGCTAACATGGAAATAATTGCCCATTCACTGCTTAAATGGTCTCGCATCAAGATTGCCATCCATTGGTTCTTCTTCCTTTTGCAATATTTATCAGCTTCCCTATAAACAATCGCCAGTTCCAAAGTAAGATATTCAAAAGTCCCAGTGGTTAACTGGTTGAACACATTGGCAACTTCTTCATCACTGCCAAGTGCATGTTCAATAATGCCTTTCTCTCGGAGCATTATAACATCCTTAGATTTGTTTATGAGGTAATCCATGAATTGAGCAAAGGCTGTGAACCGAGGTTCTATAGTAGGGTTGAACTTCTCAAAGGCAATGAGGTTTCTATATTGAGAAATGGTAAAAGCATCTATGACCAAAGGTGTGATGTTCATGACTCCATCAGTGAACCTTACATCTATCACTTTGTCAATCACCTTCTTTTTAAACTTGATTCCTGCTTTTGAAAGGAACCTAGCAGTATGAATGGTTCTAATTATTTCTTATTCTATAGGTTGATTACTCTTTTCACGCTCGTCGTAGAAAAGATATGCATGATAAAAATGGAGCAGATGCGGGAAATTCCTATCACTTAACATAGAAACACTGAGTGTTGTCTTTATGGCATAGATAAGGCTGCAAAATTTTAGGGCAAGATCTAGGAACACTTCTGTCTCTTTTTCCTCTTTGACCCAGGGATATATATGGTTGAGAACAAAGAACGGAAATTGATTTTCTAGCAAGACCAGGTCATTATTTATTTGATGCTCCATCCAAGTTCTGGTGTTTGGAATGTACTGTGAAGGCGGATGAAGGTAATCGACAATGAAGCAACATCCAGCTGCATCATTTCCATGAAGTCCATACTTTCGAGATGGATGTTATCAGAGTATAAGCTTCTGGCTTGGACTTCCAGGTGTTTAAGTACTTTGAAGAATTCATTTAGATGAATTCCTCTTCTCCGATCGAGGATGTCTCTTAGACACTGCCATTTACGCTTCTCCATGTGCTCGAACTTAGGCTTGCCCCGATGATAAGACCAATTGGGATGATACAGACTTCATTTGTATCTCGGCAAAATCCTTTCGAGACTTTGGGGATGCAGCTGGTCTCGATATGTTAAGACCCACCAAATCTTCTTCACACTGCCAGGGTCGATAGTGACGCAGGGTTGATGGTGACGCAGGTATTGACATTCTGTCTTGGCAGAATGTGAATGCCAGGGTCGATGTTGACCCTGGTGCATTATAGCCAGGGTCGATGTCGATCCTCAGTACATAAAATAAGGGTCGACGTCGACCTTCGAAAAAATGGTAAAAAAAGAAGGGTTTTTTGGGCGGTAAGGCTGGTTTGGTGTGGGTTTGGCTAAAGTGACCTTGTTGGTAAAATGGCCACCTAAAGTATTTTTTTGGTAAAATCTTAAAAAATGAATTAATGGTTGATGATTTAACTGTGATTGAAATCATCAATTATTGTTTCAATACTGAGTTTTTCTGCAATTTCTTTTTCAATATATACAATTAAATAATCTTTAATAAATTCTTTTTTTTTCTGCAATTTTTTCTCTAAAAAATTGAATTAATGGTTGATGATTTAACCGTGATCAACACCCCTATAAAAAATATCAGAAATTAAAAATATAAAAAAATTATAAACTTATTGTTAACTACAATAAATGAAAAATAAGTTGGATTCAAATCATTACTATTTTTTTTAATGGTATTCAAATCATTACTATAACATAAATGAAATACAATGCACTAGTTTTTATCTCCTTAAATGAACTTCTTCAGTTGGATTTTTCTGACATGAATAATAATAATCAAAATAGAAAAATAAAATTATATTTCTTTATCTATGATGAATAAAAATCCGATTAGGCTAAAAATTTATGTAATAATAGGACACAAATAGACATTGATTTTAAGCGTATTATATTTCAATATGAGCCACAGAGATTGAAAATACATAATGACATGTGGTTAAACTAGTACATCTATGCAATTTTAAAAAGATTTTTGAAAATTAAAGTGGGTTCGTCGTTCTTTTTCTTTATTCGTACCTCAAAATATCTTTGAGTCTGAAACCTAAAACTCCTTTCATGATTTCCAACAAGAAGACATGTTTTCTCCTCTTTCTCTCTTGGATCATAAGATTTGGGGCAAGTGTAATAGGTTAGAATGAAAATTGAAAATAGTCTACTCCAATCTCCATCAAGCCTTCCTTATTTGTTCTCCTTTCCTTTCTTTTCCTTTCCTTTTTCCATTTTAAGTTTTCCCCAAAATCAGCAATATTTTTGTTTCCTTTTTTTACCATGTTTTTAAAAAAATCCCTAAACGATGGAGGGGCCATCCATTAATAATGGCCACATGATGGAGGGGCCAAAGCGCTGATTTGAGAGGACTTTTAGATGTATGGGGGCCATGGCCCCTGCCAGCCCCCTAGGTCCGCCCCTGGGTGCAAACCAAGATAAGTTCTTATTATATTCAGTTTTTTGCGATTTATTGGTGAGCTTAGGACATAACCATCCAATCCACATGCCACAGACATTACAAACATCCATCAAATGCCATCAAAGTGTTTGTCTCCCATTCCCACAAGTCATAATCACACAACCCACAACCATCCACCTTCCCAAACCCAACTCCATTCAATCAACCAACCCAAAATCCAAATCCAAGTGGCCAGCTACCAAATCCCACAAAACCCATTGGTCGATCAATCCAACATTCAAATCCCTTGATCGATACCACTGGTACCCCCAAAATCCAATTGCCACACATCCCATCTTACCAAACCCAAGTGCCCGAGCCCCTCCATCAAACTCTCTCATTTGAACACCTCTCTCCAAGGGCGAAACGGGGGGGGGGGGCATGGCCCCCTTACATCTAAAAGTCCTCTCAAATCAGCGCTTTGGCCCCTCCATCATGTTGCCATTATTAATGGATGGCCCCCTCCATCATTTAGGGATTTTTTAAGCATTGTTTTGACTTTAAAAAAGGGAAACAAAAATATTACTGATTTTGGGGAAAATGTAAAATGAAAAAGGGAAAGGAAAAGAAAGGAAATGAGAACAAATAAGGAAGGCTTGATGGAGATTGGAGAAGATATTTTTCAATTTTCATTCTAACTTATCTACACTTGCCCCAAATCTTATGATCCAAGAGACGAAGAGGAGAAAACATGTCTTCTTGTTGGAATTCTTGAAAGGAGTTGTAGGTTGCAGACTTAAAGAGATTTTGAGATATGAATAAAGAAGAACAACGAGGAACCCACTTTCTCTTTTATAAATCTTTTTAAAATTGCCCATTTAAAAAAAAAATCTTTTTAAAATTGCATAGATGTACTAGTTTCACTACATGTCATTATTTAGTTTCAATCTCTGTGGCTCATATTGAAATCTAATCCGCTTAAAATCAATGTCTATTTATGTACTATTATTACATAAATTTTTAGTTCAATCGGAGTTTTATCCATCGTGGATAAGGAAATATAATTGTGTTTTTTTATTTTGATTATTATTATTCATGTCAGAAAAATCCTACTAAAGAAACTTATTTTAAATAGATAAAAACTAGTGCATTGTATTTCATTTATGTTATAGTAATGATTTGAATTCAACTTATTTTTCATTTATTGTAGTTAACAATAAGTTTATAATTTTTTTATATTTGTAATTTCTGATTTTTTATAGGGGTGGTGCCGATCAGGGTTAAATCATCAACCATTAATTCATTTTTTAGGGAAAAAATGTAGAAAAAGATTAATTTTTTAAAGATTATTAAATTGTATATATTGAAAAAGAAATTTCAGAAAAATTCAATACTGACAATAATTATTGACTTCAACTCAATGAAAGAAGGTTGAGCACAACTTCAATAATTTAATCATTACGTATTTTATTACAAAATTTTGAAATTTTATTTAAATTTTTTTTCTTTGCCTTGCCCCCCCTAGACAAAATTCCCGGTACTGCCCCTGATTGCACCAAGTGGCTTTGCCCAAGATCCTTTCGCAAGATAATTCTTAAAATCATCGCTTGTATTTTCATAAATCAGGTCTAAGATGCCAAAGAGGCTTTACATTGCATTATATAATTGAAAATAGCCCTAGATCTTATCTCAGCCACTAAAAGCAATTTACGGCTAAAGTTAAAACAATCACTTAAACAAATACTCTCTAATTACAAATAAAATCAAAACATGAAAATGATTAAAGAAAAGATCTCTAAAATGGGTGTCCCCTGTAATGGATGCTGAATGTCCCATCATATTGGGTCCAATGGGCCCAACAAACTTGTAATAGTAGCCCAATTTGCATTTTCCCGGGATGGGGCCTTCTTGATGTTACTCATATAGGGTCTTCTAACTCTAATCATCCCAGTGTGGGGTCTTCACTAATACTATGGATGTAGCATAATGTAATCTGACTAGTGATCCATGATGGAAGCATGATCCAACATTAGATCACCTCTGAGATGACGATCCAACGATGGAACTCCTCTGAAAATATGATCCAATGGTGGATCCTTCCTGAAATCACAATCCAATGGTGGATCTCCTCTAAATCCTCAAACTGGACCAAAGTAAATGTCATCTAACCACAAAGATGGGTGGTCAGGAGCCCTCTTCTTCCTTTGGTATACTTTCCAATCTGCTGTTTTGATGTCCTCATCAAGCATGCTCTGACAGTGACTTTGATGCGATCTAGAATGATATGGTTTTCATAATTGCTAACAAATTGGACTTGGGAATGGGTAAAAACAATACAATATTGACAAGCAGTAACCAGCTCATGCACTGGTATTACTGACCTACAATGCTAATTAATAGCCACCCAGTTGAAACATATAAAATCAATATCAGCAACAAAGCATGCCACACAACTTCTAGTATTTTGACCCAAACAAGAGCAAATCACTCTTCTGATTATACAATTGCTGTCAATTTACTTTGGAGAGGAATTGCTCAGTCTTATGGACAGTTAAATAGGATCTGCACAAGTCCTTGATCTGGCAGGGCTTAATCTGATCTTGGACATTGTCCAAAACGGGCCTAGAACCAAGGAACAAAATAGCAGTTGCGGAGGGAATGGTGGCCAGCGGCCAAAATCCTACGTAGTGGCCTAGAGGTGAATTTTTAAAGTGGTCAAAAGAATTCAATCTTGCGTAGCAGCCAATCTTGTGTTTTTTTAGTGATTTGGAGGTTATTGAGGGGAAGAAATAGGAAAAAAACTGTTCAACTCTGTTATGTTCTGGATCGTAGCACCGCTACGTCCAAATTAACATGGCGGCTTCAACCACTATGACCGATGGTAGCCGCTATTTTGAACCATGCTTACAGCCAACTGGATTGTTCCTTGGCTAAAATCTGCCCTAGAATCAACTTCTGAAGGGAGAATCAGACTGTTTCAAACAATCTTCACACGTCCCATATCAATATGAAACAACAGAATGAAGGAAAATCAGCCTTTGTTTCAGAAACTATAGATGAAATGAAACCCTATAAATCTCTAGATCCTGTTTAGCCAAGAGAAAAGATAATAATAGTCGTTCGCAAATTGTACACTGATAAAAACATTATGTATCTACAATGTCTCTAAATAGTGGCTTGTCTGATGACTCCCGTTTTCTTTGACTCCTCTAAGAAAACCATGTAAAATGCTTTTTTCTAAGGAAGAAAATGGGTTTGGTCCATATTGAGCCCGGACCCAAGCTCGAATTACTAATAACAACCTGTCCCAGAACCCATACTCAAATGACTTATATCCACTTTATCTCCTTCGTCCTCTTTAAGAGTCCTTTGCTGCTCCCATTTCTATGAATCCTAGGAATTCAACTCAAGAGTAAAAAAATGGACCCAAAAATGATATGGAGGATTTTCTAGTTCAAATACAAAAAAGTACCCTACTGAAAATTTTAAATTATGCTGGCGCTTCAAGATGTTTTCCAGTTCGAGCAAAATTGGTTGTAACAGTTTGAAGTGGTTTACGTGTGACAAATGTAATCCAGTTAGAGGCTGGTTGGTTCTCCTACTTAGAAACTCTTATGATGTCTAAGAAATCTTTTATTTATTTATTTATTTTGATTGGTAACATGGCTTGAACCCACAACCACAAGGCTGCAATTGTGAGCACCTTCCACTGTGCCACAGGCTTTTGTCAGAAATCTCTTTTTTATTTATTATTCTTGATGGAAGGTCTGTATGACACATTGTAGGCTATGTTTGTTTTGTAGGTTTTCATCGAAGCTGCTGAAGCTATGCTTACAGATGATGTTGCTTCAAACAAAGCGATTGGATCCTATGGAGCAAGCTTTATTAGATCCCAATTAGACGATCCTAAAAAGTTGTCTGTTTTAACGCATTGCAACACTGGGAGGTCCTCTTGAGATTTTAATTTTATTTTCTGCTATTGTTCTTTCATCATGTGGATTTCATTGCAGTTCATTTTCACCAGGTTTGGGTCTGATTCTGTCTCTCTCTCTCTGAATTCCTTTACAGTCTAGCAACAGCAGGATATGGTACTGCCCTTGGAGTCATCCGTTCATTACATGATGATGGCGTTTTAGAAATGGCCTTTTGCACTGAAACACGACCGTTTAACCAGGCATGCTATTGGCATCAACAGTTCCCATAGTTTTTATTTCTTTATTTGGCCAGAGTGCTTCATCTTGTTTTAGCAAATAGCAGTATAGGAGGTTTGCTAATCATCCTCACAGTGGTTAGTTTCCTTGTGGCTGCACTTACAAAGATACCATAGGTATAGGCAAGATCCTTGCCATTCCCAGGATGGTGCCACCATGTCGATGCTGTGGCTTAAAATCTTGCTTGTGTTGAGAAAAATATACGGTCTCCCTGATGATGCAGTCCGGTCCCTATCCAAGACAGGGACCCGCAACCGCAAGCCTTGACGGACCCAGCTGATGGGGTCCACATGTGCCTCACGTTTCCTAATTTTCTAGATTAGTAATATTGCTTTGTTTGCTTGCTTTCTAATTTTATTGTTAATTAGAATTAGTAGCTTTCCTCATTAGCAAACATTATGCTCTATATATACAGAAGAGCCCTAATGTTATTTTTATGCTTATTATCAATTAATCCAAGTTATCGTTGTGAGTTATCTCTTGTGTGTTATGGTTTGTGCTGTGCCCTACGGCTAGAATCCATCTTGGATTCGATCAATCCTTCGGGAGATTGATCTATCAATCTTTGGCTGCGTCAACTGGTATCAGAGCCGAAGCGATCGCCGAGGAGACGCCTTTCCTTCCCGTATTTTCTCTCGTCACCGTCGTTCATCATCATCGTTCTTCCACCCAACACTGTCGACATCCACCATCCAAATCCCACATCCCAACAACTCTTCCATCGAGCCACTGCCCACCCGCCAGACCCCTCCCTCAACCCACCAGCCCTTCAGCCAAACCCAATTTCCCCAAACTGAAAACCCCAACCGAAAACAGAACCCACCTTTCCAAAACCCTAAATTCTCTGTGGACCCCATTGTCACGCTTCCATCCCTGCCAAACATCCGAACCCACTCAAACCCGTAAGCACTTCAGCCTACCCGTAACCAACCCACCCCCCTGCCAATCTCCAAACTCCCGAGCCAGAACCCTGCACCAGCACCTCATCTCCACCAACCCCACTGCCTGACGCCCTAATCCCATCTTCCCTCTCAGGACCCAACCCTAAAAAAAAAAAAAAAACCAAACAACCCCACCCTCTGCCTTCGTCCTTCCAACCTCGTCGAAACCCACCCATCAGAAAAAAAAAGAAAAAAACCGTGCAGAAGAAGAGAGAAATCAGTAGAAAACGAAAAAGAAGGAGAGAAGGGAGAGATAGAGAAGAGCATACCTGGCACCGTCGCGAACTCCAGCAGCGTTAGCAAGCGCCCAGTAGCGTCGCAGCACCACCCTCACGCCGCTGCCTCCCATCTTCTCCAACCAGCAGCTTCCTCCTTCATTATTTCATCCTTTCCCTCTTTCTTTCTCTGAGTCGAAACAGATACACCCTTCTTCCATTCTGCACACATCCCAAAGCAGCAAAAGGCTTCTTCTCCCAAGTGTACAACACGTGCCTGCCTTCTCATTGGACCCAGCCTACAGTTCCGGTCTGACTTGAGTCCGGACCCACCGGCCCACTAGCAGTAAAAAAAAAAAAAGGAAAGGAGAGAAAAGAACAGCCCACCCATGGCTACTCGCACCGGGCAAATTTTTCGTGGCAGACTCTCTGACATTCAGCGCGATGATTGCATAAGAGATTTATATGAACGGGTCGACGTTTTACAACTCACTGTCGATGAACTTGCTAAGGCCCCTTCAAACCCTCATGGCGAATCTTCCACCACTTCTGGTTCACATTCTCACCAATTGGAAAATATTCCCCGACAATCAATCCAAAAATTCTTTCAACGTCTCTTTGCAAACCGGGCCGCTGACAATTTACCACCCGGCCCACGTCAAGATGATCTCTCGCGGAAAATCAAATTAGAGGTTTCTGATTTTTTTGGTCAAGGTGATGCTCGCTCCCTTCTTGATTGGCTTACTTCAATTGAGGATTATTTCACTTGGTATCATATTGAAGATCCTCAACGAGTCGCTTTTGTCAAGATGAAGTTAAAAGGTCCTGCTCGAATTTGGTGGAAAAATATTGATGACCACAATGTGCAAATGGGTCGCCCTCTTATTACACGTTTGGAAATTATGAAAGAGAGACTGGAAGATAAGTTCTTGCCTTTTGACTACATTGATTCATTTAATAGCGAGCTTATCAATCTTTAGCAAGGCTCTATGACCATAGATGAATACACTCATAAGTTCCATGAGCTTTGTATTCGATGCAAGTTTAATGAAGATGATCGCTTGATGGTCACCCGTTATCGAGAAAGATTGCGCTCGGATATACAGGATAAATTGGCCGTATTTGACTTCGCCACTGTTGATGCAATTTCTAGCAAGGCACGACGCGTTGAGCAAACGCTGTATCAACACACTGGGCGACGTTTCGGTAACCAAGCCAGGGAGCCCTACAAAAAAGGTCCAGATTCTACTTTCAATCGGGCCCCACAGCAAGGGTTCCGACCACCTTCTAACCAACCACAGAACCAACTCCAAAGGCTGCAACAAGCTCCACCACAGGGTCCACAGAATCCTCAATTCAATCAGAAGTGGACAACAAATCAGAATAATGCTAGAGGCACTGGAATAGCCGCTAAGCGCGACATTGTCTGTCATTCTTGCAAAAATCGGGGTCATTATGCTAGAGAATGTCCTCACAGGAATCTGCATTGTGATGGTGAACCTTATGATGACGAATAGTATGATGAGGGAATCGAAATGGAGAAACCTGATGCACAACTTCCAACAGAACCAGAGTCCGCACTTCAGCTGATGATGACAGCCCATTACTTTTCCTTCACCGCCGCCTATTGGTTGCAGATAGTATTGAAGAAGACGATGAAAACCAAGCTCCTATTTTCCGAACAAGTGTCACTTGTAAAGGAAGAGCTTGCAATGCCATCATTGATGGTGGAAGTGCTATGAGTGTCATATCCAAAGAAGCAGTTGATAAACTTCAGTTGCCAACTATAAAGCACCCGAGACCTTACAGAGTTGCATGGGTAAATGATTATTCAATTCCCGTCAACCGCCAGTGCATTGTTCCCTTGAAGATGGGCTCGTACAAAGATAATGTCAAGTGTGATGTTATTCCGATGAATGTTGCCCACATCTTATTTGGTAGACCTTGGCTGAGGCGCTTGAAAGTCATCACTGATCATTCGGATAACACTTACACTTTCAAATGGAATGGACGCCGAATTCAATTGAAGCCCATGGAAACTCCATTCTCTGTGAAGCAATCTACTCCTACTGCCTCTCCTCACATCCTCACCATGCGCAAATTTGAAGCTGAGAGTCAAGAGCAAGGTGTGATGTATGCTTTGGTTACCAGACAGATGACCGAATCAAGTAATAACTCCACGCCATCCACTCCCCAAGAGGTACAACCATTGCTCGATGAATTTTTTGATTTAATTCCTGATGAGCTTCCAAATGAATTACCCAATGCGAGACATCCAGCATGCAATAGATTTAACTCCTGGAGCATCTCTCCCTAATCTTCGTGCTTATCGGATGAGCCCTTCGGAACATGCCGAACTCAAGAAACAAGTTAATGATCTATTGCTACGGGGATATATTCGGGAAAGCCTAAGTCCATGTGCCGTACCCGCTCTCCTCACACCAAAGAAGGATGGAAGCTAACGTATGTGCGTGGATAGTCGTGCCATCAATAAAATCACTATAAAGTATCGCTTTCCTATCCCTAGACTTGATGATATGCTTGATCTAATGACTAGTGCTTCTGTTTTTTCTAAAATTGATCTTTGCAATGGTTATCATCAAATTAGAATTAGGCCAGGTGATGAATGGAAGACAACCTTTAAAACTAAAGATGGTCTTTATGAATGGCTTGTTATGCCTTTTGGTCTTTCTAATGCTCCTAGCACATTCATGCGTGTTATGAATCAATTGCTCAACCCGTTTATTGGAAAGTTCGTTGTTGTCTACTTCGATGCTATCTTGATATACAGTAAATCCAAACGGGAGCATCTTGATCACTTGAAGAGCATATTTGAACTTCTTCGCCGGGAACGCTTCTATGCTAATCTGAAAAAGTATACTTTTATGAACCATTCTGTGATTTTCCTTGGCTTTGTTGTCTCTTCTAAGGTTATTGCAATGGACCCATCCAAGATTCAAGCTATCCTCGATTGGCCTATTCCACAAACTCTCACTGAAGTTAGTAGTTTTCACGGCCTTGCTACTTTCTATAAAAGGTTCATTCGAGATTTCAGCAGTATTATGGCTCCAATCACTAATTGTATGAAACAGGGTGAATTTAAATGGACAAGTGCAGCAACTAGAGCATTTGGCGAAATCAAGAGCATGATCACGGAAGCCCCTGTCCTTCGACTTCCAGATTTTAACAAAGTCTTTGAAGTTGCTTGTGATGCTTCTCAGGTCGGCATTGGAGGAGTTCTTAGCCAAGAAGGTCACCCGATTGCATTTTTTAGCGAAAAGCTCCCCGATGCGAAATGCCGATATTCTATTTATGATCTAGAATTCTACGCCGTTGTGCAAGCATTGCGACATTGGCGTCATTACTTGGTTGGCAACGACTTTGTCTTATATTCCGATCACGAGGCACTGAAGCATATACAATCCCAACAGCATGTCAGTGATCGTCGAATTAAATGGAGCTCTTTCCTTCAACAATTCACATTCAGTCTCCGTCATAAAGCTGGCAAAGAAAATATGGTAGCTGATGCTTTGAGTCGTCGGAAACATCTCCTCACTACTATGGCAGTCACTGTAACAGGTTTTGAGCAAATAAAGCAGGAGTATACAAATGACAAGGATTTCGGCATAATCTATGCGGATTTTCTTAACGGTGACAAGGACAAGCACCCTCATTACAGCATACATGATGGATTCTTATTCCGAGGTAACAAACTTTGCCTCCCTGTTACTTCCATTCGAGAACATGTTGTTCGTGAATTGCATTCTGGAGGTTGTAGTGGTCATTTGGGACGTGACAAGACACTCGCTCTTGTGGATGATCGTTTCTATTGGCCGCGCATGAAAGTTAATATTATCAGCATATGTGAAAGATGTCACACCTGTCAGTTGGCTAAAGGTACCAAGAAAAATACAGGTTTATATCAGCCTCTACCTATTCCTCATGTTCCATGGGAAAATATCAGCATGGATTTTGTGTTAGGCCTTCCAAAGACTGCACGGAAAGTTGATTCCATCTTTGTTGTTGTTGATCGTTTTTCTAAAATGGCACATTTCATTCCGTGCAACACCACATCCGATGCCTACAAAGTAGCTCAACTATTCTTCAAAGAAGTTGTCCGTCTTCATGGACTCCCCAAGACTATTGTTTCAGATCTTGACACCAAATTTATGAGTTACTTTTGGAAGACGTTATGGATGACAGCCAAGACAAAGCTTCATTTCTCTACTGCTTACCATCCGCAAACTGATGGCCAAACTGAAGTTGTTAATAGAAGCCTTGGACAACTGTTACGATGCCTTGTACGTGATCATATCACTACATGGGATCAAATTCTCCCTATGGCTGAATTTGCTTACAACAATTCAGTTAATCGGTCCACAGGCATCTCACCATTTGAAGCAGTTACAGGTATTCGACCACGGTTGCCTATTGATCTTGTCCCATTACCTGTTGAAGCACGCCCTTGTGCTGAAGCTGATAACTTCATCAAACACATGCAACAAATACATGGTGAAGTTCGACGACATATTGCAGCTTGCAATGACAATTACAAGGCTCATGCTGACAAACGTCGTCGTTTCCTTGAGTTTTCTGAAGGAGACATGGTTATGGTCCGTATTCATCCGGAAAGGTTACCGCCAGGCGCAAATAAGAAATTACATCCGAGGAATACAGGTTCATTCAAAGTATTGAAGAAGCTTAGTTCGAATGCATATACTCTCAAGTTGCCTTCTGATATTGGTATCAACCCTACATTCAATATTGCCAATCTCACTCTCTATCGTGGGCATGATAATGAGGATGATTCTGATGAGCAAATCATTACGTTACCAGCTGATTCGCCACCGCCTGATAACATCATTGATGTTCTTGATGATCAAATTGTTTCTACTCGTCGCGGCGGCTTTTAAAAGTTCCTTGTTCGTTGGCAAAACCGGCCCGTCTCCGATGCTACCTGGATTACTGCTACCTACTTCCAGCGTCTGAATCCAGATCTTTATGAGCGCTATCAAGCGATTAACTCGCCGGAGTCGAGTTCTTTCAAGCCGGGGAGAGTTGATGCAGTCCGGTCCCTATCCAAGACAGGGACCCGCAACCGCAAGCCTTGACGGACCCAGCTGATGGGGTCCACATGTGCCTCACGTTTCCTAATTTTCTAGATTAGTAATATTGCTTTGTTTGCTTGCTTTCTAATTTTATTGTTAATTAGAATTAGTAGCTTTCCTCATTAGCAAACATTATGCTCTATATATACAGAAGAGCCCTAATGTTATTTTTATGCTTATTATCAATTAATCCAAGTTATCGTTGTGAGTTATCTCTTGTGTGTTATGGTTTGTGCTGTGCCCTAGGGCTAGAATCCATCTTGGATTCGATCAATCCTTCGGGAGATTGATCTATCAATCTTTGGCTGCGTCACCTGATCTATGAACTAGCTTGGTTTTTATTCCTGTGAACCAGCTTAGTGAACCCAATGGTGATGCATGGATTTGATGTGGTGGCAAGTGTGCTTCTTGGTAAGTGTGTCCCCATGGGAAGGGGTGCAAGAGCAGTATGTGATATTAACAAACTGCATCATCCACCTTGGGATGGCAATGAGTCAGTTTAGGCCGACTTGAACCCAACCCGGTCAACATATACGTTCTCCCAAACCCTACACGACCCATGTTTTTTTTTTAAATACGCAAACCTGACCCATGATAGGTATGATCGTGTCGGGTTTGATTCTGTCATATCTTATTAAAAAAAAAAATACTTTGTCATGTTGGGGGCAGGGCTTGAACCTGCAACCTTATGTTTAGATAGATTACCTTCAATCAGTTCTACAATATAGATGGTGCAGAAAATGTTTACAAATTTATATAAAGTAAACCGACATGGGGCGGGTCATGCGCACCCAAAACCCGAACTCAACTTGGGTCGAAGTCTTAAAATCCATACCCACCTAAACTTGACAGACCCCCTACCGAACCTGTCCCTAATAGGAGCTGGTCGGGGTGGGTTGTCTTTATTAACTTGGTCAATTACCATGATAGCCACAATTTTGGCATGTAAAAAAATCAGTATTTCAGAAGAGTAATTTATTCTGGATTTTGAGTCCTATTCTTGTAATACCAACCAAATATTAAGCAAAGTGTGTTAATTCCTTTCCGATTTTGACTCCTTTTCTATAATAGTAAGCAATGATTAAGCAAGCAGTCCTTGATTTTATATTTGATTATTGTCCTTCAATGACTGATTTCTTTCGGTTTATGCCTGAAACTGCAGGGATCCAGGCTCACAGCCTTTGAACTAGTTCATGATAAGATACCTGCTACTTTGATAGCTGATTCAGCTGCAGCAGCATTAATGAAAGCAGGTCGTGTGAATGCTGTCATTGTTGGAGCTGATCGCATTGCTGCAAATGGTATTTCTGGCTTTGAAGTTGATATTGTTAAGAGAAATTATGTAAATTATAAAGTTAAGTGAATTTATATTGTCCATTCTGTAATGCCTAGTGTCCTTGGGCCTTAAGTTTATGTAGATGTAGTGATGCGGATCAATGTGGGGTAGGTAGGGGAAGATGGAAGATAGGGGGATAGGTTCAGACCTCACACCTGAAGTGGAGGGCATGGTTCAAAATATAACGTACCGGTCGTAGCAGTCGAGGCCGTTACGTTATTTTGAAAATAGCGGCACTACAGTTTAAAACCTAGTAGAGCCAAGCAGTTTTAATTTTAAATATTGTTTTTCCTATTTTTTCTGCACAATAGCCTTTCCTAAAGTTGTCTCTACCGTTGCATGGTTTCAAATCACTAGAAAAACACAAGATTGGCCGTTATGCAATATTCATATATCTTTTTTGCACTTAAAAAATTCACATCACTACACTACTATTATCGTCACAAGCGCTACGTATCGCCTACTACGTAGCATTTTGGCCAATGGCCGCTACGCCTGCCGCAACCGCTATTTTGATCCTTGGTGGAGGGGCTTCACGTCAGATCCTTTTTTCAGGAGAGGAAAAGAGTGAAAGCACTCTGAACCTTTTTTTTTTTTCCGTTAATTAAATCTCAAGAAGCCAAGATTAAAACATCAACCACTTAAATATTAACCTTCGGCGCAGCCCTGGATCCGCGGTTGAAGATAGATCATTCTCTTGAAGGGTTGATCGAATCCAAAGATGGATTCAGCCACTAGGGCACCCTCACACGAGGCGAAAATATCATAACAGAAGAGAACTCTCATAACTCAAAGATTAATTGATAATAAGCATTCTAAATACAATGTGGCCTTATCATCCTTATATAGAGGAGTAGGCTTGATCGCTAAGCAACAATACTTTCTAATATCTGAATAATGCCTAAAATAGGAAACACACCAATATTAATCCTAATCAAGTTAAACGACTAAATAAATGGATGTCCCGTTGGGCCTATAGACTGGACCTAATGGGTGGCCGACCTATTGTCTGGTCTGCATCAATTCTCCCCGTCTTGGCAAAACTCGAGTCCGGCAAGTTGACAGCTTGATAATGCCGGAAAGAATTGGACTGCAAGTTTGCAAAATGTCCTCCTAGGTCTAAAATCAGTCCTACAAACTTCTGAGTTTTCCTTTGATCTTCATTCTCTTGACGTGACTTGGAAGTTTCTCTCAATATTTTTCTCCGTCTAAAAGTAGATTGGAAGTGTCGCTTCTTCTGATGTATGCATTTAGCTTGAACGTGCGCTTTTCCCATGAGAGATTGCAACTGTAAAATCTTCCATATTTGAGTGCAATCTTTAAGCTTCCATTGTTGATCCCTAAAGATGAAGTCAATGTGTGGGACGCCATGTTCTAATGAAACCTCAGAAACAATTGATTTGATTTCCGATGACCCAATTGGATTTTCTGGAAGTGGCATTACTATAAGATCTGCCAGATGTTCAATCTGGTTGCTAATTGAGGTCAAAGTCTACAATGTTTGCTTCTCCTTGTTCTTCCTCAACCCTTTGTGGATCTTGATTGACATTGCCTTGATCAATATTGTTTGTGCCCACGAAATCAGCTGGGCCATGAACTTGCTCTTTGATGTCATTTTTGATGTCTTCCGTCTTCTCTTTTGGTGCAATAATGACTTCTCTTTCAACGTTTTGCTCCTTTTGTGGTTCTTCTATTGAAGGTGGTGATGTAGACGAAGACGGAGCTGTTGAATTCATTGGAATGAGTCTAATTCCTTTTCCATTCCACAATAAGGTATACATGTTTATCTCTTTATCATTGTGCACTTTTCAATCAAAAAGCAGTGGACGTCCAAAAAGAATATGAGCAATATTCATATGGATCACATCACACCAAATTTTATCCTTGTAATGGCCAATCTTGAATGATACCAAACAAGTCACGGGGATGACATAACCATTAGACCATGTGACTTGATAGGGCTTAGGAAGCTTCTCAGTTGCCGAATTAAGCTTGTCAATAACCTCTTGTGCTACAGAACTTATTGCATTACCATTGTCAGTAGTTAAATTAACGGACTTGTCTTTGACTCGTACCCCTGTGTGAATTTTTTCAGTCTGTCTCCATTCTTCTTCTTCCTTCTCATTTGTATTGAGGAGTCAGTGGAAGACAAGTGTGGGATTATCTTCTCCGGCAAAAATTATCTCCACAACATGTGCTCTTGGTCTTTGAGACTTTCTTTCTTCAGGCTTACATTGTCGCATGTGAGACTGATTAAGCATACGCTCAACACGAAAAGCTTCTAAGTATGCTTCTTGACTGGTTTTGAAAAAAATCATATTCTCCAAGATGTCTGGTCACAAACCTCGGATTTAACGAACCAAATCATGTATCTCATCTTCCTCGAGTTCACATATATCTTGTAACTCTCGAAATTGGCAGGTATGATCATCGACTGTAAGATTTTCTTGCTTTAAATTAAGAAATTGCTCCAAATGGAACTCATTCTCAAAATATTAATTGCCCTATTTGCGTTCATACTGAATTCTTTGAATTTCAATTAAGTGTCCAAAAATTCTCATGACGACTCGGATGCGAGGATATCAAAATTTAAGCTCTCTAAAAAATGGACTTTTTTCTTTATTGTTTGGTCGGGTTTTGGTTTGAGTCGAACCTAAACTTAGGCCTAGTCACGTGTAAGGGGGTCACGTGCTTGGATGCTTTTATGCCTTTGTATTGGGCTTTGTGAAAGAAAAAAATAAGAGAAAGAGAGGGCTTATGGGCTTGGAGGGTGGAGCTGAATGAAGGAGATGGGAAGTTCGGGTGACAAAGATGGTGGAAGAGGTGCGGCTTGTCGGCGGTGCTGTTGCTAGCTGTTATGACGACTTCGACGAGAGGAAGCAACGAACCCGAGGTTCGGAGATGGCTGTTGTTGCGACGAAGCATTGGCAACTCGAGGCTGGCACTGGAGCTGAGCAACGACGACGGTGGAGCTCGACGGTGCCAGGTATGGTTTCTACAATTGTGTCTCTTCTTCTGTCTTTTCTCCTCCTCTTCTCTCTTTCTATTTTTTTCTCTTTGTTGGGGTTTGGGGCTGCTGACGGATGGTGGTTCTGTTTGGAGACTATGATCCAATTAGGGTTTTAGGTAAAGGGATTAGGGCTCAGCAGTGGGGTTGTTTTTATTTTTATTTTTATGGTTTCGGAAGTTTGTTGGGGATTAGGGTTTACAATTTTTGGTTGAAGGGACTCGTTTAGGGTCAAAGATGGGTTTTTGGTTTTGGGATTTCTGAAGTTGGGTTTGGGTTTGTGATTGTTGGGGATTATCGGATGTGTGCTGGGAGATGGTGGGTGGGTTCGATGAATGTAGGGCTTCATTTGGTTTGTGTGAACAAAGGTGGTTAGGAGGGGTGGGTGGGGCAGGACTATCGATGGGGAGAATTGGGTTTGGATGTTCGGTGGGCTTGCAGTGGGTCTTGGTGGCCTGGATTTAGGTTTTAAGGGTGTGGAGTTAGGGATTCGGTTGGCTGGGTGTGGGTTTTTGGGTTCGACGGGATGGAGAAGGGTGACGAGAGGGGAATTATGGGAAGGACGATTGTCTACTCGGCGATTGAAATTCGGCTCTGATACCAATTGGTGCAGCCCTAGATCCACGATCGAAGATAGATCAATCTCTCGAAGGATTGATCGAATCCAAAGATGGATTCAGCCACTAGGGCACCCTCACACAAGGTGAAAACACCATAACAGAAAAGAAAACTCTCATAACTAAAAGATTAATTGATAATAGGCATTCTAAATACAATGTGGCCTTATCATCCTTACATGGAGGAGTAGGCTTGATCCCTAAGCAAAAATACTTTCTAAATTCTGAATAATGCCTAAAATAGGAAACACACTAATATTAATCCTAAACAAGTTAAACTACTAAATAATACTCCTAAATAAATGGATGTCCTATTGGGCCTTTAGACTAGAACCAATGGGGTGGCCGACCTATTGTCCGGCCTGCATCAACCTCAAATTACAATTAAAACTAAAACATAAAAGAAATTAAATGAATTATTAAAGTAGTCCTAAAGTGGGCCTATGGACTGGGCCTATAAGGTTGGTCGTCCCATGGATCATGGGTTTGTCCTGTGTCAACTTCTCCTTGCCTTGGAGAGAACTCGACCTTGAGTTTTGTAGATATCCTTCATGATCGAATATTAACCGCACATCCCTCCGATGTTCCTTTTGATCTTCATACTCTTCGTGTTGGCTCAATACTGGACATCTTCTTTTATCCCAAGTAGACTTCAGGCTTTTCTTTGTTTGACGTCCAAATCTCTATTGGATGCTTGCTTGAATGAATTGATGCTTTAATTCTTGAATTTGTGTCAATTGCACACAATCTCTTAATATTTATGGTCTATCCTGAAATCAATGTGGGGAACATGGATGACTTGATCTTTGTTGTGTAAGATCCCGATCCTAATTAATAGTGATCAATGTTAATTAATTGTGTTTAGTTGTTGTTAAGCAGGCTTGAGAGTTAATTAGTTGGTTCAATCGATCTGGGAGTTTTTAGATTTTGTTTAGTACCTTAGAGGGCCTATTTGCAATTTCTAGGAAAGTAAGGTGTATTTTGGGAATTTCAGAAGTATGTTGAAATTGGGCTCGTTGGGTAGAGGGAATTATTTCGTGAAACTTTTGTGAAGGTTGTACCCCCTTTCAATGTTTAAAAAATCCCCGTCGTTGTGTTTGATAATTTTGACAAAGTTTTTCGTGAATGACATTGTAGTCAATACTCAACCCCCTTGCCTATATAAAAGAATCAACCCCCAACCCTTCTCTTCATTTTTTTTTCTTCTTGTGCAAGCAAAGAACCAGCAAGTGGCCGGCTAGTGCATGCTCCCTTCTTCTTCACTTCTCCTTCCTCGATTTCACTTCCCCTTACTTGTCCAAGCTTCCCTTGACTCCCCCGAGCTCTCCCACACACGACGTCTTCCTTTTTCCTCTCAATTACACACACAAAAGCCCCCAACCTCCACGGTTTTCTTCCCTAGCACAACCTAGATAAGTTCTTCCTCATTTTCTTCTCAATTCTTGCTTAGGACTCAAATTGAGCCATGGATCCTTATATGCAAGCCCTAATTCCGTCTCCCTGGTTTCCATTTTTGGGCATATTTTGGTTAGGATTTTGGGGGGAAAAGTGGTTTGGCCAGTGATTGGATTAAATTGGCTTTGGGAATTGCAAATTGAAGTGAAGGCAAGTGAACAATTCAAATTCAGATGTATATGTATGTTTGGTTTCTATTATATACTAAACACACCTTTCTTTTAAGCTGATTTTTGTGTTTTCTATGACCTTAGACACAGGTATGAACACCCACAAATTCAGACCGCTAAAATGGAAGCCTTAAGGACTCGGCCTTTGGTGGCCTGAAGGCCCCAAGCTAACTGGCTAGTGACCAGCATGCCACTAGCCGGTCAGCTACTGGGCGCATGCCCCAGGCTGTCCGACTATTGGGCTCAAACCAGCCGACTAGTGGCCCCCAGCCACTAGGTTCCTTCCCTTTGGGAGTTGGTTTTAGCCCTTAGGCCTGGAGATTTCGGTGACCCTTGTGCGCCCCACCTGTAACGCCCCAATTCCGAATACCGAGATTACCGTCAAGGTACCCGAAGTTGGCGCGCTACTTCCCGGAAAATCCGAGAATTTCCAAGATCGTAGGTCCGCAGTGAGGTCCAATTTAAAACTTTTTGAACAACATAATAATTAACGGTTGAATTGCGGAAGCGTAAAAACAATAGCGGAAGCAAATGTAACAATAGCGGAAGCATAAGGTATCATATAAAATGATTCAAGTGTAGCAGGGCTGAAGTCCAGCCTAAATCTCAAATATGTTTAATAGAAGTTTATACATTATAGTCTTACCTCCCTGCTCACAACAAAAAACTCTCAACCCCAAAAGAAAGATACTCTCACACCCCAAGTGTAGGCACTCCGACATCCAGCTCGACCTCTTGGTTAGCTGGTCCCCATCCATAGTCTCCGGCTACGGGCGCCTCGACGAGCGCGTCGTCCTCGTAATCAGGGTCAATACTTAAGCACCAATAATGGGTCAGATCCAAAGATCTGGCAAGTCATAGTATACAAGTAACATAGGATGTATGCATCAAAAGAGTAGAGACGATCATATAATCATAAGAATAGCAACGGTATAGAGGCTAGGCAGTTGAGTAGGATAAGCAGTTAGAATCAGGATAAATAAGTTATCTAATCTAACAGACATCAAAGTGGTACATTCATACAAACTGAACACCGTGGGATATTATGCCGTGGCCCTCCCATACTGAACACAGTCGCGGCGGGGAAATAAGTAACTAGTGCTTAGGAATGACGAACCTCGCAAATAACACTCATCGATCTCAACACTCATCACTCAAACACTCAGAAGACCGGAACCGGTATTACACCGTCTGTCTAAACATAGCTCATCATAATAGCTCTCTTAACACATAATAGCTCCTACCAGTGATGATCAGCCCTAAGGCTGAGCTTAAGACAACTGAGTGAATGCTAATGCTGACTCAAGGAAACAAATACAGGTCTGTGTCAGTCTAGGCTTGCCTTGCGCAAGCAAGGTCCTAACAAGTCCCTATGAGGTCTAAGTACAAGTCAAATCCATGGAACACAGTCCAAGTCCAAGTCCCACATTGGATCCATACTGAGGCCCACCAAAACCATGGCCTTAGTCTAAAAAAGTCCAAGTAAGATACAAGTTCATTTACAATAATAATCAGTCCATCTCATCACAATGAGTCACAAGTCCATTATAACGAACCTCTTCATCCTAGGGTATCACACATCCCAACTTAGGCCATATGTGAGGGCCCACCTAGACACAGACACGGGTCATTAATCACCCAATCACATCACCGGGTCACCTCTAAGTAATCCTAGGTTCATGTTATCCATTTTCCATTTAATTAACATGTATAAACAATAACGAGGACATAAGAGACAGTGATGCATTAAGTGAAATAAACCTCCAAATCAAGAGAATCAACGGGAAATATCAAAGGTCAAATCCTAAGTAATGGTCCACTTTCAGGTCCAGGTCCATATCAGATAATTTGATTCCTAAATGAAGTCTCAGATGCCAATGAATATGTGCTCCAGAAGTTACGGGCATCTTCGACGACGATTAAGGATCGAATTGACGTCAAATCCAAACCCTAGACCCTACTTGGTAGTCCCCATGAGTCAAGGTTGAGCCACACCATTGACTCATGCTTGGCACATCAATGGAAGTCTATTTGGATGGTCAATGGGCTCCACAACAGATCACAACCTCAGAACTGCAAAACTGGAAAATCACTTACAAAGTGTATCTGGTCGACCCGGCACGGGGTCCGGTATGACAAATCTATGATCACAGAACTTGAAGATTGATAATACTCAAGAGTGTATTATTGCTTGTCCCTCCTTTGGGGATCGTATCTCAATGTATAGGTATTACATGCCTTAATCAAGGCTCTAAGTTAAGAAACTAACTAATTACTCAATTGCTAATCTAAGTTAGGAAACCAAATCATTAACAGAATATGTACAGCTGCATTGTATATTGACCAAATCAACCCACGTGTGATATGTGTTGGACTGGATCCTTTCATGGGCCTTGGGCCTATCTAACATCCCCCCCCCCTCTCAAATTGATGTGGGAGTATCAACAAGAATCAATTTGCCAACCAAGAACTGATGGCGTGGTCGTGGAAGAGCTTAAGTAAGAATATCAGCAATTTGAAGCTCAGTGGAGACATGCGGATGCTAATGACATCACGTTTAAACTCATCACGTATGAAGTGACAATCAACCTCGATGTGTTTAGTGCGTTCATGAAAAATCGGATTTTCAGTAGTCCGAATTGCACTTGTATTATCTGCATAGAGGGGGGTAGCTCCTTCTGCTGGAAATCCAATGTCAGAGAGCAAACATCGGAGCCAAAGAATTTAGGAGTATGCAGCAGACATGGCTCGGTACTCAGCCTCGGTAGAGGATTTGGAAACTTTTTCATGTTTCCTGCATTTCCAGGAAATCAGACTATCACCCAAAAACATGCACCATCCTGTTGTCGATCTGCGAGTATCCGGACAACCAGCCCAATCTGCATATGAATAAGCTTTGAAAGATAGAGGATTGTCGGATGGAAAAAACAACCCGCGAGTCAGTGTGCGGATAAGGTACCGAATGATGCGGCGAACAACAGTCATATGGAGGTGATGAGGAGAAGTCATGAACTGACTCATTAGGTTGACTGCATAGGAGATATCAGGACGAGTGATCATGAGGTAGATTAAGCTACCAACTAACTGACGATATGCGGTAGGATCTGGAAGAAGGTCACCCTCTTCTTGACTGAGTTTGACATTTAGTTCGACCGGTGTATCAACTGGAGTGGAAGCAGTGAGCCAGTTAAGTCAATGAGATCAATAGTGTATTTGTGTTGATTTAAAACTATACCTTTAGTCGATTGATGAACTTCAAGACCGAGGAAATAGTTCAAGTGGTCGAGATCCTTCATGTGAAATGTCTCATTAAGAGAAGCTTGGATTTCCTGGATCATGTTTGCATTAGGACCAGTAATGACTATGTCATCAACATAGACAAGTAGCACTGTAATCCCGGACGGAGCATGATGTAAAAGCATAGAAGATCATATTGGCTCGGATGAAAATCCAAGCAGAGAAGGACATTGAAATTTCTCAAACCATGCGCGGGGAGCTTGTTTCAGACCATAAATGGGGTGACGGAGTTTGGCAACCATACCCTACTCGGATGAGGACCCCTGAGGCAGACGCATATAAACGTCTTGTTTGAGATCACCATGAAGAAACACATTTTTGACATCCATTTGATGTAGAGACTAGGACTGAGATGCAGCAACAACAAGAATTATGCATACGGTGGTCATCTTGGCGACGGGAGCAAAAGTTTCATTTTAATCAATGCCATATTCCTGCCAATTTCCAAGAGCAACAAGGCGCGCCTTATATCGATCTGAAGTGCCATCTGATTTTATCTTGAGAGAAAATCCACTTACAGCCAATAGGCTTGACACCCACAGGAGACGGGACAATATCACACGTATGATTTTGCTCTAAAGCATCCAATTCTTCTTGCATAGCCTCGTTCCAACATCGGTGCTGCACAGCCTGAGAATAAGATTGCGGGATGGAAGAGGAAGACAAGGTGGCCATTAAGGAAGTATGTGAGAACCCATAGCGGTCTGGTGGTACCGTAATGCAAGTGGAGCGACGCAATGAAGGATGTCCAGATGGACCAAGTGTCGGAGGTGGACCGGATGCTGGAGGAAGTTCAGGAGGAGGATCCCTGGTAAACGCTTCTCTGTTCCGTTTGTGATACACAAAGTTAGGATTAAATCGAACAACTGATGTGTTAGAAAAACCAGGTAAAGACACCAAGGAGGAGTCAGGAGGATCAAGGTGTTTTTGAAAAAAATACTGCTGTTAAAAAAAAAAATCAACATTCCTAGAGGTACGTAAGCGACGAATGTGAGGATCATAGCAAAGGAATTCTTTCTGGAAGGGCACATAACCTAAAAACACACACTGAGCTGATTGTGCGATTAGTTTGGTTCTCTCAAAAGTAGATAAAGGCACAAAGCAAACTGAGCCAAAAACATGAAAATCATCATAGGATGGAGATGTCTTGTACAATCGGTAATATGGGTTCTGATTTTCAATAGAGGTTGATGGCATACGATTCATAAGATGAGCTGCCGTAGCTAGTGCCTTAACCCAAAAACGGGTAGGAATTGATGATTCAAGAAGAAGAGAATGAGTGACATCAAGGAGATCTCTATTTTTCCTTTCAATGACTCCATTTTGCCGTGGAGTATAAGGACAAGTTCTTAGAGAAATAATGCCTTGGTTTTGCAAAAACTGTTGAAAATCAGAGGACGCATATTCCCCGCCCGAATCAGATTGCAATATTTTGATGCAGGTGGAAAATTGATTCTCAACATAAGCTTTTTTTTTTTTTTTTAAAAACATTGAAAACATCAGATTTGGAGTGCAGAAAGTAAACCCATGTGAACTTACTAAAGTCATCAATAAAAGTCACAGTGTTTATAGTGAGCGTGAGAAAGAGCTGGAGCAATTCCCCATACATTGCTATGAACTAAATCAAAACACTGAGTGCCGTGTGAAGTGGAAATAGGAAAAGGAAGAGTTTTGCTCTTTCCCATTTTACAAGTAGCACAATCAAAAGGCACACAAGAAGATAAGCCAATAGATTATTTAATAAACCAAAATTTAACATAAGGGACGAAACCTTGGAATTAGGGTGTCCGAGTCTATTATACCACAATTGACAGTTATCTCTAATAGAAAAGCAAAACACATCATTGTTAAATCTATTCCTAGAAATTTTAGAAAAATCCAACGGAAACAAGCGTCCACACTTAGGCCCCTGCGCGATCTCCTTCCCAGACATTTGGTCCCGCACAACACAACCAAAAGAAGAAAAAGATATGTTACAATTATTTTAAACAAGTTGCCCGACTGACAATAGGTTGGAAGTTAAATTGGGACAAAGGTAAATATTTTTCAATGGGATGGGACCAGGGATATCTCCGAGAGCAGTAATGGGGACATTGCCGTTAGCAGTTTGTATTTGAATACTGCCATTGTATCTTGTCACATTGGAGAGTGGGACACGAGAATACGTCATATGATTAGACGCCCCAGAATCAAGAAACCAAGTAGAGGATGGAGGTGAGGTACCTAAGAGAGCAAAAGCAGAGAGGGCATTGACAATCATTTGTTGAACCAATTTAGGAGTGAGAGGATGAGGGTGCAGATGTAGGAGCAGGCGTAATCGAAGAAGCAACATAAGCATGCGAAGTCTGATACTGTGATGATGGACATTGTGGGCGGCGGCGACATTCAGAGATGATGTCCCGACTTTTTACAATAACTACAGACCTTTTGTTTGCATTGACTCGCACGTTGCCCAAAATTTTGACAACTGTAGCATTGTGTTTTGGTCAAGGCTCGAGGCGGAGGCTGAGAAGTCTTATTTGCCTAGAACGCGACTGAATAGGTCTCGGTCTTTTGTTGAGCTATATGAGCCGAGGTCGTAATGCGCTATTCTTCGCATAGGAGTTCATTCAAACATGCATCCAATGCAGGTAAGGGCGTCCGATTCATCAGGGCAGATCAGACACTTTCATATTCATTCCGCAGTTTCATAAAAAATTGACCCCTTTGATTAGAGGCCTGAAGATCTTGAATTACTGTCAAAACTTTGTAAGCCACATCCGCATACTTAATACTATCGTATTCCGACCACAGTGTACGGAATCCTGAATAGTAGTCTTGTATTGACAAGGTCCCTTGTGCATATTCAGCAACCGCACATTCAAGATGAAATTGACGCGTAGAGTTATCTTGATGGTACGCTTTCTTCAAACACCCCCACATGCCCTTAGAGGTTGGGTAAGGCTTGAGATTCATTATCAGATGTGGTTCGACGGATCCCAAAATCCATGATTTGATTTTGGCATCTTTAGTATGGTAAGATGATATCTTCTTTTCATCCTTAGTGGGTTTAGGGTCAGCACCAGAAACAAATCCCAGAAACAAATCCCCACAATTCCTTAGCTTCTAGGTAGATTTGGATTTGGAAAGACTAGGTAGGGTAATTTTTTCCAGTGAATTTGATCAAAGTACCCTCAGATTTTTCCATCTCAATTTTAGATTGGAAAAAGATGGATTGAAACGGTAAAAAACAGTAATCAAATCAAGCAACAGGTGTATGAAAAACTTTTATTGTGTGCAGAAGGCAAGATCCAACCAAGCAGAGAAGAAAAAAACCAAATCAGAACAATAACAGTGATAAAAAGCCCTCTGACGACCTTGACTAGAGCTTCAGATCCTCTACGTGGGCCCCACAAATGGATCTAAACACTGATCAGACGTTTGATCTAAGAAGGCACAATATTTTCGCACCTACTGGAACATGTTTGGGCCTATTCCGCTGAATATCCAAGATTTTGGACGGTCTTGATTGAAACTTGTGTGATATTTTGAAATAACACGAGAATGATCAGAAGGACTACCTGATAGTGCCGAAAAATTCTGAAAAAATCACTAAAAAACTCAGAAGGCCCAGGCGACCTTGACTGGAGTGATTGTGGAAGATGCTGTGATGATCACAGGTGGGCCACAGTAGATCTGAGGCTATCGCAGATCCTGAATGGCTGTCGATCTCTGGAAACAGATCCTCGATCTGTTTTTTTTTTTTTTTTTTTTTCTTTTTCACGAGAGAGTGATTTCTCTTATTAATCTCCTTGATGATTTCTAAAACTAAAAACTAGAACTCTACTCTGATACCATGACAAATCTATGATCACGGAACTTGAAGATTGATATTACTCAGGGTGTATTATTGCTTTTCCCTTTTTTGGAGATCATATCTCAATATATAAGTATTACATGCCTTAATCAAGGTTCCAAGTTAAGAAACTAACTAATTACATAAATTGCTAATCTAAGTTAGGAAACCAAATCATTAATAGAATATGTACAACTGCATTATATAATGACCAAATCAACCCACATGTGATATGTGTTGGACTGGATCCTTTCATGGGCCTTGGGCCTGTTTAACACGGTCGACCGGGTACAATGGAGAGTTAAGATGTTGACTCCCAGGTCGACCCTCAGTGCAATGTGCCCGGTTGACCTCCTGGCCAGGTCGGTCGACCGGGCACACTGAAGACTGAACACAGGCACCCGGCAGGCAATATCTGGACTTGAATTCCTACAGTCTGTCCAGTCGACCTCCTAGCCAGGTCGGTCGACCGCGCACACTGGAATTCTGGAAAGAATGGATGTCCTATTCCTTAATCTGAACCTGGAAATCCTTTGGGTTCGGTCGACTGCGCACACTGGGTTTCTGGGTCTGAGGGAAAATGCCAACTCCCAGTTAATCCCTGAATTTCCTATGTATCCGGTCGACCTGGCACAGGGTCCGGTCGATCGGGTACACTGGACTGAGAATTCACAGAAATTTAACTGAGACTTTGTTTTTCTCAGATTTTAGTGTCACCGGTTGACCCGACCGTAGGTCGGTCGACCGGGTACACACGCTTGCATCAAATTCCAGATTTCTGGATTTCTTACTCTTTCATTCCAATTTCCATCCAAACCTTCTCCAATCACCTCCATTCAATACAAAAACATATAGAACACCAAAACACTTCTATCACCATCCATCCATCAACAAACCGGGCCATTGATCTTCCAAATGAGAGAGCTCATCCATCAATGGCCAAAAATACATAAAACATGCTCAAAAGGTAGATCTAATCATTTCTAGCATAATTGAAATGGAAATACATAATCCATTAACAGAAATCATACATTCTATGCTAAATATGTATATTGTACTTGCCTTGATCCAATGCAATTGAAATTGACAAGTAGAGAAGAATCCAAGCTATCCAAGATAGAAATTCCAACTCCTATGGCTTCCAAGCTCTCAAACAATCCCAAAAACCAATACTAGATAGAACTCTAACACCTAACACCCAATCCACTAGAGAATTGCAAATAAGGAAAGAGATCTAAAGAGAAAGAGGGAATTCTAGGGAATTACATGGAAATTGAACTATGGAGAGAGGGAGGATTACCTTGAATTGTAGAGGAAGAAGAGACTAATAAGAGAGAATTCCTAAGGAGATTGTAGTTGCAATGTAGTAGATGGCCTTCTTCTAGTTTAGGGTTTTTAGCTAGGGTTTCTAGAGTAAGGGTTCTTGAGAAATGAGAGGTAAATGAGAGATGAGAGTGAATTAGGGTTGAATTTCATTTGAAATGGGAGGGTTTAGCTTATATAGGTTAGGGTTAGGCTGATTACCAAAAAGCCCTTTTGGTTTAAATAGAAGAGAGAATAAGGGTATGGGTAAGTTGGCAATTTTAGGACTTCTAGAAGCTTCTCAAGTGGAAAAGCCCTCCTAAAACAACTTAATTACTAGCTAGGGCCTCTACTAATTAAATACCCTATAATTTACAATTGACACCCTACAAAACCTATAAATTACACAAAGGCCTAATCCTAGAAAATAGGCTAATGACTTAGGAAAATACCTATCTACCCTTACTAATCCCTATTAAATAGCATAATTATACTACAATTACTCTAATTTATAATATTCAAATCCAAATGAGGGGCCACAAGGAGTGGTGTCCAGTTCTCTCGACGGGAACCTTAAACCTTAAAAATTAGGTTTAGTCTTGGACCCTTGGACTTGCCAATAATGTTAACTATGAGACCAAGGATAAGTGCTGTTTGAGCTGACATTCACTTACAGATTGTCCGGAGATGCGTAGTGCAATCCTAAGTCACAAAAGTATGCGAGCGTAGGACCTTGGATGTCAACTACTACCGGAAGAGCCAAGGGTATGATGAATTATGGACATCTGGGATACTATGATCTTATAGGGTTGAATAGTATTGCGATTACATGGAACTGACAATCTCAGACTTAGGTTTGGTACTTGTAACTTCCATTTGAATTTACAATCTTTCACGATCTGGAATCCAAGGCCAACGAACCCCGTGTCATGTGCAATAAGCATCATATACACATTCATAGGTAAAATCACAGGCACATAATAATTCAGGGATTGCTTAATTAAATTTAATTCTTTATTTAATAATCTAAACCAAAATATAGAAAGAGTTCCACAATTAAAAAAATTGAAACACAATCAACTAAAATCTTTTGATGTTCACAAATAATAAACTAATGTCCATAAGCTAAATCTTTTACATCTTCTAATGAGCATTGCGCCGCTCAATCACAGATATCGAATCCTAGCTCCTGGTCATGTTCCTCTTCAGACTCCTAAGTTTTGGTTACCTAAATTGGGGCAAATCCATTTATTAGTGAAATTGAGTGAATAGAGTTCTAAGTCTACATGTGTGTGCGACATCATGAAAATAAAGAATACTTTTACATAGTGAATAGCATAATGAATTTACAATTAAGTCCAGGTTAAGTTTCCTAACACTACCCTTAGGACCACCACCTAACCACCATATGGGACCGCTTACGATACATATATCTCATGGATGCCTCTGACCACATAAAGGGGCTGACCTATAGTCAGTCAAATGGCTGACATATATTCAGTAAATCAACATAACTGACCTAATAGTCAAATAAATGCACAACTGACCTAAGAGTAAGAGAAGTTACGCAGTGGACCTAAGAGTCAATATAAGTAACACATATCTTAGCCTTGCATGCTAGTGATCTAGCGGTGTAATTCAAGAAATGAATCTCGATAAGGATGATGGGGAGAATCTGCAATCCACATCATGACTCACTGTAATTCTAAAATATCATACATAGCATATTTTGATCTTTCAACCTAATTCTGGCTAGAAATCTCCTTACTGACTTCCTGAGCGCATGACGGAAATTAATAATCATAGACTCAGATCTATTAATAATCACAAAGAGTAAAGCTCTTTCTCACTCTTGATTACTAAACAATGGCCTCCCACATCTTGTAATAAATATAGTTACTCACAAAATACAACTCAGATCTATTGGACATATTTTTCTCTTATACAAATGTGCAAAATTTTCTTCCAGGTGACACTGCTAATAAGATTGGCACCTACAGCCTCGCTCTTTGTGCATCGTATCATAGGGTACCATTTTATGTGGCTGCACCGATAACTTCCATCGATCTATCCCTTTCATCTGGACATGAAATTGTTATAGAGGAAAGATCACCGAAGGAATTGCTGCATTCTCGTGGAGGACTTGGGGAGCAAGTGGCAGCATCTGGTATCTCTGTCTGGAACCCGGCTTTTGATGTTACACCAGCGAGGCTGATTACAGCTATAGTAACGGAGAAGGTCTCTCTCTCTCTCTCTCTCTCTCTCTCTCTCTCTCTCTCTCTCTCTCTCTCTCTCTCTCTCTCTCACACACACACACACACACACACACACATGCACACACGCTTACAACTGGTAATATATTTCTTTTATCCTTTTATCTTTTTAACTTGACATATTTCACATTTAAAAACTCAAGTACAAGTGAGATGTGGGACCGGCTCTGACAAGTCTTTTATATTGCATCATTGTCACAATTCATTCATAGTACACATCATTTGTATGCACCGTCAGACCAACTGAATTGTTGCCCTTACTGTAGATGTGGTATGTCATATAACTGGCTCCCATTAGACCATCCTAAATATTAAATAGTGTCCTCCAAATTCACTATTAAATGTAAATGGTCATCAGTTTAAATCCAATTGATGAAATTGCATGCTAAGATTGTTCAATCAAATTATATTTTGTTTAATCTACATTGGGTCCAATGCTTTTTTTATTGTTTGGATTGATGTGCTTTTGATCCGCGTGCATGGTGGATGAGTTACTGATGCAGGCCAATTGATGCAGACCCTAAGGCTAGGGCTTGTGTGGAAGCAAGGTTTAAACACCCGGACTCGGGGCTCGACTCGGCTGAGTCGCATGGGAGTCGGCCGAGTCGGGTCGAGTCCCCACAAAATAAAAAAAAAACATTAAAAATAAGGAAAAATAAAATGGGATGCCTAGGAGTCTCTCCATCCACGTAGATATTTTGAATCTTTTTATTCTTTTATGTAAAGATAGATTTTGGTGAAATTATAAGAGTATAGAGAGTAGAATCCTTTATCTTCCCTATTACTTAGGTGTTTTTAATAACAAATTCTACCATTCTAAAGGATGCTATTGCTACTATTATTGTATACTAGTAAATAGTAACCTACTATTATATATAGCACACCTTAACGTTATGAGACATTAAATATTTAATTGTAATTAAAATTTAAAAGACAAATCCATATTCCAATTTCCATATCAATTATCAACTCTCAAGTTTCAATTAGCAAATAGCAACCATACCTTAGCCCATTCTTTCTAATACCATGTTGAATGCCTTGAAGGTTGGATGCCCTCTTCGTCGTCGTCATTTTGATTTTGACGATAGTATTGTGCTATATCAAAATCAAAGAAGCCTTGCTCCCCTCTTGGAGGACCTTTTCCATAATTTGTTAGATTCGGAATGAGATGTACTTGTCCTCCAAATTGACCCGCGGGAAACAGATATACATCTGGTGGTGGTTGTTGTGGGGAAACCATAATGATTCCATACTGTTATTGCCCATACCCATGCAAAGTACCACCGTACCCACCATACTGCTGCTCATACTCATACGAAGGATCATGGTGTGAGTGTCTACACTGCTGCCCATACCCGTATTAACTATTGGAATCTGTGGGCCAAGGATTTGATGCCATTTGATGTGGTTGAGGATATTCTTCTGATGTCTCTCTTCCTTCATTTCTGCCCCAGCCACTAGCAGGCTCACTTTGACCACCATGTAACGGGTCATAGACAGTAATATTGTACTACCATCAGGACCTTCGTATGCTTGCTCATTTTGGCCGTGATCACCTTGTGGTGTGCCGCTCTTGCTAGAAGAAGATGTTTTTCATTTTTCATCTTCTTCATGGGTGGTCAACCTCTGACTTTGAGTTTATATATGGGTGTTCTTACCCTTTGACTTCCGTTTGTATTGGAGAGTTGGGTCCTTAATCCATTGTTATGCTTTAGAGATGGGGCCACTTGAACTGCTTGAACGTGATGTTGATTTATTATCTCTAGCCTCTGTGACACGTTCCGAACTAGAACGTGTCATCTCTGGCTCACGGCTATGACCACGTTGCTGACGTTGTGAGCCTTGTGATGACGGCGTTGCTACACTCTTGCCCTTTTCCCGCGCAGTAGTAGATCTGCGAAGGGGAGGTTGGGGTGGGGAAGCACGTCCTTCTTCTTGATCCGACCCATCAACATCAACCATGGATTCATCGAGGAAATCTGTATTAGGCAACACTGCATTCTCTTTTTTAGCGAACCATTCATTCAGAGGGTCATCTTCTTCGAATATACAATCCAAATTAATTGGGTCATAATCTCCATTGTCTTTTCTTTGGAGATTCCATGGCCTTAAACTAATGTCATAGTGGACAAAAACCAACTTCTCCAACTTTTGCATTGTGAGGTGATTTCCGCTCCTAGTGTGGATCAAACTGAATGTGCTCCAATTTCTCACATCCGGACGATGATTCTTTTTGGCTCAAAATCTTTCTTGCAAAATTTCTAAGATCAGGAACCTCATCAGCAAAGTCGTTACACCATTCAGCTGTATTTAACATAATAAACTTAATTGTCATATAGTATAATCCATGACCGTTTAAAAAAAAACTATAATCCACGTAAGAAAAAAAATGAACGATCATAATTCATAATAAAAATATATTCGTGTCCATCCTTGTACGAGCCATTCTACAAATTTCTGAACCAAAACTACCAAAGCGCCTTTATAGTTTCTCAACTATAAAAGTCAAAATTGAAAAGTTAGTAACTATGACAGAAATTGAGTCTATGACAATCAAATAAACCATCTGTTGAATATCAATTTGTGTATTCTTGTCTCTAACCATTGTCTCTAGAGTTTTTTTTTTTTTTTTGAAGCCTTGAAAAACTTCCTCATGGTGGGGGAGAAGCCCTTGCTATATTTGCATGATGGGTTCAAAAAGTATGCTGCATGATGTCATGAACGAGTGATAATTAATATCATACTCAGCAATACATTGAATTCTAAAATAAGTAGTTTATTACAATGACTCAAAATACTAAAAATAATCATGTACCTGTCGCATGCACATCTTGATGTAATTGGTTATCCCATTGATGGTCAATAATTTTCCATAGCTTCCTATAATAAGTTTCATACTTTTCTCTGGATCTTTGCTTGTAGCAAGCTTTGCTTGATCCATGGCATGATACACATAGCCCATTGTGGGCTTCGTATCACCATCTACTAATTTCAGCACCAAGACAAGAGGCTCGAGTAAGTTTGTAATCCGCTCCGCTCTATACCAGAATTCTGTACCGAGAACAATTTCTTGTACATGTCGTGACAAAGGCTGACATGAAAAGTCTTGAGTTCACATATGCTCCACTTGTCCAACTTTGCATTATGTTGGCCTTGGCACGACGAAGACTCTCAAGGGCCATGAAATACGTAACAAATCGTGTAATACCCGGCCTCAGAATCTCCAGACCCTGATTCATTTCTCTCAAGACATCGGTTATAAACTGATGATTGTAGATTAAGCCTGTGACCATCTTTCCCTCATCAATTGTTTTTTTGGACATTTTCCAATTTACTAATGTCCTCCAACATAAGATCAATACAATGTGCCGCACACGGGACCCAAACAATATGCAGCGTCTTATCATGTAATATCTTCCCCGCGCCCTTTAAGTTAGCCGCATTGTCCGTCACAGCTGCTACAACGTACTCATCCCATCCTTTAATTCTATGTAAAGTCTCATCTATCAAGCTATACAAATATTGGGTATCCGTACGATGCCTGGATGTATCTATAGACCTAATAAAAACCATGCCTGCTACACAATAAGCCATGAAGTTAATTATGTGCCGCCTATTATTGCTTGTCCATCCGTCACACATAAGTGTAAATGAGATAAGAAGTAGGAGAGATAGATCATATGAAAGGAGAGAATTCTCCACACGTTGTTCTATCTTATTGAGAAAGACGACTACTATATGTATAAACTTACTTGCCATATGAATGGCTACAGTCAGGGCCTAATTGAGGCCATTACAGATCTAGTGAAATCATCTAACTATAAAAGGAGAATACAATCTAGCCAAGAAAGGAAGAAAATAATATACAATGTTGACCCAATCTAACTAGATCCCACGTGGGATATTTATGTTCATGGGCCAAGTTTGAGTCGGGCCTGCTTCTAATGGATCTTATTGGATTGGTCCTTATCCATTCTACACTCCCCCTCAAATGGATGCTGGGTGGAACCAAGCAACAATTTGGAAACAAGATAATTACGACGATCACGAGGTAGTGCCTTAGTAAAAATATCAGCCAACTGATCATGAGAAGAGACATATGGCAGGTTGGTGGTGTCCGAAACTACATGTTGACGGATGAAGTGACAATCTATCTCGATGTGTTTGGTGCGCTCATGGTAGACTGTATTTTTAGCAATTCAGATGGCACTTGTGTTGTCAGCATAGAGAGGAGTTGGGGTGGTGAGAAAAACCCCAAATTCACGGAGTAAGCGACGGAGCCAAACAATTTCACCGCTTGCGGAAGAGTGAAAGACATCGAAAGATATTCAGCCTCCGCTGAAGATTTGGATATTGTAGGTTGCTTTTTGCATATCCATGAAATGATGGAGTGTCCAAGAAACATACACCATCCTGTGGTGGATCGACGAGATCCGGACAACCAGCCCAATCAGCATCTGCATATGCTTGAAGCTGTAAGGATGTCATAGAAGTGTAAAACAGTCCACGATTTCGAGTACCTTTAAGATATCGTAGAATACGATAGACGGCAGCAAGATGTGGTGTGTGTGGGTTGTTGACAAATTGACTCATAGTATATACTGCGTGAGAAATATCTGGCCGAGTCATAGTCAGATAGAGGAGACTCCCCATTAAACGTCGAAAGATTGTAGGATCCTCAAGCAGACATCCATCATCCTTACTGACTTAAACATTGAGCTCAAGAGGTGTATCAAATGTCTTCGCATCTTGGAGTCTGGCTATCCCGATTAAGTCATTTGCATACTTGGTTTGGTTAACACAAATACCTTCCTTGCTCCTTGAAATTTTCAACCCAAGAAAATATGTCAAAGCTCCAAGATCTTTCATCTAAAATGAACTCATAAGATGAGTCTTGAGGTCTGCAATACCGATAGTATCATTGCCACTGATTATCATTTCATCAACATATATCAAAAGAATTGTACAGCCATGTGATGTACGACGAATAAAGAGGGAGCTGTCACATGGACTTTGATAAAAACTTGCCTGTAAAATGGCTGAGAGAAACTTGTCAAACCATGCGCGAGGGGCTGTTTAAGGCCATATAATGACCTTTTTAATATGCAGACATGCTTTGGTGGATAGGCATACCCTGGGGGTGGGCGCATGTAAAGAGTCTCCCAAAGATCACCATGTAGAAACGCAATTTTCACGTCCATCTGCCAAAGAGGCCAATTTCGAACAGCTGCAACACTGATGAGACAACGAACTGTGGTCATTTTCGCAACTGGTGCGAAGGTCTCTTCATAATCCATTCCATATTCTTATTTAAAACCTTGAGCAACCAGTCTAGCCTTGTATCTATCAAGACTCCCATCGGATTTGACTTTAATGGAATAAACCCATTTACTTCCGATAATAGAAGCATGTGTAGGAAGTGGAACCAAATCCAAGTAGAATTAGCTTCGAGAGCGAGCAATTCTTCTGCCATCGCATCTTGCCAACATGGTATTTTTGAGGCCTGTGAATAGGAGGTGGGAATAGAAATAGGATCTAAAGAAGTAAACAGCATAGGAAAACCATATTTGTCAGGTGGAACTGAAATACGACTCGAGCGTCGCAGTGTAGGAGGATCTGGAGAGTCATTACCTGAAGGGGATGGAGCCGGTAAGAGAAGGTGATCTGGAGCAGGTGTTTCATGAGGCATAGGCTTTGGCTGGCAGACATATACTTGAGTGATGGGTGGTGGAGTTCTAGATTCTGGAAACTAAGGGAGATATGAAACTTGAAGAGGGTGATGTTCAGGCCGAACAGAGTAGAAAGGACCATGTTCCAAAAAGACAACATTCCGTGAAATACAGAGGCGATTATCTTTAGGATCATAACAAAGAAATCCTTTGTGGTCATCACTGTATCCAAGAAATAAACATTTAACAGCCTGAGGTGATAATTTAGTACGCTCAATTGATGGAAGATGGACAAAGCATAGTCAGCTAAAGAGTGAAGACTCTCAAATGAGAATAGGTAGGCGAATGGCCTTATAGACACTCATACGGAGAAACCTTATTTAGCACAGAACTTGGTAATCGATTAATGATATGAATAGCCGTGTGAGCAGCTTCACACCAAAATTTTGGTGGAACAAGTGCTTCAATCAAAAGAGATCGAACCATCTCAAGAATATGTCGGTTCTTCCTTTCAGCAATCCCATTTTGTTGGGGGTGTGAGGACAAGATTTCTGATGAATGATACCTTTATTAGATAAGAAAGAGGAAAATTCAGAGGACATGTACTCTCCCCCTGAGTCAGAACGTAAGATTTTGATGGATTTCTGAAACTGAGTACAGACCATATTATAAAACTTTTTGAAAGTAAAAAAAACTTCAGATTTGAACCATAAGTAGATCCATGTATATCTACAATGATCATTAATAAAGGTAACATAATATTTATATCCCATTCTACTTAGGTGAGGAGCAATTCCCCACACATCAGTGTGAATAACATTAAAAGCTTCAGTGGTACGTGAGAAATGTACTGGAAAAAGTAACACATGACTTTTGCTTAGACAACAAGCTTCACATTTAGATTTAACAAAAGCAGAAATTTGCTTATCATCAACTGAATGTTCCAACCAACCAAGTTTAAACAAAGAAAGTAAACTAGAATTATTTAAGTGGCCAAGACGTCTATGCCAAACAATCCATAATTTATTTAACCCATAGTAGTAGCAAAGGAAGAACTCGGTCTCATATCTAGAAGGAATAGCCTGCCATGCTTACTCCCCGTCCCTGTCACCTTCCCAGTTTGCCGTTCTTGTATAACACAACCAGGGGGAGAGAAATTAACAAGATATCCACAATCAACTAAGTGAGCCAACATAAATCAAATTTGCATATAATTTTGGAACAAAGTAAACATTGGAAAGAGAGAGGGGTTCTTTTCCAGTTGTGGGAAGCGCTAAAGAACCTATGCCAGAGATGGACATGTGCTGACCATTTGCTGTGGTTATGGTTTCATGTCCAACATATGTTTGAGAAGCTTGTAAATTTTGTTCCATTGTAGTCATGTGATTGGAGGCTCCTGAATTTAAGACCCATGTAGAGGGTGTTATGGATGTAGAAAGGGCAGTGGAGGAATGAAGTGCAGAAGAAGCAATGAGAGGAAGAGACAGACCATTACTACCCATGGAGGTGAATGCAGATGCGACAAAGGAGTTGATCACCTCTCATATCTGAGTGGGAGTTAGAGTCATCGTCTCAGCATGATCTGGTTGAACATCTTGTGAGAGTTGTGCATGAGCTTGAAATGCGCTCTGTTTTTGCCGTGGGGACCGTTCAGTTCGCTTTAGGGGTCTGCTTTTGCATTCAGAAATGATATGACCAATCCGCTTGCAATAATTACAAAAGAGCTTCTTCCTACAATTTCGAGCTATATGTCCATAGCCGTTGCATTCGAAGCACTGAGATTTCTGACCAGGAGATGTGAGGAAAGCTGTCTCTTCTGCTGGAGGTGCAGGGATGGTAAGAAGAGCCTTTGGTTCCACCATGAGAGAATGTTGCGACACAAGACGGATATCTTCCCGAAGGACCTCCTGCACACAGGTATCTAAATTCGGGGAATTTTCCCGATTCATAAGAGCAGCGCGAACGGGCTCAAATTCTGGACGTAGTTTTATTAGGAACTGGCTGATATGCAATTCTTCTTGAAGCTTAAGAGCTTGTGGTAGGAATTCTGATGATATAGAGTATATGAGCATTTGGTCCATTTATGTCCATAGAGCCTGGAATCCATTGTAATTTTCTTGAGCCGTTTTATCACCTTGGCAGTATTTGGCCAGTTCTATGTCCAAAATGGAATTTCCTGGCTTTATTTGTCTGGTGGTACAACTTTTTCATATGGTTCCACATATCAGAGGCCTTCGTAAAGGCTTGTAGGGATATAGAAAGGGATGGATCAACTGAGTTGAGTATCCATGTCACAACCTTAGCATTATTTTGATTCCATGTTGCAACTGCCTTCTCATCAGCAGTCCTAGATGTAGTACTTGAACTGTCTACCACTGGTTTTGGGATAGTTCCATCCAGTTAGCCTAACATGCCTTTCCCGTCTACGAAATTTCTCAAGTGAAAAGACCAAGTCATGTAGTTTGTCCCATTCATCTTAACAGGAATTATATTATTCTTGTCCATTTTGACTGATGCAAACAAGATTTGGTAGCAGACAGAATCAAGATTCCAAAATTCAACCAAACAGAATAGCTTGTACGATCAAGATAAGGTGCACTGTTTACCAATCTGACTTGATTTGAACAATCCAGTTTCCAGAGTATAAAAAGACCATATTTGTGTAACTACTGATGAATTTTGATGTAAATCCAGTGGTTGAATGATAAGAAGAGAAACTGTCAAACCAGAAATGAGAGCAGATAACTAACCTTTCTTGTTTAGAAAATTTTGATTAATCTTCATAGAGACTGGTCGATACCGGCAGCAATGTTGATCAGAATATTGGGGACCCATAGTTGATCTGTCCACTACAGTGAGATCTTTGTGAGAAGTGGTTCAAGCTTTGACTAGCAAGAGTCCAACAGGAGCTGAAGGAACCAGATCTGTGATGATAAGGCAGAAAGGAACCAGAGATGTGACTGAATCACAGAGATTTGCAAAAAATAGGCTAGGCGACCCTATTTTCTGTCGCTGGATCTGATTGTGGGGTCCACAGTCTGAGCAATGGAGCAATCAGATATCTGTAAATGCGAGGGACTGGTTTTCTGCTTCCAACAAATCATGTCCCACCCAAATCGGATAAAAATCCAATATGTTGGACGGCTGAGATGAAAATTGTTGTGAAAAACAAGAGATCCACGAGATTGTGCAGAAACCCTTCTTCGAGGCAGCAAAAAAATCTTGAAAAATCACTAGAATTCTTGGAATAAGTAGCCGACCGTCACAGTTAGGATAGCTTAGGGTATCTTGATCATCACAGGTGGGCCACCGTTGAACAGGGCTGATCAGCAGGTTCTCCTTTGTCCCAGACGACGAAAAAAAACTTCAGAAATACATATCTGAATCTGCATTGATTATTCGTGAGATCTATTGTAGCTCTGATACCATGTAAATGAGATCAGAAGAAGGAGAGATAGATCATATGAAAGGGGAGAATTCTCCACATGTTGTTCTATCTTATTGAGAAAGACAACTACTATATGTATACACTTACTTGCCATATGAATGGCTACAGTTAGGGCCTACATGAGGCCATTACAGATCTAATGAAATCATCTAGCTAAAAAAGGAGAATACAATCTAGCCAAGAAAGGAAGAAAATAATATACAATGTTGACCCAATCTAACTAGATCCCACGTGGGATATTTATGTTCATGGGCCAAGTTTGAGACGGGCCTGCTTCTGATGGATCTTATTGGATTGGTCCTTATCCATTCTACAATAAGCATGCGCCCATACTATTTCCACGTTTTGAAGTGGTCTTCCAATTATCTCATATAATCATCATACTCTATGTCAAGATACTTTCTGCTAATCTCATAAGCGGAAGGAGGTTTAACTCTGGGTCCTGGCTCATCTATAGTATCCCACCATGGCCCCATAGTATGGTAAAGTAGCGATATTTGGTGGAACCCGATTATAGTGGAAGAACTTTAAGATTGCTCGACCAATTTTCAAAGCTTTAAGTTTCATATCACCCATAATAGAACTCGAAATCTTTGGTTGCTTCATGGTTTGGGTCCTATGTAAGAATGGATCCAAGGACCCTCTCCTTGCTGTGTCCTCATAAGGGTTAAGAGGAGCTTTTGAAGAACTGGCCCCATCCTGTCTCTCATCCATACGAGCCTGCTCAGCTTCATAAGTTTCACGTCTAGCACTCATTATCCTCCTTAACTCCATCTCATCATCATTAAAGTGGCTGTAATCTGCACAATAGAGAAATAAATCAATAAATAAGAATACTTAGCAGTTAACAATTAACATATCAATCTACTCATATGTTGTAATAATGGAATGTCTCAATTTTTTCATGTATGTAACATACTTTACACCACCTATCCCGTAATGTTCTTCCTAATCATGATTTAAGAAAAAAAATGTTAAATTAAAAATAAATCTTTTAATTTACATGCTTATTAGTAAGTGAAAAGAATGACTATTTGCATAACAATGTATAGATCTAGGTGAAGAACCTTAGTTCCACACTCTAGATTACTTATGTTTCTAGATTTGAAAGTTTTTCCAAATAAGGAAAAAAACCTTTTTTAGCATATTACAAATTCTAAATAGAGCATCTTACCAAAAAAAAAAAAAAAAAACACACATTACATGCACCCTAGACCAAGAGTTCAATTTAGTTTCCCTCACACCAAACCGGTCTTCCCTCTAAAAATCCCTTTTTGTTTTACCTATTTTTGCGAGGGTCGATATCGACCCTCACCTAAATAGGTGAGGTCCTCCGTTGGCGAAAAAGAAATTTTCCATCATCTTTTCCTTCTCTCTTCCCCAAACCCAACCCATTGGGAAGACCCAAATGAAGAGAAAAGGCCATTGTGGAGGAAGAAAAGGAGATTCAGACACTCAGATCAATGAACCAACCAGTATGCCTTGAATCAAAATCTTGAGGGGCGCCCATCTCTGGTTTAGGGCGGGTTGATATCGACCATGCGAGAATAGTTTCCCGTCATCTTCCTTCTCTCTTCCCCATACCCAACCCAATGGGGAAGAGCCAAATGAAGAGAATGGAGAGAAAGATGGGGAGCTTTGTTATTCAGTTGGGTCTTCCCCATCATTCACCTTTCCATGAATGACGAGAAACTATTTTTTTCCAAAGAAATCGTCAAGGCATGGGTTGTCCACTGTGGGCCACTTGATCTAGAATTTTGGGATATGGGCAACATGTGAATTGCGGTGGACATAAGATCAAAGGGTACAAGTCCGTACGTATACTTTGCGAATCATCTCATCAAGAGAGTCTCAGGTAGAGCAAAGAAACCCAGCTCTTTCAATATGGGAGAAATCCTGTTGAAATTCGAAGTCATAAAAATCTCAGCACAACAACTAAACAAAGATTGATCTGGCATGATTTACTCAATTATAAGCCCAATAAGATCAAACTGCCAAAATCAAGAAAATAGAATGATATACTAGCCTAAAAGATCTATAGGTCCAAATCATTGAAATATGATGAGGAAGATGACGAGAACATGGATGAAAATATCAGCCGTAGGCCACTGCCACGCTATCGCCAAATTATCGGCTGTCGCATCCGTAGCGGCTGCTACGTGGCGGTGGGGCCGACCCTACTACCTTCACTTTCCCTTTTTTTTCACCTCTTCACTTTTCATTGCTAGAAACATTTTTTACTGCCTCCTACCTCAAAACTATCAAGATTTCACCTCAAGAATCATCAAATACCAGGATTTAACACAAGATCCAACCATTCTAAGCTTCAAATCTTCATCTAGGTTTCTTTTGTTATTTTTCTTTTCTAGTTTTGAGTCTCTCTCTAACCACTATGAATCACATGGTAATGGCTTCATTGGCTTGTAATTTTGTTAGATCCATGTTTCCCTTTGATTGCACACATTTTTGTGTTTTTTCTATTTTTTTGTTATTTTTTATTTTCAGATTTTTTTATTTAAAAAAGATGTTATTACTCATGGAAAAAACATGAAACAACTTGAAAATGGCTTCTAACTGTTAGATCTATGTTTCCCATTGTCACGATGATGAATAGACACTGGAGATTTGTGGAAAACTTGGATCCTTTCCTTGGTCAATCCTTTCTCCCTTTTATAATCTCTTTCAGCCTTAATCAAGGCAATTACAACCTAATACAATCTATGTATATTGTCATGACCCAAATTCCGGGGTCATGTCGGATATCCGGATCGTGATAATTTGGCAATAATTACCATACATTCATAAAATAATTCTCATAAGCATTTGGGATAATAATTTCAATTAATTAATGAGTTATAAATACTCATACTTTAATATGTTCTGTCTGCATCAATAATGTATTAAAACCTTAAATAAATTTCCTAAGCAAGGGCTATCCCTTTATCCACTAAATTATCTTTTCTCGTTCTCTCTTGTCAGCTACGCGTGTTGAAATCTACGTGCTGAATATCGTTCTGCTCTGTCCCACCCGCAGCATGATTACCTGAAGGGGGTAACACAACATCAGTACTACTGGTGAATGAATATTCCTAATTACACAAATCACATAAAACATCACATAATTCAGCAGATATAAATCAATAATCAAATATTATTAAGATTCTTTCACATACAAATCCGTGCCCATGCACATCACCACGCCTCAAAGGCCTTATCGTAACGACCCAAACCAATGCCTGGTGCAATATTGTCCTCTTTGGCTCATGGGCTACTTGACCAGAGGACCTGGCCCAAGCGCATCCAATCTTGCCTCAAGCTTATCGTATACATGTATACCGGTCACCATGACCCTGTCTCATCAGACACGTCCACAAGGACTAGCCATCATAATGGCCACACACGTCCACTAAGGACCAGCCATCAAAGTGGCCCATCACGTCCATTAAGGACCCGCCGCTATAACGGCCATCATGGCCCGAAGCCATCTATCATCCGGACACAAGTCCAACATCCCACGTCTGGGACCATCCCAAAATCTGAGACCAGTGCACAATATATCATAATCACATAGCAACTAGAATTTATTATTCATAACATACACAAACAGTAGTGTGGACCCAGCCCCATTCAAGTCCTTACCAGATTAGTGGCCCACTTCTGATCATAACAGTTAAGAAATAATATCGGAGTGATCCACCTTCATAATATATTACACAAGTAACCGAAACATGCCAACCTTCCCAAATAGTCCATACAATTTATTATAAACCACACAGAATCATGCAATTAAATTTAGAGAGGAGGGTAAGATGGTAATTTCATATCAAGCCTAGGGTTATCTCCCCAATCACAAAACCCATCCAGCCATGTGTATACCACACAGTACCCATGCAACAAGTGTTTCACGTCTACAGATACTCAATTATGAAATCCAGTGGGTCCCACTGGATTTAATCCATGATCAGACCTAGACTACATGGTCGCCCAGGGTTAAACTTCCATCCTAAGGGATTAGATTCATCATCAGATCATACCCTGGGGCCCACTAATCAAAACAGTCTCAAAGAAACTCTATGTAGACAAATCACGTATGCAATTTGATAGTCATAAGATGGATCACCAGATGGAACCCACTTCCCTTGGGTCCACCAGCACTATGGTCGACCAAGAGTCCCATGTAAATCAGGTGGTCCCAGTGGTCCCACAACCACTGTCGACCAGAACAGTGCATTGACGCATACAATTGTGATGGCTAATAGGTATATCATGGATGGGGCCCACTGTACAAGATGTCCACCTACCCAAGGATCGACCATGTGTCCCCTTTAAGATGTATGGTCTTGATTCCAGATCAGACCATGTAGTGGGTCCCACAACTACAAACGACCAGAACTGTATTTCTACAATTTTCACGCCTAGGATTCTTTGAATACATTGATCAGTGGGTCCCATTGGTTCAAATATCAGATGTCCATCTACATCATGGTCGACCAGAGGTTCTTTAACAGATGTGTGGTCTTGATCTCAGATCAGGCCCACTGATGGGTCCCACTACCCCAATACGATAATATTCATGGACGTCCAGGTTCTGCTGCTTGTTCCCAAATCTGAATCCAATCACTTCTGAGGGAAGTTTCTTGTAAAAAGAATTCCCTAATCATCTCTACAACCTTCCTATAATATTCACATGAGCCTTCCATCCGAGAGGACATGATCTGATTCTCATCAATTGGTTTCATGAATTGACAATCTCTTTAACCATTAATAAACCAGCCACACAACATAATTTCATTAGGCATCCAATTAATTGTTAAGAATCACAAGGAAAATCCACTCACCTTTGATACGCGATTGTAGTTCGTCTTCCCGCTGCTTCCTCTTCTTCCCTTGGATTCCAACAACCAAGCTCTCTCTCTCTCTCTCTCTCTCTCTCATATTTCCTCTTAAGGGAAAGAATTGAATATGATATTCCAAAAGGGTCGTTAGTTGTTAATATAGGCAACAGAGAGGTAGAGTCCTAGTTTCCTTGTAACTGGACATAGAGTCCTGTCCAATCTCCTCTCATCAGAGTTGTTAAACAACTCCTCTTTTAATCAATAATAATACATGTGAGGTTCTAATAATCTAATAGGAAATCTAAAATCCAGGATATTACATATATGGAAAGTAAAGATATTACAGTCTTATGTATATGGAAAGGGAATATGTTGCAGTGATTTGAGTCAATCCTAAATTATCCACGTGATGGGTCAGTTTGTACATTGAATGGGCCTGGTGGGCTTTGTGTGTCAACTGGTGTTAACCCCAAACACCCCCCCCCCCCCCCCCTCAAATTGATGATGATGGTCAAACAACAATAATTTGCGAATCAAGAACTCATGGTGTGGCCTAGGCGGTCCTTTTGTGAAGATGTCTATCAGTTGGAGTTCACTGGAAACATGTGGAAGACTGATGATGGAGCAGCGCAGGGGAGTAGGAGGTAACCAACGGGCTATTCTCCAAGCCAAACGGCTTAGGGTATGATGTCTTGGTCTCACACCACAGACAAGAGAGAAACACACGTATGAGAGAACTCAAATTTTCATTAATTTCTGTATATCCCAATGGAAGGGATTACATCCTATATATAATAGAGTCTCAACATAATTTTAGTAATCAATCTCTAATACTAAGAAACTTCTTAATTCTAAGAATCTTGGAAATTAGAAACTACCTAATCAAGGAAGTAAATCTGGAAAATTTATCTAGAATGTCTAAAACTAGAAACTGCCGTGTACTTTGTTTGCTTTGGGCCTGCTGGAGTAAACTTTCAAACGGGGCCCATTAGCTTGGCCTGCATCAGCTTTCCCCGGCTTGAAAAAACTCGACTCCGGCGAGTTATCAGCTTGGTACCTCTCATACAAATCCGGATCGAGTCGCTGAAAATCTGTGGCAGTGATCCATGTAGCTTCAGAAAACGGTTTACCTTTCCACTTGACCAAAAACTTGTGATATCCGCCAGTCTTGGTCGACACTAACTGGTCATCATAGACATCCTCAATTACTTCTCGAGGAGCCGGAACTAATGGAAGCCTGATATCATGTTCTTCAAATGATTCAGCTTGATAATGTCCATGATAAATCGTGAGATCTTCTACATTGAATGTAGAACTGATATTCATGTCTGGCCGAAGATCGAGTACGTAGGCATTTGAGCTGTTCAAAGGCACGAGTGGCTGCTTTAGTCCAATTGAAATCACCTTTCTTCATGCAATCAGTTATAGGAGTCATAATAGTGCTGAAATTGCGAATAAATCTCCTATAAAAGGTGGCCAACCCATGGAAACTCCGTACTTCATTGATAGTTTTAGGAAGAGGCCAATCGATGATTGCATTGATCTTCTCTGGATCTACTTCTACCCCTTGGGCCGATACAACAAATCCCAAGAATATAACTTTGGAGCTTAAGAAAGTACATTTCTTCAAATTAATGTAAAACTTCTCTTTGCGAAGTGCACGCATCACATACCTGAGGTGATCAAGATGTGTATCCTTGGACTTGCGGAAGATCAAGATGTCGTCAAAATACACAACGACGAATTTACCGAGGAAAGGCCGTAGAAGCTGTGTCATAACTCTCATGAAAGTGCTGGGAGCATTAGATAAGCCAAACGGCATGACTAGCCATTCATATAGTCCATCTTTAGTCTTGAAAGCTGTCTTCCATTCATCTCCTGTGCGAACACGAATTTGATGATATCCACTTTTAAGATCAATTTTAGAGAAGACGGAAGATCCGGCCATCATATCAAGCATGTCATCCAACCGAGGTATCGGAAACCGATACTTAATAGTAATTTTGTTGATTGCTCGGCTGTCGACACACATTCTCCAAGAACCATCTTTCTTGGGTGTCAAGAGGGCTGGTACCGCACAAGGACTCATGCTTTCGCGAATATAACCCTTCTGGAGGAGCTCTTCAACTTGCTTTCTCAACTCTGTGTGTTCTGTCGGGCTCATGCGATAAGCAGGTAAATTTGGAAGTGATGACCCAGGAACCAGGTCAATAGCATGCTGGATGTTCCTCATAGGCGGTAGCTCTTTTGGAAGATCTGCTGGAATCAAGTCTTGAAAATCATGCAACAAGGACTTGATTTCTGGAGGTGTAGCAACTGCTTGTTTATTTTCTACCCCTTTGAATTCTTGTGGGATAAGGGCATAAACAACTCCTTGCTCTTTACTTCTTCAAATTTCCGTATTGAAAGGATGCGAGAACTTGGTTGTGATGCTGCTTGTTTTGCCGGAATTGATGGTGATTGCTTTGCTGGCGCAGTAGGAGGTTTATGAGGAAAAAGAGTAACTTTGCGACCTTTATACTTAAAAGTATGGGTGTTTGCTTCTCCATCACTTTGGACTTTGTTATCAAAAAGCCAAGGTCTTCCCAACAGAATATGAGTAACATTCGTGGGAATAATATCACACCAAATAGAATCTTCATAACCACCAATTCGAAATGTTACCTGGCACCTCTTTGTTACTGGAATTGCGGAATCATTCACCCAAGAGACCTTGTAAGGCTTCGGGTGTTTTTCTGTTGGAAGCTTCAACTTGTCAATTACTTCTTGGGAGATCACATTCATCTCGCTTCCTCCATCTATGACGAGATTGCACAATCTGTCACGACATTTTGCCATAGAGCGAAAGATGGTGGTTCGCCTCCAATCTTTAGCTTCCTCTTCGGTTGTAATAAAGAGACGACGAATGAATAATGTTTGTCCTTCTATTTCAGCTTGATAGAAGGAATGATCGTCTTGTTCTGGCGGAGGTGCTTGCTCTTCATATGGTGTTTCAACTTCAATTACTTCATCAACGGGCTCGGAATCATAGGAATCTTCTTCATTATGTACATAGTGAAGATTCTTCGAACCTGGGCATTCAGAAGCATAGTGTCCTTTGCCTTTGCATCGAAAACACTCGATGTCCTGCTTCGGTCGTGAGGAATTTACAACATTCTTCCCTTTGTTTGCAAAATTGGCAGGTCTTACTTGATTCTGAGGAGGTGCTGGCCTGCTAGAATTTTGTGGAGGAGGCTGTCGGGCTGAGTTTTGTGTAGAAGCAACCCGCTGATAATTCGTATCGAAGGACCTCCTTTGGAGAGGTTCACCAAAACGCCTTGAAAATGGATATCGCAACTGATCTTCGACGCGGAGTGCGAGGCGATGAACTTCTTCAATGCTGTAAAAGGTGTGAGTAGTCAACTCCCTTTGGATCTCTTGACGCAGTCCTTTCTTGTACCGTGTGATAGCCTGTCGATCTGTTTCAGACACTTTGCAACGCACCATGAGATCATGAAACTTTTCTGTGAAATCATCTACAGTAGAGGTCCCTTGTGTACAGTCAACTAATTGATCATAGAGGGAATCAATATAGTCAACCGGTAGATATTTATCCTCAAGTTTCTGTTTCATCTCCTCCCATGTGTTGATAGGACGTCGCCCATAATTTATATTCCTGTCATCAATACTTCGCCACCAAACACGCGCTGCACCCTTCATCTTCATCTTGACAAAGGAAACGCGTTTGTCTTCATCCATATTGTACCATTCAAAATAATCTTCAAGGGCTGTAATCCAGTCCGTGAAAACTTTCACATCCATGCGTCCAAAGAAATCAGGAACATCAACGCGTACCTTCTTGGTGATGTCATCTCGTCGGCCATGATGGTCATCATAAGCAGTTTCATCCATAATGCGCTCCATAAATTGCCGACAAGTTTCCTGCGGTTCACCATTGACAGAATCTTCCACATCTGGCGGACGGTTGTTTCCCCTTTGTGTTTTACTGCCGTCTTTGATGGTGGAAGGTCCAGGGCTGTCATTGTTCTGGTTGCCAGGAGTATGAGTGCTTCGAAGATGTTCTTCAACCCTATCCATTCTGTCCATTAATTCCATGATGTAGCTATCACGCTGGCGGTCTGTGAATTTACCCCTGAATGTGGCTCCGGCGCGGGTAGTCGGAAAAGGGGTAGACATGCTGACTTTTTTTTTTTGCTAATGTTGTTGGCAGGCCGGGCTCGACCCGAACTAAGGCCCAAAAGGGGAAGGAGCCTGTGGGCTGTGTTGTACCTCGGGATTGGCGCGCGCAGAAAGAAGAAAAAGGACTTTACAAGTCCAGTTTTAGTCTTTCTTAGAGTGGAGAGAGGCGTAGGGCAGCGAACTGAGTTCTTGCTGATGGAGATGGCAGGGCCAAGATGATGGTTGCTGAGGCGCAGCGGCTGCTGGCGACGGGCTCTGCTGACGACGGCGATGAGGATCGGCGACGGCACAGGTAGCTTCTGCTCTTTCGCTGCAGCTAGACGTTCGGAAGGAAGTCAATGATGGCTGGAGACGAGGTGCTCTGGCAAGGCGATGGATGTTTGCTGGCTGCTGATTCCTGATGGAAGGTGCTGGCTGCTGGCGACAAACATCAATGGTGCAAGGTACGTTCTCGACTCAGATCTCCTTCTCTTCTCTTCTTCGTTCTGCTGCTGCTGCTGCTTTTCTCTTTTCTTTTTTTTTTTTTCTATTCTATTCTGCTGGGGTTGGGGTTCCAACGAAGGATGGGGTGGTTGTATGGATGTGGGATGGGTTTTGGGGTCTGGACGATTTGGGTTTATGGTTATGGATGTTCGGACGGGGCCTTGGGGCTGCGGGACGGGCAGATGTGGGATTCGGTGATGTGGGATATTGGTTCGATTGGTTAGGGGAAGTTCTGATTTGGGGTTTTGTGGATTGACGATTTTTAGGGTTTGGGATTTGGGAAATTTGGATTTTGATTGGGATTTTGGATGGATGTGGTTTGATGGAGATAATGGGTTCGGCCAGGCAGGGTTCCACTTGGTGGGCGATGATGGGCTCGATGGGATTTGGGCTCAGGGATGCGGAAGGGGTGTGGTGGTTTCGGCTGGAGGGTATGGCAGGGATCGTGTGGAGGGATGGGTGGCTGTGACGAGGGGTGGTGAGAGATGATAATGATAATGATAATGGACGGTGAAGATGATAGTAGGTTGAGAAGTAAGCAGATTACCTCAGGTCGGCGATTGGATCGGCGATATGAGACGGATCTCTGCTCTGATACCAATTGGAGCAGCGCAAGGGAGTAGGAGGTAACCAACGGGCTATTCTCCAAGCCAAACGGCTTAGGGTATGATGTCTTGGTCTCACACCACAGACAAGAGAGAAACACACGTATGAGAGAACTCAAATTTTCATTAATTTCTGTATATCCCAATGGAAGGGATTACATCCTATATATAATAGAGTCTCAACATAATTTTAGTAATCAATCTCTAATACTAAGAAACTTCTTAATTCTAAGAATCTTGGAAATTAGAAACTACCTAATCAAGGAAGTAAATCTGGAAAATTTATCTAGAATGTCTAAAACTAGAAACTGCCGTGTACTTTGTTTGCTTTGGGCCTTCTGGAGTAAACTTTCAAACGGGGCCCATTAGCTTGGCCTGCATCAGATGACCTTGCGATCATATTCATCTCGAATAAAATGACAATCTACCTCAATATGTTTTGTACGTTCATGAAAAACTGGACTCTCAGTGATACGGATGGAACTAGTATTGTTTGCATGAAGTGAGGTAGCTTAGATCTGAGAAAAACCAAGATATGTAAGTAAGCCACAAAGCCAAAGGATCTCAAAACAGGCAAAGGACATAACACGATATTCTGATTCAGTGGAAGATCTTGAGACCCTTTCTTGCCTTTTGTATTTCCAGGAAATGAGCGATTCACCCAAATACATACACCAAACCGCAGTGGATCAGCGAGTATCCGGGCATCCGGCCCAGTCGGCATCAGAATAAGCATTAAGTGTAAGTGGTGTGCCAACCGGAAAAAGCAAGCCTCGTGTTGGAGAACCAAGAATGTACCGAATGATCCTTTTAACAGCAACCAGATGGTGATGCCGTGGTGCTGTCATGAATTGACAAACAACATTCACAGCATATGAGATGTCGGGCGGAGTGATGGTCAAGTAGACCAGACTCCCGACTAAGTGTCTGTAGGAGGTGGGATCGGAGAGGAGATCCCCATCATCTTTCTAGAGTTTCACATTGTCTTCTAATGAAGTTTCCACAGGTGTGCACCATTTTGGCCAGCAAGATCAATGAGATCAGTAGCATACTTATGTTGATGTAAAAACAGTCCCTTCCTAGACTGTTGTACCTCAAGACCTAAGAAATATGTTAATGGACCTAGGTATTTCATATGGAATGCAACTTGAAGTGAGGATTGAAGACTATGGATCATGTTACTGTGAGTGCCCTAGATGATTATGAAATAAAAAAATAAGGTGTTTCATTCTTTATACAAGGGGAGGGTAGTCTATTTATAACATGAACTGCTGTGGACAGAGCTTCGGGCCAACATGTTGGTCGAACAGAGGATTCTAAGAGGAGTGACCGAACAATGTCCAAAAGGTGTCTGTTTTTCCTCTCATACACACCATTTTGTTGGGGTGTATAAGGACATGATTTTTGAGAAATGATCCCTTTGTTTTGCAAAAAATTCTGAAATTCATTAGAAAGATATTCACCACCAGAATATGTGCGAAGTGTTTTAATGGACGTGGAGAAGTGATTTTCCACATAAGCTAAGAAAATTTTGAAAGTAACAAACACCTCAGATTTTGAATACAAGAAATAAATCCATGTAAAGCGACTATACTCATCAATAAATGTAACAAAATACTTAAAATGAGAATGTTATATGACAGGTGTTGTACCCCATACATCACTATGAACAAGATCAAAACATTTCAATGATAATGAGGTACTGATGGGAAAAGGAAGAGTCTTGCTCTTGCTCATTTTACAACTAGAACAATCAAAAGAACCATCTTTAAGAGAAATTTTATTATCATGAAGCAAACTAGATTGAAACAAAGATAACAAAGTACGAAAATGAGGATGGCCTAATCTATTGTGTCATAATTGGCTCTTGTTTGAACTAGAAGCAGAAAACAAGGCAGAGGCAACCAAATTTCTATCTTGTGTAGATAGTTGTAGCGGAAAAAGGTGGCCACACTTAGGTCCCTTCGCTATCACCTTCCCCAATACTTGATCCTGTATAACACAGCTAGAACGTGAAAAAGAGACAGAACAATGGTTATCAACGAGTTGTCCAACATATAATAAATCGGATCTGATACCATGTCATGATGATGAATAGACAATGGAGATTTGTGGAAAACTTGGATCCTTTCCTTGGTCTATCCTTTCTCCCTTTTATAATCTCTTTCAGCCTTAATCATGGCAATTACAACCTAATACAATCTATGTATATGGAAAGTAAAGATATTACAATCTTATGTATATGGAAAGGGAATATGTTACAGTGATTTGAGTCAATCCTTAATTATCTTACGTGATGGGTCAGTTTGTACATTGAATGGGCCTGGTGGGCTTTGTGTGTCAACTGGTGTAAGCACCCATAGTCAATCCATCACATTTTTGCATATTTTAAAAAAAAAATTCAGATTTTTTTTAAAACAAAATGTGATTACTCATGGACAACCCATGAAACAACTTGAAAATGGCTGGTAAATGTTAGATATATATTTCTCATAGATCAATCCAACACATTTTTTGTGTTTTTTTAATTAATTTTTTGTTTTTTTTTTCTATTTTTTTTATTTTTTGAAAAAAAAAAAAAAAACCCTTAACTAATTCATTACCAGTCAAATGTCCTGAAAAAGGCCCCTAAATGTTAGATCTATGTTCGCCATATATCAATCCAACATATCTTTGTGGTTTTTTTTTCTTAGATTTTTTTTTACAACAAAGTACTTTAACTAATTGAGTACCCATCAAATATCTTGAGAATGACTCCTAAATGTTAGATTTATGTTTCATCCCACATATTTTTGTGTTTCTTTAAATTTTTAAGAAACTAGTTTTTCATATTTTATAGGTATTCAGTACTCTATTGTGTGTGCCAACTGTCAATTGAAAATGCCACGTGATATTGAGCCTGCATGGAGTTTGGTGAGATGATTGAGAAAAACCAATTGAAAATCAAGTATAACTTGTGTGAAAAGTGACCAATGGGAGCATTACAAGAATCAAGCAACACTTGGCCCATGTTGCAGGCAATGTTGCAGGTTGTACTGAAGTACCGAGGGAAATTAGGGAGCAAATGAGAGCTTTGTTGAATCAAAACAAAGCTAGAAAAGTAGAAATAAAAGAAAAGAGGCAGCAAGATGTTGATACCGCCCGTTATGATGTATTTGGGGATGAAGCCCTTGGAGATTTTGATGATGAGGATGACCCACCGATGGCAGCTGCACGCCGAGAGTCCCTCATGACGCACCAAGAAGAACAAGAGCGTCGCGCATTTGGTGGAAATAGATTTTATGATGCAGTTGGCTCATCTAGTGTGTCAAGTAATGACAAGGGCATTGCGGGGGCCATGCGTAGAGCATTTAGCACCCGACAATGGGACAATGATGTAGAAATAATTTCTACTAGAAGTGCTGCACTACAACACTACCCTTTGGAAGAGCAGCTCCTCCCTCGTTGATCCTCTAGCACATAGATCGGAAGGAGCTAAGCAACCAAAGATGTCAAATGTTCTCAAAGGGGTTTTGAAGGGTGTAAGAGATAAATTAGCCAAAGCTACATCATAATGGCTAATTCATCATAACATACCCCCTACAACAATAGATTCCCCCTATTTCTAAACTGTTCTTGATGTTTCTACAGAAGTTGGGTGCGGTATGCTAGCACCCTCCGTATATGATGTGGCACCAAATATCTTGAAGAAGAATACACAGAAATAAAGGCATGTAGAGGAATTACAAGATCCTCCATCTATAAATCTTGTAATTCCTCTACATGCCTTGATCAATAAAGCCACTTTTTTTCTTCCTTCCAATTTCTTTCATAATGAGATGTATGCATTGTGCTGCACATGGGGTCCAAAATAAATAAGTCATTTTCTCCATCAACATCTTTTCTGCCGTCTTAAATTCGGCACCATTAGCAATAACAATATGTACAATATTCTCTTCTCCAACACTTTCTAGGACTTTATCCATAAGACTGTATATATATTTATTTAGTTGTCCATCTATGTTCAAATGCATCAACGGACTTCACAAAGACAGTCCCAACGACTGAATACATCAAAAAGTTTATTAATTGTGTTTGTGTGCTGCTGGTCCACCCGTCACACATAATGGTAATACCATTTTGCTGCAATATGGGCCTAAATCTTTCCAGCGAAGCCATTATATTATAAGATCCTCCATCTATAAATCTTGTAATTCCTCTACATGCCTTGATCAATAAAGCCACTTTTTTCTTCCTTCCAATTTCTTTCATAATGAGATGTATGCATTGTTTCGCACATGGGGTCCAAAATAAATGAGTCATTTTCTCCATCAACATCCTACCTGCTGTCTTAAATTCGGCACCATTATCCATAACAATCTGTACAATATTCTCTTCTCCAACACTTTCTACAACTTTATCCATAAGACTGTATATATATATATTTATTTAGCTGTCCGTCTATGTTCAGATGCATCAACGGACTTCACAAAGACGGTCCCAACGACTAAATACATCAAAAAGTTTATTAATTGTGTTTGTGTGCCGCTGGTCCACCCGTCACACATAATGGTAATACCATTTTGCTGCAATATGGGCCTAAATCTTTCCAGCGAAGCCATTATATTACAAGATCCTCCATCTATAAATCTTGTAATTCCTCTACATGCCTTGATCAATAAAGCCACTTTTTTCTTCCTTCCAATTTCTTTCATAATGAGATGTATGCATTGTTTCGCACATGGGGTCCAAAATAAATGAGTCATTTTCTCCATCAACATCCTACCTGCTGTCTTAAATTCGGCACCATTATCCATTACAATCTGTACAATATTCTCTTCTCCAACACTTTCTACAATTTTATCCATAAGACTGTATATATATATTGATTTAGTTGTCCGTCTATGTTCAGATGCATCAACGGACTTCACAAAGACGGTCCCAACGACTGAATACATCAAAAAGTTTATTAATTGTGTTTGTGTGCCGCTGGTCCACCCGTCACACATAATGGTAATACCATTTTGTTGCAATATAGGCCTAAATCTTTCCAGCCAAGCCATTATATTACAAGATCCTCCATCTATAAATCTTGCAATTCCTCTACATACCTTGATATATATATTTATATAGTTGTCTGTCTATGTTCAGATGCATCAATAGACTTCACAAAGACGGTCCCAACAACTGAATACACCAAAAAGTTTATTAATTGTGTTTGTGCGCGGCTGGTCCACCCGTCACACATAATGGTAATACCATTTTGCTGCCATATGGGCCTAAATCTTTCCACCCAAGCCATTATTTCTTTGTATTCTTCTTCAAGATATTTGGTGCCCACATCATATATGGAGGGCGCTTATATACCCCACCCAACTTCGGCGGTAACATCACGAATAGTTTGGAAATAGGGGGAATCTATTGCTGTAGGGGGTATGTTCTGGTGAATTAGCCATTATGATGTAGCTTTGGCTAATTTCTCTCTTACACCCTTCAAAACCGATTTGAGAACATTTGACATCTTTGGTTGCTTAGCTCCCTCCGATCTATGTGCTAGAGGATCAACCAAGGGTGGAACTGCTCTTCCAAAGGCTAGTGTTGTGGTGCAGCTCTTCTAGTAGAAATTATTTCTACATCACCGTCCCATTGTCGGGTGCTAAATGCTCTATGCATGGCCCCTATAATGCCCTTGCCATTATTTGACACACTAGATGAGCCCCCTGCATCATAATATCTACTTCCACTAAATGCATGACACTATGGGAAACATAGATCTAAAATTTAGTCTCATTTTCAAGACATTTGACTCGTATATCGTTAATTTTTTTTTTCAAAAAAAAAAATCCAAAAAAAAAAAAAAACAATAAAAATGTGTTGGATTGATCTATGAGAAACATTGATCTAAGATTTACAAGCCATTTTCAAGTTGTTTCATAGGTTGTCCATGAGTAATCACATTTTTTTTTAAAAAGTTAAAAAAATCCAAAAATAAAAAAAAAACATGCAAACTGTGATGGATTGATCTATGGGAAACATAGATCTAACATTTACAAGCCATTTTCAAGTTGCTTCATGGTTTTTCCATGAGTAATATTTTTTTTTTCAAAAACTAAAAAAAAAAAAAACCCAAAAATAAAAAATAAAATAAATAAAAGACACAAAAATATGTGTGCTTGATCAAAGGGAAACATGGATCTAACAATATTACAAGCCAATTAAGCAATTATCATGTGACTCAGTGGTTAGAGATAAATAATCTCAAAACTAGAAAAAAAAATTACAAAAGAAAACATACCTTGATGAAGATGGAAGCTTAGAATGGTTGGATCTTGTGTTAAATCCTTGTATTTGATGATTCTTGAGAAATCTTGAAACTTTTGAGGTAGGTGGCAGTCAAAAATGTTTCTAGCAGTGAGAAGTGAAGGAGGTGAAAAAAGGGGACAGTGAAGGTAGTTGGGTCGGCTAGTGGGGTTTTTAAACCCCACCGCCACGTAGCGGCCACTACTCACCGCTATAGATGCGACGACCGGTAATTCGGCTGTAGCTTGGTGGTGGCCACCCCTAGGGCCGATATTTTCGTCCATGCTAGTGAATATTATCAACATGATGAAGACAATGCCGTTCATGTAGAGGACATACAGGAGTTTCCGGAAGTGGAACGAATGGATCCAGATCATGCTTATCAAAGGCGTCGAAGAGTCTCACAACCTGTACACAATACTTAACAAGCAAATATGGTTGGAGAAGAACAAGGAATCGTAGTTACCGTGAACCACATTCGGACTCCTGGCCACATCCATAAGGACCATCACATTATTTTCAATATGCTAAATTGCAACAAGAAGAACAATCTTCGGCTTCAGGGTCCTACTCATATGGTGACTATGGTGGAACGCATTATAGATATCCACCTCCTCAAGTTCCTATGGTATTGGTGCCTTCTTTGCATTTGAGGATCCTAATACCCACCAATATCAAATTCAATATGGTGTGCATATGACTACGAGCAATAGAAATGATAATAGTCAATGGGGATGAGGACAACGATATCATTCCTGGTAGACATTCCCTTTGGTATTAGAACTGAGCCGACTAGCCAAGGTATTCCTTCACCAACTCTATAGTCTATACTCTATAAGTAGAATAATATATATTTTTTATGAAGTTATTAATTATTATGTCATTTCTCATTTGTTGTTGAATGCTGGAGTATTGATTGAATGATTGTTCATTGTTCATTGTTTGCTATTGAATTCCTAAGACCTAACTCTAAAGTCTTAAGCCTTTACTATTTTTTATTTATTTTTTTGAGCCTTTCATTAGTTTCTAAGTTATCATAAAAAAGCAACATGAATACAAGTGAAAAAAAAAATGATCATTGCTATTATTTTCTATGAATACAATGATACAGGACCTTATACAATGAGGGGACCGCTACTCCTCCTTATCTTACTTTTGCAAAAAATATATATATAAATATTTTCTTTCATTTTCCAATATTCTGGATTTTCTGAAATATTTTCAGAATTTTTGGACGAGTTTGTCAAAACGCACCGCTACGTCGCTACATTACGCAGTGCCCGCTTCTTAGCATTTTGGCAGCGGGCTGCTACACCCGCCGCTACCGCTATTTTCATCTTTGGATGAGAAATTATTTTTTCTCATGCGCAGGGTCAATATCGACCCTCCCTAAACCAGAGATGGGCGCCCCTCAAGTTGGTTCATTGATCTGAGTGTTTGATTCTTCTCTTCTTCCTCCACAATGGCCTTTTCTCTTCATTTTGGCCTTCCCCTTTAAGTTGGGTTTCGGGAAGAGAGGAGGAAGAAGATGATGGAAAATTTCTTTTTCCGCATCAACCCTCGAAAAAATAGGTAAACAAATAGGATTTTTTTTTTTTCGGAAGACCGGTGTGGTATGAGGGAAACTAAATTGACCTTTTGGTCTAGGGTGCATCTAATGTGTTTTTTTGGTAAAATCCTCTTCTAAATATTATTTTCTAATTCAGAAATTACTATTTATGAGGGAACATGCATAGATATATTATGACTAGAACCATAGATCTATGTAGTACAGACCCAAAATGCTAATAAGCTCATACAAAAAACAAAAGCAAATAATTACAAATTTTTTCTTTTTCTATTTCTTAAAAAAAAAGGTGAAAAAATCAAAGAAAATACATTTTTTTAACCAAGGAAGAGTGGAAAAATAATCCAGAAGCATAACATACTTCCTTTCATCTATTCTAAACAATTTAAGCATTTAGAAACAAAAAAGAAACATAATTTAAATAATAGTTCTAAATAGAAAAAAATTGAACATACATGCATAGATCTAGGGTTAGAACCATAGATCTATGTGGTACACACCCAAAATCTTAAGCTCATACAAAAAACAAAAGTGAAAAAAAAATCGATTTTCCTATTTTTGAAATAAAAAGACAAAAAAATACAAAAAATGCATTTTTTTCAACAAACAATGGGTGGAAAGAATCATCTACAAGCAAGACATACTTCTTATCCTCTTTTCTAATCCATCTAAGTGCAGAGAAACAAGAAAACATACCTCAAAATCGAATAATGGAAAACCATTCTTGGATGAATAGTAGATTTGATCTTTGGTGAGCTAGATCTCTCAAAATAGCAAGATTTGATCTTTCCTCTTGTAAGAAATCAAATTAGCACCCTTGAAAAACCTATCTCCAAGTGTTTCTAGCAAGAGAAATGGGGAAAAAACCCCATTTCATCAGTTTTATAGTCGGCCGAGTCCATTATTGTGCGGACTCGGCCAACCGCATGGGACTTGGCCGGGTCAAGAGGGACTCAGGCTAGTCCTGCTTCCCCGATATCGAGTCGGCTCGACCCGACTCGGCCGATTTTTTAAACCATGCGTGGAAGTGCCGAAGCATTTGTCTGTAGACACTATAAGACGCTATAACACATTTTCGTAGAGACTTCAACACGAGGATGCACGTTCGAGGGGTAGAAAATCCACGATAATCTTATTTCAATGATCAAAATCTGAGAATTCCATCTCTACAAAGCAATATAAATAGGGAAAAGGAACTTAGGGACTAAGTAACCTAATCATACTAGGAAACTAAGCAATTTTAGAAAGTATCCTAATTACAACTCCTTAATGGAAAACTAGAGACTAAGAACAAGTAATTAAGGAAGTAAAAATAATTCCTAAACTATTTTGGGTGGTCCCACACTTGCGCTTATTTGTTTTTCATCATTTACCCCATTCTGAAATAAAAGTTCGACCTCGAACTCGAGTCTTCTTCATGTTGCCTCTGTAAACATGGTGTACTTGAAGAGCTTCCTTTATGACACTTGATCTTGATCTTTTCTTTGGTGGTTCCAGCTTAAAAGGATGTAGTGTGACTTCCTTTCCATTGTGAGCAGACGTGTCTGTATTGTTGCGTATGCCATGAGTTCCATTCTTGTCGTACATCCATGGTCTTCCCAATAGTATATCACCACTATCCATTGGTAGCATAGTGCACCAAAATGTATTTTTATAATCTTCGCCAATGAATAAAGCAACTTGGCATTTATGTCGGACTTGCACTTTGTCACTTGTCGTAATCCTTCTGACAAAGTAGGGACGATAATGCTTTCGAATCTTCAGCTTTAATTGATCCAGAAGAGATTGAGATATGATGTTTTCAGTTTTCACGACTTCATCAATCACAACTGTGGAAGTTTACCCCCATGTACTATACCCATTGAATGAAAAATATTTTTCCACAACCATTTCTTTTCAACAGTTGGTGTAGTCTCCTTGAGGACCATGACAGCTTCACCATCCTTTTCGGCTTCTATTTCCTTCACTTCTTCTATTTCTTTATCTTTAGGATCATCTAGTGTATCCTTCACTTCACCTTCGCTTTCAATGAGGTTTATGCATTTTGGACATTCAAATGATAGATGCCCCTGCTGTTTATAATGAAAATATGTGATTCTATTCTAACATTCAGGGCATGTTTGGTTAATGTCCTCCGAGAGGAATCTCGAGGAACATTTGAATGAAGAGAGGAAAAGTGTGAGGATTTTTCAAATCCTCCAAATCCATAAAAAAAATACTCGTTTCCACTGATTCCTCGGTCTCCACCTCCCCCCATCGGATTTTGCAAATCCACAAAGACAAAGAAGTGCCTGAGTTATAAAGAGTGACACCTTGGTGTTTCCCAAACTTGGAATGCAATGATTCCTCCCATTAGGAATCCTCAGAGGATAGCATGGTTCTAGAGGAATGAAGGAATCCTCTATGTTTACCAAACGTGTTGTAGAAAATGTGTTCTATAGAAAACTTTTTCTACTGAACAACCACTTGGATTAGAATCCGGCTTTGATGGGGCCGTTTATGCAATCCATTTAGACGCACTTAATTTTCGAGCTTGATAATTTGGAATGTCCTCGGCCTTGATGGCATGTTGGATGACTTCATCAAAATTATCAAAATTCTTGAAAGCGAGAATATGTTGTATGTCTATTCTAAATTCATGAAAATATCAATCAACTAAAATAGCATCAGTCTCATGTAAAGCACGTCGAGCTTGCATTGTCATAAACCTTCATAATACTTGACAACTAACTTGGATCCTTGTTTTAAATCTTGAAAGCTTGAACATAAATCTCGAGTACTTGACTGGGAGGAACTTTTGTTTCCAAAGGCTCTTCATTTCAATCCATGTCTCAACAGGATCTATATTTTGTCTCCTTTTCTTTTGCAATTCGCCCACCATATCGTTGCATAATTGCGAATTCGATTGCCATAAGGGTGACTTTATGGCGCACCATCATTGGTTTGTGTGCAAAAATATTTTCCACACACTTTAACCAATTCATAAATTCATCTGGTTTTAATTTTCCATCATATTCAGGAATCAAGAGTTTAATTCCTAAATCTCGATCAACATTGGTCTCCGTTTGATTTCATTGATTCCAAATGTTGTCCCCATCATCTCGGTGATTATCCGTATGCCAATTATTTTCTATGTCAGTTATTATGGTATCCAACCTTGCAAGAGTTTGTTAGAGTTGAGTGATCGTTTCGGATATTTGAGCAACGGTTCCTGCTAATTTCACAACAGTTCAAGTCAATTCCCTCATGGATGAAGATGAAGACTCCACTTCTGTATGCTTTTTGGGAGGCATCTTTTTATTATGCAATTAAAAATTTGACTAAACTGATGTGTGGATGTGCTCTCCATAAACGTGCAAGCGAAAATGGATCTGAATTTTGACGTCAGAGGGTCCTGTAATCGCAAAACAAGTCTTAACCGCCGATCTGGTCAACCCTGTGTTTGACTGCTACTGCTTGCTGACATCACTGGTTTGATGCTGCTGGGCTTCTCTGTGGATTAGGTGTACCTGTCCCAAATTTTTCCTGGAGGACCTGGCCCAACTCAGGTCCATGGAGGGACTTCTTTGGCATGCGTCACAGATATGACACATGAGGCCCCTTTTCATTTCCTCCTTGTGTTCTGCATGCAGGAAGAAACAATGGCCAAAAACCTTTCCGCTTCTGTCGACCCCTTGTTTGTGATGATGAAGAGGATGAGGTCTTAGTCTATTTGAAGCGGTGTTGCTACTAACGATGGTGTGGTTGGAGATCTGTTGGAGTCTGGGCGGTGATTGTGCTGTTGCTGGAGCAGATCGAGGATAGTAGTAGGTACGCTCTTCCTCCTTTCAACTTCTTTGCTTCGTCTTCTCTCTCTCTCTCTGTATGGGCTGATGGATTTGGATGGAGGGTGGGGACTCACTTCGGCTAGGATAGGGTTGGGTTCATGGGGGGTTGGTTTGGCTAGTTAGGGCTAGGTTTTGGTGGGATTCCGGTTCAACTGGGATATGGTGAGTGTTTGGGGTGTGGTTTTTGCCAAAGGTTGACTTGGGTTTCCAAGATGGGATTGATAGAGATGGATTTGGTAGGGGCTGATTGGTTAGGGTTTTTTTTTTGGGGTTTTGGTAGATCGAAATAGATTTGGAACGGTTTCCGCGATTTGGTTTGATGAACTTAGGATAGAAGTTGGGGTGCAGTTTGGTGATGGGATTTGGAAGGATTGATACATGGGCGCAGTGACAAGGATTGTTGGTGGTGCATTACGGGGAAAAAGGGTGATGGAATGGTGATCATGTACAGGAACTCTAACACGAAGATGATGAATTGCCTTGATCGGTGATCAGAGGCGACGTGGATCTTTACTCTGATACCAATTGATGCAGGCCCTATGGTTAGGGCTTGCATGGAAGTGCCGAAGCACGTGTCGGCAGACACTATAACACGTCTTTGCAGAGACTTCAACACGAGGACGCACGTCCAAGGGGTTGAAAACCCACAATAATCTTATTTCAATAATCAAAGTTTGAGAATTCCATCTCTACAATGCAATTTAACTAGGGGAAAGGAAACGTAGGGACTAAGAAACCTAATCATACTTAGGAAGCTGAGCAATTTTAGAAACTATCCTAATTACAACTCCATATCTGAAGAAGTGCAACTTATATGAGGATTTGGCTCAAGATAGATCGGAATGGAGAAACAAAATTCATGTAGCAGACCCCAACATTGTCGGGGCAAGGCTATGATGATGATGACGATCCTAATTACAACTCCTTAATAAAAAAATTAGAAACTAATAACAAGTAATTAAGAAAATGAAAATAATTCCTAAACTATTTTGGGTGGTACCACACTTGGGCTCATCCATTCTGCATCGGTTGCAAATAAATTCTGGGGGCAGAAGATTGCCAAGGTGGGTGTGTGTTGGGGGGGGAATGCCAACCAGGGGCAGGTTTTGATGTATGGATTTCTCCCAAGATCGCGGATCCCATCTGAAGATATCATTCATCCTAAAAATGATGGTTTTCCTTTGATTTCAGTGGTGGAGAATCAGAGCTATATAGACAGATTTACTGTGGGGGCATTTTGCCTTATTGTCCACCATGCAACTTGACCAATAAGTTTAGATCATTCTATCCTTTTATCAATGTGGTTGGTCTCCTTGTACAGCTGAATTCTCTTACTCTAGGATGTCATTTTCTTTTTTGAATGGTGTTTCTAGAATATGAGGTTATCAAAATGAAAAATGTCTACAGCAGGGATCAAGGGAATCATCAAATACAGGCTTCATTATTTCCTTGGAATCAGTGGAATGTGCATTATTCTAGAAATCCTTATGTCCAAACATGTCCAAGGATCCCCCTTCCCCTAAATAGCTGTGCTGATCTGTCCATTACTTTTAGAGACTAAGAAATGACAACCTTCTGAAAATGGTTTGTGTCTTTAGTTTCATGTCTTGGTTTCTGAAAATGGTTTCTGTTTCTTTAGTTTCATGTCTTGGTTTTCTTTTTGCACAGGGCGTCATCACGAAGACTGAGATTGATGCTTTCCACATCAAAGATTTTGTGCTAAGCACTGCATTATCCTGATCACTGACTGAAGTGGTATGGTTGCTCAACCTTGATGTGTTTTTTTTTTTTGGTGGTTGCCAATGTGTCATGAGAAGGACAATAAATCTTCTGTTTTCTCGTAATTGAAATTCAGCACAAATTCTCCACCTCTTTTCTGTAGAATGGTTGGATTGTTTTATTTTATTTTATTTATTTATGGTTGGGAGGACTCAAACACACACTCTTACCCCCTAATTGGGCGTTTGGTCTCACTAGCCAGCTGAGCTACAACCCGTGAACCCGGAATTGTTGAGTGCCTTTATTTGCTATGATTCCCTGACATGGATGTTGGATCCAGGGATCATGGTTACAACTCTTCACTCTGGGAAATCTGGGGCACATATGGATATACCTGTGATGATCTTTTCTTTAAAATATTTTTGAATTATTGAAATTATTGTTGTTAACATTCCCTTGACATATTTTATAGAGAAGTAAGAAAACTAAAAAGAACTAATATGAAATAATGGACTTGGTGAGTAGTATGTGCTAAATTGTGATCTAGAAGTATCGATGCAGCATCGAGCACTGGTACGAGTTTCATATAAATTTGACAGGGATACGCTGGGTATGTAAAAGTATTTGTAAATGTCGAATTGTATGCAGTGTAGGTGAGTCCCTATGGGACCCACCAAAAGTGTGTAAGTCTCATAAGAAAAGATAGTTCTATTGTATAATGGGAGTAGTTTATGACATCTTGGTAATGGTTAAATCCACGTAATAGTGGGAATAATATAAAACCATGAATAATGGGAATAAACCTCAAAAGGTTACTTTTTCCTTTTCTCAGGCCGAGGGTCAAGAGGGAGATGCAGGTGGATCCCTATGGGCCCCATCATGTCGACCATCGCTCGAGATGACTCGGTCTTGGGGCTATTGTTGATGGAAGTTTAGATCCCTCAACAACCCTGACTCTAGTGGATGTTGCCATAAAGCAAATCGCTTCCCCAGTGTGCCACATACACCATTAGAAATGCACTATAAAAAAGGTTCTCTTCATCTTCAGTATGCATGTGCTGAAAATCTGAGAGAGACAAAACGAAAATCAATAGCTTTGAATACCTGGGACTGCCCAGTGATCACTAGCTAAACGGCACCAATCTCTTCATTGCATACGAATTGACATCCTCAACATTCTCGCTGCGCAAAGATCAACATGCAGTGGTACTTTCTGCCTGCAGTAAAGAATATTATGAACTTTCTCATGTTCAACATTCCATGCCGCTGAAGAATCATTAGTTCATGTTTGGTCTTTGTCATGGAGATTGCTAATGGCATTCCCTGTTTTGCAGATGGGTTTATACTCCCCTGCAACACAATTATGTGAACAGAAGGAAAAGTCGGCCACAAATGTTGAAGTGTGGATGTTGGTGCTATTATTCAGCAGCTAAAATTCCATTCCTGATTCAGGTCCGTATGAAAATGGCCTAAATATATTATGAAGCATTACAAAACTAGCGATCTTGGACATTCCTGATTGGCCATACTTTATAGAGACGTAAAAGAAATTTTTGGGGAAAGTTGCTGCGAAAAAGACATTCAGCGAAACACCAAAAAACATTTAGGTGTATAATAAGGTTTACCGTCTGAAATTTAAACTTTCATATAAGTAAACTTTCAGCAGTGGAATGTTACTTTTCTTGAACCTTGTGGAAGAGATTTTTGAAGGGATCTTGTCACGACCTGAAACCGGGTTGCAGTAATGATCTACGTCTCGGGGCGTGAGCTGGGGATTTTTTGTGATATTAATATTTCCACGTCGGGATCCGTGCATGTGAGGATATAAAAATTCCATCACTAACATAATATTTAGTAGAAGCTTACATTAGTTGCAATGCGAAGTCTCGAGCTAATTGGATTCCATGTCATTACGCCAATGTCCCAACCTTGTATGCTGTTACAAAGCACATTATTAAATGGGTATAAAACATGAACATGAAATGAACAAAGTTTGACAAGTAAACAAGATATTTTATTTTCAATATTCAAGTTGATAAATATAAAAGACGTGTTAATTATTTTCCCCAAAACTAAAAGACCAACAAAAGCCAATACAAGAGATGACAAACCCAACATATAAGTCTTCAAAAATAATGACAGCTCGTGTGACAAGTACAATGTCTATATGACAACCTCAGCACATCAATCTCACGTGTTCTACAACTCTTCATGTAAAGTCTAAAAAAATAGCTCTGAGCAAGGGTAGAGGTATCAATACCTAGAGTACCAAGAGTAGAATCAGACAATAGCCTGGCAAGTGCTCAAAACAAATACCATTGCATACTTGCAGAATCAAAACTATACAAAGCTATATGCAAGTCCCCGGTCTTAGATAATTATGTTTAGTGACGATTAATCATGATTAGGGGTGAATTGAGTAAGTGGTGTTAGACTAGTGGCCTGAGCAGTTTGACGTTGGCATGAGGCATTGTGAGGAGTATTTTGGGTATTTTTTAAAGTAGATCAATAACCTTGTTTAGATGTTAAGTAATTAGGTTGCTTGTTAGTTTAGAGGTTTTGAAGGTGTTTAGACTTAAGTTTGGGGTTGGTGGGGGGCTATAGTTGTCATTTTTAGAAAAGTTAAGGATTTACCGCAATTTTGGAAGTAGGACAATCTTGGGCTCGTTGGGCAGCGCTTGAGACCGGTCCTACGACTACATGTTAATGGTCTCTTATAGCCTAACAATGCCAATTTGATGATCTTATGGCTGCACCTCTCATTGAGAATCCATTGGATGCCTTTGGCTCTTTAGGTAAATTCATTGGCGCACAAAAATGCAGACGACTGTCTTTTAGCACTTGATCCAGTATTCGGCGGTTGAACTAGCCTCTCATTGCTAGACCCAGTCGCTTTCTCAACTCATTGGTCTTTTATGACTGAACTATCAATCATTCTACGGCAAGACCAAACCATTTTATGGCTAAAAATGGGTCTTTTAATACCACACCCTTTGCCTTTTATGTCACTCTGCCCTTGGTAGCAGCTTGGCTCTTCACCCTGGTCTTTGTGACACTTAGCCTCTCATAGCATTTTCATCCATCCTTTTACAAAGACATTGGTTGATTTCATGCTATGTATACATTGAATGCATGGTATTAAAACCACTCCATGGAGGCAATTTATTTCTTAAAGAGCTCTTGGCCGTGACACCCATCCTGAACCCTTCATAAAATTTAAGAATCACAAGCTATTGAAAGAACGATTGGAGGGATCAAAGCATTATGAATCAAGACTTGCATTCGTCAATCCGAATATTTGATCCTATAAAAGCTTGATTCTAATTTCTTTATATTGGAATTGATGCAATAAACATTCAATTTGATTAGTGAGATGTATTATTCATTTTGTGCGAGCATTGTGCTGCTGTAGCACGTGAGAAAGGCAGACAGATGAGAGGGGCAGCAAATATGTTGTTGCCTGGGTTATATTCTCCTTTGTCCTTATATCTGAGAAAAAGTTGTAGAATGCAGCGAAGAAGAAAGAAGAAACAAGGCAGCACCATATATATGTGATCCACTCCCCTATCTCTGAACGGTCAAAATGTATGTTAAAGGCTCTAATACCATGAGAAAGCTATTATTGCTCACAATGATATTGTATTATTATTTATACACTTAGAAATACATGACATAGAAGGTAAAGACTACAAAGTGAAGAAAATAGACAACAAAGTGTTGTAAAATGTAATTAGGGTTTAAGATAACCTTCTTAGACATAGGAGTCTTTAGTGATGGGGAAAGTCTTTTGGTATTAGGAGTTTCCATGTTTCAATTTTGAATCCTATAGTCTTATGCAAACTTCACTAGGTTTCGGGCTAGCTTGAGTCCTTTCTTATCATCCATATATGGCATGTGCTTTAGATCTTGCATATGGTGTCAAATGAGATGTCTACACTCACCATAGGGGTGTTCATGGACCGGGCCGGCCTGAGCCCAACCAGGGTCCAGCCAAGCCTTAGATTTTACACTCGGACTGGACCTGGATATAAACCATGGGCCAGTCTTGGATTAAGTGGTAGAAAGCCTGAAGCCTAGCTTGGCCCGAGTAAGAGGCATGGTTTAAGTAAAAACGATAATCTTTTGGCAGATGAGCTAAAGGTTAGGTTGGTATACATCTCTCCATTTCTTTGTAAAAATATAATATAACCCGAGCTCGGGCTTAACCCATTCTAGCTAGGCTAGGCTCGGGCTAGGTACATATTGCCAAGTCAGGCTTAGCCCGGGCTCGGGCCTGGATATTGCTCGGCCTGCCGGTTTAACACCCTTATCTCCACCATCAAATCCATCTCCACCAACCTCACCACATTCCCTCTCCTCCATCCAAATCTAACCCTAACCCAAACTCTAACCTCAACCTCAATGTACCTCACCAAGCTTGATCGTCCCAAAACATGGTTTGCAAATATAAATTATCCCTTCCTACTATCTCTACTCGCGAAAGCAAAGATGTTAACCGGGTATCATATCCATTGGGACAAAAAGGATAACTTGTGTTGGTTCCTAAATTCCTAAATTAATCCTAATAGAAAACAAAGTGTTAATTCCTAAACTAATCATATTAGAAAACGAAGTATTGGTTTGATCCCAAATTAAAAGACAAGATTTTGATTCAATCAGAGAAAAGATCTCTGGATACGTATTCACTCTAACATCGCACAATGGCAAGTATAGACCTAAAATTTCACTATCAGCGCTAAAAGGACTCGTTCTAGATACAAACCTTCACAGAGTCAACAAATAAGGGATATGGATTTAGATCGGGGCAATAACCTATATCTATGGCATAGATTATCTGAGATTTACAAACACATTCATTCAAGCATCCTTATATGACTTAGTATTCAAATCTACATGATTAAAATACCAAAGAAAGAGATATTGCATTAACGAAAATCCAATCAATGGATAGCATCATGTCATATAACCAAAAGTGTTCAAAATAAAACCGTAGAACCTATACATCACCAAAAACACAAGATTAGGACTTCATCGCAACCCTAAGATAGAGAGTTAGTTGCTCATGGCGATAGGCTGACGAAGAATCTCTAATGAAATCCCCATTAGCGCTCTTCCAAAGCTCCCAAACTAGCCTCCAAATCGTCTCCCCAGATGTGAATCTCCTTAAAAACGAGTTTGGATGCTTTATATAGACTTTGGACCACGAAAAATCCCTTTAAAACGTGCTGGAAGCGGACTCCACCCAGTCTGGGTGCTCTCTATGGCCCTGCGTCCGGATGCCAGGACTACAGTATCTCCGTGTCATCTCGCAAACATCCAACTTCCTGAGGTCATATCTCTTTCAATATAGCTCCAATTTATACAATCTTGCGCTCCATGAACATCTACTCGAAAAGAGCTTTCCAAAGGTACGTAGATTGCACTAATCCGACACTCAGTTTGAAAGTTACGACCATTTCAATTTGCTGCCCCTGAAACTTCCAAGAATAATGGTGCAATTAAAAGAACTTTCATGTTGGCATGCTATGGGGTGAGTGGAACCCATGTTGGACGTCCAAGGCATGTTTGGACTCTTGCTTTGCTTTCTTATTAGATTCTCTTCCCATATTTGGCATGCTTCCTCACTGCAACTCCAGTTTGTCATGCTTTTTGAGGTTTCTTCCATTTTAGCTCTGATTTTCGATCCTTATATCTGTAGTAGCTACAAATAATAAAATAGCATAATTCAGCTAATTAATCTCATTCGACCGTATAACCAAGTCCTCATTGGGGGGCCTAAAATGTATCTTTTAGACTCTCATCACCCCCCCCCCCCCCCCCCCCCCCCCCCCCCCCACTTACACTTTGCTAGACCTCGAACAAAGCTCAGGCAAACGGAAAAAACTAACTAAGGCCACTTTTGTAGGGAGCACGTCTGCACTTAACATGTGCAGCAAGCCTTTAAACCTTAAACCCGTTTGGCATTTTACTATTAAAGTCAAGTGGAGTGAAGTGAAATGAAAAGTATGAGTAAAATATGTAGTGGGTTATGATGGTATTTTATTTTTAGTTGTTTGGGATGAAATATTGTTGACTTTTGGTATGGGAAATGGAGTTTTTTTGTCTTTTAGTTAATAAATGTGGTTACTTTTTGACTTTTTGTTGGAAAAGTTTGAGGGAGTTTTGAAAAAAAGTGCTTTTGATGTGATGTTTAGGATGACTTAACTTTACTTGACTTTACTAGTCAAGTTACCAAAAGGGCTTAAAGTTCCCATAGAGGACGAATTATAGTCTCGTGAGGGCTTGCAATAAATCTACCCACAAAGTTCCTAAAACACAAAAGTAGGGGGTCTTTTCCAAAATGATGTCTACAAACACCGGATATTCTTAATTATGGAGTTTTCAATACACATCTCAAAGTTGGTTCACAAATCCTCTCTGTTGGTCATAAATCCTCAAAATCTTGTTGGAGAAATTTATCGTGCATGGTGAAAGTTGTGTACATATAGAATCATGAAAGCATGATTTCGTGAAAACACATCTTTTTCTTTTTCTTTCAAAATTCTCAGCCACCTAACCTTAGTAAAAGATAACATGATTCCTCTCAAGGAATTTATGGTGGCTTTCACACTATGATTTTTCCAAAGGCTGTGACAACACTATTTTAATGATTTTTTTTAACACACATGTGACTGCACAATGCCTAGGTCCCTAGGCACGTTTGGTAATTTTACTAGTGAAGTAGAGTTAAGTCATGTCATCATAAACATCACATCAAAATCACTTTTTACCAAAACTCCCTCCATCTTTTAAAAAAAAAAAAGTCAAAAAACAACTACCTTTATTAACTAAAAGACAAAAAAACTTCATTTCTCATACAAAAAGTCAACAATATTCCATCCCAAACAACTAAAAATAAAATACCATCATAACCCACTACATATTTTATTCCTTCTTTTTATTTCACTTCACTCCACTTTATTTTAAAAGTAAAATGCCAATCGTGTTAAGCTTTCTAATTAACCCATATAACGAGCATTAGGCCAATAACTCCCAAACCATATGACTTTAGGGCACTAGGTATTTACGGGCTTACTGGCTCGGGTTAAAAAGGCTATGAACCCAAACTAGTCACAACTTTTTATTCTTTTTTTTTTTTCAATACGATCCCCAACAATAGGCAAACCTTTTCATATGCCCAATTTAATTCACCGATTTGTGGATAAATCCACTCAATTAAACCAGGACATTGTATGACCGAGAGTCGGCTTTCCATCATAATTGTTCTAAAGTTCTCACAAGTATGGAAATCATAGCTTCGCATTTCAAATCTTCTATATAATACGTGTTAATTGAGAGATCAACAATTCAATAGTTTCTCAAAACTCTTTCCTAAAAACAAGATAGTGAGCCCTTTTTCTTTTTTCCTCACAAAATAAAAGTTTCAAAAATCAATGTATCTTCATTTCATAAAAATCCTCTTCGAAACCCCCCAAAAAACTAGCAAAAATAATTTTTTTTAAACTAAACATAAAGGAAAAGAATAAAAGAAAAGAACTAGAATAAAGGAAAATAACTAAAACTACTAAGACTAACCCAAAGGTTAATACCCCACCCCCCAACTTAACCAAACATCGTTCACAATGTGAAGCACAAAAATAATGAGATAAAAAGGACAATGAAAGTAAAGGAAAAAGAGGGATATCACCTGGGTACCGCTTAACATAAGGTGGAATGGAGGAAAACGAGGACACCCCCCAACTCAGACCAAAGTACCTGCAAAATGTTAGCGGCAAGCAAAAAAAAAAATGAATAAAACATACTATAAATACATGACTCGGCACTTCCTTCATGTCCACCTCCTTTATATGATCTTCCTGATAGTTAGACAGATCAAGAGCAAAGATAAGTGACAAGGTATCCTCAGGTTGAAGAGCTTATTCCATGAGCTCATCAACAACATTGACTGCAAAGCAGTTTGCCTTGTCCGGAGGTTGATGAGAGGCCCTACAAGCATTCAGCCTCAATTTCATATTACCGAAGGAAACATCCATAACTCCGGTACGGCAATTCACGTTCACATTGGCCGTGGCCAAAAAGGGCCGGCCAAGAATGACAGGAGTGTGTTTGCTCAAATTTTGCACTGGACATGCTCAATTATACCCCGGGGTACCATGACAGATCTTTCGGCAAGTTGCAAGGTAACCTGAGTGGGCTTCAATTCCCTTAGCCCAGTCTACTCATGCACCGAGTAAGGCAATAGATTGACACTCGCTCCAAGATCCAATAATACATGATCAATGATGTGACTCCCAATTGTATAAGTAATTGTGGGAGTGCCAAGATCTTTCAGTTTAGGAGGAGTGTCATTATGGAAAATCGAGCTCACTTGCTCGGTGAGCAAAACCTTCTTTGGCACATGAGATTTAGATTTGTGCTTTTGAGTGCACAAATCTTTCAGAAACTTCGTATAAGAAGGCGTAGCACCTGCTTGATAGCATCTAGCAAAGGTAGGTTGATCTTTACTTTCTTGAACACATCTAGCATTTCATCCATGGTGGCTCCCTTTTTACTAAAGGGATAAGGTGTGTTCTAAAAAGTGGGAAAATGGGCTTTAGGCACATATGGGGGTGCCACAGCCGGGACAGATGAAGAACTGGGAGGGGTGACCTCATTTCCCTTAAAAACCCTTTCAGCCCCAGAACCCTTGGGATTAGAACTAGGCTCTCTCACATCCTTCTTACCCTCCTCATTCCTAGTTTCAGCCTCAAGCCCATTCCGCAATGCGACAACCATTTTTGCTTGCTCATGATAGGTATCACGAGGTTGCGAGCCATTACCAACCTCGAATGTAGTCTTGGGGTTGACCATGGGTTGGCTGGGCAAACGTCCCTCATCTCTTCTGGTAAGAGCATTAGCTATTTGGCCTATCTGGGCCTCTAGCTTGGCTATGGACTGGGAGTGGAAATGGACCAGTTGAGTAGTTGGTTTGAGCTCTTGCAGCACCATCTCTTCAAAGAATGGATTCCTTTGAGGTGGTTGAGGGGTGGGGTGATGGTAGGATTGTTGGGAATAATAGGTTGTAGGATTAATAGGAAAATTCTGCTTGGGCAGTTGAGAGTATGAAGTGCCCTGGCCAGGCGACTTCTAGGAAAAATTGGGGTGATTGTGCCATCCCGGGTTATTAGTATCATAAAATTGTTCATTACCCGGTTTGGAAAACCCATGTGCACTATTCACTTGCTATTGCACAAATTCAGGGAACTGAGAGGCTGCAGGGCAATTGCTCACAAAATAAGCGGGACTGGAGCACAAAGCACAAACACCTTGAGTAGATGGAGATTGGAGAGATTGACCCACAGACAATAGTTGATCCAACTTTTGGGTCAAGGCAGCCCCTTGAGTGGTGAGTTCATTAGAGGGTTGAATCTCAACCATCCCTCTAGGTTTTTGAGAGTTAGAAGCTGCCAGCCTCTCCAATCTAGCAGTGGAGGCATGGTGTTGAAAGGTCCCACTCATTTTCTCAAAAAGCTCCCATGCCTCATCCTCATTTTTTAACATAATAGACCCCCCACTGGCGGTGACTGCCATGTTTCTCCATTCAGGAGACAATCCATCATAAAAGAATTGCACCAATTGCCACTTGGCAATTTGGTGATGAAGACACTTCCTAATGAGAACTTTGAATCTATCCCATGCCTCATGAAATTGTTCACCATCAGTTTGGGTGAATGGTGTGATGGATCTCGTAAATTGATTGGTTTTGCCCACTGAGAAATATTTATCTAAGAATTTTTTGTTGTAGCTGGACCCAAGTTGTGATGGAGTTTGTAGGTAAAGTACTCAGCCAATACTTAGCTTTGTCCTTTAGTGAAAATGGAAAGAGAAACATTTTTAGGGCGTCACTATTGAAATTTTTTATTCTCACAGTGAAGCAAATAACCAAAAAGCCATGAATATGATTATATGGGTCTTCATTGTTCAAACCATAGAAAGAGGGAATAAGATTTATGGTACTAGGTTTAATTTCATATTGAGCTGACTGAACTGCTGTAGGCAGCTGAATATACGATGGTGACGCGTATTCTGAAGGAGTATAGTGCTCCTTCAAGGGCCGGAGAGGGAGTGTACCTGGTGGAGCCTCCTCTTCCTTTTTTTCCTCAGCCATTTGTGAATTTTTGTATGAAAAATCAGAATAGTGTTTAGATTATCTAATTTTCCTAAGGACTCGCTCTAAATTTTGGTCTAGAGATACCAAATCTGGATGACAAGAGCGACGGCCAAGCATACACACACAACACTTACTGCAATTATATGAAAAGAATCAGAAAGTCTAGGGTTATCGTGCTTTAGGTAAAGGAGAACTTTAACTTTCAAGAACTCTCCTGGATCCTGCACAAACTCTAGGATTCTCTGTGTTAGAATCAATACCCTGCAGTAAGGATAGTAAACGATGTGAGAAAAGATGATAAAGTAGAATAAATAAAAAAAATTGAAAAAGCTAAACTAATGTTAGAATTAAAAGAAACAAACAACCGCACTAATTGTCCCCGGCAACGGCGCCAAGATTTGATCGTCCCAAAATAGGGTTTGCAAATATAAATTATCTCTTCCTACTATCTTTACTCACGAAAGCAAAGATGTTAACCGAATATCGTATCCATTGGGACAAAAAGGCTAAATTGTGTTGATTCCTATTTCCTAAACTAATTCTATAAGAAAACGAAGTATTGGATTGATTCCCAAATTAACAAATTAAAACACAAGGTTTTGATTCAATCAAATAAAAGATCTCACGTTACGAATCCACTCTAACCTCGCACAATGGCAAGTATAGACCTAAGGTTTCACTATCAACGCTGAAAGGACTCGTTCTGGTTACAAACCTTCACGAAGTCAATAAATAAGGGATATGGGTTTAGATCGGGGCATAACCTATCTCTATGGCATATATTATCTGAGATCTACAAACACATTCATTCAAGCATCGTTATATGACTTTGTTATTAAATCTACAAGATTAAAACACCAAAGCAAGAGATATTGCATTAAAGAAAATCAAATCAATTGATAGCATCATGTCATATAACAAAAAACATTCAAAGTAAAACCCTAGAACCTATACATCACCAAAAACACAAGATTAGGGCTTCATTGCAACTCTAAGATAGAGAGTTAGTTGCTCATGGCGAGAGGTTGACGAAGAATCTCTGATGAAATTCTCATTAGTGCTCTTCCAAAGCTCCCAAACTAGCCTCCAAATTGTCTCCCCATATGTAATCTCCTTAAAAACGAGTTCGGATGCTTTATATAGACTTTGGACCACGAAAAATCCCTTCAAAACGTGCTAGAGGGGACTTCACCATGTCCTGGCGTCCGGACGCCCGGACACAGTATGTCCAGGTCATCTTGTGAACAACCAACTTCCCGAGGTCATATCTCCCTCAATATAGCTCTGATTTATATAATCTTGGGCTCCATGGATATCTACTCGAAAAGAGCTTTCCAGCGGTACGTAGATTGCACTAATCCGACACTTGGGTTGAAGTTATGACCATTTCAATTTGTTGCCCCTGAAAATTCAGAGAATAATGGTGCAATTAAAGGAACTTTCATGTTGGCATGCTATGGGATGAGTGGGACCCATGTTGGACGTCCAAGGCATATCTGGACTCTTGTTTTGCTTTCTTATTGGATTCTCTTCCCATATTTGGCACGCTTCCTTACTTGCAACTCCGATTTGCCATGCTTTGTGAGGTTTCTTCCATTTTAGCTCTGAACTTCGCTCCTTATATCTGTAGTACCTACAAACAATAAAATAACATAATTAAGCTAATTAATCTCATCCGACGGTATAACCAAGTCTTCATTGAGGGGACTAAAATGTATCTTATAGTCTCTCATCAAAGCTCCACCTTATTTATTCTGTTCTCCTTCCTATTTCTCATTCGGTTCTCTCTTCCTCCATCACCATCTCCTCCTCTCCCCCACCACGACCACATCCAACTCCACCCCTCTCGTGGCCTCACCACATCAACTTGATCCTCTCCCCCCACACCCAAACCCAAATCCCAGACTGATAACAGAGTTTTCAAACTAGTCCCACCAATCTTTTATGAACTGACTCGTCCATGACATTACGATTGGGTAGACCTCATATGCCATAGACCATTGTCAATATCTAACTTTAATCAAAGTTTTGTTAGGATCAATCTTGTAAAAATGGGATTTTGTTCCCTTTATTTTTATTTTTATTTTTTATGTGTTTTACACGTGATCAATCTGATGAAATGAAATTTTGGAGTGAAATGAGTGAAAATTTGTCCAATATTAAGTAGCTTGAGTTTTATATGTGGGGCCCTGTTATGAAAATATAGCATGGGTTCACACATTGAACTCATTGAAACCGAATTCTAAATCAAAATTAATAGCAAAGCAAATGAAATCAACCTAGCCGACCAGATGTTCAAATCTAAGTCCTGAATTACAGATTTTGAACTTGAAAGTGAATCGTACAAATTGTGAACTAAAGTAACTATGCCCTAGATTCATTGGGTTCAGACTCAGCACATACAATTGCCACTAGAATACATCATGAAAATGACCTCATCCTTTTGCACTTTTTTGTACAAAATTAATAGAGGAATTTACGGCAAAGGTCCCCATAGAACCACATACCACTCTTGAGGTGTTAGTATCATGTTGGACACGGGAGGGGTCCTCATGTTGCCCTTTTAATTATTATTTATTTATTTTTTTGTCATTTAGCGATTGATCGATATCGACCATTCTGCGGTGGTTGCTCCCGATTTGCATAACCCAAATAGAAATTGAGTTTTTCTCTCTTGGTTACTGGTGTTGCTCTAGAGCGGTGGATGGGGTCAAGGGAGGCAGGGAGAGAGAGGATATGAAGGAATGGAGGCCGGCGAGCATGGGGTCATCTTCGCCAGAGGAGGAGGAAGGATCGCCATGGAGGGAGGGGAGGGATGGTGTTGCATAGGGAGAATAGGAGGGAGCAGTTGAGTTGAGAAAGAGAAAGAGAACAAAAAACAACCGCAGTTGTATATAGAGACGCAGTAGAGGACGAGGAAGATGATGATGACGAAGACGACAACGACTGCTCAGGCATCGCTACAGCAGCTGATGCATCCACACATCTTCTGCTCTGTCATCCGAATTGGAACTCCTCTCATTATCCGCCCTTCTCTTAGATTCGCAGCACCAGCTCCTCCCCTCACGCCCCGACACGCGAAGGAGCTCCGAGTGGGCGGCCATCCTCCTCCTTCTGGGCCTAGGCTTCCAATTCCCGTAGGAGATGTTGTGATGAGAAGATTCAGCGTCCACGTCTCCAATTCGAGATCCATTGATCGCCCATGATGCAGTCAATGGAGAAGAAAGTAGGTCCCTTTCTTTCTTTCTTTCAAAATCTTCATTCCCAATTTCTATTTGGGTTCCACAAATCGAAAGCAACAACCGCAGAATGGTCAATATCGACCAATCGAAATGACAAAAATATAATTAAAAGGGGCCACATGAGAATCCCCCCCATATCCAACATGATACTAGCACTTCAAAAATTGTATAAGATCCTACGGAACCTGCACCGTAAATTCCTCAAATTAATACCACCACCAATGTGGTAGTCTTTTTTTATTATTGTTTTACTTTTTCATCAATTAATGTGTCCCTGATTCATAAAGGATCCTTTATTTCCAATTGAAGAAGTTCCGGTCAAAAGACCCAGATAAGCTAACGCAAACCCACTTTTATGAGAATCTATGCTTACATTTTAGGTATGGTGTGTTGTGGCCAAGCTGTTAGATTTTTATTTTTGGAAAGTATCTTTGACAGTAACAGACCTTGTCCCTCCAAATCCAGAAAGTTTGACTAAAGCTGAGAAAATTCACATGTTCTTTTCACTTATTTATGTCTTGTTTTGAGTGCTTTATAAACCCTCTTCTTTCTTTCAGCCCTTTTCGTTTTGCCATGACATGCATCTCGAGGTGGAGAGAGAAAGAGAAACTTCTAGGTGTGTTGGGATGGTGACTTTGACAAAAATTGCAATACACCACATGGGAAATCCTTTTTAGTATCTGATGCATCTAGAGCACGGTTGATCACCAACTAATAAACAAAATTTCTAGTTAATCAATTCATTGGAACCCAAATTGCCAATATAACAATGCTTAGATATGTCTCCTTTTGTTATCATCATATGATAAGCGGTGACCCAAGGGATAGCTCAGTTGACTTAGGACAACAGCTTGCACTAGGAGGTTATAGGTTCGAAACTGCATTATCACACTAGGGTTACAGGAGAGTTTACCCAGCTTTCCTCTGGGCCCGGAGGAATTAGTCCAGCCCAAAAGGTTGGGAATCCTCTGATAGAAAAAAAAAATCATATGCTAAGCAGTATCAAATCAATCTACATTGACGAAAAGAGTTATACTAACTTACATTCTTTGAAAAAATCAACTTTTTTTTTGTTGTTTATAACTTAGATTAGCATCACTTATTCTTATCATTTTGAAGCCTTATCACATCAATCTAGATTAGGTTAATGAGGTCATCAGCCTCATCTTCAAAGCTTACCACAAGTTGCTAGTCCATACTCGAATGAGGACATTTAAAAGATTTTAGGGGATCACACCAGAGCATGAACCTTGTATTTCATTTATGAAGGAAGTTTTGCCTAACTCTCATTATCTAATGTGCCTAATCGTCATCAGTGACTTCATTAATTTGTTTACTAAAAAATCTCAGATCTACCGTACCCAAAGTGTCTCCAAGGAGCATATTAGCTCAAAAATCTACCCTACATTGAGTATCTCTTGAGATGCAACTGGATTGTATTTTGTATGTATATAAAAGATACAAAGGTTGAGCTTTCAAAAAAAGACCTTTCAGAAAATAAAAAAACAAAAAGATACAAAGGTTGTCTATCCAAGGAATTTAAGTATCGCAGTGTTGAGATTAGGGTTGCAAACGAGTATCCGATTCTCCGATTACTCGGAAGTTCCAACCCGCAAAAAACCGGGTGTGAAACCTATTTTATGTTTTGATTAAAAAACGAGTCCTAGTCCGGAACCCAATTTAGGTTCCGATTGATAAACGAGTCCGGTTTCGGGTCCATATAGGTTCTGACCCATGGACTCGGGATTCGGCATATGAGCCTTTAATATTGCAAATTATTCCTCAAAATCAACTTTTTTTTTATTTCTTTATATATAATACTGGATGTAGCAGACTTGATGTACTGTTATAAGTTGAATGATATGCTTATTTTAAGAAAAATAAAGAATAAAGAGAAATTAGAATCGATTTTAGAACTAGATTCCAGTCATCTAGGTGGACCCGGTTCCGGAACCGGATTCGAGTTTTCCTATCGGAACCGGGTCTAAAATCAATAAAACAGGTTCCAAACCAAAACCGGATCCAGGACCGGAATCCTTATTTAGAAACGGGTCCAGGTCCAGTATGTTTCCGATCCGGAACCGTCCCGTTTGTAACCCTAGTTGAGATCACTTACCTGACCATCTGAATACAAAAATAAGAGTACATTTAATTATTAATTAGCGTTGTTAGGAACTTTTTTATGGTTTCAAAATTCGATATGTATAGGACAAAATGTATTGGATTTTAAATAACCCCTACATGATGTGAATAAGAAAAATAAGATAGAAAAAAAAAGATTTTAACAGTGTTATCAAATGTTCTAACACATATTATGAACATGGGATGATAGGAGAACAGCCACTTACCTCACTGGTAAGTGGCGGCAGTTCTCACCAGGTGGCTGGCTAGGGTTTGGATCCTAGGTATGCCACCTTTTTTCACTTGTGTGGGCTTACTACTCGCTTGTGGGGGCTATATTTCCATATATGTGCTTAGTCCCTCTTGGGTTGGGATGATACAATGAGAAATTGATACAGAAAGCTGATGAAACAAAAGTTAAGTACTGTTTTCTGCCCTGTCAGTTTGAGGTCCGATGCTCGGGGCCCATTTGCCTACTTTGTACGGTGAAGTGAGTTCCATTGAAACACTATTAAAGAGGAAGGACCCTCACTTTTTAAGGATTTGATCTAGTAGGATGATAGCCCAATAATTATTTAGGAGGAGAATATTATTTGAAACCATTTGAGATATTTATCTTCTTCAATTGCAACCCCTTTGATAGGGAAATATTACCTGGTATTTTTAAAAATTCAATAATGAGCAAACAAAAGGGCCATTATATTTGAATTTTGATTTTGAAGTGGACAAGAGGCTGTCTATCAAAGGTTTGAGCTAATAAGAAGAGGATTGTGAGCATGAGAATGTTTACAAATCATTAATTTTGCATGTAATAATTCACATGTGAAATGGTTATATATCATCACTTTTATTTACGCTCAGCTTTTGCGTAAATGGGGTGTATGGGGTGTGAAAATGATGTATGAACAAGGTCATTTACCAACAAAATCTCAACACCTAAAGATGTGTGAAAATCACCTTCAAGCCTCTTGCAAAAGGCACTAGTACAGGTTTTATATGGTGATGACATTCATGTGGACCCAGCCACCGTTATTTTGTTCATTCCTATGGGTCGCATGTTTGTAATCAAATTGTTCAATTTTTTTATTGAACTGGTAAACCAAAGACCTTGAAGCTAAAAATGAATGGAATTCCCTTCAATTTGTTTATTAAATAGGTTTTACACGGGGATGACTTCGTGTGGGCCCTATCCACCATCATTATAATGTTCATTCCTATGAGTCGCATGTTTGTAATCAAACCGTTAAATTTATTTATTGAATTGGTAAACCCAAGACCTTGATGCTCAAAATGAATGGCATTCCCTTCAAGACCGAACTAGTAAATCCATCAGTATGGCCTATCTAACAAATGCAGGCTTCTCAAAAGCTTTGCACTGCTATTTATTAATACTTGTCCATATCTAACTCGAAACAGTCACCTCCGCCTTAAGATTGATCACAATTAAAGCATGAAATTCTACTTCAGTTTCTATCTAAACCTTGTATTTTATCCATCATTAATTTGATGGTGGGGCCAAGCTTAACTGAAATTACATTTTTCCTATAGCAAATGTGACGAAATCTTATTTTTACTTTTTTAGGAATCTGAATTTTAGATGTAGGCTATAGTGGTTGACTTGTAGCATGAATACATATGAATTAGTTCACAGATTTTTGAAATTTGAACTTTCAATAAAGTGACTTGAAAAGCGGATCAAATGAACCTACTATGTTGAATTATTTTTATCGAGCCAAATCTCAAATTATGAATTGCAAACTTGAATGCGAATTAATCAAAGTGCAAACTAGATAAATATAGATGAGACCTTAAAATTCCTAGGATATGAATTACTAGGGGTGACAACTATTATTCATTTGTCATCTTTTCTTGATTCATTTTCTATTAAAGAATAGATAATTTGGTGGTCAATTTTGAATATTCACCTTTTTTATTTATTTTATCTTAGTTTCATGGAAAGCCAGCCATCCCTAAGCATGGAACAACGAAGATTTTGAAACTTATCTAGTTGTTCTTATATCCAATGGAAACTCAAACATATTACTCCATTCCTTGAAGCAGTTTCTCTAACTTGACACTCATCGAGCTATTATATTCTTGGATTGATTATAAAAAATCCTATTCTCCTCTCAATGATAAGGAAGGACTCAAGTCAGATTAAGGGCATTTAAATTTGAACGGTCGAGATCAAAGATAGCTTGGGAATCAACCAAGCCCCTTTCCAAAGATTGTTGAGCATTGGAATCAAAAGAGGCAAATCTAACATCCTTGAGAATTAAAGTTCTGTCTTTGTTGTAGTTCGTTCTCGCCATAGCCTCCTCTATCTCTATATCTGCATAATTCTAATTGACATTGTAGCCTTGTCTCTTGAACTAATTGCATCATTCTTCTCCAATAAGGGCCCCTTTAGGGTCAACTAATGATTATTGTTTCTCCTTTAGGAAGCATTGTTCTCTCAATTCATGACTTGGGAGGGCCGTCACAAATCGAGAGTCGGTAGGGTAAGATGGTTTGGACAACACATGGATGCAACAAAGATCTCAGATTGTGGCAAACAAAAAATGTACAGTCCCGACCTTTTTCCAGCATATATTTATGTTAATTATATATGCTTGTGCGATTCTAGAGGTTATGTCACCACCCGGTCCCGAGATCTGATTAACTAAGACAAACTCCGAGTCGCGAATGCATACTTACTCCCGTAAACTCCGAATTAACATAAAGTTAAAACGAAATCCACAAGGGATATCAAATACAAATACCAGTCAAATGTATAAAATTTACAGAATATATACATTGACTAAAACACTATTAATCATATGAGTTCCTTTACCAAAAGTAAAGTTTATTTATACATAATATTGTTCTCTTAAAGTCAACAACTGTATAATTACATACAATACAGGGGACTTCTAATCACTACTAAAATATATAAATAAATCATTTTTGTTCACTTCACACTCCGATTCAAATTCCTTTCAATTGAACATCCTCTGCTGATGGTGCGGGCAATTGGGCCTGTGATGTCATCAATAACACCGTGAACACGACGGTTCAACAATGTATATACAGTTCTATGATAGAGCAGTACATTAACTCTATACCAATTAATTATATATGAACCTGTTAATTTATCATGAAATAGTTCGATACAAATCAATACAGTTCAGTAGTGAACAATTCTAGTAATGGAGTCAAGTAATAAGAATTACTTAAGACATCCGCAGCAATATACATTTTTAATCCAATTACAGTGTACTATTCTATGCAGTTTAGTATTAACCATGACTTTACGACTACAATATTAGAATTCATTTCATTCCATTTCATATCTTCCAATGGAAGCAGTGCGTCAAGTACTCAATCATAAGATTGTTATCTACTATAACATTCATTTCAATTCAATTCAGTTCTTCCAATGAAAGCAATTCGGTGTAAACATAAATACTAGTTAGTTCATTTATATTGTCCTAAGTTCAAGGTGGAAGGGCGTGCCATTCAATGACCCAGGCTTAAAGGACTTTCACTTTCTATTACATGGCTTTGGATTCCTCTATTGGCTCAAGGTGGAAGGGCGCACCATTCAATGACCCAGGCCTCAATGATCAATAACTTACACTTGGGTGGGATCTACCAGTGTCTTGATCCGAGATCACTGGCGATGTCACGGAGCTCCGGAACGCTCTCTTATCATCTACTGCAGTAGGAAATACACATTTCTTGTTACCTTTAGTAACTGTTCATTCAATGCATTATCATTATATTATACGAAGTTAGTCCAGCTCTCTACGAGCAGCAGCTTGATTCAGTTCAGTTCTATACTAGCTTCTCATTTAAGAATTCCGTATATGAATTCAATATGAATTCCATTCATTAACTCAATACCTTATCTTAGTAAAGTTCAATAATGAACTTTCCTTCTTTAATTCAGTACATTACGATTAAGATAGCGTAGCTCAATAATGAGCTTAAGGAATTACAGTCTAATGTTAGACTCAGGAATCAATTCGATTAATTCAGACTGTTAATCAATGCTATTCATTTCTATTTAGACTTCTAAACCAACTAATTGAGTGCAATCTTCGTTACCCAATGCACGCATTATTGTTTTTATGAACATCACTTATAGATTATATTTTGCATTCGGAGAACTTAATTTACACCTGTAAAGGCTTAGACACTAATAAAACTCATCATGTATAAATTAGGCTTCCAAACAGGAAAAATCAGAATTTCATCTGAACTTTTCTATAGTGTCGGTCAGCTTGTCGGTCAGCCCGTCGGCTGACTGACAGCTCCACGCCGGTCAGAATTCCAGAGACCTGAACGCACTGAAAATTGATCCCAGACCTGTCGGTCGACCGACGTCTCTGTGTCGGCTGACCGACATCATGTCGGTCAGAATTCCAGAGACCTGATCACATTGAAACTGGCCCCGGACTCTGTCGGTCAGGTCGACCGACATGCACCTAGAAACTCAGTTTTGAGTTCGGGTATTCTGAAGCTAAAACTCTTGTTTAGGCTTCCTTGAGTTCTAACAAGTTCTAAAAACACCATAAATCATAAGTAGAGTATATACTTGCCTTGCTTGAAGTTTTATTGATGAAAACCCCCTTGTTTAGCTTGGATTTGAGATAAAAATCCTTCTAAAGAAGCCTTCTTCAAGCTTTAATCCCAAAGAGAGTAAAGGAGAACTTGGGGAAGCTGAAGTGGATGTAATCCTCTTCAAAACCACAACCAAAGCCTCACTCTTGATGCTTGTTGAAGAGAAAATGAAAGAAAGAAGAGAAAAGGAGGCTAGGGTTTGGAAATAAGGAATGAATCAACTCATCCTTAGCTTATATAAGCTTACAATTTACAGTAAGGCCCTCCACCTCTCTATTCACTACGATTCGAGTCAAATGAAGGGTCACTTGACTAGTTTCTCGTCGGATGGTTTCAAGTCATTTATGAAAGTTAATGTACTCATTAAGATATGCGTGTTGGTATCAAGAGTTTTCGTATTCGACGAAATACGTGTAATTTCATATTTATATAAAAGTCCCCCATTTCTTAAGTTTGAGTCTAAACTCCAATTCAATTCGTGTAAGCTTACTCAAAGCTTCATTATCATGTCATTAAGCCTAAATCCTTCATTTTAGGCTAAAACAATATCCTTTGGTCATAAACCATTGTTAGCTTCATTAAACATAGCTAATTAGCCTTAATTATAATCAATTAGAGTTAATCTCAATTAACTTGGGACGGAGTCTTACAACTCCTAAAACTTTTAGAATCATTCGGTCCTCCGAATGCTATACAAATCAATGAAATGTAATTAAGCAATTTAAGAATTCAAAATTACTTGCACGAATAATTCAGGATACTTCCGAGTCATTTGGCTCTTCAAGCTCCTACGTAGTTTCATTAGGTCCTTGATGTGTCCTAAGCACCTTGACTCATTCAATCGTTCGCGTACGCAGAACCACCCCATGGTATCAACAACCTAAATTGGCTTCTCAACATATGTGGTTTTTGATAACACTTGGATCTCTTCATGACGAATAACGCATGAAGGATCGTTCACATACTTCTGAAGCATTGATACGCGGGATACCGGAGAGTTCTGTGGGCAAGTCAAGACGATAGACTACATTCCCAATTCAACTCTTGACCTTGAAAGGTCCAATGAATCTCGGGGAAGGCTCCCCTTCTTGACTGATTCAGATAGTGTCTTTGATCGGAGAAGTCTTCAAAAAGACTAAACCAGTAATGACGAATTCTAGATTACGCCGACGACTATCAGCATAGCCTTTCTGCCTTGATCTAGAAATTTTCAATTATTCTTATACTCTTTGTACTTTTTCTTCGGTTTCAGCAATGATCGTAGGACTGTGGTAACGTCAAGTTCCCACCTATTTCCAGTTCACTAGAGTCCTACATCTCCGACCGTACAAAGCTTCAAGTGGTGCCATTTCCATACTGGAGTGATCGTTGTTGTACGCAAATTCGTACAAAACTACATGGTCATCCCAATCACTTCCAAGGTCGACTATACTGGCACGAAGTAAGTTTTTTTTTTTTTTTTTTAAGTCTGGATAATCCGTTCTGATTGTCCGTCAGTCTATGGGTGATAAGTAGTACTAAACTGAAGTCTAGTACCTATCAATTCTAGAAGGATTGCTACAATGCGGAAACAAACCGAATATCTCTATCAGAGACAATCGAGACCGGTATTCCATGCAGACAAACAATATGGATATATTACCGAATTTCATATCTTTTTAGGAAGTGTGCGGACTTCGTAAAACGATCCACGATCACCTATACGGTATCGTGTTGTCCCTTTGTCCTTGATATGAAGTCCATTGTGAGAGATTACACTATTGTCCTTAATCCTTACAAATTCCGGATTTTGGAATTATATATCCTAAACTTGTTGGATAAGAAGTGGTATGAATATAGACATTGTTGTAATCACTTTTCGGTCGTCCATTAGTTCAATGGACACCTCTATGTCCTTGAAGTCATCAATCTGGTTCCATTCATGTTCTAATGATGTTGTTAAGTAAGAAAAATTCTGACTCAATTCACCAGTCACAACATTGTCCTTTTCCGGCACACGTGAATGGAAAGTTATAGTCTTTAAGCAGTTCTAATCAACGACATTGCCTCAGGGCACTGCCCATATTACTTTAATGCGACTACAATAGTCGCAAGTGGTAAGTCATGAGTAGTATTGTTCTTCTCATGCTCTTTCAATTGACACGCATCGTAGGTAATGACCCTACCATTCTGCATCAACACTCATCCCAATCTAATACCCAAGACATCTGAGTAGATTTCAAATCCACCTCTCCTTTTATGGGCTGAAATCAGCTTCTGTTTCGAAGTTCGAAAACTAGACTCACATGCATCATTCCATTAGAATGGAATATTCTTCCGAGTCAGTTTCATTAACGGAGTTGCTATTTTTGAGATGTCCTTAATGAACCTTCGGTAATAGCCTACTACTTTAAGAAACTTTGAATTTCCGACATATTCTTGATCTTTCATTCGAATATGATAATATCCAGATCGAAGATCAATCTTGGAAGAATATATTATACTCTAGAGTCAATCAAACAACTCATCGATCATAGACAGTGGACATTTATTCATGATAGTTGCTTGATTCACCTGCCCATAATCGATACACACTCGAAGGATGCTATACAATACGGTGCCTTAAACATTGGTGCAGCACTGGGCACAAGTTCGACAATAAAGTCCACTTTCCTAATTGGAGGTAGACTTGACACTTCATCTGGAAATTCACATACTACTTCCTAATTTCTCGTACAAGTTTCTTCTCTGAAACGAATGCGATGTCTCCACAACCACTACGCATCATTCGTTCAGCTTGGAGCGCTGAAACTAGCCTGGTACCATATTTTCTTTGAACTCCTTCAAAGAGTACACTGGCATTGGCCTCATCAACTTAAAAGTGATGCTTTTGCTGAAATAGTCTAGATAAGGCTGTCTTTCGGAAGCTAATCCATGCCAAATAGTATACCGAAATCACCCATTGTTGTTAGCGGTACTACTAAATCAGCTGGTATAAACATTGTCCCAGTTTAAGAGCACGTTAGGGAGTAACACAAGTCACAAACTACTCGTTTCCTCACGGAGTAGATGCAGTCAAATCACAGGTAGTTGTCCTATCCGGTTTTGCATATCACAATAATGTAGGTGCTACAATGACTGCGTAATAGCCGAATCAACCAATATAATCGCACATTTATTACCTACATGGATCGTACCTTCTGCCACATTGGCTGTAACGCCTGCTACTTGTCCTCGAACAGGTTGTTGTTAAGGAGCTCTATCATCTCTCCTTAGCTTCGGACATTGAGCCATCTTATGTTCTAGAGAACCACAAACTAAGCAAGCTCCGGTAGTCCTCCAGCACAATTCGGTCATGTGAGTCTTACCACAAGTCTCACAGATTGGCTTGTTCCCTTGCCTTTCATTACTCTCGTTCCTAGGAATGAATCTTTGCCTCTTGTCCTTGGACTGTCCTTCCTTTTTGTACCGTGACTCACCATGTTTCTTAATGTTTGCAGTCTCCTGCATTTGAGTCTGCATTTGGTTCTGTATTTCCAACATAGCAACCATCTGAGTTTGCATAACTAATTGAGTTTCTTGACTCTTGATTAACTGCTCATTATTTTTGACCAACTGGGCTTGCATGCCTATATGTGCTTCTTGACTCTTGGCCATTTGTTTCTGGCCTTTGGCTAACTGTTCCAATATAGCCATAAACTTAGCAACTTTATCAGATATAGGAGGGGGTGTCGTGACAATATAGTCGTCATTCCCAGATCCCGATCCAGAAGCCATGCTGTCAAACAATACGGAAGGTAAGATATAGATCTCAACACTTCCATCAATACGTAATCACATATAAGTACTCACACATCAATCATCTATAAGTAATCACATGGAGTGAAAACCACAAGTACCAATCCTAAGTGGATTTGTTATTAATCATTTCGTTCCTCACTTCGTCTTATGTTGGCTAAGTCGTTTACACATTTTCACTTAGCTTTTTAACCTAATGCTCTGATACCATACAATAAGTATGTCACGAACCGGTCCCGAGATCTGATTAACTCAGACAAACCCCGAGTCGCGACTGCATACTTACTCCAGTAAACTCCGAATTAACATAAAGTTAAAACGAAATCAACAAAGGATATCAAATACAAATACCAGTCAAATGTATAAAGTTTACGGAATATATACATTGACTAAAACACTATTAATCAGATGAGTTCCTTTACCAAAAGTAAAGTTCATTTATACATAATATCGTTCTCTTAAAGTCAACCACTGTATAATTACATACAATACATGGGACTTCAAATCACTACTCAAACTAATTAAATAAATCATTTCTGTTCACTTCGCACTCCGACTCAAATTCCTTTCGATTGAACCTCCTCTACTGATGGTGCGGGCAATTAAACCTGCGATGTCATCAATAACACCGTGAACACGACAGCTCAACAATGTATATACAGTTCTATGATAGAGCAGTACATTAACTCTATACCAATTAATTATATATGAACCTGTCAATTTATCATGAAACAGTTCGATACAATTCAATACAGTTCAGTAGTGAATAATTCTAGTAATGGAGTCAAGTAATAAGAATTACTTAAGACATCCGCAGCAATATACATTTTTAATTCAATTATAATGTACTATTCTATGCAGTTTAGTATTATCCATGACTTTACGACTACAATATTAGAATTCATTTCATTCCATTTCATATCATTCCATTTCATATCTTCCAACGGAAGTAGTGCGTCAAGTACTCAATCATAAGATTGATATCTACTATGACATTCATTTCAACTCAATTCAGTTCTTCCAACGGAAAGCAATTCGGAGTAAACATAAATACTATTTAGTTCATTTATATTGTCCTAAGCTCAAGGTGGAAGGGCGTGTCATTCAATGACCCAGGTTTAAAGGGCTTTCACTTTCTATTACATGGCTTTGGTTCCTCTATTGGCTCAAGGTGGAAAGGCGCACCATTCAATGACCCAGGCCTCAAGGATCAATAACTTACACTTGGGTGAGATCTACCAGTGTCTTGATCAGAGATCACTGGTGATGCCACGGAGCTCCGGAACTCTCTCTTATCATCTACTGCAGTAGGAAATACACATTTCTTGTTACCTTTAGTAACTGTTCATTCAATTCATTATGATTACATTATACGAAGTTAGTCCAGCTCTCTACGAGCAGCAGCTTGATTCAGTTCAGTTCTATACGAGCTTCTCATTCAAGAATTCCGTATATGAATTCAATATGAATTCCATTCATTAACTCAATACCTTATCTTAGTAAAGTTCATTATTAGCAAAGTTCAATAATGAACTTTCCTTCTTTAATTCAGTACATTACGATTAAGATGGAGTAGCTCAATAATGAGCTTAGGGAATTACAGTCTAATGTTAGACTCAAGAATCAATTCGATTAATTCAGACTGTTAATCAATGCTATTCAATTCTATTTAGACTTCTAAACCAACCAATTGAGTGAAATCTTCGTTACCCAATGCACGTATTATTGTTTTTATGAACATCACTTATAGATTATATTTTGCATTCGGAGAACTTAATTTAGTCCTATGAAGGCTTAGACAGAACATCACTTATAGATTATATTTTGCATTCGGAGAACTTAATTTAGTCCTATGAAGGCTTAGACACTAATAAATCTCATCCTGTATAAATTAGGCTTCCAAACAGGAAAAATCAGAACTTCATCTGAACTTTTCTATAGTGTCGGTCAGCTTGTCGGTCAGCCGACAGCTCCACGTCGGTCAGAATTCCAGAGACCTGAACGCACTGAAAATCGATCCCAGACCTGTCAGTCAGGGTGTCGGTTGACCTGTCGGTCGACCGACGTCTCTGTGTCGGCTGACCGACATTATGTCGGTCAGAATTCCAGAGACCTGATCACATTGAAACTGGCCCCGGACTCTGTCGGTCAGGTCGACCGACATGCACCTAGAAACTCAGTTTTGAGTTCGGGTATTCTGAAGCTAAAACTCTTGTTTAGGCTTCCTTGAGTTCTAACAAGTTCTAAAAACACCATAAATCATAAGTAGAGTATATACTTGCCTTGCTTGAAGTTTTATTGATGAAAACCCCCTTGTTTAGCTTGGATTTGAGATAAAAATCCTTCTAAAGAAGCCTTCTTCAAGCTTTAATCCCAAAGAGAGTAAAGGAGAACTTGGGGAAGCTGAAGTGGATGTAATCCTCTTCAAAACCACAACCAAAGCCTCACTCTTGATGCTTGTTGAAGAGAAAATGAAAGAAAGAAGAGAAAAGGAGGCTAGAGTTTGGAAAATAAGGAATGAATCAACTCATCCTTAGCTTATATAAGCTTACAATTTGCACTAAGGCCCTCCGCCTCTCAATTCACTACGATTCGAGTCAAATGAAGGGTCACTTTACTAGTTTCTCGTCGGACGGTTTCAAGCCATTTATGAAAGTTAATGTACTCGTTAAGATACGCGTGTTGGTATCAAGAGTTTCCGTATTCGACGAAATACATGTAATTTCGTATTTATATAAAAGTCCCCCATTTCTTCAGTTTGAGTCTAAACTCCAATTCAATTCGTGTAAGCTTACTCAAAGCTTCATTATCATGTCATTAAGCCTAAATCCTTCATTTTAGGTTAAAACAATATCCTTTGGTCATAAACCATTGTTAGCTTCATTGAACATAGTTAATTAGCCTTAATTGTAATCAATTAGAGTTACTCTCAATTAACTCGGGACGGGGTCTTACAAGTTGTTAGAGGGTATAGAGACTTGATAACTTTGAGAGTTAGGGGTGTTTTAGGCTTAGTTTTGGTAGTTTAGGAGGTTATTTGTAATTGTAGATTAGTATTTTGTAATTTTAGAAAGTATAGGAAGTTAGGCCTTTGGGTATGAGTTAGGTTGACTTAAGGTCCTTGGGAGAATTAGTGTTTTTGCTTAAGTGAAGGTAGTTTAGTCATTTTCTCTCTCATTGCAAAACCCATATAACCACCCTTCCTTCACAACGACATCTCATTTCCTCATTTCCCTCCCATTTCTCTCTCTTTCCTTTTTCCAGAGCAATTGCAAGGATCTCAAGCCCTAGGAGATTTCTCATTTAAGATCATTGAATTGTAAAGACTCCAACTCTTCTCTCATAGATCTACAAGCTCCATAATCTAGACCTCTCTCTTCTCTCTAATACAAGGTAAGTTTCCATTCCTAATTCTATTTCTAGGTTTCTCTAGGGTCTTCTTCTTGAATTCTAGTCCTGATGCATGATTCTCCCTTGGATTTGGGTGTAAGAGTTGTAAATCTTGGATTCTTGAGGTTTTTGTAGAGATTTGGGTTTTCTTCGGATTTGGAGAGCTTGGATAGAGGAGATTCTCTTAGCTTTTGGATCAAGACAAGTGCAGTATATGTAATTCATAACATGCATGTGTATTTTTCATGATTCTTATGATGAATGAGATTGATTTCCATTGAATTTTGTAGAAAACCTATGATTTAATCTTTTTCCCAATGCTGAAACCCTTTTACTTTAAATGTTTGGAAACTCAATTGAAGATGACAAGCCCTAAACACATGTGTTTTGACGTTGAATTATGGTGTATTAGATGGAGGAGAATGTGTATCAGGTGTTTGGATTGAACTGGAGGAGATTTTGGATGGTTTTGATGGGAACTCGAATCATAGGGGTTGAATTATGGGAACCCACAATCGACCGTGAGAGGTTCCACTGTCAACCGTGGAGTCCCAGAAAGCGCACTGTAAATGTACTACGGCTAGCTTTTCCAGAGAGCTGAAAAATGGCCAAAATATACATCGGCGACCTTACGGCGAGTCGTAGGTCATCCCACGGCGAGCCATAAATCTCACCGTAGTACATCCACGGCTGACCGTGAGGGGTTCCATGTTTGACTGTGAAACCCTTGTATCACCTATGGGTATTTTCATCCTTTCACTTTTGGGACCCTAAAACTTATCTATTAATTAACTTGTAATTAGATGCCCTAAGGTGTTAGATGGTGGAGCTTAACATCTGCTCATCAGTTGCTCAAAGTAGGGTTTGGTTAGACCAAGAGGGTGGTCCATGAGAGGTCTTAGGATGCTGAATACCATCAAGGCACCAATTATGATTTATCGAACACCCTAAACTCAATTTGGCCATTACGTTGGATGATTTAACACTCATACCTGAAGGGGTGAGACCTAGGTCGGTTAGCTTTCTTCCGTTCTTTGATGGATATGGTGGATGGATTTCTACATAATGCTTCGTATATCATTTGATCTCTATTCCTTATGTATGGTGGTGTGATGTTTGCGTATGGATGGTTAATGATAATGATGAGGACATTCGACCTAAGGTTTACCTAGAGAAGATTCGGTTATATTGATTGAGATAGATTACTCGTGTCTGAGGTTAGGTGGGTTATTCAATGGCATTTTGGATTGGGATACTTTGTAATGGAACCTTGGCATGATACGGACAATTGGTATTGATGGTTATACTTTGATGGATTCTTTTATAAGGGATGGGTTGTTTGATGGTATATGGATTATCATGATAGAAAGGATAACTTTGATAGGTCCAGTATCATGGCATGGGATTGGTGATGGTTTGATGGATGGAACCTTGTTTTTTGGATTTGTATACCCTGCTCGTGCTGGATCATAGCCAGACATTGCCTTTTTGTTTGATCCTTCATATTAGACATTGACAACCACCTAGTTGAAGAGTCTAGCCATGGGCTGATCACTTAAGGGAGGGGCTAATTCTTTTTTTCCATTTAGATGGGATTCTTTGGGGTGGATGTACACCACTTGATACCATACCTTAAAGCATTGACACTAGTACTTTGCTTGGTAGTACCAAACTTTGGTTGGCTATTCCGATAAATTTGCTTTAGTTGGGCTATCATCCCGTACATCCCCACCGTAACTCATGTGTAGTACGGGAGAACATCATAATTTTCCGCAGTACTAGCCCTGTGTGGATGTGCCACTTTGATTAGATGGATGGATTGATGGTAGGATTACTTAATTACATTGACTCGACACTTTGTATCTATATTGCACAATCTGCCTAGTTATCTTTCCATTGTTACTTTATTAATCATGATGATCATCTTTGTAAGATCCTGACCCCCGATTCTTTTGTTTAGTATGGTTTTAATCATGGTTTAGCTTTTAAACGAGATTTGAGTTGGTTTGACCTTGTTTTTGAGTTTGACTAGATTTTTCCTTAGTCTTTGAGATTTTGTAGACCGTTGACTTTGGTTTGACCCGGTCCATATGATTTATATTTTTATTAGAAATTACTTTTCATTTCTAAAAATTCTGGATTTGACATATTTTTACTCATTTGATGAAGTTTAACAACTTTCATGTTTTGGCCATTTTGATTTGATGATCAGAAAATGCGTTTTTCGAGAAAAAGGGCAAAACTGACTTTTCACCCTAAATCTGTCCATGAATTTCGAAAATTCCAGAAATTGGGGAAATGGGAATGATGTGAGAATGTACATATGTGAAATTATCCGGGAACCTTTCGTGTCTCAATGCGCACTTTATCATTTAAACATTATGGATTTTCATTGGCATCAAACACACTCTTTACTAATCAATGTTTAAAGGTTAAATGTGTATTGGGATGGCTCCTTGGTAAGTCATTAAGTCATTCTCCACTATCCATTCCATTTCAAGTCAGAAAAATGTGTTGGTATTTGTATTTGTATTCTTGGGTAAACTAATTTGAATCTCATCGGTGATTTGCTATAAAATCATGTGTTTTCCCATGTTCGAAAGGGTTGATCGTATGATTTTATACAAATCACTTTGATGTGTATTTGAACGGTTTATCATGGATATTCATATGTTTTCTCCGATTCGATTTGAAAAGAGATTGGAGTATGTTTGTCACATTCGGGATTTCTTCGATGAGACTATTATTTTGTTAAGATTAGTATTTTGAAAATGAAACCTCGAGGCAAGACTGGGCCAGAGCTTTGTAGTGCGAGCCCATGAGCCAAAGAGGCTATGATTTCGAAAATAAAACCTCGAGGCAAGACGGGGCCAGAGCTATGTGGTGTGAGCCCCTGAGCCAAAGGGATTAGTATTATGGTTTGATTCGTATCGGTTCGAGTTTTGAAAACTAAAGGCACCACTAGGCTTAGGTCACCTTGTCGGGCTGATCACCCGGCTTGGGATCTTTAATTTGTCCACCAGCTGCAGCTTGGATTCTGTCTGTACCGACCATGGCAACGGTTTTATCTGCCGGTCCCATTTGTATGGCTACGGTTCTGATTTTTGATCTGCCGGTCCCATTTGTACGGCTACGGTTCTGATCTTATTTCTAGTACCACGTTCAGTGGCTACGCTCTGTGTGCTCTTGTTACTTCGGTAATAGGAGAATTTAGCTATGTGTGGTTGCCAGTGTTTTATCTGCATATTACTTTGTTTTACGATTCTGGTGGGTTATACTTTTTATGTTTAGATTTGGTTAATGTTTACGATATCAATCATTTATCATATTGTCGCTATTATTCAGGATCTGAAATGTATTTCCGACGATTAAATGTTTTATGCAGGCTTTTATCTTTTCGAGATATTCGTACATCTGATATTGTTCTTTTACTTGTTTTGATATTTATGTTCGGTCTTTCGATCATTTTAGCATGCTTTATTGTCATTATTGTTTAGCCTATTTATTCGATTTTTCGATGATTTCATCAGGCTTTACGAGTGTGCTTTGCTTTCATATTATTTGTTTATTTGCTTGCCAAACCGTCGTGTCTGACCCTTATTTGTTTGGTGCCAGATTCCGCTCTTTTTGTTTTTAGGTGTTTGATCAGAGGAGGTGGTGGGACCGCCGGTCTGACGTGAGAGGCTGCCCATTGATATCATCTAGATGTCAAGTTTGGCACCGGAGTTCGTATCAAATCTTTGAGGGTAGTATTTCTGTTAGTTGGATATATTTTTGTATGGCTATGTTAGCCTTTTTCTTTGGGTTGTAATTAAGACACTTGTTAATTGTAATTTGAACATGTGGGAATTAATTAGTCTTGTTACTACCAGCTCAGTGTGTTCTGATATATGATTTATGCCAGTCTGCTTATATGAGATGGCTTTATGATATTGGTGGCGTGCGACACGGAACCCGATGGCCACGGATTCCGAGTCGTAACACCATGTTTAGCTTCCGCGGAAATATACTCTGATTGTGATGAGATTTGATTATCCTCATTCACGCGGATCTTGGGAAACATAACAAAAGTTTCAAATTTATTCCAAAATTTCGCACCCCGAGGTCGGATCACTGCAGGGCCCGGTTTCGGGGCGTGACAGGTTTGGTATCAGAGCTGGTTAGTTTCTAGGAAATAAAATACTCTAGAGACATTAAGACGTGTGGTGAGGATTCGTTAGATTGTGTCGATTTGTTTTCTCGTGTCTTTGTTTCGTTGGATTTGAGTCGGCTTTTCTTTCAGTTCGGGAAATTTTGCTTGTCTTTTCTTTTAGTTCTGTTGTTAGGAGATTTGGATGGCCAAATTTCCTCCTTAGTGGTGGAGAATTTATAGTCTCCATACTCTTGTTTGGTGTCCTTTGTCTATCCTTGTGTCGGAGACTGAGAACCCTCTGGATTTAGTATGTTGTTTTCGGAGAACCTCAGCAGACTTCCAGTCTTCAGCATCTTCATTGTGGTTAATAAGAGAAGACACGTGCATTCGCCAGTCAAAGTAGAACGTGAGCAGTATTTGAAGACCCCCTTTCGGCTAATCAAGGATCGTCATGCAGCGTACTAAGGTAAGTAAATGTGGATTTTGGGTGAACTCAGACCATCTTTCCAAGATGAAGGACTGTAAGAGGCATATTAACTATTGATTTTATGAAGGGAGAAGTGATCTTAGTTGGTAAGATTAGAAGTTAGTACAAGAAACTCAGGGATTCCTCGGATTCGATGAGCCTCGTCATAGTTTTGATTGAGAATTCCCGTGACTTGTAGCTTAGCCAGTGTAGTTTTCCGAGGCAATACCAAGTGGATGGTTCGTTGTGGTCAAGATAATTTTGGCAGCAAAGGAAACGTTGTGGGCTTTACCGACTTACAGGATATTGGCTTGGACAACATGCAGATACAAGGGAGTACCTCAGTGGTTTGGATGTCCATTTCTTATTTAAAATGATTTTCAGGATATTTTCATCTTTGTTATGTTTTCCTTGATGTCTATGATTTATCCTTGTAGTGTTTAAAAATGGATTTATGTTTCTTCTTTAAGACTTATTTTGAAATAAACTATGTTATTATACTCTTTTGATGAGTCATATGATTTTGTTTTCATAAGGTTTTGTGTTTTGAATTTTTGTTTAATCTCCTTAAGATATTATTTTACAACGATCTTGGAATTTTACTCTTATTTTAATTTTCTTAAATGTTGACATCTACATTTCAAAACCTTGACGAATTCAAGATTTTGTATATGTTTGGTTGGAAATGGATTTCAATAAAATTTAATGTATGGTCATACTACATGAATTTGATTTATTTTTGAAAATCCTAATTTGAGATTGTTAAGTATTTTAAGGATTTGTTGGGTCATGAAAACATGAATTTCAAAACGAATAATGTTGTTTCATGTTCAAACTTTGATAAACTTTATTTATTAAGTTCTATTTGATAATTTGAAAGTTCGGTTTCTACTATGTTTTAAAATGATGAGATTCAACTAAGTAATTATTTTAGTCATTATGTTTAAAATTTTAAGATTTGTTTTGCATTGAATGGAATGAGTGGTATTAGCCTATGGTTGGAGTTTGGAAGTGTAAGAATTGAAGGGTTGATGGATGTCAAGATGTGTACTAGTTCAGTTGGAGGCAAAGTTGGATTTATGAGAGAGTAAACATCATTCAAGACAGGGAATGGAAGTTTCAGTTCTTCGGGAATTAACATCAGATTGGCAGATATGTTTTTGTTGATAACACAGTATCAAGCAGAATATCAAGAACAATAAGTAGATAGAATCAGATGTGGGCAAGAATTCTGAGTACAGCACAGAAAGATTTGGAATATGGAGTTGTGAGAATGAAATCTGAAGAGGCAAGCCATGCGAAGTTTCGACACAGAAAAGCTCAGCAGGTTATGGCAGTTTAACATTTGGTGTATAGCAGTATGACATCTGGGTTGTAACAGACCAAGTCAGAGACAGGAGACCAATAGAATTTGGAGTTGTAATTTCAGAACGAAGAAAGATTGACGGTATACTTGGAGGCCAGAAGCTGATGATGCATTCGAGGAACATAGTAAGAGCAAACATATGGAATTTTAGAATTTTTCAGGATGAAGAGATTATTTCAGAGGAAACCTGTCTACGATCACATCTTCGTGCAAGTGTCAGGGTTATGGGGTACAGCTCGGTATAATTTAAGGCACAGAATTCCAAGTGGTAGAAAGAGGCAGAATTTGTAGTTCTTAGACCGACAGAGACTGACAAGGTGAGCAAAAGAAATGATCCAATGCAAGAACGACAGATGACACCAAGGATACTTGGGAGTGTTGGGCACCGGTTTAGTCGGAGAAGTATGTTTCCGAGCAAATATGTGGAATAGTGAGAAGCCTTCAACCGAATCAGAATGTTGTTGACCGTGCATCTCACCGTCAGCCGTGATAAGAGGATGTCTCTCAGTCACCGAGGTCTAGCATAGGGTGTCAGTGTTTTCGTTTGTCTTTTGGGTTTTTGATTTTGATTTGGTTTAGACCATTTGGAGGACCAAATGGATTCTAAGGGGGGGAGGATGTAAGATCCCGACCCCCGATTCTTTTGTTTAGTATGGTTTTAATCATGGTTTAGCTTTTAAACGAGATTTGAGTTGGTTTGACCTTGTTTTTTAGTTTGACTAGATTTTTCCTTAGTCTTTGAGATTTTGTAGACCGTTGACTTTGGTTTGACCCGGTCCATATGATTTATATTTTTATGAGAAATTACTTTTCATTTCTAAAAATTCTGGATTTGACATATTTTTACTCATTTGATGAAGTTTAACAACTTTCATGTTTTGGCCATTTTGATTTGATGATCAGAAAATGCGTTTTTCGAGAAAAAGGGCAAAACTGACTTTTCACCCTAAATCTGTCCATGAATTTCGAAAATTCCAGAAATTGGGGCCCACAAAACCCACCTTATAAGAAGGGGAACCCATCTCTTCTCCTACATTTTCGTTTCCAGCAACTTGGGCTGAGGGAGAGGGCTCCTTCTTTCCCCTTTCCAGCCATCTCTCTCCTTTTTGCAAGCTTCTTCTTGTGTGCCAAGTGAGGATTGATCCCACCTTCTTCTTCCTCATCTCTCAAGCTTTCCAAAGACCCTATTTTCAAGATTTTTGGGCTAGAGCAAGGCTCTCATCCAAGCTCTTCTTCCTTGTTTGGATTTCTCAAGGTTAGCAATGGTTTTCTTTTCTTGAGATTCTTGTTTTCCTCTCCATTTCGAGTGTTTTAATCCCATGTGCAATGGGTTTTCATGGAGATTTACAATGGATTGGTTTTTCTAGGGTTTCTTTTGAGCTATTTTGGGGATTTTGTGATCTTGGAGCTTGAGGCACTAAAACCTTGTTTGAAGAGTAATTTTACTCCTATCTTGACTAGAGGCAAGTGGATTTCCAATTAATATGATGATTTCTCTCATTTGGTACCATTTCATGATTTTTCTTCTTATGTGCTATTCTTCTTTGATCATGGAATTACTTTGATTGAATGAACCATTGTTACATTGATTTCAATATATGTTATTGCTTTACAATGCATGGGAAGTTTGCTTTCACTTGGTCATTTAGAAAAATTGGACTATCTTGTGTTAAGAGTTGGTGTTCAAAGAAAAACTTTGGTTTAAAAAGTGTTGTGTTTGATTAAGTTGATGGCTAATTCTTGGTGATTTGATGAGTTTGGAAGGTCAAGGAAGGGCCCAAATGATCTAGGAAAATTGTGTGAAAGATTGAGAATGAAAAAGATCTCAAAAATGGAAAAAAGGAGGAAAGAAAAATCAGAAAAAATGCACAAAAGAGTGCATTTCTGCACTCAGCCGGACTGGGACAGAGCCCAGTCCGCTCGAGCGACCCAATGGGCCGCTCGAGCGGACCAGGTTCTGTCTGGGCTTCGCTCGAGCGGACCCTGGGTCGCTCGAGCGAGCCCAGACCTGTCCTGGGTCCGTTTATGGGTCTTTTGGGCCTGTTTCTTTTGGGGTTTCTTTGGGCTTGTCTCTTGGGCCATTCAAAGTCAGTTTTTGGGCCAGTGCAAAACCTGATATTGGGTCATCTTAGGTTTAGTTTTGGGCTATGTTAAAAATCTGTTTTGTGGGCCTGGTTCAGGTTAGTCTTGGGCTGTTTTTAAAGTTTGTTTAGTGGTCCATTCAAGCTTAGTTTTTGGACTGTTTTAAGAATTGTTTAGGCCTTGTTTAAAGGGGCTATTTTGGGTTAAATGAGTAGGCTATTTTGGACTTGGTTTAAGGCCAGCTATGGGCCTGTTTTTAAGAGTTTTGACATTACTTTTGATACTTGGAAATTGGTGAAATGGGAATGATGTGAGAATGTACATATGTGAAATTATCCGGGAACCTTTCGTGTCTCAATGCGCACTTTATCATTTAAACATTATGGATTTTCATTGGCATCAAACACACTCTTTACTAATCAATGTTTAAAGGTTAAATGTGTATTGGGATGGCTCCTTGGTAAGTCATTAAGTCATTCTCCACTATCCATTCCATTTCAAGTCAGAAAAATGTGTTGGTATTTGTATTTGTATTCTTGGGTAAACTAATTTGAATCTCATCGGTGATTTGCTATAAAATCATGTGTTTTCCCATGTTCGAAAGGGTTGATCGTATGATTTTATACAAATCACTTTGATGTGTATTTGAACGGTTTATCATGGATATTCGTATGTTTTCTCCGATTCGATTTGAAAAGAGATTGGAGTATGTTTGTCACATTCGGGATTTCTTCGATGAGACTATTATTTTGTTAAGATTAGTATTTTGAAAATGAAACCTCGAGGCAAGACTGGGCCAAAGCTTTGTAGTGCGAGCCCATGAGCCAAAGAGGCTATGATTTCGAAAATAAAACCTCGAGGCAAGACGGGGCCAGAGCTATGTGGTGTGAGCCCCTGAGCCAAAGGGATTAGTATTATGGTTTGATTCGTATCGGTTCGAGTTTTGAAAACTAAAGGCACCACTAGGCTTAGGTCACCTTGTCGGGCTGATCACCCGGCTTGAGATCTTTAATTTGTCCGCCAGCTGCAGCTTGGATTCTGTCTGTACCGACCATGGCAACGGTTTTATCTGCCGGTCCCATTTGTATGGCTAAGGTTCTGATTTTTGATCTGCCGGTCCCATTTGTACGGCTACGGTTCTGATCTTATTTCTAGTACCACGTTCAGTGGCTACGCTCTGTGTGCTCTTGTTACTTCGGTAATAGGAGAATTTAGCTATGTGTGGTTGCCAGTGTTTTATCTGCATATTACTTTGTTTTACGATTCTGGTGGGTTATACTTTTTATGTTTAGATTTGGTTAATGTTTACGATATCAATCATTTATCATATTGTCGCTATTATTCAGGATTTGAAATGTATTTCCGACGATTAAATGTTTTATGCAGGCTTTTATCTTTTCGAGATATTCGTACATCTGATATTGTTCTTTTACTTGTTTTGATATTTATGTTCGGTCTTTCGATCATTTTAGCATGCTTTATTGTCATTATTGTTTAGCCTATTTATTCGATTTTTCGATGATTTCATCAGGCTTTACGAGTGTGCTTTGCTTTCATATTATTTGTTTATTTGCTTGCCAGACCGTCGTGTTTGACCCTTATTTGTTTGGTGCCAGATTCCGCTCTTTTTGTTTTTAGGTGTTTGATCAGAGGAGGCGGTGGGACCGCCGGTCTGACGTGAGAGGCTGCCCATTGATATCATCTAGATGTCAAGTTTGGCACCGGAGTTCGTATCAAATCTTTGAGGGTAGTATTTCTGTTAGTTGGATATATTTTTGTATGGCTATGTTAGCCTTTTTCTTTGGGTTGTAATTAAGACACTTGTTAATTGTAATTTGAACATGTGGGAATTAATTAGTCTTGTTACTACCAGCTCAGTGTGTTCTGATATATGATTTATGCCAGTCTGCTTGTATGAGATGGCTTTATGATATTGGTGGCGTGCGACACGGAACCCGATGGCCACGGATTCCGAGTCGTAACACCATGTTTAGCTTCCGCGAAAATATACTCTGATTGTGATGAGATTTGATTATCCTCATTCACGCGGATCTTGGGAAACATAACAAAAGTTTCAAATTTATTCCAAAATTTCGCACCCCGAGGTCGGATCACTGCAGGGCCCGGTTTCGGGGCGTGACAGGTTTGGTATCAGAGCTGGTTAGTTTCTAGGAAATAAAATACTCTAGAGACATTAAGACGTGTGGTGAGGATTCGTTAGATTGTGTCGATTTGTTTTCTCGTGTCTTTGTTTCATTGGATTTGAGTCGGCTTTTCTTTCAGTTCGGGAGATTTTGCTTGTCTTTTCTTTTAGTTCTGTTGTTAGGAGATTTGGATGGCCAAATTTCCTCCTTAGTGGTGGAGAATTTATAGTCTCCATACTCTTGTTCGGTGTCCTTTGTCTATCCTTGTGTCGGAGACTGAGAACGCTCTGGATTTAGTATGTTGTTTTCGGAGAACCTCAGCAGACTTCCAGTCTTCAGCATCTTCATTGTGGTTAATAAGAGAAGACACGTGCATTCGCCAGTCAAAGTAGAACGTGAGCAGTATTTGAAGACCCCCTTTCGGCTAATCAAGGATCGTCATGCAGCGTACTAAGGTAAGTAAATGTGGGTTTTGGGTGAACTCAGACCATCTTTCCAAGATGAAGGACTGTAAGAGGCATATTAACTATTGATTTTATGAAGGGAGAAGTGATCTTAGTTGGTAAGATTAGAAGTTAGTACAAGAAACTCAGGGATTCCTCGGATTCGATGAGCCTCGTCATGGTTTTGATTGAGAATTCCCGTGACTTGTAGCTTAGCCAGTGTAGTTTTCCGAGGCAATACCAAGTGAATGGTTCGTTGTGGTCAAGATAATTTTGGCAGCAAAGGAAACGTTGTGGGCTTTACCGACTTACAGGATATTGGCTTGGACAACATGCAGATACAAGGGAGTACCTCAGTGGTTTGGATGTCCATTTCTTATTTAAAATGATTTTCAGGATATTTTCATCTTTGTTATGTTTTCCTTAATGTCTATGATTTATCCTTGTAGTGTTTAAAAATGGATTTATGTTTCTTCTTTAAGGCTTATTTTGAAATAAACTATGTTATTATACTCTTTTGATGAGTCATATGATTTTGTTTTCATAAGGTTTTGTGTTTTGAATTTTTGTTTAATCTCCTTAAGATATTATTTTACAACGATCTTGGAATTTTACTCTTATTTTAATTTTCTTAAATGTTGACATCTACATTTCAAAACCTTGACGAATTCAAGATTTTGTATATGTTTGGTTGGAAATGGATTTCAATAAAATTTAATGTATGGTCATACTACATGAATTTGATTTATTTTTGAAAATCCTAATTTGAGATTGTTAAGTATTTTAAGGATTTGTTGGGTCATGAAAACATGAATTTCAAAACGAATAATGTTGTTTCATGTTCAAACTTTGATAAACTTTATTTATTAAGTTCTATTTGATAATTTGAAAGTTCGGTTTCTACTATGTTTTAAAATGATGAGATTCAACTAAGTAATTATTTTAGTCATTATGTTTAAAATTTTAAGATTTGTTTTGCATTGAATGGAATGAGTGGTATTAGCCTATGGTTGGAGTTTGGAAGTGTAAGAATTGAAGGGTTGATGGATGTCAAGATGTGTACTAGTTCAGTTGGAGGCAAAGTTGGATTTATGAGAGAGTAAACATCATTCAAGACAGGGAATGGAAGTTTCAGTTCTTCGGGAATTAACATCAGATTGGCAGATATGTTTTTGTTGATAACACAGTATCAAGCAGAATATCAAGAACAACAAGTAGATAGAATCAGATGTGGGCAAGAATTCTGAGTACAGCACAGAAAGATTTGGAATATGGAGTTGTGAGAATGAAATCTGAAGAGGCAAGCCATGCGAAGTTTCGACACAGAAAAGCTCAGCAGGTTATGGCAGTTTAACATTTGGTGTATAGCAGTATGACATCTGGGTTGTAACAGACCAAGTCAGAGACAGGAGACCAATAGAATTTGGAGTTGTAATTTCAGAACGAAGAAAGATTGACGGTATACTTGGAGGCCAGAAGCTGATGATGCATTCGAGGAACATAGTAAGAGCAAACATATGGAATTTTAGAATTTTTCAGGATGAAGAGATTATTTCAGAGGAAACCTGTCTACGATCACATCTTCGTGCAAGTGTCAGGGTTATGGCGTACAGCTCGGTATAATTTAAGGCACAGAATTCCAAGTGGTAGAAAGAGGCAGAATTTGCAGTTCTTAGACCGACAGAGACTGACAAGGTGAGCAAAAGAAATGATCCAATGCAGGAACGACAGATGACACCAAGGATACTTGGGAGTGTTGGGCACCGGTTTAGTCGGAGAAGTATGTTTCCGAGCAAATATGTGGAATAGTGAGAAGCCTTCAACCGAATCAGAATGTTGTTGACCGTGCATCTCACCGTCAGCCGTGATAAGAGGATGTCTCTCAGTCACCGAGGTCTAGCATAGGGTGTCAGTGTTTTCGTTTGTCTTTTGGGTTTTTGATTTTGATTTGGTTTAGACCATTTGGAGGACCAAATGGATTCTAAGGGGGGGAGGATGTAAGATCCCGACCCCCGATTCTTTTGTTTAGTATGGTTTTAATCATGGTTTAGCTTTTAAACGAGATTTGAGTTGGTTTGACCTTGTTTTTGAGTTTGACTAGATTTTTCCTTAGTCTTTGAGATTTTGTAGACCGTTGACTTTGGTTTGACCCGGTCCATATGATTTATATTTTTATGAGAAATTACTTTTCATTTCTAAAAATTCTGGATTTGACATATTTTTACTCATTTGATGAAGTTTAACAACTTTCATGTTTTGGCCATTTTGATTTGATGATCAGAAAATGCGTTTTTCGAGAAAAAGGGCAAAACTGACTTTTCACCCTAAATCTGTCCATGAATTTCGAAAATTCCAGAAATTGGGGCCCACAAAACCCACCTTATAAGAAGGGGAACCCATCTCTTCTCCTTCATTTTCGTTTCCAGCAACTTGGGCTGAGGGAGAGGGCTCCTTCTTTCCCCTTTCCAGCCATCTCTCTCCTTTTTGCAAGCTTCTTCTTGTGTGCCAAGTGAGGATTGATCCCACCTTCTTCTTCCTCATCTCTCAAGCTTTCCAAAGACCCTATTTTCAAGATTTTTGGGCTAGAGCAAGGCTCTCATCCAAGCTCTTCTTCCTTGTTTGGATTTCTCAAGGTTAGCAATGGTTTTCTTTTCTTGAGATTCTTGTTTTCCTCTCCATTTCGAGTGTTTTAATCCCATGTGCAATGGGTTTTCATGGAGATTTACAATGGATTGGTTTTTCTAGGGTTTCTTTTGAGCTATTTTGGGGATTTTGTGATCTTGGAGCTTGAGGCACTAAAACCTTGTTTGAAGAGTAATTTTACTCCTATCTTGACTAGAGGCAAGTGGATTTCCAATTAATATGATGATTTCTCTCATTTGGTACCATTTCATGATTTTTCTTCTTATGTGCTATTCTTCTTTGATCATGGAATTACTTTGATTGAATGAACCATTGTTACATTGATTTCAATATATGTTATTGCTTTACAATGCATGGGAAGTTTGCTTTCACTTGGTCATTTAGAAAAATTGGACTATCTTGTGTTAAGAGTTGGTGTTCAAAGAAAAACTTTGGTTTAAAAAGTGTTGTGTTTGATTAAGTTGATGGCTAATTCTTGGTGATTTGATGAGTTTGGAAGGTCAAGGAAGGGCCCAAATGATCTAGGAAAATTGTGTGAAAGATTGAGAATGAAAAAGATCTCAAAAATGGAAAAAAGGAGGAAAGAAAAATCAGAAAAAATGCACAAAAGAGTGCATTTCTGCACTCAGCCGGACTGGGACAGAGCCCAGTCCGCTCGAGCGACCCAGTGGGCCGCTCGAGCGGACCAGGTTCTGTCTGGGCTTCGCTCGAGCGGACCCTGGGTCGCTCGAGCGAGCCCAGACCTGTCCTGGGTCCGTTTATGGGTCTTTTGGCCTGTTTCTTTTGGGGTTTCTTTGGGCTTGTCTCTTGGGCCATTCAAAGTCAGTTTTTGGGCCAGTGCAAAACCTGATATTGGGTCATCTTAGGTTTAGTTTTGGGCTATGTTAAAAATCTGTTTTGTGGGCCTGGTTCAGGTTAGTCTTGGGCTGTTTTTAAAGTTTGTTTAGTGGTCCATTCAAGCTTAGTTTTTGGACTGTTTTAAGAATTGTTTAGGCCTTGTTTAAAGGGGCTATTTTGGGTTAAATGAGTAGGCTATTTTGGACTTGGTTTAAGGCCAGCTATGGGCCTGTTTTAAGAGTTTTGACATTACTTTTGATACTTGGAAATTGGTGAAATGGGAATGATGTGAGAATGTACATATGTGAAATTATCCGGGAACCTTTCGTGTCTCAATGCGCACTTTATCATTTAAACATTATGGATTTTCATTGGCATCAAACACACTCTTTACTAATCAATGTTTAAAGGTTAAATGTGTATTGGGATGGCTCCTTGGTAAGTCATTAAGTCATTCTCCACTATCCATTCCATTTCAAGTCAGAAAAATGTGTTGGTATTTGTATTTGTATTCTTGGGTAAACTAATTTGAATCTCATCGGTGATTTGCTATAAAATCATGTGTTTTCCCATGTTCGAAAGGGTTGATCGTATGATTTTATACAAATCACTTTGATGTGTATTTGAACGGTTTATCATGGATATTCGTATGTTTTCTCCGATTCGATTTGAAAAGAGATTGGAGTATGTTTGTCACATTCGGGATTTCTTCGATGAGACTATTATTTTGTTAAGATTAGTATTTTGAAAATGAAACCTCGAGGCAAGACTGGGCCAGAGCTTTGTAGTGCGAGCCCATGAGCCAAAGAGGCTATGATTTCGAAAATAAAACCTCGAGGCAAGACGGGGCCAGAGCTATGTGGTGTGAGCCCCTGAGCCAAGGGATTAGTATTATGGTTTGATTCGTATCGGTTCGAGTTTTGAAAACTAAAGGCACCACTAGGCTTAGGTCACCTTGTCGGGCTGATCACCCGGCTTGGGATCTTTAATTTGTCCGCCAGCTGCAGCTTGGATTCTGTCTGTACCGACCATGGCAACGGTTTTATTTGCCGGTCCCATTTGTATGGCTACGGTTCTGATTTTTGATCTGCCGGTCCCATTTGTATGGCTACGGTTCTGATCTTATTTCTAGTACCACGTTCAGTGGCTACGCTCTTGTGTGCTCTTATTACTTCGGTAATAGGAGAATTTAGCTATATGTGGTTGCCAGTGTTTTATCTGCATATTACTTTATTTTACGATTCTGGTGGGTTATACTTTTTATGTTTAGATTTGGTTAATGTTTACGATATCAATCATTTATCATATTGTCGCTATTATTCAGGATTTGAAATGTATTTCCGATGATTAAATGTTTTATGCAGGCTTTATCTTTTCGAGATATTCGTACATCTGATATTGTTCTTTTACTTGTTTTGATATTTATGTTCGGTCTTTCGATCATTTTAGCATGCTTTATTGTCATTATTGTTTAGCCTATTTATTCGATTTTTCGATGATTTCATCAGGCTTTACGAGTGTGCTTTGCTTTCATATTATTTGTTTATTTGCTTGCCAGACCGTCGTGTCTGACCCTTATTTGTTTGGTGCCAGATTCCGCTCTTTTTGTTTTTAGGTGTTTGATCAGAGGAGGCGGTGGGACCGCCGGTCTGACGTGAGAGGCTGCCCATTGATATCATCTAGATGTCAAGTTTGGCACCGGAGTTCGTATCAAATCTTTGAGGGTAGTATTTCTGTTAGTTGGATATATTTTTGTATGGCTATGTTAGCCTTTTTCTTTGGGTTGTAATTAAGACACTTGTTAATTGTAATTTGAACATGTGGAATTAATTAGTCTTGTTACTACCAGCTCAGTGTGTTCTGATATATGATTTATGCCAGTCTGCTTATATGATGGCTTTATGGAATTGGTGGCGTGCGACACGGAACCCGATGGCCACGGATTCCGAGTCGTAACACCATGTTTAGCTTCCGCGAAAATATACTCTGATTGTGATGAGATTTGATTATCCTCATTCACGCGGATCTTGGGAAACATAACAAAAGTTTCAAATTTATTCCAAAATTTCGCACCCCGAGGTCGGATCACTGCAGGGCCCGGTTTCGGGGCGTGACAATCTTACTCTATCTTGATGTATTCATCTTATGTTTTGTATACTGCTATTGTTGGATCTTTTAGATCTCACTCTGTTTAACCTTGGTGCTATACGTGAGCCATTTGCCGATGTCTGGGAGGGTGAGGCGATCTTTGAGAGGCCAACAACGGCGAAATATGAGTGGGGCACCGATGATGTAGCCGATCACATGGCGGATGAGGGCCTTACATATTGGGAGGACACTTAATTGTGGATTTTATAGTGTTTTTGGAAAGTTAAAAACATGATAACTCTTTTGTTCATAACTGATAGTTAGACTTGTGTCCATGATTTGATATATGACACATTTGATACCCATATATGGATCTTTGGTTAGATTGTTTATGCTGTTGATTACTATTGTTTCTATTGATTACTATTGGTTAGTGGTTAGATTGTTAGGCTCTCCTAAGCTCAAGCTTAGGATAAAATCTCGTAAGCCCATGCTTGTGGGGCCCACCTTTGGTCCATCCAAATAGACCAAATACATGACCCCTCTAAATTGCACATGTCCACCAACTTTCAGTTAGATCCGAATTTACTGAACCGTTGAATCGACTATGTATCGATCCGAATGGACTATTGGTCATTAAACTTTTGGGCCCATATGGAGATGATAGAAATCACGGTTAAGGCTGATCTTTTGCGAAGAGGAGGATCCCAGTGAGTCATTGAAATCCTCCCCACCCCCATCCCCATTGGGTACCTAGGTGGGCCCCACTACACACTTGAGCTTTCCTTATCCTAAGCTTGAACTTAGGAGAGCCGGCCGCATATATATATATGCTTCCTATTAAATGTTCTTATTTAAATATGTTAACAAGTTTTAAGTCGGACATCACGACAAACTAAGAGCCTGGATGTCTGCGCCCCCGGATTCATTGTTCCGTGTGGTTTTTGGATTTTGGATTTGGGGGCGTGAAAGAATGGTATCAGAGTAAGCAAGTCTCTAGGATATAAAGACACTAGAAACTTTTGGACGTGGTGAATATTCAATGTAGTATGCATGGTGAGAACTTGGGTAACCTAGCTGGTTCACAGTGTTACTACGCATATGATGTGTAATATGACTTTTCTTAATGTGCAGAATGGCAAGGAGAGGTCAAGCTAGAAATTCCCATCAGCTTGACAATACGGAAAAGAGATTTCAACAGTTTCCGCAGGCCTTTATGCAATATAAGCAGGCTTAGAGTGAGAGCCAGCCAGGCCCATCAAACAGAGAATATGGCCCAGTTTTAGGCCCAAGGTGTGGATGCTGTATGAAGGGTTAACCAGCCAGCCCTAGTCATCGTTCCCATGCAAGAGGCAGACCCAAACGACAACTTCGACAAGCTCATCAAGCGGGACCACCAGAGTTTAGAGGATGTGAGGGTCCACTCAAGGCAGATGAGTAGTTGGTGAGGCTTGATGGACCGCGCTCCTGCTCGGTTCCTACCGAGGTCGGCGGACGTGGGAGTCCGTCGGGTCCGACCCTTTCGTGACCGGGGGGCAGGGGCGTGCATCAACATTTCTTTTTTTTTTTGCGGGTGTGCCAGGTTTTCTATTTTTACTTGGAATTGCAAGTGGTGATCCGGAGATCAACCTTCGCAAGTAAAAAGGAAATCAACTTCTTTCAAGTTTTCCATTGCACATATATTTAAGAAAAGAGACATTTTTCTTAGATTTGCCGTGAAAGGCGATTTTTTGGCATTTATAGCCGATTTTGGCGTTTATAGCCGATTTTTGGCGTTTATAGCCGATTTTGGCGTTTATAGCCGATTTACAATCCTTATCAACAATGAAAGACAAGAATTGTGATTTTTGTCTCTTTTAAAAAATACAAACTACAATGAAAAGCAAGAAAAGGAGGATCTAACTTCTCAGGAGATTGTGGGGGACTCGTTTAGATTGACGGTCGCAAGCCATATGTGGGCTTCGCCATCATCCATGCAGATGAGAACAGAGGATGCTATTGATTCGCTTGGCTTGGCTATAACCTCGGGTTTTTAGAAGACAAAGACCAAAGGAAGGTCCTATGTCAAATAAAAAACCGAGTAGACGGGCTGAAAAGCCATATCTAAGCCATTGGAGGCAGGAGGAGAAGGCAAGGACCTTGGGGGGGGTACCCCCCAAGGGACTTTTGTCACCTTGTTGCGGTGGCCGGTGTAGAACTTCCGCAGAGTTTTCTCTCTTTTTCTTTTCTCTGGATTTCTGACTGCTGTCTGATGTTTGTTGTGTGTTTTTCCGATCTGGATTCCTTTGGAGTGCTCTTCTATTTATAGGCTCTTGGTAGCCATTTAGGAGAGTTTATGGGCTTTTAATGTCATTAAGCCGCATAATGGGAGGAGTTACAAAATTGAATTGTTTATTTTGTAACTCCTTTTTCTTGGCTTCTGATTGGCCGGAGGAGATTAAGGGCATTTAATCGCCTTTAATCGCCATGATGGGAGGAGTTTCATGGGTTAAATGCCATGAATTTCTTGACTTGTAACTCCCGAATGCTTGCTTCTGATTGGGCCGTCCAAAGAAATGGATTAATGACTGTAATAAAGCTAGTCAATTAATCGCATTAAGTGGTCGCCGAGCAGCTGAAGAGTCGCGGGCCGTGCCACGTCTTTTGGAATTCTTCTGTCGATGATCATCGATGGATCTTCATGTAGATCGACATCAGATGACCATGTAATTTCAGGTGTTTGTTGCCAACAGCGGGTCGGTGCCATCTGTCCTGTCGATTTCTCGATCGGTCGGGTGGAAAGCACACTTTTTTTTGGTTGACCGGGTGGCGATCAATACTGTCTTTGATACTCTTGATGATTTACCCGTGTTTTGGACGGATATCAGAGGACTTGGTGTCTCAAAAGCATGAATTTTGGAAAGTACCAGAGGCTGGGCTTCTCGAATCGCGAAAAAAACGGCGAAAACCGGGGTTTCCGGGGCTTTCCCGGCGACCCCGGGGTCCATGGTCGCCGGCGACCCTGGCCCAGGGTCGCAGGGGCCTGCGACCTTGGGCCAGGGTCGCAGGGGCCTGCGACCCTGGCCCAGGGTCGCAGGGGTCTGCGACCCTGGGGGGGTTTTCCCCTTTCTGGTCCCGTTTTGCGTCCGTTTTTTGCTTTTTTCTGATTCTTTTTTCTTCTGTACTTTTCTTTGACATTTTGATCATTTATTGGCCTGATTTCTTTGTAGGAAACCTGATGAGAATCCTTGCATTTTATTTTGCAAAGTTTCCAATTTCCTGAGAAAGCCGAAGACTTTGTCGCGCAGAGCTGCCGATTTTCTGTCAAAAGCTGAAACTGGGTCAAACGATGTCGGAATGACCTGAAATTTGGTGTGAAGCCTGCCTGAGCAATAAATAAGACCAACCATAGGCTTTTGTTTGAGTTTTGAAGCCGTTTAGGGTCCTATCACCTGTAGACTTGCTTTTTGTCGCGATGAAGATGTCGCGGTTTGATGTGCGGTCAACCGATGTCCGATTGACTTGAAATTTGACAGGAACCTATTGGAGTCATTTTAAGATGATCCATAGGTTCTGTCTTGGAAATCATGGTCCCGGAGAGCTTTACCGCCGAGAGGCTTGATTTGGCTGTCGGAGAAGCGAAGTTAGGCCAAATGATCTTGAAATGGCTTGAAACTTCTTGTGTACTCCTCTTTTGGCTGTCTGGAAGAATCTTGCAGTTTTTGTTTGATTCTGACAAGATTTTATTTTTGGAAGCAGCATTGCCTATTTATGGCAGGTTGCGACTTCATGTAGCTCTTTGGATCTTGGAAAGGCAAAGTGACATTTTTGGTGTCAACAAATGCCCCCTCGAGGTACAGCGGCGAGTTGCTTAACTTTTGTAGTCGATGTGCCTCGAAGAGATTTTTTTGAAGGAGAGCCTGTGACTTGACCAAGAGTCTTTGAGCAATCTTTCTTTTTGGTATTTGTAGCCTTTTGAGCTTCCAGGGGAATTTTATGGTGGTGAAAGGGATCACGTACCATCTCGAGGCAAAGTTTTGAAGATGACATCTGGGATGTGGATTTTGGGTTTTGACCTTGTGACCTAACAGGCTATATATGGCAGGTTAGGGGGTCGGTTTGGTTTTGATCGTGTGACCCAACAAGCTGTATGTGGAATGTTGGGGGATCAATTTTGGTTTTGATCTTGTGACCTAACAGGCTGTATGTGGCAAGTTAGGGGATCAGGTTTTGGTTTTTGGTTTTGGTCTTGTGACCTAACAGGCTGTATGTGGCAGGTTAGGGGACCAGGATTTGGTTTGATTTTTGTGGAATGTCAATTTCAAGATTTTGGCTCAATTTGGTAAATGAGGCTGGATGGTTTGATTTTTGGAAGCTCATGGGGCTTGGAATTTTCTTTTGTATGGTCCAATCAACTCAAAAGAGGCATGGAACCATTTTTGTATGCTCTTGGTAAGAGGGATTTCTCTTTGACTAAAAGCCCAAAATTTTTCTTCTTTTTTTTTTTTTTTTTTTTTTTTTGTGCCTAGGTGGTCAAACCTGGCTCATATGGGCTAACCCATGGGACCTTAAGCTTTTGAAATGGCTTAGATCTCATATGGTGTCATTTTTGTAAAGAATATCCAAAAATATCTCATTTGGATAGAGAATATCTAAGAATATCTTTACTTGGAGAGAATCTCTCATGATCCCTTTATTTTGGGATAGAATATCTCAAGATATCTTTCTTTTGGGAAAGAATCCGTCATCGATTGATTTTTGAGAGAAAATCTCTCAAGATCCCTTTATTTTGGGATAGGATATCTCAAGATATCTTTCTTTTGGGAAAGAATCCGTCATAGATTGATTTTAGGAGAAAATCTCTCAAGATATCTTTCTTTTGGAAAGAATCTTTCTAATTTCTTTCTTTTGGTAAGGTTACTAATTAGTAACACTTACCTCTTTCTTCTTTCCTTCTTTGGTTTGCTCTCCTCTATAAAAGCAAGGAGGAGGTTGGATCTCTTGCTCTTACTACTTTCTTTTGCAATAATCTCAAGAGGGTTTCAAGACCAAGAGCTTTTCTTCTTCAAGATCTTCAAGAGTTTTCTTCTTCTTCTCCATCAATGGCTTCAAGTAAGTTCTCCTTTTTTTTTTTCAAGAAAACTTCATTTGTAGGAAAAAAAGTTCTTTCTCTTTTTTGTTTCTTTCTTTTTCTTTTCTTCTCTTTCTTTTTCTTTTTTTTCTTTTCCACGTGTTTTCCCCCCCTTTTTTTTTTTACACGTGTTTTTTTTTTCTTTCTTTTCTTTCTTTTTTTTTCATGTTTGTTTTTTTTTGTGTGGGCCGTACGGACAGATCCGTACGGATCTGGCCGTACGGCCACGTGGCTGTGGGCCAGCCCTAAAAAATTTTTCTTTCTTTTTTTTTTTTGGTACCACTTGTATATTTTTTTTGGTACTTATTCTTTTGCAGTGCTTGTGAACACTCTCTTTTTTTGTAGTGCTTGTGAAACTTTTTTTTTTTTTTTTATCCCTACGCTCACTTGAATCTTTTTGTGATAAAAGTAATTGCTAAATGGGATTTGATCAAAAGGTTGTCATTTTGTGAAAATCTTTTGTCAAATGATTTTTTGGCATGAAAGCCAGGTTTTTTGTTGTGGCATGGAAGCCAATTTTGGCATGAGAGCCAGCTTTCTTGTGGCATTGATAGCCGAGTTTTTTTTGTTTGTGGCATCTATAGCCAATTTTGGTGGCATTTTTTGTTTTGTTTTGGTGGCATCTATAGCCGGTTTTTGGTGGCATCGATAGCCTGTTTTGTTTTGGTGGCATTGATAGCCGTTTTTTTTTTTTGAAATCCAAGTTTTTTTTGTTTGTGGCATTGATAGCCGGTTTTGTTTTTGGTGGCATTGATAGCCGGTTTGTGGCATTTATAGCCTGTTTTGATGGCATTTATAGCCGGTTTGGTTTTCAAAGAAAAATGCAAGTATCGACTAAAAGTCGCCTCCCTGCTGAATGTTCTTGCAAGTATCGATGGAATGTCGCATCCTTGCTCATTCGGTTGCGAGTATCGATGGAATGTCGCATCCTCGCGGATTTGGGTGCAAGTATCGATGGAATGTCGCATCCTTGCTTTTCAAAAATTTTGGTTTTGCGGGTACTGACTTGATGTCGTTTCCCCACGATTTTTGAAATTTGTGGTTTTCTCGAACCTTTGGGTCATGGATATCAACTGAAATGTTGCGTCTCCATAGTTTTTTTTTTTTTAGGTTTTTTCGAACCTTTGAAATTTGGGTTGTGGATATCAACTGAAATGTTGCGTTTCCACAGTTTTTTAGGTTTTTTCGAACCTTTGAAATTTGGGTTGTGGATATCAACTGAAATGTTGCGTTTCCACGGTTTTGGATTTTGCAAGTATCGACGAAATGTCGCTTCCCTGCGTTTTTGGAAGTGTCGAACGTGGTTCGCTTGCTTCCGATTTGTGCGAGTATCGACTAAGCGTCGCTTCCTCGCGGTTTTTGAAAAACCATTTTTTTTTGTTTAAAGACACGAGGGTCATAAATTTTGACCTAAAACCATTTGGGCAGTAAAAGGCAGGGTGGACTAGGATGGAAATCCCTGAATCCGGATTTTGTTTCAAACCATGAATTTTGGGTTCAAGGGTTGGAAATTTTGGTCAAGTTAGGGAAAGGTTCCTAAACTTGGATATATATATATTTTTTTTTTTTTTGAACAATGAAACGATGAAAGTAAACATTGTTTTAGATTTCTAGAAATTTCAATTTTTGACATGAAAATTCTAAAAAGGGTGGGTTTAGCGAGCGTGTACCTGGAAACCGGTTTTGGCCGTACAGGCATTGCTCTTACCCAGTTGGGTAAGTCTTCAAGGGTAGTACCGCTTTAAGAACTTGCCATTGATGGGCAGCATACATCTGTCACCTTCCATGTTTAGGAGTGCGTATGCGCCATTGGAGAAAACTTTGTCGATGACGTAGGGTCCCTCCCATTTTGGCTCAAATTTGCCTTTGGACTTGTGAGCGAAGACCATTGGTCTTTTTACCGCAAGAACCAAGTCATTCTTTTTGTAGGCGCGTTGCCTGACCTTTTTATCGAAAGATCCTGCCATACGTGCTTGGTAAAGTTCAATGCTTTGTTGAGCTTCGAGCCGTCTCTCATCGAGATTGTCCAGCTCATGGAGTCGCAATTTGACATTGCTTTCTTGAGTCATGTCATTTTGCAAGGATACCCTCAAGGAAGGAATTTGTACTTCCAAGGGCACGACAGCTTCGCATCCATAGACCAAGGAGAATGGTGTGCTATGGGTTGGTCCTCGAACGGTGGTTCGATAGGCCCACAAAGCTTCAGACATTTTGTCGCTCCAGTCTCTTTTGTGATTAGAGACCATTTTTTTGAGGATTTTGCAGAGTGTCTTGTTGAAAGCTTCTGCTAACCCGTTTGCTGCCGGATTGTATGGAGTCGAAGGACAGCTTTGAATTTTGTATTTGTCGCAGAACCTGTAGAATCGATGATCCCGGAACTGTGGTCCGTTATCATGGACGAATCTTTTGGGTATGCCGAAACGACAAATGATGTTGGTGCGCAGGAACTGAAGGACTGATGAGGTCTTCATTTCGTTAAACGCAAATGCTTCTGACCACTTGGAGAAGTAATCCGTAGCGGCGAAGATGAAGCGATGACCTTTGCTTGAAGGGGGAGAAATAGGACCTATGATGTCCATACCCCAAGCTTCGAAAGGCCATGAGATCGCTGTAGGATGTAGCCATTCTGGAGGCATGTGAATGTAATCTCCATGAACTTGGCATTGTTGGCAGCGCTTAGCAAATTGCATTGCAGTCAGCTACCATGGTAGGCCAGTAATATCCTAACCTTTTTATCTGATCATAGAGCTTAGGTCCAGCCTGATGAGCTCCACAAAGACCAGCATGAACTTCTTTGAGTGTTTCTTCAGCCTCTTGTTGTGATAAGCAGCGTAGAAGTACTCCGTTGAAGGATTTCCTGTAAAGGATTTTTGAAGGAATATCCAAATGGAAGCTTGGGGTTCGCCTTTGGATGCTTACCCGTTCTTTTGGATCTTCAGGTAGGATTCCGAACATAATGTAATCAATGAACGGATCCCTCCAGTCGCCAATTGAAGTTTGAAGGATTGAAATCCGACTTCCGACCACTTGGTGGCATTCAGCAACTGCTTGGTGTGTGTTAAGAGGAGGAAGGATTCTTCTTTCGCACACTGTGACTTGCATGTTTTCCCCTTCCTGGATTGCCATGGATGCGGCAAGTCCGGCTAGGGCATCTGCACGTATGTTTTCACCTCTACGAATGTGGGTGATGTGACAGATGTCAAACTTTTGCAGAAGTGATTGTGCCTTGTTGTAGTAGGGCAGCAAATCTGGCTTCCTGACTTCAAATTTCTGATTCATCTGGTTGACGATCAGTTGAGAGTCTCCAAAGACTTCCAGCATGGTGATACCGGATTCGATGGCGAGTTCCAATCCTAAGATCAGAGCTTGATATTCAGCTGCATTGTTTGTGCATGGTTCCAGTAGCGAGAAAGCGTGTGGAATCATGTATTTGTCGGGGCTAACAAAGAGGATGCCAACTCCCGAGATCAGCTGTCTTTTTTCATTTGTCCTGGTTGCACCGTCAAAGTACATGTCCCAGGAGGCACTTTGTGAGAAAGTCTCCACATTGTAGACTGGTTCGTCGGGGAGATCATCTCTGAGTGGAGAATCTTTAGGCAATGGATGCTCTGCGAGGAAGTCCGCTAGAGCTTGCCCTTTGATTGCTTTTTGTGGTACATACCTAATATCAAATTGTGACAGAAGGATGGACCATTTTGCCAGTCGAGCATTGAGAGAACCTGCCTTTGTGACAAGGACCTTCAAGAGGTTGACCCTCGAGACCAGGTAGACTGTATTGGAAAGCAAGTAGTGACGCAGCTTTTGTACGGCGAACATCACTGCAAGACATTCTTTTTCGACTGGAGAGTAGCGATGCTCTGCACCTACTAGCATGCGGCTGAGGTAATATAGAGCAGCTTCCTTTCTTTGATCATTTTCTTGCGCAAGCAGAGCTCCCAGAGAGTGATCAAGGGCTCTTGTGTACAAGATGAATGGTTTTCCAGTGGTAGGAGCAGCTAACACTGGAGGTTTTGTCAGGTATGACTTGATGTCTTGGAAAGCAGCTTCACAGTCAGCATCCCAGACAAAGTTTACACCTTTTTTCATCAACCGGGAGAATGGACGGCATTTCCCCGAAAGATTGGAGATGAACCGTCTGATGTAGGCTAATCTCCCTTGAAGCCCTTTAAGTTCTCTCAAGGTTCTTGGAGAGGGCATTTCTAGAATGGCTTTGACTTTTATGGGGTCAAGCTCTATTCCAGCTTTCCGAACTAAGAATCCGAGGAACTTACCCGACGAGACGCCGAAGAAGCATTTCAATGGATTCATTCGCAGTTTGTGTTTGCGAAGCCGGAGGAAGACTTCTCGGAGGTTTTCGAGATGATCTTCTTTTCTTTTGCTTTTGACGGCGAGGTCATCAACGTAACATTCAACCGTCTTGTGCTGCATATCTTGGAATATTTTCATCATAGCCCTCTGATATGTGGCACCAGCATTCTTCAAACCGAATGGCATGACAGTGTAGCAATACACGCCAAATGGGGTTCGAAAGGATGTATGTTTTTCATCCTCAGGATGCATCTTTATCTGATTGTAGCCAGAGAAACCATCCATGAATGTCATTCGCTCGAATCCACAGGTATTATCAATCATTACCTCTGGTATGGGGAGCGGAAATTCATCTTTTGGGCATGCGCCATTCAGGTCTCTATAGTCAATACAGACCCTGATCTGCCCATTTTTCTTTGTCACGGGGACAATGTTGGCCAACCATTCAGGATGTTGTTCCTCACGGATGAAGCCGACGCTTTTGAGTTTTTGAACTTCTTGTTCAATTTTATCCATCACATCTGGACGGAATCTTCTTTGGCCTTGCTTGACAGGCTTGATGTCTTCTTGAAGATTGAGTTTGTGAACTGCTATTTTGGGGTCTAAGCCTGGCATTTCAGCATAAGACCATGCAAAGCAATCAACGAACTCACGAAGAAAAGCGATATACTCGGGTAACTCATCATCCTTTATATTCTTGCTTATGAATACAGGACGTGGGTTATCTGGTGTTCCCAAGTCTATCTTTTGAACAGGATCTTCTGTTGGAAGGTTCGAAGGTGGTTCCTCCACAATATTTTCGGAGGCTTCCAGCTCAACGAAACCTTCTGGGGTTTCAAGGGCATTTCCAGACCAAGGTTTTGTTCCTTTCCACGGGTCTTCTTGATCGGTAGTTTTCCCAAGGCTTGCTATGAGATGATCCCAATCGCCTGTTGAAACCGAGTCGAAGTAGGCTATTTCTTTTGGAGATGAGGGTTCTTCTGGGTCAGAAGTCCACACGTCTGTGCCATCGGACAACTCCTCTTCATTTTCGGAGAAATCGTGCCAATTGGATGAGCTTCCTGGATCTTTGTCAGGTGACTCATCAAAGAGATATCCAGGGAGATCGATGTCTTCATGGACTTGAGATGTTGAGGCTTGGTCAGTATATTGACTTTTAAGCCTTTGTGTCAACTGTCTCAAGGGGGTGTCAGGATCATACCCTAACCCGTGTGAAGACTTTTCTACATAGCCGTAGAGTCTCCAATCTTCCAGCTGGCTTTTGGTCAAGACGGGCCCCAATGGTGTGAGAATACCGCGTCCTTCTCCCAAACCGACTGGGTTTTGAGCGTCATAGCCCATTTTCTTCATAATAGCTTGTGCCACAGAACTGTATAAGGATAGTTGAGGCGTACCTTTATTTTGGAAAGGTTCAAGCATGGAGTTTGATGAAGAAGCATCCGATCTATGGAAGAAGATCGGCTTTTCCTTTGCTGAAGTTGCTGGAACAACGAAGGAAGCTGACGTAGGATCTTCTATGTCAGAAGTTGTCTCCATTGGAGTAAGAGCAGGCTGAACTTGCTGAGTGTCAGCTTGGCTTGACGATGTGTCGTCTTCTGGCTCTGAATCCGAGTCCGTGTCTTGCATGATAGACACGAAAGAGACAACAAATTTGCCCCCAGGCTTTTGTTTTGCCTTCTTCACTTTAGTTGTGATGACCAAAGGCTTTGAAGATTTGAGGGAGATGATGAAGGGAGTTTGCATGCTCTCTTCAGATTTACCGGATGGTTTGTTTTCTTCCGGTGATTGTTGAGGAGCTTTGCCTTTATCTTTCTGGAGACTTTCGGCAAAGGATGCTGTATGATTCTCCTCTTCTTCTTTTTCACCTTCATACATCTGTGAGTCTGCGAAGTGGATTTCTTTACCTTTGAAGGGTTTTCTATCCGCAAAGACTCGATGTATCATGCCGTCGTCGCCAACAAACTTGATGCATTGATGTAGAGTTGAAGGGACAACACCATTCTCATGGATCCAAGGGCGTCCGAGAAGGATGTTGTAGCATGAAGGGGTCTTTATTGCATACACTGTGACCTCAGAGATAAGATCACCGATCTGCAATTTGAACCTGATTTTGCCGATAGGCCTTTGAGTACTCCCATCGTATCCAAAGATAGATACAGATGTGTGGCTCAGTTTGCTGGGTGGGATGCCCAACTCTTCAAGAGCCGATGTGGAGATAAGGTTGAGTGCAGAACCTGGGTCGATCTGAACTCTATGCATAGGCATTTCCTTGATATACCCTGTGAAGTACAGGGGTCGGTTATGCCTGGTTTCGCCAAGTAGGAGGTCGTCCTTTGTGAAGGCGATGGTTGCACTGGCTGCTTTTTTAACCGAGAGGCATTCAATGCATGACCCTTCAGTTTTCTTCTTTTCTCCCTTTGAGGAGGCTTCTGAGTTTTTGACCCGGTAATCCATTTCAATTTGGAGGACTTGCGGGGCATGTTTGTCGACATCCTCATTCAGTTTTTGTAATTCTGAGATGAGATTATCACGAGTGTGCGGAGACATTCGCAACAAATCTAGGATGTGCAGACGTGCAGGTATGTGCTTGAAGTGTTCAATCAAGTCATACTTGAAAGCCTCCTTAGGGCCTGCATGTTCATCATTGTTGCCACTAGGGGCGCTTACAACATCTTTTCCCGAAGGATTTACATATGTAAAGGAAGATTGGTTGTAATTTTTGTGGTAGTCCCGGCCAGAGCGGGTGCCTCTACCAACTTCGAGAGCTTCTTGAGAAGGGTCTTCGTTTGGAAGATTGTCTTCAGGATCAAGAGGCTGTCGTTTTTCATTTGCTGAGGATGCATCAGCAGCAGAGTTACCATCCTCAGTGATTGTGTTGCATGGAGCATTTTCCGGGAACAAGTCCTGAACAGCATCCAGCAATCTTTCTTCTTCGTTGACTAATTCATCGTCCCAAGCATCAATGGCTGGGAATTCTTCAGTCAGGAAGGGTGTGAACTTTGAAGTTACAGTCTCAGGAGAAGAAACCTGAGAGGGTGTCATCTCAGTGAAAGTCACGTGAGACGAGGTGGCTCCAGAAGATATATTGCTAGGCGTCGCCGGAGTGTAAGTGCTCTCATCAGACGATGCTTCGGAAGAGCTATAATCCCGAATTATCACATTACAGGAAGCTCTGACGGGAGACGTTGCCTGATCGGAGTCAGACTCATCCTCGGATGTGAGAGGATCGTCTACCCAGCAATTTTCTCCATTTTCAGGAGTTAAGGGAGGATGTACCTGATGGTCTTCAGGGACTTCAGGCTCTGGATTGCGAGGAGGCTCGTTGACGCGATCTTGCTCTTGTTCTAGAGCGAGTCGCTGCAAGATCCTTGCATAATCTTCAAGATCAGGCATGGGAGCCGGATCTTCTTCTTCATCATCTCTTTGTGGCTCAACATTGTTGATTTCCACTGGAGTGATGAGAGGTGCTGGGTCAGCAGCATTTTCTTGTACAGCCTCTTGGTCTTCTTCATCATCAGACCAGGATCCTTGTGGCTGTAGGGGGTTATACCAGATTACTGGCATAAGATGAGACTCAGGAACCCATTCTTCATCGGAGAGATATTCTCCTGTTTCAAGGGACTCCTCCCACTCATCTGTGTAGTTGGATTCGAATCCATCATCGGTGTCAGCTGGATTCGTATCCATCAATGGAGAATCCAACTACCGAATTGCAAGAGTATGATGCCTCCTGCATGGCTTCTTTGAATTGAGGTGGCATGAAATCACTGAGAGTGAATTTCCTTACCCCCTTTGAAGTCTCTGGAAGGGATGTTTTTGTTACCTCCAGTGAAGCGGTAGAGGAAGCCTCTGCCTTTTCTTTGACCTCTAGTTTTGGCTGGGTCTTCTCTTGCCGTTTGAGCTTGAGGAGATGTTTCCTAGCCTGCCTTCGCTGTTGAGCTGTAGGCTTTGTTTTCACGACCTCCCAATTTTCATCTTCCAGGAGATCGGGATGTACCCATATCGGTTGTCCGTCTGGTGTCGGGTAAGGAACCAGTTCCTCGGACGCTTCGATTGAGTTTATCACCTTGAAGGAAGTAGTGATCTTCTTCTTCGGTGATCTTGATGTTTGTCCATATGTCACCATGTTGACGGAGGCAGACCCATAGTTTTTGTCAAAGGTGATGACTCCGTTTTTCCACATCTCATTTATTTTCTCTCTCACAACGAAGCATTGATTGAGAGGATGCGAGATCATCTGGTGGTATGGACAGTACCGAGGATCGTTGGTTTTGCCAACATCACCCGGTCTTTTTGGTTCAGGCAAGGTGAGCTTGCCGTTTGCCACAAGAGCCCCGAAGATTTCATCAACATCTTCATCAAACGGGTATTTCTTCTCTACTCGTTCTTTGAAGGCATCAGAGAGTTCAGGTCTCTTACCAGCAGCTTTGTTTTCAGCTTTCTTTGGTGGCTGAGGAGCTGGCTTGGTCTGCACATTGAGGACCTCTTTCTTCTTTGGTTTAGAGGTTGCAATGGCAGGTTGGCTCTTTTCTTGATGATTTCTGACTGTTGAGGTCTTTAATCACCGTTTCAGCTTCCATGGAAGCTTCTAGGAGTTCTCCCAGGTTTTTTGATTTGTTGCCGATGATCATGGAGCGGATTCTGGCTCTCATGTTGTTTCGGCAGATGTCGACTAGCGACTGCTTGTGGCAATACATCAGAGCATTTGTATGCCATTGCTTTCCACTTGTGAATGAAGTCATATGTTGATTCATTCTCCCCCTGTTTTAGGCTGCACAGCTGAGCCATAGTAGCGGGGTGATCCTCACCTTTGAAGTGAGTGAGGAAGCGTGTCTCTAGCATGGCCCAGTTTTGGATTGAGTCCTCCGGCAGAGTGGAGTACCAATCGAAGGCCGTACCTTTTAAGGGTACTTGCAAAGAGGCGGATCTTGAGTGCATCTTGATCCGCGATAGCTCCCGTCAGGATCTTGAAGTGGATGACGTGCTGTCTGGCTGATCCTTTCCCCGTATATGTTTGGAGAGTAGGATGCTTGAATTTGGTGGGGAACGGGACCGAGTCCATCCATAAGGGATATGGTGGCTTGATCCCATGCTCCTTGAGTATATCCTCTTCTTTTGCTTTGGCGAGGATACCGTCTACGTCCTTTTTAGTAAGGGCGCGTGATTCATTTTCTTCTCTATTTACCTCGTCGTCTTGATGATTCGGAGGAGGTTCATTGTTCGCCTGATTTTGGAAGGCGAGGAGAAGGTTTTCCATCAGAGTTTCAATCCTCTGCTGGCCCTGTTCCAACTGCTGGATGCGGGTGATCGCATCTTCTGGAGGTGGATTGCGGGGGTGGTGGCTCAGAATTTGTAGCCAAGACATTCATCCTTCGTGATTCGAACGAAGAAACTGTCCTGGTGACTGAGCTGGGGCTCATTCTTTTTGAAGAGGAGCTTGAGGAAGGATCACTCTGCTGTCCTTTGCTTGAAGGAGCAGGGGATTCTTCTGAATGTCTTCTTGTCCTGGAGACGCTGCGGGTCATCGGACGTCGGACATGGATTTTTGTTGCTGATTTTTGGCGCCTTCTGGTTTTTCCAACCATATGGACGGCAGCAACTTGGTTGGGTCTTTCTTTTTCGACCCATTTGGAGAGACTTGAAGTGTGGGAGGCTGGGTCCTTTGCTTCTGTAGTCTCTTTTGTCGGTACGACGCGCGGCGGCGTATACGACGAGCAATTTGAGCTTCGGTCAGCTCTGACTGGGCTTTGACAATGAAGGATGTGCTCCCTCGGGCGCAGCAGCCGAGCCTGTCTTCTTTGTAGCTGGGCAAGGACAGGATGCGAACCCTATCCTTCGCCTGTTGCAGCGAAGCTTTGAATTTGTGAAGTTCGGCCCCTGTAGATATGAAGGGTCGAACTGCAGATTTGTAGGCCTTAGCAGATGCTTGTGGAGGCCTTGTGATGCATGACTTGATTTTGGGCTTGTAGGAACAAGCCGGCTCATGCTGGGATGACTTTGAAGTCGGGTTGGAGATGGGTCTCTCCTCTTTCATGTAAGCAAGAGGATAGAACTGGTTCTCCTTGAGTGGGGCCAGGAATGCTGGCTTAGTGGATGCCTGGGACCTTCTTTGTTTTGGTGAAGGTCTTAGGGGACCAAGTCTTGGGGTAGACCTGGTTGTTTGCAGGTTGAGGCTTCGTGGGGCTGCCACGGGCTTCAGGCCTTCTTGTGCTCGCCTTTGGTGTCACGGTAGTGACACGTTGAGAGGCGAGTTTCTGCTTCTTGGAGGGAGCAGCTTGTTCCTCAGGAAGTGGGAATGGTCCCAGCGTCCCGAAGACGATAGTCCGGGGAGTCGAGGTCGACCCGGAGTTCACAGAGTTGCCGAGGGAGTTGACAGCTTCGGCAGCTGATGGGGCGCTTGTAGGTGCGCGTGGTTTGCTTCTGTTGAAGCATGAGTTGGTGCTTGCTTTCGTCGAAAGTAATGGTTAGTGAAGCTGCCATTGTTAGTTTTTTTCGAAAATTTCTGAAACAAGCTCCACATCCATTAGTAATCACAAGAATATAATGATCATAAATGGGAAGTTCTATGGTTTCGTCTTTTCAAATTGCTCGAGGTAGATGACCCAAGCAATATGAGGAAGACAAAATGCCATAGAAGGTACAATTGTTCTGATCGCAGGTATGGTAAGCCCAGGAATGGGCATCCCAGTGACTGCTAGAAGCAATTGTGAACTTAAATTCGACTTATCGAGAAGCAGAGCTTGCTCGAGGTAAGAAGAATATAAAGTTGGAGTTACAAATGTGCCGGTCGCAATACAGTAGACCCTGAAAGGGCGTACTAGTACCGCTAGACACAAATGTTTTGAGACCGCATCTATGAGATGAGATTCTCTGTTTTTGAAAGGTCAAGATTGGATTCATCAAAGAGAGCAGATGGTATTCCATCTGAACACGGTCTCGGCGATTTCCGCGAGCGCCAGTGCTCAGAAAGAAATGAACCATGATTTCTCGGATCTGAATCTAAAAATGACGAGTTTTTTTTTGAAAGGTCAATATCGGGTTCATCAAGAGAGCAAAAGGCACTCCAATCTGAACACGGGCTCAGCGATTTCCGCGAGCGCCAGTGCTCAGAAAGAAGAAGACCAAGATTTCTCCAATCTAAACCCAAAATGACGGAAGTTTTTTTTTTTGAAGTTTTTTTTTTTTTTTGAAGATTTTTTTTTTTAAAAAAAATCTTTTTTTTTATTTTTTTATTTTTTTTTTTTTTTTTTTAAGATTTTTTTTTTGAAATTTTTTTTTTATTTTTTATTTTTATTTTAAAAATTTTATTTTTAAAAAAAAATTTATTTAAAAGACGAGAGAGTACACATAGGCCTCCTAACCCGGTCTTATGAAATCTTGATTGATAGAATTGCCCCCAGGTAAGGGTAGGATTACTTAATGAACCCGTTTGGAGGACCCTTGCCTAGAACAGTCAAGCTGTCTCCACACTCTGGACAAGGCTTTTCTTTGAATCAACCATGATCAAAGAACACAGTTGGTTTAACCTTAGTGGTCTATGTCTTTTTTTTTATATATATTTTTTTTTTTTTATTTTATGAATTCATCGAAGAGAAACCATGGCCCAAAACCTTAGTCGAACAGGCTCAACATTTCTGCAAGCGCGATGAACGATAGGAACAGATCAAGGTTTCTCAATTTTGAATCCAAATTGAGAAATCTGAAAATTTTTTTTTTTTATATATATATTTTTTTTATTTTTAATGAACTCATCGAGAGAGAAACCATGGCCCAACCTTAGTCGAACAGGCTCAACATTTCTGCAAGCGCGATGAACGATAGGAACGGATCAAGGTTTCTCAATTTTGAATCCAAATTGAGAAATCTAAAAAAAAATATTTTTTATATATATTTTTTTTTTATTTTTGATTTTTAATGAACTCATCGAAGAGAAACAATGGCCCAACCCCCGATCCGAACACGGTCTCGGCGATTTCCGCGAGCGCCAGTGCCCAGAAGGGAAAGGATCAAAGTTTCTCAATTTTGAATCCAAAAATGAAAAATCTGATTTTTTTTTTCGTTTTTTTTTTTTTTGAAAAGAGAAAGAGTGGAAATAAATTCAAAGAATTAGAAATTTCCAAACAAAAAATCTCATCTCATTTTTTTTTTTTTTGGAATTCAACATAGGCCACCAATTATAAAGTAGCCAAGGAATCGAGAAAAGAAATATAAGCATAGAGCAAAATATATGATATGCAAATATTTCATTTCTAGCATCGTGTTCTCAAATAAACGAGTCCCACCGGGTGATGCCAGCTGATGGACCGCGCTCCTGCTCGGTTCCTACCGAGGTCGGCGGACGTGGAGTCCGTCGGGTCCGACCCTTTCGTGACCGGGGGGCAGGGGCGTGCATCAACATTTCTTTTTTTTTTTGCGGGTGTGCCAGGTTTTCTATTTTTACTTGGAATTGCAAGTGGTGATCCGGAGATCAACCTTCGCAAGTAAAAAGGAAATCAACTTCTTTCAAGTTTTCCATTGCACATATATTTAAGAAAAGAGACATTTTTCTTGATTTGCCGTGAAAGGCGATTTTTTGGCATTTATAGCCGATTTTGGCGTTTATAGCCGATTTTTGGCGTTTATAGCCGATTTTGGCGTTTATAGCCGATTTACAATCCTTATCAACAATGAAAGACAAGAATTATGATTTTTGTCTCTTTTAAAAAAATACAAACTACAATGAAAAGCAAGAAAAGGAGGATCTAACTTCTCAGGAGATTGTGGGGGACTCGTTTAGATTGACGGTCGCAAGCCATATGTGGGCTTCGCCATCATCCATGCAGATGAGAACAGAGGATGCTATTTGATTCGCTTGGCTTGGCTATAACCTCGGGTTTTTAGAAGACAAAGACCAAAGGAAGGTCCTATGTCCAATAAAAAACCGAGTAGACGGGCTGAAAAGCCATATCTAAGCCATTGGAGGCAGGAGGAGAAGGCAAGGACCTTGGGGGGGGGGTACCCCCCAAGGGACTTTTGTCACCTTGTTGCGGTGGCCGGTGTAGAACTTCCGCAGAGTTTTCTCTCTTTTTCTTTTCTCTGGATTTCTGACTGCTGTCTGATGTTTGTTGTGTGTTTTTCCGATCTTTCTGATGATTTTTCTTCTTGGAGAGCCCTCCTATTTATAGGCTTTTAGGTAGCCTTTTAGGTGGGTTTATGGGCTTTTAATGTCATTAAGCCGCATAATGGGAGGAGTTACAAAATTGAATTGTTTATTTTGTAACTCCTTTTTCTTGGCTTCTGATTGGCCGGAGGAGATTGAGGGCATTTAATCGCCTTTAATCGCCATGATGGGAGGAGTTTCATGGGTTAAATGCCATGAATCTCTTGACTTGTAACTCCCGAATGCTTGCTTCTGATTGGGCCGTCCAAAGAAATGGATTAATGACTGTAATAAAGCTAGTCAATTAATCGCATTAAGTGGTCGCCGAGCAGCTGAAGAGTCGTGGGCCGTGCCACGTCTTTTGGAATTCTTCTGTCGATGATCATCGATGGATCTTCATGTAGATCGACATCAGATGACCATGTAATTTCAGGTGTTTGTTGCCAACAGCAGGTCGGTGCCATCTGTCCTGTCGATTTCTCGATCGGTCGGGTGGAAAGCACACTTTTTTTGGTTGACGGGTGGCGATCAATACTGTCTTCGATACTCTTGATGTTTTACCCGTGTTTTTGGACGGATATCAGAGGACTTGGTGTCTCAAAAGCATGAATTTTGGAAAGCTCCAGAGGCTGGGCTCCTCGAATCGCGAAAAAACGGCGAAAACCGGGGTTTCCGGGGCTTTCCCGGCGACCCCGGGGTCCATGGTCGCCGGCGACCCTGGCCCAGGGTCGCAGGGGCCTGCGACCTTGGGCCAGGGTCGCAGGGGCCTGCGACCCTGGCCCAGGGTCGCAGGGGTCTGCGACCCTGGGGGGTTTTCCCCCTTTCGTGTCCCGTTTTGCGTCCGTTTTCGCTTTTTTCTGATTCTTTTTTCTTCTGTACTTTTCCTTGACATTTTGACCATTTATTGGCCTGATTTCTTTGTAGGAAACCTGATGAGAATCCTTGCATTTTATTTTGCAAAGTTTCCAATTTCCTGAGAAAGCCGAAGACTTTGTCGCGCAGAGCTGCCGATTTTCCGTCAGAAGCTGAAACTGGGTCAAACGATGTTGGAATGACCTGAAATTTGGTGTGAAGCCTCCTGAGCAATAAATAAGACCAACCATAGGCTTTTGTTTGAGTTTTGAAGCCGTTTGGGGTCCTATCACCTGTAGACTTGCTTTTTGTCGCGATGAAGATGTCGCGGTTTGATGTGCGGTCAACCGATGTCCGATTGACTTGAAATTTGACAGGGAACCTATTGGAGTCATTTTAAGATGATCCATAGGTTCTGTCTTGGAAACCATGGTCCCGGAGAGCTTTACCGCAGAGAGGCTTGATTTGGCTGTTGGAGAAGCGAAGTTAGGCCAAATGATCTTGAAATGGCTTGAAACTTCTTGTGTACTCCTCTTTTGGCTGTCTGGATGAATCTTGCAGTTTTTGTTTGATTCTGACAAGATTTGATTTTTGGAAGCAGCATTGCCTATTTATGGCAGGTTGCGACTTCATGTGGCTCTTTGGATCTTGAAAAGGCAAAGTGACATTTTTGGTGTCAACACATTGTTTGTGCATGGTTCCAGTAGTGAGAAAGCGTGTGGAATCATGTATTTGTCGGGGCTAACAAAGAGGATGCCAACTCCCGAGATTAGCTCTTTTTTTTCATTTGTCTTGGTTGCACCGTCAAAGTACGTGTCCCACAAGGCATTTTGTGAGGAAGTCTCCAAGTTGTAGACGGGTTCGTCTTGGAGATCATCTCTAAGTGGAGAATCTTTAGGCAATGGATGTTCTGTGAGAAAGTCCGTTAGAGCTTGGCCTTTGATTGCTTTTTGCAGTACATACCTAATATGAAATTGTGACAAAAGGATGTACCATTTGGCCAGTCGTGCAGTGAGAGAACCTACTTTTGTAATAAGGACCTTCAAGAGATAGATCCTCGAGATCAAGTAGACTGGTTGGAAAGCAGGTAGTGAGCCTTTGTACGGCGAACATCACTGCAAGGCATTCTTTTTCGACTGGAGAGTAGCGATGCTCTGCACCTACCAGTAAGTGACTGAGATAGTATAGAGCAGCTTCTTTTCTCTCTTCATTTTCTTGTGCGAGTACAGAGCCTAGAGAAAGGTCCAGGGCTCTTGTGTACAAGATGAATGGTTTACCAGAGGTAGGAGCAGCTAACACTGGAGGTTTGGATAGGTATGGCTTGATATCTTGAAATGCAGCTTCACAGTCAGCATCCCAGACAAAGTTCACACCTTTCTTCATCAACCGAGAGAATGGACGGCACTTCCCTGAAAGATTGGAGATGAACCGTCTGATGTAGGCCCTTTCAGTTCTCTTAAGGTTCTTGGAGAGGGCATTTCTAGAATAGCCTTGACTTTGATGGGGTCAAGTTCTATTCCAGCCTTCCGAACTAGGAATCTGAGGAACTTACCCCGACAAGACCCCGAAGAAGCACTTCAGGGGATTCATCTGCAGTTTGTGTTTGCGAAGCCGGAGGAAGACTTCTTAAAGGTTTTTGAGATGATCTTCTTTTCTTTTGCTTTTGACGGTGAGGTCATCAACGTAACATTCGACCATCTTGTGCTCATATCTTGGAATATTTTCATCATAGCCCTCTGGCACCAACATTTTTCAGACCAAATGGCATGACAATGTAACAATACATGCCAAATGGGGTCCGAATTAAAGTGTGTTTTTCATCTTCAAGATGCATATTTATCTGATTATAACCAGAGAAGCCATCCATGAATGTCATTCGCTCGAATCTGCAGGTATTGTCAATCATCACCTCCGGTATGGGGAGCGGGAATTCATCTTTAGGGCAAGCACCATTCAGGTCTCTATAGTCAATACAGACCCTGATCTGCCCACTTTTCTTTATCACGGGGACAATGTTGGCGAACCATTCAGGATGTTGTTTCTCTCAAATGAAGCCGACGCGTTTGAGCTTTTGAACTTCTTGTTTGATTTTATTCATTACATCTGGACATAATCTTCTTTGGCCTTGCTTGACAGGCTTGATGTCTTCTTGAAGATTGAGTTTATGGACTGCTACTTTGGGGTCTAAACCAGGCATTTCAGCGTAGGACCATGCAAAGCAATCAACAAACTCATGAAGAAAAATGATATACTCGGGTAACTCATCATCCTTTATATTCTTGCTTATGAATACAGGACGTGGGTTATCTGGTGTTCCCAAGTCTATCTTTTGAATAGGATATTCTGTTTCTAAGGTGGTTCCTCCATAATATATTCGAAGGCTTCTTGCTCAACGAAACCTTCTAGGGTTCTAAGGGCATTTTCAGGCCAAGGCTTTGTTCCTTTCCATGGGTCTTCTTGATCGGTGATATTCTCAAAGCTTGCTATGAGATGGTCCCAATCACTTGTTGAAACAGGATCAAAGTAAGGTACTTCTTTTGGAGACGATGGTTATTCTGGGTCAGAATACCATATGTCTGTATTATTGGATAATTCCTCTTCATCATTAGAGAAATCGTACCGATTGGATGAGCTTCCTGGATCTTTGTCAAGTGACTCTTCAAAGAGGTAACCAGGGAGATCAATGTCTTCATGGATATGAGATGTTGAGGCTTGGTCGGCAAGTGTCACACCCCGAAACTGGGCCCTACAGTGATATGATATCGGGATGCAAAACTTTGGAATTAATTAAAACTTTTTACTTTACCCAAGATCCGCGTGTGTAAGGATAACAAAAATTTCATCACAACCTGAATATTTTGCAGAAGCTAATCGTGGTGTTTGCGACTCAGAGCCCGTGGCCATCGGATTTCGTGTCGTACTCAGCCATTAACATGAAGCCATCAAATTAAGGCTTATAATCTGTTAGTTTTATGGACTCAATCCAGTAGATGATATAATAAATTGATTAATTTCCTTATTTATCAAAATATTCATGCTTTCCTTTCATGAGATGAATTGTGATTTATTATATACTTGCACATAACCAATACGAATGACATGATGATTCATAAGATGAACCAGAGTCCACAAGTATATTAGATGTAACACATGTTTATGGATGAGATCCACATACGGGAGACATGTGTAGCAAATCTTATACAACCAGTGATGAGACTGGACATCTCATACTGACAAGGTTACAGTACTTTGATCACTATGAGATAGTGTGATTTGTCTTTATCATCAGAATGTAAGATTCTGGATCATAGTGCTGGTACATTGGATGTATTAAAGGACCATGAGAAATACCTTATAAACACTGTACATTGGTAATTATGTACCCATTCCGATTAAGATTTAATTGGAAAGGTACCTGTGATCATTATAATTAATTGGGGCACAAGGATAATAAGATATGGATCTAAGTTTGGAAGACAGGTCCAATTGATCCATGGATATTGATAGAGAGGCCTACTTATCTAAGTTTGTAATGTGGAAGTTTAGGGTCTTCTATGTAATATTCCTAAGACTGGAGTTCAATTGCATTTATATAGTGGAGTTATTTGAAATTAACCGTGGGCCCGGATTGCACATGAGATGTGGGGTCGCGTGTCCCAGTTGGAGCCAGCTTTCTAAGGAATCCCTAGTGGTTCCCACGCTAGCCCAATTATTATTAAGATACTAATTCTAGTTGAACTCTAAAAGGAAAGTTACTATTTGTATTTGAAGTGAGACTTCTAATAGTTGTAATAGTAAACTTACTAATTTTAATAAAAGTGAGACTTCTATTTTAATTACAAAGGAATTAGAAAGTTACTAATCATATTTGAATTAAGACTTCTAATTGTGATTTAGTAAGTTGTCAATTCTTAATTGAAGTGAGACTTCTATTTTTATTGGTAAAGAAGAGAAACTTATTAATTCTTATGGAAGTGAGACTTCTAATAGAAATTAGTAAGTGGGGCTTGCAAAATCTATAAATAAAGGAGATATAGGACTGGAATTTTTGATGACATTCCACATATTGGAATCCATGCCCAGCCCAAAGGAAGTGCAAGAGTTGCACGCCCATAACCCCTTGTGCAAGAGTTGCACATACATGGTTTTCTCCTCTCCCTCTTCTAGTTCTTCTTCTAGTTCCTCTTTTGAGTTCCTAGTAGTTTTCTCTTGAAGATCCCACCATCTTCTGGAGAAAAAGAGAATCTGATACGGGTCATAGCGTGGAAGATCAAAAGGTCTTAGAGATCTTAATTTGATATGTAAAAGAGTTTCATCATAAAAAAAAGACGCAACTTCTCCATTAGAGCACAACCGAGCTCCAAAGATATAATCTACTTCTTTGCATGTTGTAGATTTATTTGATGTTTGTTGTTTCTATCTTCTAGATAGATTGTTTTACTGATCATGATGGCTGAGATTGAGGGTATGCATCCTGGATTGGGTTTTGTAGCCTTCTAGATAGTTGATCTCTGCATCAAGTGGGTCAAAATTTTTTGAAACTTATCCTAGAGGCCCACCTATTTCCAACAATTGGCATCAGAGCCTTACCTCATCTCTAATCATGTTAGATCAGTTATCTAGATCTAATCTTTGCATGAGATGTGAAGAGGATAGACCTAGTGCTATGTAAGGATCAGATTAATAATGGGTTTGCTTATTTTTTGTAGTATATCCATGTTTGGTATGTCACAAAAGGGCTTAATTATGATGGAAGGATGGTAAGAATGCATTAGAAGCAATTTGGGAATACAGCTGGAAGTCGTTTATGCAAAAACCCAAATTTTGGGTTCATCAGTTCGGTCAGCTGAACTGGTCACTTCGGTTAGCCGAAGTGACCATGTCGGCCGACCGAAACCAGGCAGAATTATTTTGTTTTTTATCCAAATTTTCTGTTTGGCATCTTGTCTTTCCATTATGATTTGGCAACCTGGTTTTGTGAGTTGTGTGGTTGTATGAGATACTAACTTGCAGGTTACCTTTGTCCTCTCCATATGGCCCATAAGATTTTACTTTCTTTTATGGTTGATTGATTTATTTTTGGCAATTTGTAAAGGGCATCATGGTTTCCTTGGTTTCCCGATTTAGGGCAAGGCATGGTGAATTTCTTTATGAGCTTTTTATTTCCATTAATAGATTACCATGTAAGTCTCATCGTAGAGACATAGGAATTTATGTAATTATCTAAATTTGTAAATTCTGGCGATGTCCGAGACAAAGAAGGAAAGTGAAGTTGGACTCCAAATCAAAGAGTTTGAAGATTACCAAAGGTTTTTTGGAGTTTCCCAAAGAGTTTGAGGAATTCCAAATTTTTAGAAAGTCTAGAAGTCCAAGAAGTCTATTCCGCTTGGGCCATTGATGGACCGCGCTCCTGTGCCTGGTCCTACCGAGGTTGGCGGATGTGGGAGTCCGTTGGGTCCGACCCTTTCATAACCGGGGGGCAAGGGCGTGCATCAACATTTCTTTTGTGTGGGTGTGCCAGATTTTCGATTTTACTTGGTATTGCAAGTTGTGATCCGGAGATAAACCTTCGCAAGTAAAAAGGAAATCAACTTCTTTCAAGTTTTCCATTGCACATATATTTAAGAAAAGAGACATTTTCTTGATTTGCCGTGAAAGGCAATTTTTTTAGCATTTATAGCCGATTCTGGCGTTTATAGCCGATTTTTGGCGTTTATAGCCGATTTTAGCGTTTATAGCCGATTTACAATCCTTATCAATAATGAAAGACAAGGTTGTGATTTTTGTCTCTTTTAAAAAAAAATACAAACTACAATGAAAAGCAAGAAAAGGAGGATCTAAGTTCTCAGGAGATTGTGGGGGACCCGTTCAGATTGACGGTCGCAAGCGATATGTGGACTTCGCCATCATCCATGCAGATGAGAACAGAGGATGCTATTGATTCGCTTGCTTGGCTATAACCTCGGGTTTTTAGAGAACAAAGACCAAAAGGAGGTCATATGTCCAATAAAAAGCCGAGTAGACGGGCTGAAAAGCGATGTTTAAGCCATTTGGAGGCAGAAGGAGAAGGCAAGGACCTTGGGGGGGGTACCCCCAAGGGACTCTTGTCACCTTGTAGCGGTGGTCGGTGTAGAACTTCCGCAGAGTTTTCTCTCTTTCCTTCTCTGAATTTCTGTGCTTTTTCTGTGTCTCTGTGATTTTTTCCGATCTGGAATTCTTTGGAATGCTCTCCTATTTATAGGCTTTTAGGTAGCCATTTAGGAGGGTTTATGAGCCTTAATTGTCATAAAGCTACATAAAAGGAGGAGTTACAAGATTAAATTCCTTATTTTGTAACTCCTTTTTCTTGGCTTCTGATTGGCCGGAGGAGATTGAGGGCATTTAATCGCCTTTAATCGCCATGATGGGAGGAGTTTCATGGGTTAAATGCCATGAATCTCTTGACTTGTAACTCCCGGATGCTTGCTTCTGATTGGTCCGTCCAAAGAAATGGATTAATGACTGTAATAAAGCTAGTCAATTAATCGCATTAAGTGGTCGCCGAGTAGTTGAAGAGTCACGGGCCGTGCCGCGTCTTTTGGGATTATTCTGGCGATGATTATCGATGGATCTTCATGTAGATCGACATCGGATGACCATGTAACTTCAGGTGTTGGTTGCCAACAGCGGGTCGGTGCCATCTGTCCTGTTGATTTCTCGATCGGTCGGGTAGAAAGCACACTTTTTTTGGGATGACCAGTTGGCGATCAATGTTGATTTCGATACTCTTGATGATTAACCCGTGTTTTTTACGGATGTCAGAGGATTTGGTGTCTTAAAAGTCTGAATTTTGGAAAATACCAGAGGCCGTATGCTTCGAATCGCAAAAAAAGGGCGAAAAACGGGGTTTCCGGGGCCCACCAGACGATCCCGGGCCCCAGGGTTGCCGGCGACCCAGGGCCAGGGTCGCAGGCCCCTGGGGGGTTTTTTCCCCCTTTTGTCCCATTTTGTGTCTGTTTTTTCTGTTTTTTCGATTCTTTTTTCTTTTGTATTTTTCCTTGACATTTTTTTTATCATTTATTGGCCTGATTTCCTTGTAGAAAATCTGATGAGAATCCTTGCATTTTATTTTGCAAAGTTTCCAGTTTTCTGAGAAAGCTGAAGACTTTGTTGCACAGAGCTGCTGATTTTCCGTCAGAAGCTGAAACTGGGTCAAACGATGTCGGAATGACCTGAAATTTGGGGTGAAGCCTGCTGAGCAATAAAAAGACCAACCATAGGCTTTTTTTTTTGAGTTTTGAAGCCGTTTGGGGTCCTATCACTAGTAGACTTGCTTTTGTCATGATGAAGATGTCGCGGTTTGATGTGAGGTCAACCGATGTCCGATTGACTTGAAATTTGACAGGGAACCTATTGGAGTCATTTTAAGATGATCGATAGGCTCTGTCTTGGAAACCATGGTCCCGAGAGCTTCGCCACCGAGAGGCCTGATTTGGCTTCCGAGAGTCAAAGTATGGTCAAATGTTGTCGAAATGACCTGAAATTTGACGTGTAGCTCTTTGTAAGCATTTTGAAGCCGTCCGTGTGCTCTATCTGATGAGTGATGGCCTCGGTGGTTCTCGCCACCGAGAGGCTTGATTTAGCTGTTCGAGGGTTGATGTAGGGTCAAACGTTGTCGGTTTGACTCGGAACTTGACGTGAAGCCTTTTGGATGTATTTTGAGACCATCCATCGGCTCTGATCAAAGATTTAGTGTCTCCGATGCTTTCGCCGCCGGAAGCTCCTTTTCAGCTGTCGGAGAAGCGAAGTTAGGCCAAATGATTTTGAAATGGCCTGAAACTTCTTGTGTACTCCTCTTTTGGCTGTCTTGAAGGATCTTACAGTTTTTGTTTGATTCTGATAAGATTTGATTTTTTTGGAAGTAGCATTGCCTATTTATGGCAGGTTGTGACTTCATGTAGCTCTTTCGATCTTGAAGAGGCAAAGTAATATTTTTGGTGTCAATAAATGCCCCTCAAGGTACAGCGACGAGTTCTTAACTTTTGTAGTCGATTTGCCTCGAAGAGATTTTTAAAGGAGAGCCTGTGACTGGACCAAGAGTCTTTGAGCAGTCTTTCTTTTTGGTATTTGTAGCCTTTTGAGCTTCCAGGGGAATTTTATGGTAGTGAAAGGGATCACGTACCATCTCAAGGCAAAGTTTTGAAGATGACATCAGGGATGTGGATTTGGGTTTTGACCTTGTGACCTAACAGGCTGTATGTGGCAGGTTAGGGGGTCGGGTTTGGTTTTGATCGTGTGACCCAACAAGCTATATATGGAATGTTGGGGGATCAATTTTGGTTTTGATCTTGTGACCTAACAGGCTGTATGTGGCAAGTTAGGGGATCAGGTTTTGGTTTTTGGTTTTGGTCTTGTGACTTAACAAGCTATATGTGGCAAGTTAGGGGACCAGGATTTGGTTTGGATTTTTGTGGAATGTCAATTTCAAGATTCTGGCTCAATCTGGTAGATGAGGCTGGATGGTTTGATTTTTGGAAGCTCATGGGGCTTGGAATTCTTTTTGTACGGTCCAATCAACTCAAAAGAGGCATGGAACCATTTTTGTATACTCTTGGTAAGAGGGATTTCTCTTTGACTAAAAGCCCAAATTTTTTTTTTAAGTGCCTAGGTGGTCAAACCTGGCTCATATGGGCTAACCCATGGGACCTTAAGCTTTTGAAATGGCTTAGATCTCATATAGTGTCATTTTTGTAAAGAATATTCAAAAATATCTCATTTGGATAGAGAATATCTAAGAATATCTTTACTTGGAGAGAATCTCTCATGTTCCCTTTATTTTGGGAGAGAATATCTCAAGATATCCTCCTTTGGGAAAGAATCCTTCATTGATCCTATCTTTTGGGAGAAAATCTCTTATTAATTTCTTTTTGGGAGAGAATCCCTCAAGATATCTTTCTTTTGGGAAAGAATCTTTCTAATCTCTTTCTTTTGGTAATGTTACTAATTAGTAACACTTACCTCTTTCTTCTTTCCTTCTTTGGTTTGCTCTCTTCTATAAAAGCAAGGAGGAGGTTGGATCTCTTGCTCTTATTACTTTCTTTTGCAACAATCCCAAGAGGGCTTCAAGACCAAGAGTTCTTCTTCTTCTTCAAGATCTTCAAGACTTTTCTTCTTCTTCTCCATCAATGGCTTCAAGTAAGTTCCCTTTTTTTAAGAAAACCCCATTGTAGGAAAAAAAAGGTTCTTTCTCTTCTTTTTTTTTGTTTCTTTCTTTTCTTTTCTTCTTTTTTTTTCACGTGTTTGCTTCCTTTTTTTTTACACGTTTTTTTTTTTTGTATGTGTTTCTTTTTTTTTTGTGGGCCGTACAGACAGATCCGTACGGATCTGGCCGTATGGCCAAGTGGCCTGTGGGCCATCCCCTTTTTTCTTTTCTTTTTTTTTGAGAAAGTTTTCTATTTTTTTTTTGCTCATCATGATAATGCCCCTTTTTTTTTTGGCAAACCTAGATGTTCATGAATGCATTCTTGTAAATTGAATTGTAGCATGATGTGATAGCATACCTAAAAGTTTTCACAAATTTAGGAATTTGGAGCTCGTAGCAATGTTGAGCCCTTCCTGATTTTGCGGAGACTTTGAGGTTTCGAAAGTTTGGAGTTTCGGAGCTCGCAGTAATGTTGAGCCCATCTTCAAGCTTTCTATTTCTTTCGGGATAGTTCCTTTTCTTTGGAATTGCCCCGTTATCAGCCTCTGTCACTTGAGTTTGTAGGTGGGCTTTTATAGAATTCCTTGAGGACTTGCCTCAAAGGATCCAAATCCATTTTGGAAGCTTTGAAAACAAGTTTGATATCCAAACAACTCAATTCATTGTCCCAGTCCCTTTATTACTTTAAAATGAAAAATCCCTTATAATTGGAGGATGCAGTAGCTTTTAGAAGAACATGTATTAAATGAGTTTTGCAATTTTGTTGGGCCACATTTAGAGCCCGTTTGTCCGCACGGAATTCAATTGGTAAAATTGGTTGCAACAATGGATTATTAAAATGGTGAGAGGATGAAGGATGTAAAGTAGGGATGTGGATAGGACCTAACTTTCCTATTATTTGATTCTTCATTAAAAGTGAAATTGTTTGGTGGTTATTCCTTCAACCTTAGTCACTTTTAGGAATAAATTTATTAGAACTTCTACGATGTTCTCGTTGTGCTGAGCATCGGTCCTTGTGGGCCCACCTAGGAATTGGACTAGAAAGGATTGAAATATGTAAATCCCCTACCCCCACTTTACTCCACCCACTCAATGAAATCAGCTAACAATTTTTTGAGGTCTTGTTGAGCTCTTGTAATTTGCCCCCTTTCTCTTTCAATGCAATTACCCTTAAAGCAATAAAAAAAAAGGACAGATGTCATGACTCTTTGAATTGTGATAAGGTCTTTTACTCTTCCTTTTAAGCTTTTATAGAAGTCCTTAGTTTTTAGTTTATCTATATTAAATGTGGGAGAGTTGATACTTCCATGAACTATTTGAAGTGATGGAGAAAAACATGTTTGTGTGATTTATGTTGAATATGCACGGCCAAGAACTCCACCATCACCAATAAAAAAAAAGAACTCTACAGTCGCCATTGCTTTAGTATCTGCTTGATTGGATTATATGATTTAGATGCTAGTCATTAAAACATTGCTTCTTTTATCATGTGTAAGGAAGAAGTCTCAGATTTGAGGCCATTATGAGTTCAGCTGGTTGGTGTTATGCATTTTTTTTATTTCCAGATAGATTGAACTTTGAACGTAAAAATTTTATAGATTGAGCTTTGAACGTAAAAGTTTTCCAAGTATATATGTATCAGCATATACATCTACCTGAGTTGTGTCATTCCCTAGCTACAGAATTATTGATAGCATGAGCATCCATCGATAATGCCAGTGCCACTTAGCCAATATCAGGTCTATTGTTGATTGTTTATATTGATGGAAACTGCTGAATTATTTGTTATTTTATTTGCATCTAAAACAATGCAGGAGTAACTAGAAATGAAGATTTTCAATTTTTTACTTTCTGGATATTAAGAAGAAAAACTCCTTATACAATAACCAAAACTTATAAAGATATCAATTCATACATCAGGCCAGTCTGAGTAGGGTTGGTTGCTAATGGGCCAGATCATGTTTTGGCCCGGCCTAGCCAAGCCAAATCTTGATCAATCCTTTTCATTTATTCAAGGACTACAAGTTTAGATGCTAAAATGTATTTGGCATGCATTCCGTTCGTTTATTCAATGTGTAATAGGCTAAAATGTATTTGGCATACATTCCGTTCATTTATGGTGATCTTATATTTTATCTTCAGGTGACAGTCATTACCACTCCAATTTGATTGAACCAATACAATCATATCTTGTGTAGGCATATCAGCCATGTAAGAAAACTCACAATTTAGCAATACTTAATACTCCTTAGTTCATTTTCTCAAATTTTCTTGTCATATAATCGCAGCATCCAAACTTTGAGCTTGAAGATGTAATGGTTTTCCAAGTTCATTTTCTTTTCTGATTGAGTCCAAGATACTTGTATAAGTTGAACTTCTATTCTACCTTTTTAATGCACCTTACACTCTATGATTTTAATATTTCAGAACATGTCCCTAAACAAGGAATGGATGAAAGCACCAAGAAATTCTTTTGAATACTTAGAAGGGGCTGAATCATTCGTTGAGTTCATAAGAGCTAATAAAGATGAATTAGTGGATGATGATTGGTATTGTTGCCCCTGTGTCAAATGTCGCAATTTGATAAGAGAGAAAAAGAGCTTAGGAGAAATTCATACGCATTTAATTTGCGATGGTATCGATAAGACTTACACAACATGGATCCACCATGGAGAACTCCATCCTCGAAGTCATATAAACGTAGGAGCAGGTACTAATAATGAAGATTCATTCCCAAGAATGGTTGATATGGTGAATGACGTATTTGGATGTGCTCGTAATGAGGATGATCCTGAATCTCATGTAGGGGGTAGTACGTCTATATGCCCTGATGAAGCTAATGATCAAAGTTTTGTTGAAGGACAAGAGGATTCACCAGAGAATATTCGGTACAAGAAGCTGATGGAGGATGCAGTAAAACCATTATATCCTTCATGCCGAGTTGAACATACGAAGTTGTCGGTGACGGTTGATTTGTTGAGCATGAAGGCTAGACATCAATGGTCTACTAAGAGTTTCGTAGAGTTGTTGGAACTGATCAAAGATATTCTACCAAGCGATAACACATTGCCTGAGAAAACATACACTGCCAAGAAAATGACCAATTCTTTACGTATGGAGTGCAAGATTATCCATGCGTGTAAAAATGACTGCATACCTTATTGGAGAGAGCATGAAAATAGAAACAATTGTCCTACATGTGGTGTAAGTAGGTGGCAACCGAGAAGCATTTTGAAGCCAAGATGCAAACGCTTGCCATGGAAAAAGCTAAGATACTTTCCATTAACACAATGGTTACAAAGAATGTATAGTGTACCGTGGATTGCAGAGAGTATGACATGGCACACAAATGCAAGTTTAGTACAAAAGCAAGCAATAGTGCGTCATCCAATGGATTCTTCATGTTGGTCACATGTTAATCGTAAATGGGCTGACTTTGCTGCTGAACCAAGGAATGTTCGCTTGGGACTGGCGATGGACGGATTCAATCCTTTTGGGAACAATAGCAACTCCTATAGTTGTTGGCCCATTATGATTGTTCCATTCAATCTTCCACCATCTCTATGCATGAGGAAGGAGTTCACCATGTTAGCATTATTGATCCCCAGAAAGAAAGGTCCAGGACATGACATTGATGTTTATTTGCAACCATTGATCACTGAGCTAGAGAATTGTGGTCCACCGGAGCCATAACATATGATTCTCACACTAAGAGTAGATTTTCAATGAAAGCAATTTTGTTATGGGCTATACATGATTTTCCAGCATATGGTCATTTGTCGGGTTGTAGGACTACAGGTAAGTATGGTTGTCCTGTGTGTAGTGAAGGAACTAAATCGGTGTGGCTAAAATATGGAAGGAAGTTTGCCTACATGGGACATAGAAAATTCCTACCAACTAACCACCCTTTCAGAAGCCAAAAATCCCAATTTGATGGGAAAGAAGAAAATGGGAAACATCCTAGGCGTTTGACTGGCTCCGAAGTCTTATTAAAAATGGAAACCATTGATAGCAATTTCGGGAAGGCAGAGAATGAGAAGAGGAAGAGACGTCAAGAGGACAATGAGATGATTGCATGGTCGAAGAGATCCATATTTTTTGACTTGCCATATTGGAAGGTACGCTTAACTTTAACTCCTTATGTTAAAATAATGCATCAAAAAAATGCTATACTAATATAAATTTATTATTTTCATAGGATCTGCCTATTCGCCACAATCTGGATTTGATGCACATGAAAAAAAATGTTGCTGAAATTTTATTTGCAACAATCATGAACACTAAGGATAAGACTAAGGATGGCCTTGAAGCTCGCCAAGACTGTAAGGCTATGAAAATTAAAAAAAAAATTATGGCCAATGGAAAATAATGGGAAGTTGACATGTCTAGAAGCACCTTACACTATATCCCGACGAGAGAAAGATTCAATTTGTAAAACCTTATATCATCTTAAGGTTCCTATTGGTTATAGTGCAAATTAGAGACACAAAGTAAGCTTGGAGGATAGAGAGCTCAAGAATATTAAGTCACATGATTATCACATACTACTTCAACAATTATTACCAGTGTTGCTGATGCACGCATTTCAGTCCCATAAGCCATTACGTGTCGCTATTCGGCAACTGTCAATATTCTTTAATGTCTTATGTTCAAAAGTAATCAATCGTGCAGAACTGCGAAAGATGAAAGAAAAAGTTGTGGAAACACTGTGTGTTTTTGAAAAGTATTTTCCTCCTTCATTTTTCGTATCCATGACACACCTAATTATGCACTTGGCGGAAGAGGCGCGGGTTTGCGGACCCGTTAGATATCGATGGATGTATCCTTTTGAGAGGTAAATAAAATGCTTGATTGCTTGAGATTGTTAATATTAATCATAAGTTAGCACTGTGATCTAATTTACTTATTTTTTTTACCAGGAAGATGAAAACATACAAACGATATGTTGTGAATCAAACATATCCAGAGGGTTCTATTTCTGAGTGCTACCTCATAAATGAAGCAATGTTGTACGCCATGAATTACATGCCCGATGGCAAAAAAAAGAAGCCATAAGCAAGGAAGGTTGGAGTGGATGGACAAGGAAGGTGAAGTTGCCTATCCTATCGATAAAAATGGGAAGGTCTACATTCTTGAGAATGTGCAATATCAACAAGCACGCAAATGGGTACTAAAGCATTCTACTGAGAATGTTGATATGGAGCAGTAAGTAAATTTTAATGATCATGTGAACAAGTTTATTATTTTAATATATAAAGCATTCACACTACATAAATAAATACAGGATTTATGCTGAATATGTCGAAAGCCTAAGATCTAGCAATCAATATCGAAGAGGCAGTACTCAAGTTGAAAAGGTATTAGATTACATACCTTGGCTTAGAAAGCAATTAAAGAATGAAGAAAATTGTACCCTCAAAAAGCTTGCAGATGGACCAAGTTTTCAAGCCATTTTGTATACATCCTATATGGTCAATGGATATGCTTTCTATACAGCAGAGGTAGAAATGAACAAAACAACGCAGAATAGTGGAGTCTCATTGATGGCCTTGACCCCTTTCAGGGCAAGTGCGAAGGACATGAATCTTGTGCATGAAGAATCCGCTTACTACGGTATAGTCAAACAAATTCTAGAGCTGGATTATTATGACTTTAAACGAGTGGTATTCTATTGTGATTGGGTGCGTCTAGACAGTCATGGATGTAGAGTTGATCAAGAAGTGAACTTGGTCTACGTTGATTTAGGGAGGTTGCAAAGAAACACAAAAGAGGATGATGAGCCATTTATTTTAGCTAATCAAGCAACTCAAGTCTTCTACTGTAAAGATCATAGTAGGCCTGATGAAGAATGGCATGTTGTATTGGATGTTCCAAGAAATCTGTACCAGGATATGGACTCTTTTGAAGACCCCCTAGTCTTGGAGGGAAGAACGAATGAAAATGACTTAACAGCAGCACTGCTAGATGATATCATTGATAATGTGGAGACTGAACTATAAATCCATGTACGACGTTTTCTTTATTGCTTTTTAACAGTATCATTAATTTTGCATGTTGATATTATTTTTAAATGTATCATAATCATAAATGTAAAAATTTGATATCTTTTATATAAGATTTTACTTGATTTTGTTTTAATAACATCTATTTAAAATTTAACATATTTGGTTGCAGGCATTATGTGATATGATCAACCATCGTCAGCAACCGCGTCTATAGTACAAGGATGTGGTTCTCGTGAGAGTATGAAATGCATATCCCAATTCATGTTAATTTGAGATATTAACTTTTTTAATGTTCATAAGTTGATATGTCATTTGTAACAGGTCATGTCTCCCTGGTGACATTTAACATTGACGGGCAACCCATCGGTAATAATGCAGCTAGTTTGTCCACAATGATAGGGAGGTCTGTGAAGAGTAATATACCGCCTATCACACCCCGAAACCGGGGCCTGCAGTGATCCAACCTCGGGATGCAAAATTTTCGGATTAATTAAATTTTTTGTTGTATTTCCCAAGATCTGCGTGAATGAGGATAATAAAATCCCATCACGATCAGAATATAATTTCGCGGAAGCTAATCATGGTGTTGTGACCCAGAATCCGTGGCCATCGGATTCCATGTCATACTCGACCAATATCATAAAGCCTTCACATAACCAGACTGGCACAAATCATAATTCAAAGAATACTGAGCTGGTAGTAACAGGACTATTCCTTTCCCACATATTCAAGTTACAATTAACAAGTGTCTTAATTACAGCTCAGGGAAAAAGGCTAACAGAGCCATACAAAAATATCCAACTAAATAGAAATACTACCCCTAAAATATTACGAATTCCGGTGCCAAGCTTGACATCTATATGACATCAAAGGCAGCCTCTCGTGTCAGACCGGCGGTTCTACCGCCTCCTTCGATCAAACCCCTAAAAACGGAAGGAGAGAAAATCTGGCACCAAACAAACAAGGTCAGACACGACGGTCTGGCAAGCAAATAAACAAGTAATATGGTAATGAGCATTTATAAAACCTTATGGGATAATTGAAAATCCATTTAAAGAGTCTAAACAGTGATAGTAATAAATCATGATAAAATGATTGAAAGACGGAACATAAATATCAAAGCAGATAGAGAACCGTATATGAAACATAGATACTTAAAAAGATGATAGCCTACGTAAAACATTTAATAATTGGAAATACATTTAAAATTCCGAATAATAGAGACAATGCGATAAAAGATCAATTTCTTAAACATTAACAAATTCAAAGACTAATATGAGCATAAGTAAACAAGATATCAAACGGATAAAACATTGGCAAACCACATATAGTTATATTATCCTATTACTGAAGTAACAAGAACAGACAATAACCGTAGCCACTACACGTGGGATCGAAAACAGAATCAGAACCGTAGCCACATACAAGTGGGACCGACAGATCAAAACCGTTGCCATTGTTGGTACAGACAGAATCCAAGCTGCAGCTGGCAGACAGATTAAAGATCCCAAGCTGGGTGATCAGCCCGACTAGGTGACCTAAGCCTAGTGGTGCCTTTAGTTTTTAAAACCTGAACCAATACAAATCAAAATACTAATCCCTTTGGCTCATGGGCCCACACTACAAAGCTCTGGCCCCATCTTGCCTCGAGGTTTTATTTTCAAAATAACAGTCTTATCGATGTATTTCCGAATGTGGCGAACCACTCAAATCTCCTTCCAAATCGATTCGTAGAAAACATACGAATTTATGTGGCAAACCATTCAAATCTATCTCAAATCAATTCATAGAAAAGCATACGAATTTCCATGGTAAACCACTCAAATACACATCAAAGCAATTTGTATAAAAATCATACGATCAATCCTTTCGAACATGGAAAACCACATGATTCTATAACAAATCACCGATGCTATTCAAATTAGTTTACCGAAGAATACATATACATTTCTGACTTACAATGGAGTAAAATAATGTAGAAGGACTTAATGACTTACCAAGAGGCTATCTCGATACACACTTAACCTTTTAAACATTGATTAATAAAAGAACATGTTTGATGCCAATGAAAATCCATAACATTTAAAATGATAGAGTGTGCATTGAGACTTGAAAGATTCTCGGGTAATTCCACATATATTCATTCTCTCATTGTTCTCATTCCATTTCACAATTTTCCAAGTATCACAATTTACCCAAATCTTTCATGGGCTTCTATGCATCATTACAAGTCCAATGGCTTCAAATAAGAATAAAATGGATTGGGCTGAATTGGACTTGAATATGGGCTTGAAGTGAGTCTGGAGAACGGTTCAACAATCCCCTTTTTGCAGCTCTTCTCATTTCAGTCCGATCGATCGGACTCATTGGCCGATCGATTGGACCTGAAATGCTCTCAGTTATTCACAGTCCGATCGATCGGACCTGAACTGCCCACAGTCCGATCGATCGGACAGCAGCGAATCTCAACCTATTTGGTTGGATCCTTCTTTTGTCCAATCCCTATCCATTTCCTTTCTTTCCCCTTCTTCCAAACACAACTCCATGAGTATTTGGGCCCTTTCTTGACCTCCTCAACTCATCAAATCATCATTCAATAATCATTCTAAACAACCATTCAAACACTTTTAAATCAAAGATTTCCTCCATTCTTTGAACCCAAAGACTTGACATAAATAAGGCTAAAATAAGGCTAATTTCAAGATGACCAAATTCAAAAACCAGGTTCCATTCCATTGCAAAACAATAACACAAATAGATTCAAACATAAACATTCATTCATGGAAAATCCATAGATCAGAAAGTGGTTTGAGCATAGAAAGAAATGCCAAGAAATGAACTTATAAAGTAGAACCATCATATTAATTGTAGAATCCACTCGCCTCAAGCCAAGATGGAGTGAAAATCATTCAAGGATGGTCTTCCTCTGGTCTCAAGCTCCAGATTCTCAAAACCCCTAAAAATAGCTCAAGAAGAAGCCCTAGAAAACCAATCCATTGCAAATCTCAAGGAAAACCTTTGCATATATAACAAAAACATTCTAAATGGTTTGGAAAACCAAGATTCGAAGAAAGAAATCCATTGCTAACCTTTTTGAAGCTCAAACAAGGAAGAAGAGCTTGGAAAAGTGGCCTCTCCTAGCTCAAATCTTTTGAAAATGGTATCTTTGGAAGGCCAAGAGAGAGGAGGAGAAGATTGGGAGATCAATCCTCCATTTAGCACTCAAGATGGGAGCTATGTAGAAGAGAGAGAAAATGGATGGGAGAAAACCCTAGGCCCCTCTCTTCATAGCAGGAAAATGAAAAATGGGAAGAAGAAGAACCCATGGTGGTTTTATAAAGGGTTAAGTGGGCTGGGCCCCATGGGCCCCAACATTACAAAGGCTGAAACTAACATTTGTGGGTCTTGAATGAGATCGACGAAGAAGACAGAATCGATCAACGAAATATTTACTTTCCAAAAAGTCTATTTTCCCCAAATTCTGAAATTTTCGAAATTCAAGTACAGATTTAGTGTGAAAAGTCAATTTTGCCCTTTTTCTCGAAAAGCGTATTTTTTGATCATTAGATCAAAATGGTCAAAACATGAAAGTTGTTAAACTTAATAAAATGAGTCAAAAGGAGAAAAATTTGCAATTTTCCAAAATAAATATAATTTCTCACAAAAATACAAATCATATGGACCGGGTCAAACCAAAGTCAACGGTCCTCAAAATCTCCAAGGCTATGAAATATCTAGTCAAACTCAAAGACAAAGTCAAACCAACTCTAATCTTACTTTAAAAGCAAAATCATGATTAAAACAATACTAAACAGAGAAATTGGGGGTCGGGGTCTTACACCACCCTCATTCGATAAAGGGTTAAACGTGCCCGATGTAATGAAGGAGAAAGTGTGGGACACATTAACTATGAGTAATTGTGCATTTGGTTCAAGCAATTTTCATATATTATTTATGTTTTTTGGTGGATTTATCTCGCTAAATAATCTACTTTGCAGAGTACATATGAAATCTCAATCAATAATAAAGAGTGGGTACTTATGAAGGCAAATGAGTGTTGGAGGAATCGGAAGTCAAAACTGAAGCGTTACATATATTCTAAATATCACACAGACGCGAATAGAAAAAAGAATGTACCTAAATTTGTTAAGAAGGAGGATTGGGAGAGTTTTATCGACATGTGCTCGACATATGCGGCACAAGAAAAGAGTAAGTTGGGGAAGGCTTCTAGGCAAGCTATGAGGTGCCCACACACCTCCGGTAGGAAAGGGCAAGCGAGGGTTGCTGATGAACTGGTAATCACAATTTATGAATTTCCCTATTTTTTAATATTTATCTAATTTTTTTATGTAATCGGGATGTTCGCTTCTAACATTTTTCAGCGGTGAAAAAATCCTGACAAGGAGATCATGCGTACGGATGTCTGGCTTGAAACTCATACAAAGAAGGATGGTTCTGCTTCCTGCGAAGAAACGGTAAGAAAAACCTAATTCCAATTTACTGCATTGGCACTAAGTTTAGTTAGGGGATTATCACATTTACAAGTCACGAATGTGATTTGTTTTTAAGATATATAAGAATTCTCATTCTTAAATTCATTATGTAAGTACTATGTGATGTGATGATATGGATTGTTGATATTGGAGTTTTGAGGGGCATTGGAGTTATATATATGAAGTGTTTTAAGTACTATGTGATGTGGTGATATGGATTGTTGATATTGGAGGTTTGAGAGGCATTAGAGTTATATATATGAAGTGTTTTATTAATAGGTAATACATTTGTGCACCCAAGATATTTTTCGGGGTCCGAAATACAGGGGAGACTCTATCGAAATTTTTTTAAAGTTATGACTTCTATTTTTCTAATGTTATATCTTCCTCATCCATCTTTCTGACCTAATTCCAATTTACTGCATTGGCACTCAGTTTAGTTAGGGGATTATCACATTTACAAGTCACCAATTTTTTATTTATTTTTAAGATATATAAGAATTCTCATTCTTAAATTCATTATGTAAGTACTATGTGATGTGATGATATGGATTGTTAATATTGGAGTTTTGAGGGGCATTGGAGTTATATATATGAAGTGTTTTAAGTACTATGTGATGTGGTGATATGGATTTGTTGATATTGGAGTTTTGAGGGGCATTGGAGTTATATATATGAACTGTTTTATTAACAGGTAATACATTTGTGCACCCAAGATATTTTTCAGGGCCCGAAATACAGGGGAGACTCTGTCGAATTTTTTCTAAAGTTATGACTTCTATTTTTCTAAAGTTATATCTTCCTCATCCATCTTTCAGAGAAAATCGTAGCGATAATCCCACATGGGTGAAGGCATTGACCACCTTTAACCAAATAATGTCAGTCCCAGCTAAAATGGTGCCCTGGTTTTAAAACTCAGTTTTAGACTTGTTCATGCACCATTTTCATTTTTTTTTGTTCATGCACCATTTTCTTACAAAGCAGACTTGTTCATAGTTTAAAACCTTATTATTGTTCAGAGTTTAAAACCTTATAATGTTTTTCATTTTACAGGAAAGAGTCCGCGTAATACATGAGAATAACCCTTCCTTTGCATAAGGACATTTGGACCAAGACCCGGTGGCACGGGTATGTGGTCGTGATACTCGTGGACATGTGAAGGGCATGGGTTCAGGAATTTCTAAGTATGCCATTTCGCGTTCAGCTCCTTATAAAAGAGCAGTAGAGCGAGAGAAGAAGTCGAATGTCACCCTTCATATTGTGGTGGAACAGCTAAAAGAGCATATGAGGGAAATGCAACAAATTCTTATATCTCGTGGTGGGGGGCAGACTCGATTTTCGAGTAATCATGGGAGTTCATCTCAAGTACTTTATTTATTTTACATTAATAATATATTCTCTTACATAATTAAATATCCTATTGATGAATTACTCACTTTTCTTAATATATAATATATGTAGGTAAGGCAAGATTCCTCACGTCAGGAGGCACAATCCGACCAAGCAACCACTGATCAATCAAGTTCACCTTTGCTAAATTTGTTGCATTTGACAAAAAATACTTGTGTCGCATATGGAAGACACTCAAATGAGTTTGCTGAAGAATCAAGTTGGAAAAGGATCATTTTAGATGAGATCGTTAATGGGAATGTTCACTTGATAAATGGACAAGGCAAGATGGAAGATCTCACACCAGGCGATGCCATAGATTGGCCTGAATTTAGGATCATCTCCATTTAACATTTTCAATTTAATATTTTGAGACACTAAATTTAGTGATGGATGGTTACATTGTTAATTATGTTAATGTTTTAGTTGATAGATGATTGATTATTGTATGGTTGTTTGAAATAATGTTGGATGTTTTATTATTATATACCAGTTTGGGTTGGATGTTTTGGAAGAACCATTTAATTTATTGTTAAGGAAGATTGATTTAGTTTATTCTTATTGGTATTGATTTAGTTTATTCTTATTGGTATAAAACAGGTGCATTTTTTATTTTTTTATTTTTAAAATATTTTTTTAAATAAATATAAAAAAACCTCGGCCATTGGCGGTGGTTTTTTTTTTTAAGTCAGAACAACCACGATTTTGTGTGTGGTTTTATTTTATTGTTATCCACATGTAATGGTTGTGGTCATTTTTAAATTTGTCACAGGTTCGAGTTGTGGTTTTTTTTTTTGAAGTAAAACAACCACGGTTTTGGGTGTGGCTTTATTTTATTGTTATCCACATGTAATGGCTGTGGTAATTTTTAAATTTTCCACAAGTTCGAACTGTGGCTTTTGAAATACTACACCATTCTTCGCCACAGTCATATCTGTGGCTAAATGGGAAAGACCACGGCCATTGGCTGTGGTTTTTTAGCATTTTTGACGTAGTTATACCAATTTGAGTCCTACTTGGTTTGAATCAAGGTGATGCATCCAAAAGAATAAATCAATTCAAAACATATATATGTTAAGGACACAACAAATCATAGTTTAACATTCTAGAAAAGATTTACCAAAATTAAAGCAAAGCATGAAAGCATATGATTAAGGAAAGCAAACTTGCTTAGATAATTTAACTCTTGATTCCAAGTTTTAGCTTCCCTTTTTACCAACTAGCCTCCCTTAGCTCATTCCCTTTGTTAGGCCTCAAAACATCTCAAGGAGGGCCTAAAATTTCCTCTAATTTGGCTAAGGAAAGAGCTCTCTGTCGGTTAACTGACGCACAGGGTTCGGCTAGCCGACACCTGACCGACACTGGACCGACAGGCTGACCAACGTGCCCAGAAATCACAGAATAAGCTTATGGATTCAGGACCGACAGCTAACAGAAAAAGGTTCGGTCCATGGTAGGTTAGCCGACACCTAACCGATAGGCTAACTGACAGTGTGGCCAAAATCCCAATTTTTGCACATTTCAATGTATTTTCTTGAGGGGATTTTTGGGCTATTAAACCAAGCAAGGAAACATGATTTAAATCAATCTAAGTGTTTTAAAATCATGAAACATAAAAAGCCAAATATGATTTGAAACTTTAAAAACATAGGCTAGCTTGATTTATAAAAAAATTCTTTTTTCAAAGTAAATGCGTCCAAGATTAAACCCAAAACATGCATGTAACATATGATTTAGAAGATTTAAAGCAATGCATGTGTAAATCAATATTTCAAGATATTCTAAATCAATGCATGTGTGAAAATTCGAGTGATGCTAAAATGATAATGCATCCATCAAATTACAATCTACAGAATCCCTAACAATCTCCCCCTTTGCAATTTGATGCAAACCTTACTCAACACTACTCAACACTAATTTACACACTAGTCTTCAGCTCCCCCCTTTGCTGGACAATGCTTTAAATCTTCTTGGATGTTCCTTTGACTTGGCTTGGGTTGTAAGTCTTTTTCTTCAATCTTCTTGATGCTTGGGGATTGATCATTCTTCAAGCTTCCTTTTCATCATTCTCTCTTTGGCCAAGTATCTTATTTAACTCCCAAGCCTTCTTCTTTCATCTCTCCCCCTTTGACCATGCATACTTTCCCTTTGGCAAGATATGCATTCTCTCCCCCTTTGGAAGATAATACTGTTGGAAATAGGGTGGGCCTCTAGGATAGGTTTCAAAAACTTTTGACCCACTTGATGCAGGGATCAACTATCCAGAAGGCTATAAAACCCAATCCAAGAAGTAAACCCTCAATCTCAACCATCATGATCAGTAAATACCATTTATCCAGAAGATAGAAATAACAACTAATAAGCATCCATAATAATCTACAGCATGCAAGGAAGTGGATTATACCTTTGGAGCTCGGTTGTGCTCTAATGGAGAAGTTGCGTCTTTTTTTTATGATGAAAAGTTTTCACTAATCAAATAGGGATCTCCAAGACCTCTTGATCTTCCACGCTATGACCCGTATCAGATTCTCCTTTTTCTCAAGAAGATGGTGGGATCTCCAAGAGAAAACTACTAGGAACTCTAGGGAGGAACTAGAAAGAAAACTAGAAGAGGGAGAGGAGAAAGAGCATGTGCAACTCTTGCACAAGGGGGCTTGGGCGTGAATCCCAATGCTATGGAGCATTCTTGGACGTCCAGCCCTCCTCTCCTTTATTTATAACTTTTGCAAGCCCCACTTACTAATTTCGTCTTACTTCCAACTAATTAGTAACTATCTCTTCTTAATTAAAATAGAAGTCTTACTTCCATTAATTAATTAGTAACTTACCATATCATAATTAGAAGTCTCACTTCAAATATGATTAATAACTTTCTAATTCCTTTCTAATTAAAATAGAAGTCTCACTTCTACTAAAATTAGTAAGTCTACTATTACCACTATTAGAAGTCTTACTTCAAATAGAAATAGTAACTTTCCTTTTAGAGTTCAACTAGAATTAGATACTTTCTAATAATTGGGCTAGCGTGGGGACCACTAGGGATTCCTTAGAAAGATGGCTCCAACTGGGACACGCCACCCCACATCTCAAGTGTAATCCGGGCCCAGAGTTAATTGCAAATAACTCCACTATATAAATGCAATTGAACTCCAGTCTTAGGAATATTACATAGAAGACCCTAAACTTCCACATTACCACAAGTAGACCCCTCTATCAATATCCATGGATCAATTGGACCTGTCTTCGAAACTAGATCCAAATCTTATTATCCTTGAGCCCCAATTAATTATAATAATCATGGTACCTTTCCAATTAACTCTTAATCGGAATGGGTGCGCACTTACCAATGATAAATCCATTAATTGGCATAAGGGTATATTAGAGATAGATTCCATCTTGACCATTGAATGTTCCCACAGCTCTACTACCACGTACCCAAATCACCGAGGTGTTAACTTACAGTTGGCCTCACTCATTGGTGACTCAAAGCAAATGAATAGATAGAAACTTGAGTTCATTAATGTCTCGGGATTGAGAGCCTATTGCTAGGGAATTATGAGAGCAGACCTTAAAGTAAAGATAGTGTTTATAAGGTGCTTCTCATGGTCTTTCAATACATCCAATGTACCGGCACTATGATCTAGAATCTTCCATTCTGATGATTGAGACAAATCACACTATCTCATAGTGATCAAAGTGCTGCAACCTTGTCAGTATGAGATGTCCAGTCTCATCACTGGTTGTGATAATATTTAAGTATAAGATTTGTCACACACGTCTCTCGTATGTGGATCTCATCCATACACATGTGTTACATCTAATATACTTACGGACTCCGGTTCATCTCATGAACCATCATGTCATTCGTATTGGTTATGTGCAAGTATCTAATAAATCACAATTCATCTCTTGAAAGGAAAGCATGAATATACTGATAAATAAAGAAATTAATCAATTTATTATATCATCTACTGGATTGAGTCCATAAAACTAACAATCTCCCACTTGGGCTCAATGCCAGTTAGAGTTGCATCTCATGCACATCCCTTTTACATACCGCTCAAAGACTTAGTAAAGGGATCTCCCTAGATTATCTGCAGAGGCTATCTTGGTGATCATACATCACCTCTCTGCACAATCTGTCTGACCATGTATAACTTCCTCGGTACATGCTTTTTGGCTCTTGGGTTATTTGGACTTAGTGACTGCCCTGCTGTTATCACAGTAAACTGTGAGCGACTGTCTTGCCAAAAGTACCACTCCAAGTTCCATAAGGAATCTTTTCAGCCAATCTGCTTTCGTAGTTGCTTCTTAAGCGACTATAGCAAAAACATATACCCAGAAGTTAATTTCGTGGAATCCTGATCTGACTAGAAGTCAGTATCTATGTAACCGACTGGAATCAGCTCATCATTGCTGTAACTCAATATGTGATCTCTAATCCTTCTCAAGTATTCGAGAACACATCTTACAACAGTCCAATGATAATGACCTGGGTTAGACTGATATCTGCTGACTAGGCCTACTGCGTGTCAGATATCCGGTCTAGTACAAAGCATAGCTTACCGTACCAGAATCTTATCTATGTACACATCATTGGGATAAGCCTATCATCCTATTTTTCTGGTCTCAATGGAAATTGATTCCTAGGATGTACCTGACTTCTCCAAAGTCATTTATTATCAAAAGTCTTAACCAACCAAAACTTTTACTGTTGACAATATCCCTATGTCACTCCATAGGAGAAGGATGTCGTCGACATATAATACCAGAAAAACTACCCTGCCTTCTTGACTTTTTATGTACACTCATGACTTATCCGGATTCTGAAAAAAATCAAATGACTTGATTGCCTTGTCAATACGGATATTCCTGTTCTGGAATACCTGCTTTAATCCATAAATGGACTTATGCAGCTTGCAAACTCTTTGCACTTGGTTATTAGCTATAGAACCATCTGGCTGCATCATATAGATGTTTTCCTCAAGATTGCCGTCGTGAGACGCTGTCTTGACATCCATTTGCCAAATCTCGTCACCAAGATGAACTGCAATGGATAAGAGTATCCGGATGAAACTCTTCCATCTGGTCCTCTTTTTCTTTTGGAGACTCACTTGCACCCAATAGGTTTGCTATTGGTAGGAAAGTCCACAAGTATCCAGACCTGATTAGAGTACAAAGACTCCACCTCAGCTTTCATAGCATCTAACCAACGTCCCGAAATTATGTCATTAACTGCTTTATCATAGTTACAAGGATCTTGTTCCAGTTCTTCCGAGATTGCCTCGTAAGACTTTCCCTAGACCGAGAACTTGTCAACGGCCTAGACAATACTCCCACTACGACAAGGCACTGGTGTAACTACTGGGTCTGGTATGGGCGGATTTTCTTAAAGTTTGGTTATTCTTGGATTTGAAATTGCTTTCTCTTGAATTTCCTCCAAGATAACCATTTCTAAAGATTTCCAGTTAATCTTATAATCTCCCTCCAGAAAACCGCATTGGTGCTGCCAAGCACTTTATGCTCTCTGGGATTATAGAGCAAACAACCTTTTGTTCCTTTTTGGGATATAATATAAACATATATACTTCCGACTTCGATTCCAACTAATCTGTCTTATCCTTCAGCACGTGTGCCGGACAACCTTGAAAATATTGTAGACAAGGCTTTCGCCCTGTCCATAACTCCCGGGGAGTCTCAGGTATAGACTTAGATGGAATGAGGTTTAGTATCTACTGATGGACAGTTCTTCAATTGCTCGGTTCTACCGAGGTCGACGGACGTGGGAGTCCATTTGGATCTGACCCTTTCATAACCAGGGGGCAAAGGCGTGCATCAACATTTTTTATGTGGGTGTGCCAGATTTTCTATTTTACTTGGAATTACAAGTGGTGATCCGGAGATCGACCTTCGCAAGTAAAACGGAAATTAACTTCTTTCAAGTTTTCCATTGCACATATATTTAAGAAAAGAGACATTTTTCTTGATTTGCCATGAAAGGCGATTTTTTTGGCATTTATAGCTGATTTTGGCATTTATAGCCGATTTTTGGCATTTATAGCCCACTTTTGGCGTTTATAGCCGATTTTACAATTCTTATCAATAATGAAAGACAAGAGTTGTGATTTTTGTCTCTTTTGGAAAAATACAAACTACAATGAAAAGCAAGAAAATGAGGATCTAACTTCTCAGGAGATTGTGGGGGACTCATTCAGATTGACGGCACAAGCCATATGTGGACTTCGCCATCATCCATGCAGATGAGAACAGAGAATGCTCTTGATTCACTTGGCTTGGCTGTAACCTCAGGTTTTTAGAGGACAAAGACTAAAAGGAGGTCCTATGTCCAATAAAAAACCAAGTAGACGGGCTGAAAAGCCACATCTAAGCCATTGGAGGCAGAAGGAGAAGGCAAAGACCTTAGGGGGGGGTACCCCCCAAGGGACTTTTGCAACCTTGTAGCGGTGGTCGGTGCAAAGCTTCCACAGAGTTTTCTCTCTTTCTTTCTCTTAGATTTCTGATGCCTTTTTTTGTCTGAATTTCCCAATTTTCTGCGTCTATATGGAATGCTTAGGGTTGTCTCCTATTTATAGGCTCTTGGTAGCCATTTAGGAGAGTTTATGGGCTTTTATTGTCATTAAGCCACATAATGGGAGGAGTTACAGGATATAATTCCTTTATTTTGTAACTCCTTTTTCTTGGCTTCTGATTGGCCGGAGGAGATTGATGGCATTTAATCGCCTTTAATCGCCATGATGGGAGGAGTTTCATGGGTTAAATGCTATGAATCAATTGACTTGTAACTCCCGGATGCTTGCTTCTGATTGGGCCATCCAAAGAAATGGATTAATGACTGTAATAAAGCTAGTCAATTAATCGCATTAAGTGGTTACCGAGCAGTTGAAGAGTCGCGGGCCGTGCCGCGTCTTTTGGGATTCTTCTGGCGATGATCATCGATGGATCTTCATGTAGATCGACATCAGATGACCATGTAACTTCAGGTATTGGTTGCCAACAACGGGTCGGTGCCATCTGTCCTGTCGATTTATCGATCGGTCAGGTAGCAAGCACACTTCTTTGGTTGACCGGTTGGCGATCAATGTTGATTTTGATATTCTTGATGAATAACCCGTGATTTTGATGGATGTCAAAGGATTTGGCACCTCAAAAGTATGAATTTTGAAAAATCCCAGGAGTCGGACGCTGTCACACCCCGAAACCGGGCCCTGCAGTGATCCGATCTCGGAATGCAAAATTTTGGAATTAATTTGAAACTTTTGTTGTATATCCCAAGATCCGCGTAAATGAGGATAATAAAATTCCATCACGATCAGAATATATTTTCGCGGAAGCTAATTATGGCGTTGTGACCCGGAGTCCGTGGCTATCGGATTCTGTGTCGCACTCAACCAATATCATAAAGCCATCAAATAAGCTGACTGGCACAAATTGTAAATCATAGAACACTGAGCTGGTAGTAATAGGACTATTTAATTTCCCACATATTCAAATTACAATTAACAAATGTTTTAATTACAAACCCAAGAAAAAGGCTAACAAAGCCATACAAAAATATCCAACTAAACAGAATTACTACCTCCAATATTTAGATACGAACTCCGGTGCCAAACTTGACATTTAGATGATATCAATGGGCAGCCTCTCGCGTCAGACCGGCGGCTCCACCGCCTCCTCCGATCAAACACCTAAAAATAGAAAGAGAGGAATCTGGCACCAAACAAACTGGGTCAGACACGACGGTCTGGCAAGCAAATAAACAGGTAATATGTAAAATGGGCATTTATAAATCCTTATGGAATCATTGTAAATCCATTTAAAGAGTCTAAATAATAATGGCAATAAATCATGATAAAACGATCGAAAGACCGAACATAAATATCAAGGCAAATAAATGAACAGTCTCTGAAGTATAAATATCTCGAAAAGATAACAGCCTACGTAAAACATTTAATAATTGGAAATACATTTAAAATCCTAAATAATAGAGACAATACGATAAAAGATCGATTTCATAAACATTAACAAATTCAAAGAATATAATGAGTATAAACAAACGAGAGTCATAAAACAAAATAATAAATAGATAAAACATTGGCAACCACACATAGCTATATTCTCCTATTACCGAAGTAACAAGAGCAGACAGAACCGTAGCCACTACACGTGGGACCGGAAACAGAATCAGAACCGTAGCCACATACAAGTGGGACCGGCAGATAGAAACCGTTGCCATGGTCGGTACAGACAGAATTCAAGCTATAGCTAGCAGACAAATTAAAGATCCCAAGCCGGGTGATCAGCCCGACAAGGTGACCTAAGCCTAGTGGTGCCTTTAGTTTTCAAAACCCAAACCGATACAACTCAAACCATAATAATCCCTTTGGCTCATGGGCTCACACTACAAAGCTCTGGCCCCATCTTGCCTCGAGGTTTTATTTTTGAAATAATAGTCTCTATGGCTTATGGGCTCGCACTACAAAGCTCTGGCCCCGTCTTGCCTTGAGGTTTTATTTTCAAAATAATAGTCTTAACGATGAAATCCCGAATGTGGTGAACCACTCCAATCTCCTTCCAAATCGATTCGGAGAAAACATACTGAATTTCCAGGGTAAACCACTCAAATACACATCAAAGTAGTTTGTACAAAATCATGCGATCAATCCTTTCGAACATGGAAAACCACATGATTTTATAACAAATCACCGATGCTATTCAAATTAGTTTACCGAAGAATACAAATACATTCTCTGACTTGAAATGGAATGGAATAGCGTAGAATGACTTAATGACTTACCAAGGAACCATCTCAATACACATTTAACCTTTAAACATTGATTAATAAAAGAATATGTTTGATGCCAATGAAAATCCACAACATTTAAATGATAAAGTGCGCATTGAGACTTGAAAGATTCACGGGTAATTTCACATATGCTCATTCTCTCATTGTTCTCATTCCCATTTCACAATTTCCAAGTATCACAATTAACCCCAAACTTTCATGGGCTTTAAGGCGTAAAAAGGAGATTAACATGCCACAAATCAAGGAGGAGAAATGGGCTAAAATGGGCCTGAAACAGGCCTGAAAAAGAACCTGAAATAGCCTGCAAAACAGCCTAGAAGAATGGGCCCGGACAGACCTGGGCTTGCTCGAGCGACCCAGGTCCGCTCGAGCGAAGCCCAGACAGAACCTGGTCCGCTTGAGCGGCCCACTGGGACGCTCAAGCGGACTGAGCTTTTTCCCAGTCCGGGTCGAGTGTAGAAATGCACTCTTTTGTGCATTTTTTTTCCTTTTCCCCATTTTTCTTCCATACATATTTTCTTACAATTTAGGTCTCTTGAAGCCCCATTAAACTCCACTGAATCATCACCCTAATCCATTCAATTTCTCAAAACAAATCAAATCTAAACAAAACCCTTCCATTCATCAAATAATGAGAACTTTTAACATAAACACACTTAATCCAAAATCTTGACAATGTTGAAAAACAATGACTCAAAATAGATAGATAAGACCATTTCATAACACATCAAGGTAAACAACCCATTAATCAAGGAGAAGAAGTAACAACAAAGAAAGGATGCATAGGAAAATCCAAAACTTGCTATAAGGGAAATCAATCAATCTCATTATCTGAAAATTTACTTGCCTTGGGCAAGAGATTCACAAAAATCACTCCAAACACAATTCTCTAAGGTCCAAGGTCTTCCATCTACAAAAGCCCCAAAACAAACCAAGAGAAACCCTAACAATCAATCATTCTCAAATCTCCATGAAAACCCTTTGCTTAAATGAGGAAAATACTCCAAATGGTTTGAAAAACAAGGATCTCAAGTAAGAAATGCCATTGCTAACCTTTGGTAGCTCAAACAAAGAAGAAGGGCTTGAAAGAGGGATCTTCTCCAGCTCAAATCTCTTGAAAATGACATCTTTGGAAAGCCAAGAGAGAGGAGAAGAGGATTAGGAGCTCAATCCTCCATTTAGCACTCAAGAAGGGAGGTTTCAAAGAGGAGAGAGAAAGTGCTGGGAGAAGGGTTCTCTCTTGAGCCTAGGGTTGCAAGAAGAACAAATGGGGAAGAAGAAGTGCCCAAGGCTTTATAAAGGGTTAAGTGGGCTGGGCCCCATGGGCCCCAATCTTACAAAGGCTGAAACTAACATTTGTGGGTCCCGAATGAGATCGAAGAAGAAGACAAAATCGATCAACGAAATGTTTACTTTCCAAAAAGTATATTTTCCCCAAATTCTGAAATTTTTGAAATTTATGGACATATTTAGTGAAAATGTCATTTTTGCCCTTTTTATTGAAAACCGTGATTTCTGAGCATCAAATCAAAATGGTCAAAACATGAATGTTGTCCAACTTAATGAGATGAGTCAAAATAAACCAAATTTAGAATTTTTAGAAATCAAAAGTAATTTCTTATAAAAATACATATTACAAAGCCGAGTCAAACTAAAGTCAACGGTCTTCAAAATCTCCAAAGCTATAAAAAATCTAGTCAAACTCCAAAAAAAAGGTCAAACCAACTCTAATCTCGCTTAAAAAGCTAAACCATGACTAAAATAATACTAAACAAAAGAACTGGGGGTCGGGGTCTTGTAGATGCTTCGAATCGCGAAAAACGATGAAAAACGAGGCTTCCGGGGCCCACCATGCGATTCCAGGCTCCATGGTCACCGCGACCCTGGGGGGGGTTTCCCCCCTGTCCTGTTTTGCATCCGTTTTTAATGTTTTTCGATTCTTTTTTCGTCTGTATTTTCTCTTGACATTTTGATCATTTATTGGCATGATTTTCCTATAGAAAACTTGATGATAATCCTTGCATTTTTTAGTGCAAAGTTTCCAATTTTCCGGGAAAGCCGAAGACTGTGTCGCGCAGAGCTGCCGATTTTCCGTCAGAAGCTGAAACTGGGCCAACGATGTCGGAATGACCTAAAATTTGGGGTAACGCCTCTTGAGCAATAAATAAGACCAACCATAAGCTTTTGTTTGAGTTTTGAAGCCGTTTGGGGTCCTATCACCAGTAGACTTATTTTTGTCGCGATGAAGCTGTCGCGACTTGATGTGCGGTCAACCGATGTCCGATTGACTTGAAATTTGATAGGGAACCTATTGGAGTCATTTTAAGATTTGATTTTTTGGAAGTAGCATTGCCTATTTATGGCAGGTTGCGACTTCTTGTAGCTTTTTGAATCTTGAAGAGGCAAAGTGACATTTTTGGTGTCAACAAATGCCCCCTTGAGGTGCAGCGATGAGTTGCTTAACTTTTGTAGTCGATGTGCCTCGAAAAGATTTTTGAAGGAGGGCTTGTGACTTGACCAAGAGTCTTTGAGCAGTCTTTCTTTTGGTATTTGTAGCCTTTTGAGCTTCCAGGGGAATTTTATGGCAGTGAAAGGGATCACGTACCATCTCGGGGCAAAGTTTTGAAGATGACATTAGGGATGTGGATTTGGATTTTGACCTTGTGACCTAACAAGCTGTATGTGGCAGGTTAGGGGGTCGGGTTTGGTTTTGACCGTGTGACCCAATAAGCTATATGTGGAATGTTGGGGGGTCAATTTTGGTTTTGATCTTGTGACCTAACAGGCTGTATGTGGCAAGTTAGGGGATCGGGTTTTATTTTTTTATTTTGGTCTTGTGACCTAACAAGCTATATGTGGTAAGTTAGGGGACAAGGATTTGGTTTGGATTTTTGTGGAATGTCAATTTCAAAATTTTGGCTCAATTTGGTACATGACGCTGGATGGTTTAATTTCTGGAAGCTCATGGGGCTTGGAAATCTTTTTGTATGGTCCAATCAACTCAAAAGAGGCATGGAACCATTTTTGTATGCTCTTGGTAAGAGGGATTTCTCTTTAATTAAAAGCCCAAAAAAAATATTTTTTTAGTGCCTAGGTGGTCAAACGTGACTCATATGGGCTAACCTATGGGACCTTTAGCTTTTTGGCACAACTGAGCCATAGTAGTGGGATGATCGTCACCTTTGAAGTGAGTCAGGAAGCGTGTCTCTAGCATAGCCCAGTTTTGGATGGAGTCCTCCGGCAGAGTGGAGTACCAGTTGAAGGCCTACCTTTTAGGGTACTTGCAAAGAGGCAGATCTTGAGTGCATCTTGATCCGCAATAACTCCCGTCAAGATCTTGAAGTGGATGACGTGCTGTCTGGCTGATCCTTTCCCCATATATGTTTGGAGAGTAGGATGCTTGAATTTTGTAGGGAACGGGACCGAGTCCATCCATAAGGGATATGATGGCTTGATCCCATGCTACTTGAGTATATCCTCTTCTTTACTTTTGCGAGGATACCGTCTACGTCCTTTTTGGTAAGGGCGCATGACTCATTTTCTTCTCTATTTACCTCATCGTCTTGTTGATTCGGAGGAGGTTCATTGTTC